>JAGIQG010000023.1:23224481-23861336 GCA_024679065.1 Sphyrna mokarran | reverse complement strand
ACATGGACCTGAAACAGTAATTCTGTTCCCCTCTCCATAGATACTGCCAGATTTGCTGAGTCTTTCCCTCATTTTCTGTTTTTATTTCAGATTTAAAACATCTGCATTATTTTGCTTTTATTTTAGTCTCTAGAGAGGGAGAGGTGATGTCCTAGTGGTATTATCACTAGACTATAAATCCAGGGACTCAGCTAATGTTCTGAGCATCCGGGATCTCGCCATGGCAATTGGTGGAATCCGAATTCAATAAAAATATCGGGAATCAAGAATGTACAGATGACCATGAAACAATTGTCAATTGTCAGGAAGAACCTAACTGATTCACTAATGTCCTTAGGGAAGGAAATCTGCCATCCTGACCTGGTCTGGCCTTCATGTGACTCAAGAGCCTCAGCAATATGGTTGACTCTCAACTGCCCTCGGGCAACTAGGTATGAGCAATAAATACTGGCCAGCCAGTGAAGCACATGTTCCATGAATGATTAAAAAGAAAGATTGTTTTTACTTTCAGATAGCCCAAGCACTATCAAAGAAAGAATCCAATTAGAGTCATAAACATTTACAGAATGGAAACAGGCACTTCAGCCCAACTTGTCCATGCTGCCCTTTTCTTTAAACCCCTAAACTAATCCCAATTGCCCGCATTTGGCCCATATCCCTCTATACATCTCTTACTCATGTAACAATCTAAATGCTTTTTAAAAGATAAAATTGTACCCGCCTCTACTACTACCTTAGGCAGCTTGTTCAGACACTCACCATCTTCTGTGTGAAAAAAAGTTGCTCCTCTGGATACTTTTGTATCTCTCCCTTTTCACTTTAAACCTATGTCCTCTAGTTCAGTCTCTTCTACTTTTGGGAAAAGATATTGATTATCTAGCTGCTCTGTACCCTTCATTATTTTATAGACCTTTATAAGATCACCCCTCAGCCTTCTACACTCCAGAGAAAGAAGTCCCAATCTACCAGCCTCTCCTTATAACTCAAACCATAAGTCCTGGTAGCATCCTAGTAAATCTTTTCTGACTCTTTCTAGTTTAATAATATCCTTTCTATAATAAAAGACCAGAACTACACACCGTATTCCAAGTGTGGCCTTACCAATGTCTTGTATAACTTCAACAAGAATAACCAACTCCTGTATTCAATGTTCTGACTAATGCAATCAAGCATGCCAAATGCCTTCTTTTCATCACTCTATCCGCCTGTGACTCCACTTCCAAGGAGCTATGAACCTGTACTCCTAGATCTCTTTGTTCTGGAGCTCTCCCCAATGTCTTATTGCTGATAATCATTGTCAAAATATTTTTTCAAGTCTCCGTCATCCACTCTATCAACCCTCTATTCTACACACAACATTTGTATTTCAGCTCCGACAATCTGGACAATAACCATCTCCACAGCTTCCCTTACCCACATATACACATGAAATGAAGTTCTCTGTGCCATAATTGGCTCATTGGATGCTTACGCCCCAGTGCTCACTCCTACTTCCCCTCTCCCATCATCACATCCTGTGTCAATTACTCACAGACATATGCTCACTGTGAAACATTTCAATAATAGATTCAGCAAGAAAGAAAGATTTGCCTTTGCAGAGCATCTTTTACAACTCTAGGATATTCAAAAAACACTTTACAGCCAATAAAGAACCTCTGATGTACAGTTATTTGTAATTTCAAAGGTGCAGTAGCCAACTTGTACATAAACAGCAATGTCTTGATAATCCTTTCAGCAATGCTGACTGAGAGATAAATATTGTCCAGGGCAATCAGGACAACATCCCTTGCTCTTCTTAAAAATAGTGCCATGGGATCTTTTACATCCATCTAAGAGGAACAGACAAGATATCAGTACTGGCATTTCATCCAGAAAACAACACCTTCAGCAGAATGGCACTCCCTCAGCACTGCACTGTGTAACAATGTGACCAATGTAACATGCTGTGGTTCTTACAATGTAACCAATGGCAATATGCGATGGTGACCAGTTGACCTAGTAGAAACAGTTGGGGATTGGAGGGAGAGCATCTGTGGCTCAGGGCGTGGACCCAAGTGATTAGTCATAGCACAGGGCCTTCGGCCCAACTTATCCATGCCGACCTGGCTTCCTAGACTGAACTAGTCCCATTTGATAGTATTTGGCCAACGTGCCTCTAAACAGTTCCTATCCATGTAGCTGCCCAAACGTATTTTAAATGCTGTAATTGTATCCACCTCTACCACCTTCTTTGCAACTCATTCCATATATAGACCATCCTCTGTGTGAAAAATTTGCCACTCAGGTCCCTTTTAAATCTTTCCCTCTCTTCTGAAACCTATGCCTTCTAGTTTTGGATTCCCCTACCCTGGGGAGAAGATCTTGACTATTCACCTTATCTATGCCCCTTATGACTTTATAAATCTCATCCTCCAAACTCAAGGGAAGAAATTCCCAGCCTATCCAGCATCTCCTTCCAGTTCTGGTAACATCTTCGTAAAACTTTTTTTGCATCGCTTCCAGTTTAATAACACCCTTCCTATGACAGGATGATCAGAATTGTACTCCAAATGTGGCCTTACCAATTCTTGTACAGTTGTAAGATAACGTCTCAACTCCTGCACTCAACGCTGTGACTGATTGTGGTTGTGTAATGAAGTTTCTTTATTGAACCTTTACTTGGATTTACTTTGTCAAATTTCTTTTTAACTATTGCTTGCTTCTGGAGGATTCTTACTGCTGGCTGAACACATTAGAGTGCCTGGCTTGACTTCTGTGCTTTGATGTGGAACCCACATTCTTCTAAGACAGAGGCCATGGTGTTAGCAATCGAGCTGATGCTTGAGAAGAGCTGATGATACATGTTCAATGAGGAGTTTCTGACTCATCTGAGACTGAGCTTCAAACTCAGATCCCTCAATTCATTGGCTTGTTGCTTTTGTTCTTTCAAAGATCACAACGTTATCACATATAAGGCCACCATGGTGAAAATAATTCACGTCGAATAGACCTTGGCTATCATTTGAAATTAAATATAGTGCACCTAATTGGCTCAGCTCTTTACAAATGTAAATCACTGGCTTAGGTATTTAATGACTGTAGTGATGGTAATACTCGGAATGTCAAAGATAGCTGCGAAAAGGGAAACTCAGCCATAGCTCATTAATACCAATGTTTGAGTGTTAGTTAATCCATCTCAGCAGAGCATGGCTTTCTTTGGTGCCTCCGGGCACAATGTGAAATATAAGTAGTCAAAAGAAAATAGGAGAACAAAGAGTGCTGAAGGGCAAAAAGAAAGAGAGAAAAATTAAAAGTCTGAACGGAGTGGAATGAGAGAAGAGTAAGGCAGAACATGTGTACATACAAATATACAAATGAGGGCCAGACGTAGACCATTTGGCCCCTCGAGGCTATTTTGCCATTTGATAAGATCATGGCTGATCCGATGGTGGCCTCAACTCCACGTTGTATCTACCCCCTATACCCCTTGGCTCCTTTTGACACCATGTCAGTCAAGAATCTATCTAACTTAGTAGAACAGCTCCACAGACCACTGACTCTCAGAGAAAGAAATCTTCTCATCTCTGTCTTAAATAGAAGTCTCCTTGTTTTTAAACTGTTTCTCCTTGTTCTAGTCTCTGCCAAAAGGGGAAAAAAGCCTCTCAGCGTCCACTCTTTCAAGTCCCCTCAGGATATTATTTGGTTCATAAAAATCACCTCTCATTCTTCCAAACTCCAATGGACATAGGCCCATCCTGTCCAATCTTTCCTGATAAGATAACTCCTTCACCTCAGGAGTTAGTTGAACAATCCTTCGCTGAACTTCTCCCATTGCATTTATATTCTTCCTTAAGTAAAGAGACCAAAACTGTACTCAATAATCCAGATATGGCCTCATCAATTTCCTGTACAATTGTAGGCAGATATTTCCACTGTTAGATTCCATTCCCCTCGCAATAAACAACAACATTCACTGGTGAGAGCAAAACTTTTAACAGATAATTTCCCTAGAACATAAGAAATGACCTACTCGCCTGCAACAGTTACTTTCTTTCAATGCGAGTTCCCGGGTGTGCTCTTAAGCTGCATGATTACTTTCATAGCTCAACTAATTGATTTGGCGTTACACACTTTGCTGCTTTTAGTCAAGAGTTGCACTGCTGTGAGGTAGCGCCACTGTCAAACATCTGTGCTGACTAAGTGATGTCTTGCTAGTTGTGCACAGGAATAGCTTAATTCATTTGATTCCATTACCTGCAAAGTGTCAGTCCCCAGTTTTCATCACCGGTTTCATCGGAAAGGAAGACTGTTATTTTTAGTGTTCATTAATTAGAGATTTAAATTATGCCAGACAAAAATAGAAGTTTCATCCCAAAAGCTACATGGGTAAAAAATAATGCATCTCCCACAACGTTGCTGACTAGACATCAGGCGAATTGATTTACATAAAGAAATTGACAATGAAAATAAAAAGTTTAAACAATATCAGGTAATGAGTTTGGACAGAGCAGTCGACTTGTGACCTCAGAATGGAGTAGATTTCAAGGAGGAAATATTGAGGTGGGAGAGGAAGGGTGGGGGAGGTTAGGGTATCTAGCAAATGGGAAAATACATTTGTGATATCAATGAAACATTTTCAAATTGACAAATTCAGTGGTGTTCAGTCTGAAATGAAAATGTCACAGCAACACCAGTAGCTGCAGGCCTCCAAGTAAATTGTGACGTAACCTGCTCACACGACAAATTCCAATAATATGTTTGCTAACAGAAAATCCATACTTGCAACGGCAATCTCAATTGTAAAAACTTACATTCATGGTATTACGTAACATTACGTGAAATTAGGCTACATGGGCAGAAAATATGTACAATTTTTACTTCAGAATAAAGCCATCATTTTACATCTTAATCATAAATTTGACTTTTGGCCTTCCTTTTTGCTTTTTCCTTTCCTCTCCCTTTGTTTTCTGGCTTTCTTTTAAATTAATTCAAAGGATATAGGTGTTACTGGCCGTGGGAGCATTTAATGCCCATCCCTACATTGCATTCGAGAAGATGGTGGTGAACTATCTTCTTGAACCACTGTGGTACATGTAGTGCACCTGCACACACAGCGCTATTAGGAAGGGAGTTCCAGGGTTTTGACCCAGTGACAGTGAAGGAACAATGATATATTTTTGCAGATTCTGTACTGCTTTGGTAGCCACAGCATTTATACAGCTGGTCCAGTTCAGTTCCTGATCAATGGTAACCCCTGGGATGTTGACAGTGGGACATTCGGTGATGGCAATGCCATTGAATGTCAAGGACCAAAAATTAGATTCTCTCTTGTTGGAGATGGTCATTGCCTGGCACTTGTATGGCATGAATGTTACTTACAACTTGTCCGCCCAAACATAGATATTGTCCAGGTCTTGCTGCAATTACATATGCTCTGCTTCAGTATCTGAGGAATCACAAAAGATGCTGAACTTTGAGCAGCTCATCAGCAAAAATCCCCACTTCCAACCTGATGATAGAAGGAAGGTCATTGACGTAGCAGCTGAAAGTGGCTGGGCCTAGGATACTATCCTGAAGAACTCCTGCAGTGATGTCCCGGGACTGAGATGACCGATTTCCAACAACACAACCTTTGTGACTGGTATGACTCCAACGTGGAGATTTACCCCCCCGCTTCTCATAGACTCCAGTTTTGCTAGGGATCATTGAAGCCGTACTCAGTAAATACTGCCTTGATGTTAAGAACAATTACACTCACTTCACCTCTGGAGATCAACCCTTTTGCCCATGTTTGAACCAAGACTGTAATGAGGTCAGATTCTGAGTGGCCTTGACAGGACTAAAGTGAGTAGGATATCGTTAAGCAAGTCACTTTATTACAAGCGCTGTTGATCATCCCTTCCATCACTTTACTGATTATCGAGAGCAGACTGATAGGGTGTTAATTTAACAGGTTGGATTTGTCCTGCTTCTTCTCTAGAGGAAGTACCTGGGCAATTTTCACACATTGCTGAATAGGTACCAGTATTGAAGATGTATTGGAACAGCTTGGCTATGGGTATAGCAAATTCTGGAGCACAGATCTCTGGGTAGTTTTGTCAGAATATTATCAGAACTCTGTACTTCTTTGCAGACCATTAAAGCTCCAACTTCTAATAAAAAATTGTCAATCCGGATCATCTCTGTACAGCTACTGCCTGACCTTCTGATATCAGGATTCCAGCTTCCCAGCATTTTACTTTTCTTTAAGCACTTCTTTGCAAGACTGAAGTAGCTGTGCCGAGATAATTAGCTTCTTTCACACAGCCCCAGTCGCCTTTTTCAGATTCATCAATTTATTGTGTCTTTAGATGGACGAATATTTATGTGGGAATGCTAAGGTCCAGCTGTGAGAACGCTAAGGTACAGTATTTGCAACTGGTGCATTGAATAAGACTTTCAAAGAGACAAGGTCTTGTACTCCGAAATAAATTGAGTTCCAAGTTATCTAAATGTGTGACTGCAAGTCTAATACAGAAATGTGCACTGTTCCACAGTCAGGGATGTAAAGAATTGTGGCTTTCCCGATAGCCAAACCAATAAGAAATTAATTGGAAACTGTGATTTAGATTTGGAGAATCTCACTACATGGTAAGACATCATTCTTGCTTTGATGGTTAATGCAATCAAAACTGTTGACCCCAAAAATGCTGATTTTCAACTTTACAGAAGGGATGCCTGAATAATCCAGTGGCCAATGTTCCTTTTTTTCTGATCTTACATTGATAAGGAGTTTGGATTAGGGACCCGCAGGCAATCATTTTAGATAATGCAACATCAAAGACAGTGTTGCAAATAATTTGCTGAGAGCAGATCCAAGAATTTTGACCTCAGAGAGTGAAACTGGTCTTCAGGTATCGTGTAAAATAGCAAACCAGTAGCCTATTTTACACAAACAATCTCCGTTGACTTTCTTTCCATTAACATTGATGTAAACTCACGGGCTGGAATTCTCCCAAAAAAAATTCTAAGTGGTGAATTTGTGTGAAAATTCACACTTTTTTTCAGTGGGAGTTCAAAGATGAATCTCCCACACTCGAGGTCACTGACGTGAAGATTATTATAAAGCTGAGGGTGGGGCCTATTCCAGCCCAGAAGGCCAGCAGCATAGCATGAGTGGCCCACTGTGCAACGTGCTGATTTGTCAGTGCCGAAATCAGTATGTGCGCAGTGGCCCCGCACTGCTAGCCTCCTGGCTCAATCACTGCCCACTTGTGCGACCCTCACATTGCTGACTATCCGAGCCCCCCTCGACCCAATAGCTGGCCACCTGATCATATCTGGACCTAGCCCCAATCCCCTCTCCTCCCGGCCTACCCCCCTCACCTGCCCCGTTGGCACTGCCCCATGCCTGTTAGGCAATGGCAAAGTGCTCCCTAGCTATTGGCAATTGCCCCTTGGGCAGTGAGGGGGACACAGGCTGGCACTGTCAGGATGCCAGTGATTAGGGGCCGCACTCCGCTGCTCAATCCTTGAAGAGGGGGAGGTGTCCAGATTGCCCCCGCTTCACTTCAGTCGGGTCAGGCTGTGAACTTCCCAAAAATGGGAAGCTGTTGTAATTTTCACTGGAGGGGGAAGATGCTTGTAGGCCAAGCCCGAAGTGTCCCACGCCTGCTCATCTCATTTCAATGGGATTGAAATAACTATTTGAACGATTTCTGTAGCTCCCCGTCGATTTCCAGCACAGAGCTGAAGCCGTCGGAAATCCTGCGCTGGGAGACACTATCGTGGTGGGAACACACGCACAAGTCCCGTGAATTGGCCAATGTGAGAATTTTCCAGCCGGCTGAGCTAAAAAACCAGCGCAGTGGAATGGGAAAATCACGGCCACTATTTTACCATTAATGTTGATACAAATTCACTTTTGTTTGTTTTGCATGATTGCTCAAAACCAGTACTTGTACTTTGATGAGTCAGGCCAATCTATATAATCACATAAATTTGGCTATTCTCCCTGTCCAAATATTTCCTCATGCAACCCAAGTATAAAAATGTGTTTCACCGGATTCCAAGCAGCAGCACAGTGGCACAGTGGTCAGCACTGCTGTCTCACAATGCCAGGGACGCAAGTTCGATTCCAGGCTTGGATGACTGTGCAAAGATTGCACGCTTGCCCTGTGTCAGCATGTGTTTCCCTGGGGTGCTCTGGTTTCCTCCCACAGCCAATAAGACGTGCTGCTTTAATGCACTGGCTATGCTAAATTCTCCCTCCAGGCACCAGAACATGGTAGGTTTTCACAGTAACTTCATTGCAGTGTTAATGTAAACATACTTGCAATACTAATAAATAAACTTTTTAAAAAGTTTATAATCTTAAAGGTGCTACTGGTGTTCTTATTGGTGTGTGTATCTACAAATGACACTCACCGAGTGACTTAGCCTTTGTGTGAAGGCTCTAGCAATGATCATTTGTCTGCCATCTCGGGAGATGCGGAAACATTGTATCCTTCGGTAAGTGACCAGCGGCAGTGATTTATTAAACTTGGCTATATTGGATAAAGGATTGAGTTCATAAGCGGCTTAAAATATTTCTTAAAACTATAGTCTGGGCTATAAGTGTGAGAAACCTGCAGGAAAACTGGCATCCACAGTCAAATAAAATGAAAGCTTTCAGGCACAGTAGTCATTTTGGTGCATGCTCAAGGTTTTTAATTGAAAAACTAAACACAATTGGTTAAGTGCTAATACAAGTACAGTATAACCAATGTTTTGGGATGTTTTATGCTCAAATGGCAGGCACAAGCTGATTAAAGGCTTTAATTAGCTTTCGATCGCAAACTCCAACGTGAAACATGCTGGAAGCTCTCTCTAATGATATCAGCATGATGATTTTCAATGCCTGAAAATGTCAAGTGCATTCTCACAATCAATTGAAGGAATTCTGTCTCTCCTTGTTAATTTACACTAATGGTTGCTCTCCTGCCCAATCAAATTATTTCCTCATTAGCTTATTAACAAATTTAACAATTGATTTTACCAATCAAGCTGCTACGATGGTGCCAGGAGGAAAGGGGGCGGTGGGATTATTTTACGCTTTTGGCTGGGTTGCAGAAGGTTGACTTGGAAATGACCCTGAACCTGGTCCACTGACTCCTGCCCCTGCCCTTGATGCACACTAAATAAAGTACGTTGCAGCCAATTAGTGGCCAAGCTTTGGGAATCCAGACAATTATGTAAGGGAAGGGTGGATAGCAGACCCAATTGGGCCTCTAGGGAGAGGAGTCAAGCCACGAACTGGAAGTCAGTTACGATATCCGATTTGACACAGATGGGTGGCAACTGCAGGAGATAGTCATGTATGTAGGAGGCTGTTCAAAAGTCATTGAAGTCTTGCGGACACGAGAGAGGAGTGTTTTTCCATTTTCCAGTAGCATCTCATTCAGACCCTTGATAGAGAGGGAGAAACCTTGGAGCACATTGCAAACCGAGTGGTCATGTGACGATGCAGCTGGTTATAGGGTCACATGACAGAAGTGCAGGACTTCTCCCAGGAGTGTGGGGGAAGCATGCAAGAGCTACTCAGAGTACTTCATAAACTATCAAGCTCTGACGAAGGGTCACCCTGACTCAAAATGTTGGCTCTATTCTTTCTCCACAGATGCTGTCAGCCCTGCTGAGATTTTGCAGCATTTTCTGTTTTACTAACTCCTTGATTGCCAGTCATTGGAACTCAGAACCTCCACATGGTGTTAGGAGTTATGATACAAGGACTTACAACATCAGCCCACTCATATTCGATGAAAACATTGTCGACAACTGGACAAAGTTTGAAAAGGAGTGGAGTATTCACTATGATACCAGATTATTGGACAAATCAAAAAAGATGCAAAAAAGGTAGACTTACTAAGTCAAGTGGGCCTCCAAGTTATCGAAAAGTTTGAATCACTTGCCTTTCAAAAATGGGAGGAAAAAGAGAAGAATGAGGACATCCTGGTCAGGGGTCATACTATGCAAGAACATAACTCACGTCCTCATCTCATTTTTTACAGAAATAGAAACACAGAACTAAACCTTAACCCTGTTAAATGCAAATTCAGTGGCAACCAGGTTCCCTACCTGGGTTATTTTTATTCACTTATGGGAGGTGGATGTCATTGACTAAGCCAACATTTATTGCCCGTCCCTAATTGCCCTTGAGAAGGTAGTGATGAGCTGCCTTCTTGAGGTGTAGGTACAACCACAGGGCTGCCAGAGAGGGAATTTCAGGATTTTGACCAATGGATAGTGAAAGAATGACAGTATGTTTCCAAGTCAGAATGGCGAGTGACTTGGAGGGGAACTTCCAGACAGTGATGTTTCCAATGTGACAGCTGCTCTTTCCTTGTAGATGGTAGCAGTTTTGAGGGTAGCAGTTGTGAGCTTGGAAGATGCTGCCTCAGGAACATGATGGATTCTTGAAATGCGTCACGCAGATGGTAAACACTGCTGCCAATGGTCATCGGTGGTGGAGGGAATGCATGTTTTCCCTCTTGTTGATTCCCTCAGAGATACCAGTCATAGAAACTAGAAGCAGGAGTAAGTAGGCCATTCAGTACATTTAGCCTGCACCGCCATTTATTTTGATAATGACTGATCATCAATATCCTGATCATGACTCCACTCACTCCCATACCCTTGACCCCTTTAGGTCCAAGAACTATATGTAGTTTCTTCTTGAAATCACACAACCTTTTGGCCTCAACTAATTTCTGTGGTCGTGAATTCCACAAATTCACCATTCTCTGGATGAAGAAATTTCTCCTCATTCCAGTGTAACACTTGTGTCCTGTAAGACCCAGGCAGCTCAGTCTGTGATGGTATACCAATCTACTCTCGGTGGTGGACATTGAAATCCCTCACTCAGAGTCATTATATGCCGTTACCATCCTCAGTGCTTCTTCCAAACGGTCACTCGCTCATTCACAGTTGATGGCGTGAAAGGAGACCCAGGCAAGGCAACAGCTATACGACGAGCGGCTATCCCCATGGAAAAATACTCTTTACAGTGTTTCCTTGATATGACAAATTATAAAAATTAATTACTTGTTCCAGTGAGATTATTGTCCTCTTTGTCAGCTCTGCCATGAGAATATAGAATGGTGTTGGCAGGAGCACCACACAGCCATCTTCAACAGATTCAAACAGGTACTGTCAACCTCACTAGTACTACAATAGTTTGAAGTTCAAGCACCCATATTGATATCAGCAGATGCCTCCCAGCTGAGACTTGGCACGGTCAGCATCCAGAATGGCAGACCAACAATCTTTGCATCAAGAGCCTTCGTTGACAATGACACACAGATCAAAAGGGAACTCCATGCTGTTGTCTTCACCTGTCAGAAATGTCATGACTTCATTTACGGTCATCCTACAACTGTTGAAACCGATCATCAGCCACTCATAACCATTCCAAAAAAGCCTCTTCATATTGCATCTGCAGCGCATGATGCTAAAGCTACAAGGTTACAGTCTCAGTGTCATCTACAAATGTGGTAAAGGAGCTGTACTTGGCTGATAGCTTTCTAAAGCTTTATTACCCACTACAGACCAAACAGATTGTGAGGAAGCATAGACATCATAGCAATGGAGGTGCTGTCCTCTCATAGGATCAGGAACTCAAAGATGCCCATTGGAAATCACATGCAGGCAACTGCACAACATCATCATGAGGGACTGGTCAAAGTCCTTAAGAGGATTTCCCCATGAGCACCACACATTTTTCGCCATCAAAGATGAACTATCATCCAGGATGAACTGATACTAGAATGGCCAGTCAGTTGTCATCCCTACTTTTCAACATTGAGTTTTTGGGTGTAATATCAATCAGTGGACCCTGGATTGAAGAAACGAAATACAGGGCAAAGGAATTGCTATATTGATCTTCCATTTACAGCAATCTGGTGAGAAATATGTGCGCAGTGCAATTCACTCAAGCCACATCAAGCAAAAGGATGGCTGCATTTACACGAGGTCCTAGACCTCCCCATGGTCATTCACATTGGCTGACATTTTCAAATGGAATGGTAAACAATATTTGGTCTTAGTCAACTCGTATTCCAGGTGGTTTGAACTTGATTACCTGCCAAACATGATGAGTAACTCAGTCATCATCAAGCTCACCACACACTGCATCTCTCAGAGACTCATGGCAGGCAATTCTCACCATTTGTCTCCACTCAATTTAGAAAGTTTGCACACACCTGGGACTTGAGTCATCTTTTCCGAAATATCTCTCGTTTTTGGAAAGTCAGACATCCAAAAATTCTGGTGCATCCCTTCCACCTGGGAGTGTCTAAGTATGTGTGAATCATAACAGCTTCCAGAATACTGTGATTTGCATATGATCACTGATAAGCTACACATTGGAAGACTTTGCTATTCACAAAGATTCATGGCTGTTTCAATAGTATTTTGATGGCCTCATATGCAATCGATGATCCCTTGCACTTTTAGGAATACAAAGTCTCTAGATCTGTCTGATTGACTGGTGTTGACGGTGCTGAATGATATAAATTAATAGACTCACCTTGATATTTCACATTGCTTAGTCTCAATAAATTAATCCACGTGTTTTCATAATTCATCATTGAGTGATTGATGTCTTCATATTGTTATAAAATCACAAGTGACAGAGGAGGGAAGTTGGTCAGGTCTAGGTGTCTGGTTCAACAAGTTGAGGAACCTGCTACTGTGCAAAGGCTGGCGGAGGAGAGCAATCAGTGGCAGGCAGACAGAAGTAGATGAAGGTACTATCATGTCAACAGATTCTAGAGGGTAAAAATGACCTACCTCCAAATGTCAGAACACCACTGTCTAGGAAGACTGCATCTGTCTAAGAATACAACCATATCACTATGTGACATACTGGCTGAAGAGGTTGCTTCGAATTCTACAGTGGCTGCAGTTGTCTTTGATCGTATTGTGTAATTGTCCAATAATAGGGTACTTGATAAAGTAGTCAATGATGAAAGAAGTCAGATGAGATCTTGGACAAAGTGTGGGTAAGAACTTCATACAGAATCACTGGTTCTTTGTGCTGACTTGGTATATGTTCTTGACATGCCGCACACATCTTGACAACAACTTCAATGTCATTGTTCATGCCCAGCCAATAGACTTGTAAGTGATGAAGTTACTGAAGAATATCAGGGCTTAATGATTTCAGTATGATGGCTTGCCTGTCTTTAACAATGATTCCCTGGGAGTTGCTGAGTTCATCGCGGTAAGGCCAAAATGATTTCACTTATTTGTGAACATGTTGAATTGAATGAAACCATCCTTCACTGATGATTTTCCACAGTTTTTGTAATGTGGAATCTTTTGCTGTTTCCTCTTATAGCTGCTGGCAATTTCACTGCAAAAAAATCTATCAGCTCAATTGATGACTTTGTATTCTCCTGCTATCGTGCGCTGGAATTGTACCACCTCACCCACTGTGAAATCAGAGCAGGCAAGGGGCGAGCAATGGAAATGTCTATTGACCTCGGGCGGGAAATTTTCAGTCCCACTTGAACGAAGCTGTAAAATCCTGCCCATAATGTTGCAACTCCAATTAAACTGCCACTTCTGGGCATTTTAGTGTTAGGTTGCAAACTGAGGCGATAAGAGCAGTGTCTAAGGTTAATCCTCCCCATAACGCCTGACGAATATTGCACATTGTCACTTGTGTGAGGTCACAGCATGCCAGATCTGTGACTGATGAGCCTTTAGTCTCCATAAATCAAACATCCAGGAGAACTGATTGTACTTGTATTCTGGGACTACGGATCCTACATAGTCGATATTAAGGAATTATTGAACAATAGTATGCTGAAAATTACACAGTATTAGATTTCGCCATGGTCTTCCACAGTTACATGTCTTTTAGAATTTGCAGGGGTATTACATTAGCACTTGCTCTTGTGACAGTCTTGACTAATATCAAAGTTACCAATTTTATTAGGTTAGATAATATGAATCATGGCAAACAATGCAGTTGGTGAAATCACAGCCACGATTCTGGGCTGGCCCAGAAATTGTTGGGGCTGTGATGAGGCCATGGGAGTCGGGGGGGTGAGTTGGAGAGGCAGCACTGTGGGCACTCCCAGGCTGACCAGCGATTGAGCTGGCCAGTAAACAGGAGGTTGACAGTTTGGGGCCACTGCACACGTGCAGAACTCCAGAACTGTTAAACTCCGGCGTGAAAGCCCCCCTGCCCCCCCACCATGTTTTTGATGATATTCACGACCGGACCTCTTCAGTGCATAGAGTGCAGAGATTCAGGTGAGAAATTGAACTGACAGAATAGTTGGGATTTAGAACAGTTTTCCCACCAATTCAACACTTTTAGGAAGAACAACCCCACCCCTCCCACCCCACCGACATCTATGTTTTCCCCAAAATTGACAGTGTGAAGCATGTGTTCACTTCTCTTTGTCTTGTTGTGCACATCGTTATCATTTTCTCATTTTTCAGTCACCTCGTGTATATGCTTCGAAGGAGATATCAAGTGCTCATTATTATTCCTTTTCTTATTCATTCATGGGACATGGTCATCGCTGACTGGCCAGCGTTTATTGCCCATCCTTAGATATCCTTGAGAAGGTGAGGGTGAGAGGCTTCTTGAAACGCTGCAGTCCGTGTGCTATGAGTTGATCATTACAGAGGGAATTCCAGGATTTTGACCCAGCAATTGCGAAGGAATGGCACTGTTTTCACATCAGGGTGGTGAGTGGCTGGAGAGGAACTTCCAAGTACCATTGTATATGATATATTTTGGTCAGTGCACAGCTCTTTACAGCTGCTTCAACCTTTGTCCTAGTGTACCGCCACTGGCAATGGCCCCTTTCTGCCACATGCCTTGCAGAATTACCAAAAGGTTGGGCATCTCCTCTGTGCATGCAGAAGACCACACCTTACACATGACCTGATAGATTTAGGTGATTTAGGAAATGCATCAACATTATTGAGTTGTACTTAAGACTGTAACCTTTTCCAATCTGCAAGGATTGCTTGTACTTATGTCCATCCTTGAGTAGCTTTTCAATGCTATACATTTTGGACTTGTCAAGCAGATTCTTCTAAAACACTTACATGGAAGTGGATGCAATTAGCAATTCAACAATTCTGTGACACAGTAGTTAGAACTGCTGCCTCACAGTACCAGGGATCTGGGTTCAATTCAGGCCTCGGGTAACTATAGGTGTGGAGATTCCATTTTCTCCCCGTATCTGCATGGGTTTCCTCAGGATGCTCCAGCTTCTGCTACAAACCAAGGATGTGCAGATTAGGTGGATTTACCATGCTATGTTACTCTTTAAGTGTCCAAAGATTTGTAGGTATTAGCAGGGTAAATGCATAGAGTTACAGGGATAGGGGTTTGGGTGGGCCTAGGTAAGATACTCTGTCAGACAGTCAGTGCAGACTCAACAGGCCGATTGGCCTCTTCTACATTGTAGAGATTCGATGAAACTTCTGTGTCTGAAAATTCATCGTAGGTACCTTTGACTCTGTTGACAGAGTTGTCCATGAATTTGTAGGCGGTTGTCGAAATACATGAAGACTGAAGTTGAACCTGATATTGAACTGATTTTCCAATGTATTCCACATCTTTTAGCAATTCTGCCATCAATCATGATGAGTTCAGACTAGGCAGGTCTTCAATCCCATTTACTCGGTGAAATTTTATGGCTTGCGTTCCTGTTTCAGACACAACTGAATCAAGAAAACAAGATTCCGTACGCTGTTTAAACATTTTAAATTCGGAAATTAGGTCAGATGCATCCCGATATGTATATTTGACAATTTTCCTTTGACCTTCACTCTCCTATTGTAGCTGGGATCAGTGACCCTGTAGCTGCTGTTGTGCGCTTTTCTGAAGCTCTGCTTGTTCCAATCACAGCATTCTCTGTTCACTTTTTATGACCGTTTTGTACATCTTTGATTCTCACTCATGACCTAACCCACACCCCTGGTCCAACTGAGCTGTCTCACTCACTGACCAGGAGGCATGGTAGCACAGTGGTCAGCACTGCTTCCTCACAGTGCCAAAGACCCAGGAATGTGCTCCACATAGACTTGGTCACTGTCTATGTGGAGTCTGCACGTTCTCTCTGTGTCTGCATGGGTTTCCTCCGGGTGCTCTGGTTTTCTCCCACAACCCAAAAGACATGCTGGTTAGGTGCATTGGCCATGTGAAATTCTCCCTCTGTTTTAAAATTTATTTATTAGTCACAAGTAAGGCTTATATTAATGCTGCAATCAAGTTACTGTGAAATTCCCCTGGTCACCAAACTCCAACATCTGTTCAAGTCAATGTGCCTAACCAGCATGTCTTTCAGGCTGTGAATCGAATGGTATCTTTCTACATTGTAAGGATTCTCTGATGCAGTATTCCTTATTTACAAAGATTGTGAAATAGTTTCTTCACAATTTTCTCTCTCTCCTGATATCCTTTTTCCCATGTGAAGATATTGATTCATTCTTATGTGACAGATTAGTTACACAAAAGGATTGGAGGAGAGAAATTTGTTGAGTGTCTTCAGGAGGAATTTCTCATTCAGTATGTGGATGGTCCGACTAGAAAGGGGACAAAACTTGACTTCCTCTTGGGAAATAAGGAAGGGCTGGTGAAAGCAGTGTAAGTGAGGGATCACTTTGGGACCAGTGACCATAATTCTATTAGTTTTAAGATAGCTATGGAGAATGATAGGTCTATCCTAAAAGTTAATATTCTAAATTGGGGCAAGGCCAAATTTGATGGTATCAGGCAAGAACTTTCAATAATTAATGGGGGGAATTCTGTGGAAAGGCAAAGGGAAATCTGGTAAGTGGCATATTTTCAAAAGTGTGTTAACCAGAGTTCAGGGTAAGCACATTCCACTTAGAGTGAAGGGTAAAGCTGGCAGAAGTCATGAACCCTGGATGACTTGGGATATTGAGGCCTTGGTCAAGAAGAAGAAAGAGGCACATGATGTTCATAGGCAGCTGGGATCAAGTGAATCTCTTGAAGAGTATAGGGGGTGTGGGAGTAGAGTTAAGAGAGAAATCAGGAGGGCAAAAAGGGGACCGAACTTGTTTTGGCAGATAAGGCAAAGAAGATTCCAAAGAACTTCTACAAATACATAAAGGCCAAAAGAGTAACAAGGGACAGAGTAGAGCCTTTTAAGGATCAACATGGTAGTCTATGTGCAGATCCACAAGAGATGAATGAGACTCCAAATGAATATTTCCCATCAGTATTTACCATTGAGAAAAGCATGGATGTTAGGGAACTTGGGGACTTAAATATTGATGCCTTGAGGAGCGTACATATTACAGAGAAGGAAGTGCTAGAAGTCTTAAAGCACATCAAGGTAAATAAACCTGCAGGAGCTGATGAGATATATCCTAGGACGTTGTGGGAAGCTAGGGAGGAAATTGTGGGTCTTCTTGCCGAGATAGTTGAACCATTGACAGGGTGAAACGCCTGAAGATTGGAGAGTGGCAAATGTGCCTTTCTTTAAAAAAAGACTGCAGGGAAAAGCATGAGAATTGCAGGCCAGTTAACCTCACATCTGCGGTGGGTAAATTGTTGGAAGATATTTTGAGAGACAGGGTCTACAGGGATTTAGAGATGCATGGACTGATTAGGGACAGTCAGCATAGCTTTGTAAATGGAAAATCATATCTCACAAATTAGATAGAGTTTCTTGAAGGGGTAACTAAGAAGCTAGATGAAGACAGTACAGTTGATGTTGTCTACACAGACTTCAGTAAGGCCTTTGACAAGGTACCGCATGGCAACTTGTTGCATAAAGTTAAATCTCATGGGATCCAGGGTAAGGTATCTAAATGGATACAAAATTGGCTTCTTGACAGAAGTCAGAGGGCAGTTGTAGAGAGATGTTTTTCAAACTGGAGGCCTGTGACCGGTGGTGTGCCTCACAGATCAGTGCTAGGCCCACTCTTATTTGTCATTTATATTAACAATTTGGATGAAAATATAGAAGGTATGGTTACTAAATTTGCAGATGACATCAAGATTGCTGGCATGGTGGACATTGAGGAAGATTATCTCCAATTGCAGTGGGATTTTGATCAATTGGGCCAATGGGCTGATGAATGGCAGATGAAGTTTAATTTAGACAAATGTGAGTAATGAATTTTGGTAGATTGAACCAGGGGAGGACTTACACAGTTAATGGTAGGGCATTGAAGTGAGTTACAGAAATAAAAGATCTAGGGGTACATGTTCACAGCTCCTTGAAAGTGGAGTCACAGGTGGACAGAGTGGTGAAGAAAGCATTTGGCATGCTTGGTTTCAATGGTCAGAATATTGAATACAGGAGTTGGGACATCTTGTTGAAGTTGTACAAGACATTGGTAAGGTCACACTTGGAAAACTGTGTGTAATTCTGGTCACCCTATTATAGAAAGGATATTATTAGACTAGAAAGAGTGCAGAAAAGATTTACTAGGATGCTACCGGAACTTGATAGATTGAGTTAAAAGGAGAGGCTGAATAGACTGGAACTTTTTCTCTGGAGCATAGGGGGCTAAGAGGTGACTTTATAGAGGCCTATAAAATAATAACAAGATAGAAAGTCAATATCTTTTCCCAAAGATAGGGAAGTCTAAAACTAGAGGGCATAGATTTAAGGTAAGAGGGGAGAGATACAAAAGTACCCAGAGGCGCAATTTTTTCACACAGGGGTGTGCTAAGTGTCTGGAACAAGCTGCCAGAGGTAGTAGAATTGGGTACAATTTTATCTTTTAAATAGCATTTAGTTACATGGGTACAATGGGAATAGAGGGATACAGGCCAAATGCAGGCAATTGGAATTAGTTTAGGAGTTTAAAAAAAAGATGGCATGGACAAGTTGGGCTGAAGGGCCTGTTTCCATGCTGTAAACTTGTATGACTCTAGATAGCATGGGAATTATCATGAAGTCCAGTTATTCAACAAAACAATAGGCTGCATCAATATGCCTTATTTGATGAGATATCTTGGAGGAGTAGGCATTCTAAAAGCTGATGAAAGGGGCCAGAGAGGCATGAGGCTACAGCAAGAGGAGCAGTCATAATCCACTGCTACCCAGAAATACATATTTACAGCTGGGGCAATCAAGACACATCTTATTAATGCGGGACTACATTTCAACAGGGACACAATATGACCATAGAAATAAAGTAACAAAATCAATGACGGAACTGAAATTTGTTCTCCAGCTTCCTTCCAGAAAATGGTAAGAGACTTGGCAAAGATCAGACAATTGGCAGATGGCCATGGCATTATCCTGGTGAACAAGTGAGTAATAAAGGGAACATTGACACTAACTTGAATTAAGAGGTCAATTAGAACTTCATCAAAAATGGATCATTTCCAAGGCCTCGGGGCATTGTTGACTGCATCCACATGATCATTCAAATACAACTTACCATGGCCTGCAAGTGAATGACTAAAATAAATTCATTTCAAGCGCCAGCCCCTTTTTATAAGCACATCAGGATTCAATGAAGTGCATTGCACCACAATTGCCAATGTAGCTGGGACAGGTCTGAGCGTCATGTTTTACTAACAACAAAGCAAACAAGCCCTGATTAGGGTAAGATTTACTTACGTTTGTGGGACTAGGAGAGGTAAACATGTCACTTCCACCTCCCCATTCCACCCAATATTGCACTAACTGAATCTAGATGCCAGAGATGCTGCTTGCTGTTCAGCAGCAGAGCAAAGACACTTTCCTGAATATTATCCAACTTTAATAACAGTGAAGTCCATGGGACATAAAAAGCGTGAAACAACCAGAATTTAAACTGCATAAGCAAACAACACTTTCCAATGTTAATCTGTTTCTGCAGACACTAACAGACTCTCTCTGCTGGTACAAATGTATATGGTGGCTTCAAGTGAACAAGATGTGCATTGCACTTTTCAAAGCAATATACATTATATCCCTCTCTAAGTAAATGACAAACATAATGTATTTCAATAATTTGTCTCCAAAGTGTAAACAATAAACTAAAGCACAAATCAACCTTTAAACTTACATTCTATATTTGTATTAATTTAACAATGCACTTAATCATATAAATAAGATGAAAGATTTGTTCACCAACTGAAAATATTTTGCTTTGGGACAGAAACATGTAAGTACAGTCAACATCTTCACTCAGGGGTAGGATATCATCTAATATCAGGTGTGGTTTCATTTGACCTATGTTCTTCGCCCAAGATGTCGATATCGGAATCAGATTCAATGCTTATGAATGGTATTTCAGTTTTGTATTTTGTACATAAGCACTCTGCTCTAGTGGATGCCATGTTTCTCTCTGTATTTGATCCTTCTGATTGTGATTTTTTTTTCACATTCATGTTGATCATTAGCTCCACATGTAATTCAGGGAGATGATGCAAAGGTGAGTGTAGCTGGAGGCTTTCCAATAGTCGAGTATGGAGATGCTCTATAATAGTGAAGAAAGTAATATGGCTTTGACTTCCATGGCATGCTGTCAGCTACAAATCTTTTTTTACTTTAGGATAAACATAAATCTCTCAACTTCTCAAAAACTTCTTGACTAATAGGGTACGATTTATCTATGAGTGAAACCTGGCTAGTTTCTAAATTTATTGAACTTATCACTGTTGAACAAGAGTCACTTCTCATCATTTGAGAGGTTCCAAATAAGGAAGTAATCTAGTTAAGCATTGGGACAACACATCTCATTGAGATTTGCAAAACTATTTGCACAACTGGAAGTGTGTTGTTGTCATCAGTGGCAAGCGGGGTTTTTGCAAGTGTGAAAACCTGTAAGATTAATGTTAACCACAATCCATGATTCTGGAAGTAATTCAGACATCCTGAGGGTCTCATGATGATTTGAAATTGTGGTTGCTTGACAAGGCAATCAGTGATTTATGCTCTACCATGCAGTCAATTCCCAGGAACCATACCTTTTCCTTAAGGAGTTGTTTAATTTTGACAATTCCCTGGCGATCTTCATTCACAACACTTTCCCTCAAATGAGTACTGAATGACAATACAATTGTTGACTAACACAAAATTTGATGTGCAGATTAGAATCTGCATTGATATGTAGTCATGAAACCAAGCCACGTGACAAGAAAGACACTAACAATTGATGACGCCAGAGAGAAAGTGCATGGTGCTAACCATGTCTCTAAACTTGAACTCACTGCAGGCTATCATCAAATCAAGTTTGCAGAAGAATCAAGAGATCTTATAATAGTCTCCACTCAATTGTATTCTAACAACACAAGAAGCAATCTTTGGAATGAGTTTGGCAGTGGGGATATTTCTGCACATGATTCGATCTGCAGTCCATTGATTTGGAGGCACAATGAAGATCAGTGACAAATTCTGATCTACAGCTAAACTGAAAGGGAACTTGAGACATCTACATGCATGTTTATAAGATCTC
This sequence comes from Sphyrna mokarran, assembly GCA_024679065.1. NCBI lineage: Eukaryota > Metazoa > Chordata > Chondrichthyes > Carcharhiniformes > Carcharhinidae > Sphyrna > Sphyrna mokarran. The sequence goes on along the minus strand of JAGIQG010000023.1, from coordinate 23,839,937 downwards.
AGGGAATGTAATCGCGCCTTGAACAAAAATAAGTTTGTATTCAATGAAATCATAATTGAATTTCTCTGTCACATGTTCAGTCATGAAAAAGTATTAGTTGATCCAGGGAAATTTGAAGCCATTGCATATGCTGCGATTCGGCAAACAGGAAGTCTGGAGATTGCTAGAGCTCATCATGTAGTCACTTCCTTGCTGACCTCACTATGCTATTTACCCGCATTGTGTGATCCAAGTGGGAGGCTGTATACCTGATCAAACAATGGTTATCAGAAAGTTTTGCAAATATCTACTGAGACCCTAATAAAACAATCCAGCTAGTTATAGTGCAAGCCCAGTTGGCTTAGCCGTAGTTCTTGTGCAAAAAGAGAAGGCAGGGGAGACACCAATGGCTGCAATTACAAGCAGATTGCTAAGATTCTAGAGCAACATTACTCACAAATAGAGAACAAACTGGAGGTACCTTACATTTTCATTTGAATAGAAGTGAGTTTGAAGTCAGAATCAATCACAGACCATTATGAAGCTTGTTCAATAATCCATATGGCACTCCACCAACTCAAATAGAGCATTGGTTACTCAAACTATGAGTGTATGAGTTCCATGTTCTGTATCAGGCAAGCTCAACCCAATGGACTATCTTTCATATCTGTTGTTAGCAGAAAGTCTGACTGCCCATGAGGAAAAGGTAGCCGAACAATATCTTAACAACAGCATAAACCTCAATGCGATGTCTGCATTGCTAAAACTAGCTGACGTCAAAGCAACAATGAAACAAGGTGAGGCATCACAACCATATATGATGGATATGGAATCTCAGAACTAGAAAGTTATCATCAAAAGAACATCTATGAATGAAATTGCTCACATGCTGCAAAGTCTTCAGTCCTTAAAGTGCAGAATGGCTCACATGATGAAATACCTTTGCTGCGGGACTGACTCAGAATTTTATCTTTGTATCAAAGAAATCCAATGTATGTGGAAAATACCATGTCATGGACAATTTTCTATTTGCCCATGACCAAACATGTTTGTAATGTGTTGCTAAAAATGGGATGGGAGGAGTGTACAGTTCATTAGTACAACTCCATTAGTTTAAGAGTTTAAGTCACTCACCAAAATGGCCAATTATTTGTCTTTGCTACCGAATAAATGAGATGTAAATCAGGCTTTTTCCAATAAACTCAGAATGATTAATTTATTATATATGTTTTTTCTTAAAACAATTTGCAAAAACTAATTAACACTCTAAATACACTTATCTATCTCTTTTTAAAAGTAACACACATACACATGAAGAAAAACCAGTGTGGTCTCTTGAGATGGGCTTTGGAAGATAGGCTTTAAAAATAAAGGATAAAGTTTGTAGGGTTTTGACGCAATTGATTTGGAACTCTCTCACATGAATATACCCAAAGGTCCCAATAGATGTCTTAAGATTTTCACCAATGGATCTTCAGCATGGAGGAGAAAATGGAACTGGATAAATTCTTCTTGTCTTAGCTTTCTAGGTCTCTAAATACTGACAAATTATACTCACATGAGGATTCTCTGGTTGCAGCTTAATAACTTTAGGCAAGGCAGAGGAAAGCCAAGTAAGGACAATCTTCCTTTTTGGCTTATTCCCCAAAACTGAGTTCAAAACTTAAAGTTTCTATGCCATAGAGTCATAGAGGTTTACAACATGGAAATAGGCCCTTTGGCCCAACTTGTTCATGCTGCCCTTTTTTTAAAACCCCTAAGATAATCCCAATTGCCCGCATTTGGCCCAAATCTCTCTATACCTATCTTACCCAAATAACTGTCAAGCCAAAATTTTACCCGCCTCTACTACTATCTTTGGCAGCTTGTTCCGGACACTCACCACCTTCTGTGTAAAAACATTGCCTCTCTGGACACTTCTGCATCTCCCCCCCCCACCTTAAACCTATGCCTCTAGTTTTAGACTGCCCTACCTGTGGGAAAAGATGTTAAATATCTAGCTGATCTATGCTCCTCATTATTTTATAGACTTCTATAAGATCACTCCTCAGCCTTCCAAGCTCCAGAGAAAAAAGTCCTAGTCTATTCAGCCTCTCCTAAAACTCAAACCGTCAAATCCCGATAGTATTCTAGTAAATTTCTTCTGCACTCTTTCTAGTTTAGTAATATCCTTTCTATAATAGGTGACCAGAACAGTCAAAGTATTCGAAGTGTGGCCTTACCAATGTCTTATACAACTTCAATAAGACATTCCAACTCCTGTATTCAATATTCTGACCAATGAAACAAAGCATGCTGAATGCCTTCTTCACCACTATGCCATCTATGACTCCATTTTCAAGGAGCTATGAACCTTTACTCCTAGATCTCTTTGTTCTGTAACTCTCCCCAAGACCTGACCATTAATTGAGTAAGTCCTGCCTTGGTTCAATCTACCAGAATACATCACCTCGCATTTATCTAAATTAAATTCCATATGTCATTCATTAGCTCACTGGCTCAATTGATCAAGATCCCATTGCAATCTGAGATAACCTTCTTCGCTGTTCACTATGCCACCAATCTTGGTGTCATCTGCAAATTTACTAACCATGTCTCCTATATAATCATCCAAATCATTAACATAAGTGACAAATAACAGTGGACCCAGCACCAATCCCTGAGGCATACTGCTGGTCACAGGTCTCCAGTTTGAAATACAGCCATCTACAACCACACTCTGGCTTCTGTCATCAAGTCAATTTTGTATCCATTTACCTACTCACCCAGGATCCCGTGAGATTTAACTTTAAGCAACAATCTACCATGTGATATCTTGTCAAAGGCCTTGCTAAAGTCCACGTAAACAACATCAATTGCATTGTCCTCATCTACCTTTTTGGATACCCCTTCAAAAAATTCAATCAAATTTGTGGCACATGATTTTCCAGTCACAAAGCTATACTGATTGCCCATAATCAGTCCTTGCATCTCTAAATGCTTGGAGATCATATTTCTCAAAATACCTTCCAGCAACTTAAACCACAGATGTGAGGCTCACTGGCCTGTAGTTCCCAGGTTTTTCACTGCAGCTCTTTTTAAACAAAGGCATAACGTTTGCCACCCTCCAATCTTCAGACACCTCACCTGTGATTATTGACAATTCAAATATCTCTGCTGGGGGCCTGCAATTTCCTCCCTAGCCTCCCACAATGTCCTGGGATACACTTCATCAGGTCCTGGGCATTTATATATCTTAATGCATTTTAGGACTTCCAGCACTTCCTTTTCTATAATGTGTACACTCCTTAAAACATCACTATGTTTCCCCATGTTTCCTGACATTCATGCTTTTCTCAACAGTAAATACACTTGAGAATTATTCGTTTAGGATCTCACCCATCTCTTGTAGATTGACACATAGATGACCTTGTTGATCCTTAAAAGGCTGTACTCTCTCCCTAATTACTCTTTTGACCTTTATGTATTTTGACCTTTATGGATTCTCCTTTGCCTTATCTGCCAAAACAATCTTCTGTCACTTTTTTGCCTTCCTGATTTCTCTCTTAGCTCTACTCCTACACCCCTATACTCTTTAAGAGATTCATTTGATCCCAGCCATCGATGCATGCCATGTGCCTCCTTCTTCTTCTTGACCAGAACCTCAATATCCTGAGTCATCCAGAGTTCCCTACCAGCCTTGCCCTGCACTCTTATAGGAATGTGCTTACCTTAAACCCTGGTTAATACATTTCTGAAAGCCTCCCACTTACTATACATCTCTTTGCCTTCCCACAGATTCCCCAATTAACTTTCAAAAGTTGCTGACTGATACCATCAAAATTGGCCTTGCCCCAATTTTGTCAGGTGATTGCCAGTAAATTAGTAATCTTTGCCTTTAAACCCCATGAATGAAAATAATTTCAGTTCAAACATACAATTCTTCCCCCTTCCACCTATTCCCCCAAGTACCATGCTGACTAATTAGCTGAAATAATGAGATTTCCTAGAAAAGACATGCTTTTTGTCAGTCCAATTATGATTTCCTATAACAAAAATCAAAATATTACCATGTCCTTCCATGTTTTAAAAGAAAAGTACAGTTTGTGAAGATATAAGTTTCTCCAACAGTATGATATTTTTGTTACTCCCTGAGCAACTAAGTCAATTTTAACCACTGAACAGCAAAATTTTGTAGCTTCAAAATGAACAGGTTATTTTATTTCTCACACATTTGCGCTGGAGGTTAAGAAAAATGCGACATTTCACTCACGCAATTCATCCAAATGGTAAATAATGATTTGAAATTTAACTCCGTTTCTATTTTAGTGCTGGCCTGATGTTTCTCAGACAATGTTGGTGAAGTGAAGATCTTGAAAACGCACAAATTTCTCAGTATGTTAAGGATGATCAATTTCTACATTGATTATATTGCCTCAACCTTTTGCTGTGGTCTGCACACATGATGCCCTTGTGTTTATATTATTCTGAATAGCTGATCTTGTTGTTGTATGATAAACATGCGCAAAGCAAATTGGATCTTCCAAATAAAAACAAAAATGTGGTTTTGAGCCTGGATGAAGACTTGAATCATTGTCTCTACTGTCCCTCCACAGATACTGCCATGTCTGCTGTGATTTTCCAGTACTTTCTCTATTTTCATTTCAGATTCCAGCATCTGCAGTATTTCCCTTTTTGGTTGGTCTTCCAAAGGTTTTGGATTGGTCACCTTTCTGATGTCCGCAAGCATCAGTTCTGTGGAAGAATTCTTTGGGCAAGTGTCAACCCTGAGAGCACAATTGTTCTCTGATATAGTCCTGGTGATTGTTAAGTGAGTTAGAAAGGATTACGATGGGAGGCAGCAGTGATGGTGGTTGCAAAAGCGATGGCCAAGCTGATTAGAGATATAATATTTGCCTTGCGATTGTTTTTCTGACCTATGGAGCCAACAATGAAATGGTGGATCCTTTGGGAACATGACTTGGTGCAATGAGCACCTGGCTTTGTGTACCTGTCTTACGCACTATGTTGTTGTAGTGTACATTGTTTAGAAAAGTGTAATGTTTATTTTGTTCACTAGAACCATGCATATTTGTACAGCATATTGTAGCATGAGTGATGAGTAGTATTTACAGGAGCCAAACGTGGAATGTGGCTGCTATCTTTGGCAGCAGCATCAGTAGTCCTGGACTCTGAAAGTGATAGTGATTTGATTGGATTTATTATTGTCGCATGTATTAATATACAATGAAAAGTATTGTTTCTTGCACACTATACAGACAAAACATACCTTACATACAGAAGATAACAACAGAGTGCAGAATGTAATGTTAGAGTCAAAACTAGGGTGTAGAAAAAGATCAACTTATTACGAGATAGGTCCATTCAGAAGTCTGAAGGCAGCAGGGAAGAAGTTGCTCTTGAGTTAGTTCGTGCATGACTTCAGACTTCTGTATCTTCTTCCTGGCGAAAGAAGATGGAACAGAATATGTCCAGGATGTGTGGGTCCTTAATTATGTAGGCTGCCGAGACAGCAAGAAGTGTAGACTGAGTCAATGAATGGGAAGCTGGTTTGCATAGACAGCAAAGGCGTCTGACTACTTTCTGTTATTTGGAGTGTTTTATCAGTTTAATTGGCTGACAAGGCAACCTTCAATTATTTGTGTTTTGCTTTCTCTTTCAATATGTTCAATATCACCAACATCACATTAGGTTATTAATTGTCCAAATGTTGGTCAATTGTCTTGTTCGGTTTTTGTATAAGAAGGTGATTGTTTTGTATTTCTTGGGTGGGAAATTGAATGTTAGTGCATGTGTAATTGAGAGGCAGTCATTTTACTCAGAGATTAATATCTCAAATTAGCCTTCAATTCTTCACCATATAATGGAGGAGTAAATCCTTTTTCTTTTTGTTATCTCACATTACAAAATCTTGCATTGCATCTATGGAACAGTGCAGCCCTATTTGGCCACATGGAAATGCAGAGGATTGCTCCAGAGGTGCACCAAAAAAATGGTAACTCGGACATGGGTGATGCCATACTCGTTGGCAACAACAATGGAACCTGTTTCTAAAAGCTTTCCTGCCCATTAGACGTGAGCTTCAGTGTATCACCTGACGGTATCTATAAGGCTGAAACTTAAAATATAGTCTTCTCAGCTAGAGATAGACAAAATCCTTGCACATGATTCATACCTGGCTTCCAGTATGAAGTTCTTGGGACATAAAACAGCCTAAGAGGAATTAAAATCACACAGACAAATAATGGCTCCCTTTATTAAAAGTACTTTTGCATATTCCAGCAATGTCCACATGCTGGTGCAAATATGCATGGTTCTAGTGAACAAAATAAACATTACACTTTTCTAAACAATGTACACTACAACAACATAATGCGTAAGACAGGTACACAAAGCCAGGTGCTCATTACACCAAGTCATGTTCCCAAAGGATCCACCATTTTATTGTTGGCTCCATAGGTCAGAAAAACAATCGCAAGGCAAATATTATATCTCTAATCAGCTTGGCCATTGCTTTTGCAACCACCATCACTGCTGCTTCCCATCGTAATCCTTCCTAACTCACTTAACAATCACCAGAACTATATCAGGCTGGCTGACATACAGAGGTGATAATGTCCAATGAGGTGATGAGTCTCTTCGATGAAATGACCTTAAATGATGTTATGTGTAAAAAGAAAACAGCAAGTGACAAGTCAAATGTACTCAGTTAAGTGCATTTTTGCTCCACAAAAAGTACCTATATAAGTAATACCACACTGATTTACACTTCGTGGAACACATTTGCATAATTACAATAATAATTGTACAGACCTGGAGAGTTTGCCTCTGGTTATAGGTGCAGCTTTCTATCAATGATGCAGCATGTTCAGAGAGTTTGTGTTTTGGTTTACTGAGCCTCTCCAACCATTTGTGTTTTCTGGCCTCTCTCTTTAAGAAGGTCATGAATTGATTGCCCAAAAATTTTCTTCAGCTGTGTATTCAATAGATTCACTAATGTTTTAACCCAAATGTGAAACACAATGGCCACAGTAAGAGTTGATATCTTGCAATTGTCAGCTCAGAGATCGATAAATATGTCAAGGTAGTCTTTCATCTTGTTTACCTTCCTGTATTCTTCATGTGGAGCTTTTCTGAATTATTACTATTACTTTCCTTTGAGGTGCATTTACAGCTGCAACTGTCTTGGGGTTTGAACACTTTGAGATACGAGTCTTGATCTTTAGCTACTAATCCAATCACACAACTATCACATAGCTCTCCTCAATTTCTTATAAATATTGGTCCACGATGCACTATCCAAATCATTTGCAGTTGTTTGGTTATCAAGTCACACAGTTTTTGAATATGATACTTCACTTCAGCTTCCTGAAAAGAATTCCTGCAACTTGTTAAACAAATGGGAATAATTTTGCCTCCCATTGCATGTATGTGAATTGAGTAAAATTGTTCCCATTATGGTGAAATTATCTGAGTCTTTAACCCATCACTTAGATATTGTTGCCAAAATGATTTAGCTATCTTTCCAAATCACCTCTTATCACTAAATAGTGTCAATGTGGAATAACATGTGGGAGATAGCTCTGGGAGTAAGGTGGATCTATTGAAATTGATGAATGAGCATGGTTAGTGTGAATTGAGAACACATGAATCAAACCCGTGGGAAACTTAAGGCTGCAAGGAGTCACAACTGGTGAAATACCATTGAATGACAGTTAGCAGTGTGGCTCAGAGTAGTTGCAGAATTATTATTACAAGGGAGAGACTCAATTAAGATAATTTTAAACATCTATTCAGGGCAATTTTGGAGCTTCGCCAGCATTTTCCTATCAACAGAGATGACCCACTATGTCTGCAGGCTGTCAGGTCAATGGAGGCAGTGCTCCAGTGGAGGGCTGGGGATCTCCTGAACCCAAGGCTCCAAGCTCTACACAATATCCTCAGCTAAGTTGGAGCCAGACTCCTTTGTGCTTCTTAACAGTGACAACATAACTCGTTGGTTACGGGTATAGTGCCAGAAGACTGGAGGATAGCAAATGTGGTCCCATTGTTCAAGAAGGGGAAGAGAGACTTTCCGGGGAAGTATAGGCCGGTGAGTCTTACTTCTGTTGTGGGCAAAGTATTGGAGAGAATTATTAGGGATAGGATTCATAGTTATTTAGAGAGAAATGAATTGACTGGGGATAGTCAGCATGGTTTTGTGAAGGGTAGGTCATGCCTTACTAACCTTATTGAGTTTTTTGAAAAAGTGACCAAAGAGGTGGATGGGGGTAAGGCAGTTGATGTGGTATATATGGACTTTAGTAAGGCGTTCGATAAGGTGGCCATGGAAGGCTTCTGCAGAAAATGCAAATGTATGGGATAGAGGGTGATTTAGCTAATTGGATTAGGAATTGGCTAGCAGATAGAAGACAGAGGGTGGTGGTTGATGGGAGATATTCATCGTGGAGTTCGGTTACTAGTGGTATACCTCAGGGATCTGTTTTGGGGCCCCTGCTGTTTGTAATTTTTATAAATGATCTGGATGATGGTATTGAAGGATGGATTAGTAAATTTGCAGATGACACTAAAGTCGGTGGAGTGGTAGATAGTGAAGAGGGGTGTTATAGTTTGCAGAGAGACTTGGACAAGTTGCAGAGCTGGGCCGAGAGGTGGCAAATGGAGTTTAATGTTGAAAAGTGTGAGGTAATTCACTTTGGCAGGAATAACAAATGTGTAGAGTATAGGGCTAATGGTAGGACTCTTAATAGTGTTGATGAACAGAGGGAACTTGGTGTATGTGTGCATAGATCCCTGAAAGTTGGCAATCAAGTCGATAAGGTTGTTAAGAAGGCATACGGAGTCTTAGCTTTTATTGGTAGGGGGATTGAATTTCGGAGCCGCAACGTCATGTTGCAAACTGTACAAAACTCTAGTGCGGCCGCACTTGGAGTATTGTGTGCAGTTCTGGTCGCCACATTATAAGAAAGATGTGGAGGCATTGGAGAGGGTACAGAGGAGGTTTACTAGGGTGTTGCCTGGTATGGAGGGCAGGTCCTATGAAGAGAGGTTGAAGGATTTGAGGTTGTTTTCGTTAGAAAGGAGGCGGCTAAGGGGGGATCTTATTGAAGCATATAAGATGATTAGAGGTTTGGATAGGGTGGACAGTGATAGCCGTTTTCCTAGGATGGAGAAAGCTAGCACGAGGGGACATAGCTTTAAATTAAGGGGTGGTGGTTTTAGGACAGATGTCAGAGGTAGGTTCTTTACCCAGAGGGTGGTAAGGGTATGGAATGCCTTGTCTGCGTCAGTTGTAGATGTGCCAAGTTTGGTGGCGTTTAAGAGGTTAGTAGATAAGTTTATGGATGAAAAGGGAATGGTTTAGGTTAGAGGGTCACTGCTTGTTCCTAATTGGTCAGCACAACATCGAGGGCCGAAGGGCCTGTTCTGCGCTGTAATGTTCTATGTTCTAACATAGTCTCTGACAGAATTTCCAATGGATCAGGTTTCTGCGTGCATAGTCACCAACTCTCTTCTATACCCAAACCCATTAAAGTTCTCAACTGAGTTCTCTGCAGCTGAACTTAGGTGTGGTCTTGTCTGATATCAGCTGGCATCTAACAATTCTTTCTCCTGGCCTGGCTACAAACTATTTATGTCCAGTGACTCACCAAATGCATTCTCGAAATCCATCCTTCCCTCTAAATATTGTATTGCTTACATCCCTACCATTGGCCACAAGTTTTCAATTGAGTGAAATTGATTGCTTCTTTATCCTCTGTCATTTTTGTAGCTCCTTCCTAGTCTTTCACTCTTCTTTGAGCAGTTCTAGCACTGCTTTTACATAATGTAGGTTAGCTTTAAATGGTGTTAGCCTCACATAAACCTGAGCTAAGAGGCATGTAGCCACTCACACCATGTTCAGTATTGGATTACCTGAATAATCTTTACCATTAGTTAGCAACATAAAATTTGCTATTAGTCTGCACCACTTTGAATCTGATGTGCAGATGCTGGTGTTGGACTGGGGTAAACACAGTAAAACATCATAAATAAATTCCAACAGGTTTATTTGGTAGCACAAGCCACTAGCTTTCAGAGCACTGCCCTTTCATCAGCTAAGTGGGAATTCTGTTACAGAGAGCGCATATAAAGACACAAACTCAATTTACAAAATAATGGTTGGAATACCAGTCCTTTCAGGAAATCAAATCTTAAAGGTACAGACAATGTGAATGGAGAGAGAGTTACGCACAAGTTAAAAAGATGTGTATTGTCTCCAGCCAGGACAGTTAGTGAGATTTTGCAAGCTCAGGCAAGTTGTGGGGGTTACAGATAGTGTGACATGAACCCAAGTGTTCAGATAAGCATTCTCCAAGGCAGCTTTCACGACACACGACAATGTAGAGTCACCGAGCAGAGATTGATAGCCAAGTTCTGCACACATGAGGATGTCTCAACCGGGATCATGTCACACTATCTGTAACTCCCATGACTTACCTGTCTTGTAAAATCTCACTAACTGTCCTGGCTGGAGACAATACACATCTCTTTAACCTATGCTTAACCCTGTCTCCACTCACACTGTATGTACCTTTAAGACTTGATTATCTGTAAAGACTCGCATTTCAACTACTATTTTGTAACTTGAGTTTGTGTCTTTATATGCTCTGTTTGTGAACAGGGCTCCCACCTACCTGATGAAGGCGCAACACTCTGAAAGGTAGTGGCATGTGTTACCTTGGACTTTAAACTGGTGTTGTGAGACTTCTTACTCTGCTTATCCCACTTTGAATAGTCATTGGGTAATCTTGCACCATGATTCAGCACCGACTTCAGTGGATATCACATTAGTCATCAATCCCACCCCCCAACACTTGCCTTTAATCTCATGTGAGAAACACAAACCCAGAGTTCCTTACACTGGAAAAAGGTGGAAATATGAATTCCATGCTTGGGTCCCTGAATGTTGTCTGAAAGCTATTCCCACAGTATGGCTGTCAGATTTAGAGCTACAACTGCAAGAAAGATTAATAAGATACCATTCAGTGGAGCACAGTCTACAGAAAGAAGAATTGTTCTTTGCTGATCTGCAGTTAATTTCTGTATCAATAGTCACTGCTTGGGGGTGGGTCCACTGCCTGTAGTTTCTGCACTTTGATTGTGATTATGGGTTCTGTGGATGGTGCATGAGGGACAGGCTGGGTGCGTGACTTTGATCTTTTTAGTGTTGATGGTGAGTCCAAAGTTGTCACAAGCCATGGAAAATTTGTCCATACTGACTTGCATCTCTGGCTGTGAGCCAGCATACAGGCCGCGTCATCAGCAAAGAGGAAGTCCCTGAACAGCCTCCTTCATTTTGGTAATAGCTTGAAGTCTTCTCAGGTTGAAGAGCTTCCCATCCACCCTGTACTTGAAGCTGATTGAAGCAACACTGTCCTGGAAGGCATCATTCAGCATGACAGTAAACATCATGCTGAACAGTGTGGGTGTGAGCACATAGCCATTGGTATTGGGAGTGTCTCAGATGATTCTCCGCCATCCAGTACTTTGGCCATCATGGAACTGGTGTATTATCTGAATGAATTTGGGGGGACAGCTGAACTTTGACATGATCCTCCACAGGCCTTGTTCGCTGACAGTGTCGAAGGCTTTCACGAGGTCAACAAAGGTGGTGTAGAGCTTGTGATTCTGCTCCTGACACTTCTCCTGAAGTTGATGCATAGCAAAAATCATGTCAATAGTCCTGCGACCTTTGCGGAAGCCACATTGTGACTCTGGAAGCAGGGCCAGCTCCAGAGAGCCAATTTAGCAGGACTCTTAAGGGTTTTTCCTGTGATGGAGAGCAGTGAGATTCCTCAGTCGTTGTAGCATACTTGCCCTCTGCCCTTCCTCTTGTAGAGGTGTATGTGGAAGCATCTGTAAATTGCTGAGGAATGGATCCTTGCTTCCAAAAGGACTGGAACAACTCAGTGAGCTTCTCAATAAGTCCAGAATCAGCAGCTTTGTAGATCTCTGTGGGTATGGCATCTGCTCCTGGGGCTTTGCCACTGGATAACTGGCTGACAGCTTTTGTGACTTTGGCTATTACCGATGGGTCATCCATGCCGCTGTTGATATTGATCTGGGAAATCCCGTCTGTTGCCTCATCATTAATGGATGATGGTTGGTTGAGAATGGCTCCAAAGTGTTCAGCCCATTTTTGTAGGATCTGAACCCTCTCCCTAATGAGAGTTGTACCATCTGTACTCAGGAAGGGGGACTTCTGAGAGATTGAGGTCCGTAGAGATGTTGAGAGCTTCATAGGACCGTTTCAAGTCATTTCTGTCAGCATATCTATTTCATCTGCCTTGGCACTCAGCCAAGTTCTTTGTAATTAGACAAGGTCAAACTACTGCAGATGATAGATTTATGAAACATGAACAGAAAATGCTGGAAATGCTCAGCAGAACAAGAAATATCTAAAGAGAGATAAACAGAGTTAATGAGCTAAATTTTTCCACAGGCTTTAAGACTCCAACGTGGGAATCAAATGAGGGTCTTAAACCCTCACATGATGGCAGTGTATTTGCTGCCACCACCTTCCTGAATAGGCCACCTCAACTTAAATCATCCTAGTAAGGACAGCAAATGAGCTTGCAATTCTACACACTAGAAATTGGTGGGTATGAAACTCCAGAAACTGGGAGAGGTAAGCCTGCAGAGTCAAGTCAGAGATTGCATTTGGTTACAAAAATGGGAAGGCAACTTATTGTCCATATGGAGAGAGACTTTGTGGTGCTCCAGTGCAGAGGGATCTGGGTCACAGAGAACTAACATACAGGTACAGCAGATAAGAAAGAAAATAAATGAATGTTGGCACTTGTAGCTAAAGGAATAGAATGTAAAAGTATGGAAGTACTATTGCAATTATACAAGGCATTGATGAGGCTGCACTTGGAGTATTGTGCACAGTTATGGTCCAGATATTTGAGAAAAGATGTAGTGGCATTGGAGACAGTACAGAGGAGGTTCACTAGATTGATTCCAGAGATGAGGAGGGTGTTGTATGAAGAGAAATTGAATAGTTTAGGCCTATATTCTCTGGAATTTAGAAGAATGAAGGGAAATCAAATTGAGGTATACAAAATAAGTATGAATATAGGGGAGCAGATGCTACCGCTAGAGGTCATAGGATAAGGGGTAGCAAATTTATAACAGAGTTGAGTATGACCTACTTCTCCCAAAGTACTGTGAATCTGTGGAATTTGCTACACCAAAGTGCGATAGATGCTGGGATAGTGAGTAAATTTAGGGAGGAGTTAGACAGATTTTTAATTGGTAATGGGATGGAAGGTTATGGGGAAAAGCAGGAAATAGGGACGAGGAGCATATCAGCCATGATTGAATGGCAGAGTGGATTCAAAGGGCCAAATGACCTAATTCTGCTCCTGTAATTTTATAAACTTGTGAACAGCAATGTAGCTTGTCATGAAGTTATAGCTTTTGTTTTGAAAAATGATTCTGCAAAATCTTTAACTCCAAGTTGAAATGAGACAGAACAAATAGCCTTAAAGTTCAAGGCTACCTTCCAAAGTGAGGATGGAGAAAGCAGACAAGAACTGCCCAAAAGAGAGACATTTTGCAGCTCAGCAGACATCCAAATCCCATCTCCTACAGATCGATATCTCAAATCGTGGCAATGGTCTGAATTTTAACAAAGTTGACTCCCAGGCGAGAGACATGTTGTTTGTTTGCTTTCAGAATGCACAGGGAACTGAGAGAGGAAAAATTGCAGATTTCTTCTGTGCACGCTGGTGTGCTGATGTGTCAGAGCATGTGTGACCCAGAAACAAGAAGAAACCACAGCTGGTCACCCATTTCAAGAAGAAAAAGCAGGCAAAGGGTCTCACTTCCTCAGCTGGTGAAGAAAGCACAAGTTAAAGGAAATTGGATAACTTTACAGCCACTCTGTGGAATTCAGTCTCTCCAAACTAACTGCTAACCTACCACGACCAGCAATTTGACAAGAAAGTATACTATGAAAGGTCTGACACTGGGAGGTTCTGTGGAACAAAGGGGTATTGATGTGTTTATTCATAGGTCTCTGAGGGGGGAAAGGCATGTTAATAGGATGGTAAAAAAGACATATGGCACACTTGTCCTTATCAGTTGGGTTATAGATTACAAAAGCAGGGAGGTCATGATGGAGTTGTCTAGAACTTTGGTGAGGCCACAGCTGGAATACTGTGTGCAGTTCTAGTCACCACATTATAGGAAGAATGCAAATGTACGGGAGGGGGTACATAGGTGATTCACCAGGATGTTGTCTGGGAGGGAATATTTAAGTTATAAAGAGATGTTTCTGGAGCAGAAAAGACTGAGGGATGATTGAACTGAAGTGTTCAAGATTATGGAGTGCATGGATAGGGTAGATAGGGAGCAGATGTCCCCTTTAGTTGAAGAGTGTTACGAGGAGACACAAGTTAAAAGTGAGAGGTGGGAAGTTTAGAAGGGATTTGAGGAAAAATGTTTTTACTCAGGGGGTGGTGACAGTCTGGAATGCACTGCCTGGGAGAGTGGTGAAGGTAGAATGCCTCATATCCTTTAAAAAATACCTGGATGAGTAGTTGGCACAGCATAACATTCAAGACTATGGGCCAAATTCTGGCAAGTGGGACTAGATGGGCAGCTCAGGGTCTTTCATGCGTCGGTGCAAACTTGATGGGCCAAAGGGTCTCTTCTGCACTATAGGATTCTGCGAAATCAAAGTTCAAATGAAAATAAGGATGGATTATCGTCCTGGGGTGGAACATTTAAGTTATGAAGAAAGGTGCGTAGGCTTGGATTGTTTCTGTTGGAGTGAAGAGTGAGGAATGGCTTGACTGAGGTGAATAAGATTTTGAGGGAAATGGACAGAGTGGATAAGAAGCAGCTATTCCCTTTAGTTGAAAGGTCAGTCACAAGGGAACATAGGTTCAAGATGAGGAGCAGGAGGTTTAGGGGGAAGGTGAAGAAAAGCTTTTTTATCCAGAGGATTGTGTCTAAAATGAGCTGCCTGGGAGGGTGGTAGAGATGAATTGCCTCACATCCTTTAAAAAGTACTCTGGATGAACACTTGGCATGCCATTATAGTGAAGGCTACGGGCCAAGTGCTGGTAAATGTATTGCCTGTTTAAATTCCAAGATTCGCAGCAAGATGGCAAAGATGTAAATCCATTGCTGAAAGTGGCAACTGGTAGCATGTTGTTCATGTTGGTGGCTCAATTGTCGCTTGGGATTTGCTCGGTTCAGTTATTCACTGGATAATCTCATAACTATCAGAGGCTTCTCCTCTTCTTGGTTTCAATTATATGGATTATTTTCTCCACATTATAAGATACTTACGCTCAGATAAACAGCCAACTCCAAAACACAACAAAAATGCATGAGATATAGCATTAAAAATCAGCCCTTCCCAGCAGGCAATCACTCAAGAACATCAATATGCTTCATAATATGCAGTACATCCACTTCCAGCTATAAAACCTATTACAGATTCTGCAAAAATCGCATGCTGGAGAACTTGAAGAAGTTGAATCTGAAAAGTTATTAAGCTAAAAATTGAATTTGTTCAGTTTCTTCTGAAAATATAATTGATTGTTTTCAGAATGATGTTTTAAAAATGTTGCTTGTAACATTTCACAGAACTCCCAGGCTCAACAACACTAGAAATTTATGCAAGACTATTCAAGGGAAAATGAATCAATGTTATGGTTACACAGAAAATAATCAAGTCAATATACAATCATAAAAAGGATTGCTACACAAAAGGCAGGTGCAGCTTTATATTAGTGTCTCGCTTGCATCAGCTTCATTTTACTTTATTTTCCTAAACTCTTTGGACCTAATTCAGTGAGATGATCTCTTTTCTTTGAGTAGCTTTTGTGGAACTTTTTTTGTACCAGCATCCAGTCAGTGTTATCGTTGGTTCATTTCAGTCAAGGACTGTAGATCAACTTCAGTCTCTTAATTAGAAATTTATGCCATTAGTTAAAAAAAGTCAATTTACCAAATTAGTTTTGAGTTATGCTTTTTCACTGTCTGCAAATCCTTCAAAAAAATAGGGTTAATAGCCTGAGCTGTAAATATTACTCTTCATTGCCAATTTGAATCATATATTTTTTCCCACAGTTTGCATATTTAATGCAAAAAAAAGTGAAAAAGTCAGTAAAGAAAACTAGCATCCCAACTCACCAGGAAAAAAAAAATCAGTAAAATGTTCGGACTCAATTTGAACTCCAGGAATGGTCGATGTGTTATTAGAGAAGATGGTTCTGAACTGAAAAGCAGATCCAAAAGTTTTATTGGAAATGAGACCCACTTGATATAAATTGCAGCAGCCCATCTAAATTTTGTGAATCTGTCACCTATCTAGAATGGCAGGGATGGGTGAGAAATTCCATGATGTGGAGATGCTGGCGTTAGACTGGGATTCGCATTCCAACCATTACCTCACTCACATGAAGAAGGAGTGACACACTGAAAGTGAGTGCTACCAAATAAACCTGTTGGACTTTAACCTGATGTGGTTGTGAGACTTCTTACTGTAAATTCCATGATGGCAGGGCTGGTGACAGGAATGGGAAGTGGTGCGGGAGCTGGATACCAGATACCGTGAGGTGCACCTCACGGTAGCAAAAGAGGTAAAGGTCCCAGGTATAATATGAGTGTTGAGGGTGTTGCCAAGCATGGCGCCAGTTGGAGAAGGGAGTGGAGAAGTTGCGGGCCTTAACACTTGCTCACACCCCACTGCCACTATTCACTGCAGCGAGACCAAAAAATTGAACCAGCATGAATGGCTGTATGATTCCTCCCAAAAATTATTTTTGGGACCACACAGTTTTGTTCTGATCATTGCTGAAAATTAAGTGGGGAAGATTTCCACAATACTATTGGGACAAAACAGGCTAGTAGTGAGTCTAAAATTGCGGAGAAAAATGTATCAGCCTATTCCTGCTCCTGTTCTAACTATTGCCATCTTTAAAATGACCCAATAGTGGGTGGTTACAGTGAAAGTTTTTATATATTCGTTCAGAGGATGTGAGTTGGCAGCATGCCACAGTTCTTCTGTGGCGAAGGGGGAATATTCTTGCTTAATATGATTAATAAGACTGCAATTAAAATGATATGAGCATTATGGTGCTGCAATCCATTCTGACTTTAATTATGTCGCAACAGTATACAACTGGAATACCACTGAAGCCCTATCAATGGCACATAATTGAGATTAAAGCCATTGTTCTTGTTGAAATGAAAATGATAGACTTGGTACTTTATAGAAAGAGAAAGTAATAAAATCAGAAATACTAAAATGGCAGGAAGTGAAATAATATATAATTATGTATGAAGCTGGACTAGCTTCACAAATGAAAAGCTCACGTCTCGTGCTATTTTTCTAAGTAATTGCCAATTATCGAGCTAGATGTAAAGTGGTTGCATTTATATACAACAAATAATCATGACACTACATCTGCATTCCAAACGAGAAAATTTCACATTTCCACACACTAGGCTGGCTGCTGCGCCTTGGCTCCACTTGTCTGTAATATCTCCATAACCCTTGATTCCCTTGCCCTAAATTCTATCAACCTCTGTTTTGATTTTTCAACTGTATTTCCATAAAATCCAAACTGCACTGTTATCAATGACTTGAAATCCACAGCTCTGTAAAGAATTCCAGAGTTTCAAAGCTCTTGGAATGAAGAGATCTCTCCTTATCTCAATCCTAAATGGCTAATCCCTCATTCTGAGACTGTGATCTATTTCAAGACTCGCATGTCAATGGAAATGTTCTCCTAGTATCTGTTCTGTCCAAATCTTCAAGAACTTTACATGTTACACTGTAGGGAATAAAGGTTTAGCTTATTTGATTTCTCTACACAGGACAATCCCCTCATCCCAGAAATCAGCTTGGTGAACCTCTGTTACGCTCAAGCATATTCTTCCTTCGATATAAGGGGTCCAAAACTGAAGACATTACCCCACATATGGTCTCATCACACAATTGAAATGAGGTTTTTTTTGTCTCGTATTCCAACTCATTTGTATTAAAGGCTGACATATCATTTGATTTCTTAGTTACAGTCTGTGCTCAAGTGTTAACCTTCCTTTGTGGACAAGGACTCCCAGATTCCTCTGAATATCAGCATTCCCAGGCTCACTATATGGGATATATTCTATTCTTTAATTGATCCAAAGATATGCAGGTTATTAGGATTCTCCCTTAGTGTCTCAAGACGTGTAGGTTAGGAGGATTAAGGAGAGAATACATTGGGTTATGGAGATACGGCCTGGGTGGGATGCTCTGTCGGACAATCAGTGCAGATTCAATGGGCTGAATGGCGTCCTTCTGCACTGTAAGGTTTTTATATGATCCTACCAAAGATGGATAACTTCACTTTCCTCCACGTTACACTCCATTTGCCAATTCCCTTTTCCCACTTAATGGTCAGTATTTTACGACCTTAGGCTCGTAAAATCCTGCCTGCGTCAATGGGGAACTCCATTCCATGAGCCTCTCTCAGCCTGGAATCTGCGGCCTCATTATAACATGGCTTCCTATCCCATTAATTAAGCATTGTTGAGCAGAATTTATCGTCACCCCTGGAAGTGAATTTGAAGGACGGAATGTGGAAAGGGTGGGGGGTTTGCTTGGGAGGGAATGAGAGGAAGATTACACCATCTTCCCAACTCCCCCTAGTCAAGCTCTGAGCAAGAAGGGGGAATGACAGTCTTCCTGTCTGAAGTCAGTTGAGGCCTTTTATTAATGACTCCAGCACCACATCACTCCCTGGTGGAGGCCAGATTGCTGCACTGGCCACTCAGACCAATGGAGCTGCTGCTTCTCGAATGCTCTCGGCATCTGAAAGTCCAACAGGCTAAGGATTTCTGTAACGCTTAGGGCTTCATTCAGTATGAGGCCTGGCACCTTTCATATAAGTGCCTAATTCTCGCAATTGCATTGGTCCTCCCAAAAATGGAGCTAAGGTCTCACACTTATTAATACATATATATACCGTCATGGCTATTTTCTAAAATGTTTAAACTGAACAATGATGATTTAGAATAGAATAGAAGCTATGTCTAGCTAAACACTAAACAGAAGATTACCAGGGCCATATAGTAGAGACTTGTATCTCAATATTTCTGAAGAAACACTAACAGCTCCAGAGTACAGAGACCAAATTCAAAGGCAATTGTTAAAAAAAAAGCCATCTACTTTTCATAAGCCAAGCCTGGTCAACTGGAACTGAGTCATCTGCTAAGACTAATGACCTGCAACCTTCCTTTCAAGTTCTTAATGGTTGGCTCATTAACAATCTCAGGGACCCAGAATAAAGGAGTATTGTTTGAGTCAAAGTGGAGAGCTGGGAGTCATGTAGCCTGACCAATGAAATCTATATTGCCTTATGCAGCTGCAAGTTCAATCTGCCATCTTCCATCTAGCAAGCAGCAGCACAGAAAAAGAGTTCTGTCCAAGGTTTGAGTGCCTAGCCCTATCTATACGCTTTCTACTCAAACTTCTGTACCATTATCTTCAAGATTAATTCATTGCTGTGTACTGTGGGTAATAATTACGGAATTTATCTCTACTGAAGTAACTCTAAGACTGTCAATCTTTTTTTTTATTCATTCATGGACATGAGCATCACTGACTGGCCAACACTTATGGCCCATTCCTAACTGTCCTTGGAGGACAGTTTAAAGTCAGCAACATTGCTGTGGCTTTGGGATCACGTGTAGACCAGGCCAGGTAAGGATGACAGATTTCCTTCCCTAAAGGACATGACTGAGCCAGATGTTTTTTTTCAACAATTGGCAATGGTTTCAGGGTCATCAGTAGATTCTTAATTCCAGATATTTATTATTGAATTCAAATTAAAACACCTGCCATAGCAGGATTCGAACCCAGGTCCCCAGGCTATTGGATGAGTTTCTGGATTAGTAATCTAGCGATAATACCACTAGACCATTGCCCTCCTTGAGGAGGAATACACCCTCAGGACTTTGATTCCGGACTCTGGATTCAGGTAAAACAATAATTCTTTCTCAGTCACTCTCTTTTATTGTATGAGTGAAAAGAGACAACGTTGCTACTCTCTGTGTTTATGTGCAAATGAACTACTCCTATCACAAGTTTGCCATGGGGTTAATAAATAGAAATTGGATCATGTCAAAATTGAGAAGTTGGGAAATTAAAACCAAAACACCTTTCTGTTTATGGACAGGCAGTGAGAGGACAAATCAGGACTGTTTAAATTAACCCCCTCCTTTCTGCAATAGTGGATACAAGCCCAATCTCAAGTATTAAAAATTAGGTGGCACAGTGGTTAGCACTGCTGCCTCACAATGCTAGGAGCCTGGGTTCAATTCCAGTTTGGGTCACTGTCTGTGCAAAGTCTCCCCATGTCTGCATGGGTTTCCTCTGCGTGCTACAGTTTCTTCCCAAAGTCCAAAAGACCTACTGGTTGATGCACTGGCCATGCTAAATTCTCTCTGTGTACTTGAATAGATGCTGGAGTATGACAGCTAGGAGATTTCACAGGAGCTTCAGTGCTGTGTTAATGTGAGCCTACTTGTGACATTATTACTTAATAGCAGAAAAATGTACTATTGCATTTTGATAACCTCTTCTGTAGCACTGCTGCCTCACAGTGTCAGGGACTCATGTTTGATTCCCGTCTTGGGTCACTGTCTGTGTGAAGCTTGCACATTCTCCGTCTGCATGGATTTCATCTGAGTGCTCTGGTTTGCTCCCACATTCCAAAGACGTGTGGTTAGGTTGATTGGCCAAGCTAAATTGCTCCTTAATGTCAGGGGGATTAGCAGGATAAATATGATGTTTACGGGGATAGGGCCTCAGTGGGATTGTTGTCAGTGTAGGCTTAATGGGCCAACTGGCCTCCTTCAACAGTGTAACGATTCTATGGTTATAATTTCTCCTGCCTTTAAGAGGCCTAGGTTACACTCACTATCATAGAATTCCAACAGTACAGATGGAAGCCATTCGGCCCATCGAATCTCTACTGACAACGATCCCATCCAGCCTGCACCCCATACTCTGCTGGTCCCGCTAACTACTTGGAATTGAACTCAGGTTCCTGGCGGTGTGAGGCAGCAGTGCTAACCACTGTCCCACTGTGTAGCCCATATCCTATTCCTTTTAGGTATTTAGAGATGTTTTACAATTAGTTTATTATGACTGTCTTGCTAGTTTAGACTTTTTTCTCTTCCTTAATTAATATCTTGGTCATTCTTTGCTGAACTATGTATTAAAAAAAACAAGCCTCAGGCTCAGTACTTTGTTCAACAATACCCCTGTAAAGAGCTCAGGGGTATTTTACTATGTTAAAACCACTTTTTAAATGGAAGTTGCTGCTGTTAGTGTTATCATTATCAAGAAAACTGAAGAAGGAGATTAGAAATTGGATCATTTCCCAGACTTTCCTCACTTTAACAATAAGTATAATATCCATTGACACTGTGGCAAGTACAGGGCCAGAAAAATAATGTTGAACTTGGACAAAATATATGAAAAACTGGCAGAACTGGAGTCATTGAAAAAACATACCATGGGAGGTTTGCTTTAAAATATTCAGCAGGAGAGCCAACTGATTTATTTCCTTCTCCTCATTTGCTCTTTTGTTCTGCACCGGTTGTGGAGGTGGTGACTCATGCTGATGTGTGTTTTCACAAGTAGCAAGATTTCCTCAGCATCTCATCCAAGCAATTCTGTTTTATTCACCTGGAGTAAGAGTTACTCAACCATGAAGGCCATCACGGTCAAATTTGAGCCATATAGTAGGGATTACTGAATAGTAGTCAAGCTGAGGAGCTTGCTGTCTCCTGCTTCTCATTGGGACACTGCAAGAGTAACTGCATGCTATTTACAGGAAAGAAAGGGATCAAGCACAGGTTTTTGTGTATGACTTTCCCACGTTACTTCATCTCACTGCATCCTAAGAATATTCTCTCATCTTTCTCCACCTAACCCTATCATTCCTCATCTAGATATAATCATAGAATCTCTATAGTGCAGAAAGAGGCCATTCAGCCATCAAGTCTATACCATCTCTCTAACAGAGCATCCCACCCAGGCCTATCACCATAACCCCACGTATTTACCCCACTAACCTCCCCCGCCACACCCCCAATTTATACATCCTGGAACACCAATGGGCAACTTAGCCTGGTCAATCCACCTAACCTACACATCTTTGGACTGTGGGAGGAAACCAGAGCACCCTGAGGAAAGATACGGGGAGAACGTGCAAACTCCGCACAGGCAGGCACTGAAGCTGGGAATTGAATCAGGATCCCTAGCATTGTGAGGTAACAGTGCTAACCACTGTGCTACAATGCTACCTCTAAACCTATTATGTGACGCTAGGCCCAAACATTTTCAGCTGCTTCATTAACATCCATCCCTCCTTCATAAGGTCAGCAGTGTGGATATTTGCTGATGTACATCATTTCATTCTAGTTGCAGTCCCTTAAAGACTGAAGCAGTCCATGCCCTCAAACAGCATGACCTAGACAACATTTAGGCTTGCACTAAGTGGCAAGTAACATTCATGCCACAGATGTACCACACAATGACCACCTTTAACAAGAACCTAAACATCTCCCCTAGACAGTCAAAGGCATTACAATCAATCAATCCTTCATTGTCAACATATTAGGGATCAACACTGACCTAAAGACTGCCACTGAAATGCTTTGGCTACAAGTGCTTGTTATTAGGTTGGCAATTAAGTAAAGAATAACTTATCCAATGACTTCCTAAAATCTGTCCACCATCAAAGGGCACAATACTACACCCCACAACTCCAAGAACAACTCCAACAACACTCACGAAGCTTGGTACTATCCAGGACAAAACAGCTTGCTTGTTTGGCACTTTACCTTAAACATTCACGACTGCTACCAGAGTTATGCAGGGTGATGGCAGCGTGGACAATTCACAACAGCAATATCAAAGATATGACACATGGGTCACATCAGCCCCATGTAAGGTCACCATATGGCCTGCCAAATATTTATGAAATGACAATAAATTTTGCAGGTTTAAACATGAGTGGTGATGGGCACCTCCACATAACAACTAACTGTGTAGATGCGTGTGCACATGCACCTTCTGAGCAGAAGCCCTTGATATCTCTGTCTTGGGTACGCTTCTAATTGGAAATCAGTAAGAGCATTTCTGCATATGCACATAGATTATTTCTGCTTGTATGACAAATATATGTATTGTAATATAAAAATATACTTAACCATATCTATTAACACAAAAGTAGATAAAGAATCATAGAATTCCTACAACACAGGAGGTCATTCAGCCCATTGGTCCCTCACTGATAACAATCCTACCCAGGCCCTATCCTTGTAACCTTTAGTATTTACACTGCTAATCACTAAGGGCCAGTTTAATATGGCCAATCAATCAAACCCACACATCTTTGGTGTACAAGAAGAACCTAAAGCAGCCAGAGAAAACCCATATGGACATGGGGAGAATGTGCAAACTCCACACAGTCATCCAAGGCTGGGATAAAACCCGGGTGTCTGGTGCAGTAGTGTTAAACACTGACATTGTGGCACCCTGTGCTGGGTGTTTTTAAGCAAAGGGAATTACTCACTTTTTTATCAAAGCAAGTGGAAAGCATAAATGCTTAACATGTTTGCAAACAGCAGCTTGCCAAACAATGCAACATTAAAAGACATGATGAAACATGCCACATTGATATATATGACAACTACACAGGCAAGCTGCAAAAATATCAACTTAAGTGTTAATACATTACATTTGTCATTTATTCTTTGATAATTAGTTTGTTAATTTTATTTGCTATTCAATAACTATGGTAATACACATAGTCGGCTTATAAAAGTACTTATAACTGGGATAGCTGGGTCTTATTACATACATCTTTAAGGATATCTGTTTTGTAAAACTATATTGATCTGACCTGCCACTACTTTCAGACAAAGAAATTTAGCCCTTTGGATCTGAGTTAGACGTCCCGACTGTCCAATGGAATGCGCAAGTCACCAAGGCTTCTGTGAGGCAATGGGAAACAGGGGTAAAATATCAATTTCTTGAAGTCATGTTTTGTACAAAAGAAAGATGGTTGTGGTTGTTGGAGCCAGGACATCACTCCAAGAGTTTATCAACATGTCCTAGGCCCAGCCATTTTCAGCTGCTTTATCAATGACCTTTCCTCCATCATGAGATTAGATGATGGATGTTCGTCAATGATTGCAAAATACTCAGCATAATTTGCAACTCCTTAGATACTGAGGCAGTCTACATCTACTACAGCAAAACCTTGATAACATTCAGGCTGATAAATGGAAAGTAACATTTGTGCTACATGAATGCCAAGCAATAGCCATCTTCAACAAGAGGAAAGTTAACATCTCCCCTTGACATTTATCAGCTTTACCATTGTAGAACCTTCCACCATCAACATTTTAGAGGTTACCATTGACCAGAAAAGAGCAAGTCAGAGAGAGACTCATCTCTTGCCTCACTACAGACAGTCCACCATCGACAAGGTACAAGTCAAGAGTGGAAAACTCTCCACTTTCCTGGATAAGTGTGCCTCCAATGACACTCAGCTCCCCATTTGATCACTGCCCCGTCCAACATCTTACACTTTCACTCCCCGCACCACTGATTTACACTGGCAACAATGCGTATCATGCACAAGATGCATTGCAGTAGGTTGTCAAGCCTTCTTTGGCAGCACCTTCCAAATTCCCATGCCCCAAGGACAGATAAAAAAGGTGGGATTTATTGGTAGCGATTTCAGATTTATGACCCTACTTCTGGACTCTCCACAACTGCAGTACTCCCAATGCCAGTCCAGGTCAAATCTGCTATTTCTCCAGAGACCAGCAAGCTTCCTAGTCTGAAAGGTTCACTGCCACAACATTATGTGCATGATCTGACAACTGCACAGGGTGGGGGAAACGCAAGATGGTAAAAAAAAATGCTGATAGCATCTCTAGCAATACCAGTAAAAATAAAAATGGATCATTTGGATCAGGCTAACTTCAGTAAGCAATGGCCTGTCTTTCCAAGATACAGGAGGGAAATCACTGGACAATTTGTAGAAACAGTAAGGTCAAGTATCAAGAGAGAAAAAAAAAATCACCTTGTTGTGAGGAGAAATTTAATCATCCTCCAAGAAAAAAAAGATAACATCTCTGGCACGACAGAGCAATTGGAAATATTCAAGTGCAGACAAGTTTCTCTTTTCAACAACCCTGTGGAGAGGGATATGTTCAAGCCAGAATCACAGAATCCTGACAGTGCAGAATAAGCCCATTCAGCCCATCAAGTCTACACCAACTCTCTGAAAGAGCATTTTACCCAGACCCTATCCCATAACTCCATGTATTTACCCCACTAATCTTCCAAACCTACATATTTTGGGGCAATTTAGCAAGGCCAATCAACTTCACTTGTACATCTTCGGAGTGTGGGAGGAAACTGGAGCACATGGAGAAAATCCACACACACATGGGAAGAACGTGCAAACTCCACACAGTTATCCCAGGGCGGAATTGAAATTGAGTCCTTGGTGTTATGAGGCAACAATGCTAAACACTGTGCCATCATGCCACCCATAATGCTATTTTCAGATGGTTTTGATTTAAAGCCCATGCTGTAGCCAATTGGACTGAGGCATCACTAAGGTTTGAATTAAAGATCTCCTGTTTTATTAGACACATGCTTCAACCAACTAAACCATGGGGCTAACTGGTTCAGTTGCTAGGTAGCAACTCACCAATATTACTTCAATAATATCTCCCAAAGCTTCTGACCTCTGAACACCAAGGAAGACAAGGACAACAGATATATTGGAACACCACCACATCCTAATTCCGCTCTCAGTCACCTACCATCCATTTACATCAATCTTCCTTTCACTATTGCTGGGCTCAAATCTCGCAATTGGAATATCCCAAATAGCACTGTAGGATGGAAGACAAGTGATGGATTTCTTCCAACATGAACATCAGGCTGAAACTTGACCATATTAACCAATGACTAGCAGCGGGCATTCTGTCTTTAGCCATTAAAACTTCAGCTTTCTGAACTGTCATATCCTGAAAATGTTTTCTCAGACCATGCTACTAAATTAACCAAAGATACAGTATTCAGAGATGAAACTTTTGTGTTTGAAATGTGTGAATAGATCTTGAGAATTATTGAGCTTTTTGACCAATACAGATATTGATTTGATTTGTTATTGCTACGTGTATGCAGGGAAAAGTATTGTTTCTTATGCTCTAGACAGACAAAACATACCATGCATAGGAAAAAATAAGGACAGAATGTAGTGTTACACTCATAGCTAGAAAGATCAACTTAATGCAGGGTAACCTTTCACAAGTCTAATGGCAGCAAGGAAGAAGATTTTTTTTTGAGTGGGTTGGTACATGATTCAGATTTTTTTATCTTTTTCCCCAATGGAAGAAGGTGGAAAAGAGTATGTTAGGGATGCATGGGATTCTTGATTATGCTGGCTGCTTTTTTGAGGCAGCTGGAAGTGGAGACAGTGTCAATAGATGGGTGGCTGGTGTGAGTGATGGAATGGGCTTCATTCACAACTCTTTGTAGTTTCTTGCAGTCTTGGACAGAGCTATATTAAGCTCTGATACAACCAGAAAGAATGTTTTCTATGGTGCATCAATAGAAGCAATATAATAGAAGAATTATAGAGGACGTGCTAAATTTCCTTAGTCTTTGGGGAAAGTAGAGGCGTTGGTGGGCTTTCTTAACTATAGCGTCTGCGTGGAGGGATCAGGACAGGTTATCTATGATCTGGAACATAAAACCTGAAGCTCTTGACCATTACTAGTCTATGAATGGGAGCCTAACATAGGTGTCTTTGTTAGTTGGATATTACAGGGCTGAGTGTAAGGCCAGGGAGATGGCGTCTATGGACCTATTGAGGTGATAGGCAAACTGTATTGGATCCAGGAAATCTGGGAGGCAGGAATTGATATGTGCCATGATTAACCTTTCGAAATACTTCATAATGATGGATGTCAGAGCCACCAGACGATATTCATTGAGCATGCTGCCTGGCTTTTCTTTGATATCGAGATGATTTTTTTTTCTTGAAGCAGATAGAGACTTCAGATTGTTGTAAAAAAAGGATCTCTCTTTGCACCTTTCTCAAAAATTGTTAGAATGTAACTAATGATAACTTTGGATCTGTTATCATGTGACCAATGGTAACATGCTGTAAGGGTTAGCCTACCAGCTAACCCAGTAACTGTGTAACCAATGACAAAATGGTCATCAGCTGACAAATAAATAAATTTATCTTCTGATAAATAAGCAGCAGCTGGAAATTGTGGAACCTTGGGATGACCCAGGGTGTGGCCTCAAGTGTTGGAGTAATGAAGTTTCTTTATGAAACATTTTTCTTTGATTTATTTGTTGGAGTAAGTTTTTGTTTTATTTTATTATTTGCAATCAAAGAGTTCCTTCTGCTGGATGAAACTAGATAGGTCACTAACAGTTCATATTAGTGGTTAGCTAAAGATACAAACTCATTTAGAAGCATTCAATGCAACCAACTCCAGTTGAGCATTGGAGGAATCATTCCTCAAAAGATGGAAATAAATTGAAGAAAGTTTAAAGAAGATTAACACTGCCTGGGGACGATTTTTGAAACACATGTTTCAGCACACAATCAATATTTTGGTCTAAAATAAATATTAATTTGGCTAAATGCCACTGTCTTATACTTCCTTCAAATTATATAATAAAATAAATTGTTAACAAAACTTCAGTGTCACAACCATAGGAAGCAGCATCTTAGTAAATCATGAAAGAAATATAATCAATTATTAATATACTGAGGGATCTGCGAGTGCTGGTCCACAATTCCCTAAAAGTGGCAACACAAATGCCAAGGTGATTAAGAAAGCATATGGCATGCTTGCCTTCATCCAGGCATTGAGTACAAGAATTGGCAAATCATGTTGTAGCTATATAAAACCTTATTTAGACTGCATTTGGAGTATTATGCACAGTTCTTGTCGCCATAGTATCAGAAGGACGTGGAAGCTTTGGAGAGAGCGTAAAGAGAGTTTACCAGGGTGATGCCTGGTCTCGAGGGTGTTGACTATGAGGAGAAGTTGAATAAACTAGGATTGTTTCAAGGTGGAGGCTGAGGGGAAACCTGATAGAGATCTACAAAATTATGAGAGACATATTGTCTCTTGGGTCACTGTCTGTGTGGAGTTTGCATATTCTCCTCGTGTCTGCATGGGTTTCCTCCGGGTGCTCCAGTTTCCTCCCACAGACCAAAGATGTGCAGGTTAGGTTGATTGGCCATGCTAAACATTGCCCTTAGTGTCCTGAGATGCATAGATTAGAGGGATTAGTAAGTAAATATGTAGGGATACGGGGGTAGAGCCTGGGTGGGATTGTGGTTGGCGCAGACTCGATTGGCCGAATGACTGCTTTCTGTACTGTTGGGATTCTATGATTTCTATGACACAGTCAGGATAGATAGTCAGATGCTTTTCCCCAGGGTGGAAGTGTCAATTACTAGGAGTCACAGGGGTCAAGGTGAGAGGGAAAGATTTAAGGGAGATGTGCAGGGGAAGATTTTCATGCAGAGAGTGGTGGGTATGTGGAATGCGCTGCGCTTCCAGAAGAGTTGGTGGAAGCAGACACGTTAGCAACATTTAAGAGGCATTTGGATGGGCACATGGAGAGAGAAGGAATAGAAGTGTACAGTCTGACTAAGGGTAAAATTTTTTTTAGTTTAGTTGGGGCATCATGATTGGCACAGGCTTGGATGCCATAAGGGCCATCCTTTGCTGTACTTTTCTTTGCTCTTTGTTTAATGTAACATTGGCAGCACACTATTTCAAATGCAGTGAGATGAGCAAACATTGATCAACCTACCATATATCTAGGTACAAACAGAAACAGGACAATATACGACAATAGAAGAAACATTGGCAATAATGTGACTGTGCAAACAAATTTCAGATTATATTCTGAGATTGTGTTTCAAAATCAAAAAAACCATAAGCCTCTGGTCACCCTTCTGAACATTGAAATATTTTATGAGGATGTCACCCAGAATCTAATGGCTTAGGCCAAGATTGATGAGATATGACTCCAACAAACAACAGTAACACATTAGAATCATTGAATCCCTAAGGGAAGAAGGAGGCCATTTGGCCCTTCGAGTCTGTGTCAACTCTCTGACAGGATATTTTACCCAGGTCTAACCAACACCCCCCCCTCCTCCCCCACCGTATCCCTGTAGTCCCTCACATTTACCATGGCTAATCCATCTAACCTACACATCTTAGGACACTAAGGGGCAATTCAGCATGGCCAATCTATCTAACTTGCTTAACTTTGGAGGGTGGGAGGAAATTGAAGCACCCCGAGGAAGCCCAAACAGATATCGGGAGAATGTGCAAACTCCAAAAAGACACTCACCCAAAGGCAGAATTGAACCAGGCCTCTGCCACTGTGAGATAGCAGTACCAACCACTGTGCCATCTTATCCATTGTCACAAAAAGCACTATAAGGAACCAAACAAGAGGATTTACACCATGTTGAGGACTTGGAACATAATTCTTAGGGGCAGAAGTATTCCATTTGTTCCATAGAGTCTGCTCTGCCATTCCACAAGATCAAGACTAATCTGATGTAATAATCTTCGATTCCACTTCCCTGCCTTACCCCATAACTCTTGATTTCATCTTAAGTTTTGATTCCTTAATCACTCAGTACTTGTCAGCTATTGCAAAAAAGTTGTAGGAAATGAAACAAGACCAACAACGAAATTAAGAATGTCTCCACATCCAAAAATATCATCTGGAAAGATAGGTAGACTTTAGCTCCATGAATCAATACCATGACAGTACTTTGAGCAGTGCGAGCACCTCACTGTCACTGATGAATTACTAGTCTTCAATGAGAAAATAGTCATACTGAGAACACTTCAGCTTGATATTCTTTAAAGACTTCACCAAAGTCATCTAGGAATATCAAAATGACATATGAAAGCACAGCAAGAGTCTCATTCTATAGAAAAAATGATTTCTAGCTGTCTCACTTGAGCCACGAAGAGCTGAGAACAAAAGTAAAAGCTATTCCCTTCAATTTTTCCGCTAAGGCTGTGGGAGTGCCTGGGAATTAATTTATTTGAATTTGGAGTGTGAGGAGAGAACTCTCCTTATTGTCATTGCTTATAACTCAGATTGAGGCAGAGATTGCATAGTGTCACAGTAAAACAGTCATTCAATCCCTCAAGAGAATTTATGCAACACATGACAAGCCAGATATTGTATTGTGTGACACTGGACCACAATGTATTAATGAATTTTCTCGCAATTTTGCAAACAAATATGATTTCATTCATGTAACCAGTTCTCACTATCCTCAAATGAATGGAGAATCTGAAAGAGGGATACGAACCAGTAATGGTTTATTGAAGAAAAACACTGCCCATAATCTAATTCTGAGTTAGCAAACCTCAACAATACAAAATGGTTTCTCACTGTCAGAGTTAGTAATGGGCAGAAGATTAAGAACACAGCTTCAATCACTAGCTCGTAAAACCCAGTCACACCTCAAAACAACCATGAGAGAGTAAAACAATGTGAGATAGAATAGATAATCAACCAAGCTCAGAAATTTAACAACAGGCATAAAGCACACGAAAGCTCAGGGAGAGAATGATGGTTCCTAGGCTAACAGAGGGAATGCACAATCATTGAAAAAATCCACAACTAAGACTGTACAGGATTGAGAGAAATCAGGAGTATTGTAACAAGAAAGTGAAATATTTTCATAACCTTGAAGAAAAGCCAAAAAATACAAAAGTGCGAGAACATGTTCAGTTGGCCCAAGAACAACTTCTTCCCTGCTGTCATCAGACTTTTGAATGGACTACCATATATTAAGTTGATCTTTCTCTCCACCCTACCTAACACTGTAAAACTACATTCTGCACCCTCTCTTTTCCTACTCTCCTATGTACTCTATGAACGGCATATTTTTGTCCGTATAGCATGCAAAAAACAATACTTTTCATTGCATTCCAATACATGGGACAATAATAAATCAGATAAAAACTTGGGCTCACACTCAGATCCTGATGAAGAAAACAAAGGACTTGCTACAAATTCTACAGCCATGCAGGGTACGACCATTAAAACTGACAGAGGGAAGAATGTGGAATATCCTCAAGCGCAAAAAGGCTCAGAATGTGATCAGGAGCCAAAAGAGAAAATGCTGGAAAATCTCAGTAGGTATGGTAGCATCTGTAAAGAGTGGAAAGAGGTGACATTTCGAGTCCAGATGACCCTTTGTCAAGGACCAGTGATGGAGGAGACTGTAGAACGATGTAACTAGGATAGGGACAAAGGCTTTGGGAAAGATGTAGAGTAAAAAATTAGCATCAGAAACATACATAATGCTGATGTAATAATGTCAAACCATGTGATTGAGAAGTAAATGAGTTCCGAAAGGAGGAGAAGCTCCAACCTTGTGTAGGGACCCAAATTTGTAAATACTTGCTGTAAATAAAGAGTCAAGAAAAATAGACAATCTCCTGATTAGACCCTGACAACATAATAAAACAACTGGAGGTATTCCACTTGCTTCATATTTTGAAAAATTTGTTAGTTTTAATAATCCATAGTATAAAGTTACATATTGTATATTTTGATATTTAAGCCAAAGTTGGATAATAAATCCAGACATCTGAATGATCTTCATAATTTATTTTTTACAGACACAAAATTCCTATAATGCAGAAGGAGGCCATTTGGCCCACCAAATATGCACTGACTCTCCAACAGAACATCTTCCCTAGGTCCTATCCTTTAACCCCACATATTTTGCCCACTAATTCCCATAACCTATACATCTTGGGACACTAAGGGATAATTTAGCATGGCCAACCTACCTACCCTGTTCATCTTTGAAGTGTAGGGAGAAACTAAAGGAAATCCATGCAGACTCAGGGAAAACGCCACGCAAACAGTCACCCAAGGCCGGAATTGAATCTGGATTCCTGGTGCTGTGAGGTAGCAGTGCTAACCACTGCTGCAATTTCCTGCAATTCTCACATCTGAAAACAAACACTTGGGAATATGGTCAACTGACAATGGAAATTGGGGAACCAGAGTACATCATTCTGCCATACTTTTCCTTGCTTCAGTGAACATTTTCCTTACAATGTTTACATAAAGTAAAATGAATAAACAGGGCAAAATATTGGAATGAGATTGAACATATCCAAAAGCACTTGCATGAAAACCAAATATAACTAAGAAGAAGAAAAATCATACAGTTTTT
This sequence comes from Sphyrna mokarran, assembly GCA_024679065.1. Lineage (NCBI taxonomy): Eukaryota > Metazoa > Chordata > Chondrichthyes > Carcharhiniformes > Carcharhinidae > Sphyrna > Sphyrna mokarran. The sequence continues at coordinate 23,807,595 of JAGIQG010000023.1, read as the reverse complement.
AAGGGAATGAAGAATTGAATTCATTTTATTGTACTGGTGTTACTAATAGTTCTATTTCTAATACTCATAGAATCATAGAAATCATGGAAACCCTACAGTACAGAAAGAGGCAATTCAGCCCATCAAGTCTGCACCGACCACAATCCCACCCAGGTCCTATCCACATATCCCTACATATTTACCCCACTAATCCCTCTAACCTACACATCTCAGGACACTAAGGACAATTTTACCATGGCCAATCAACCTAACCCGCACTTCTTTGGACTGTAGGAGGAAACTAGAGCACCCGGAGGATCCCACGCAGATACGAGGAGAACATGCAAACTCCACACAAACAGTGACCCAAGCCAGGAATCAAACTTAGGTCCCTGGAGCTATAAAGCAGCAGTGCTAACCACTGTGCTACCATGCTATCCAATCTTGCATATTTTTAAAATAGGAGGAAACATGCTCTATAATACTTGCTGAACAATTGTAAACAAATTCTTTATGAACAGGTTACTCACACAATGAAAACCTTCTCCTGAAATGTTCGAGAAGATCTGTTATCATAGATGAAGTTGCTACTTTTTTATTATCAATCCACTTTATTGCGGTACAGTCAGCATGTCTAATTTCTATCCAGAAACACAAATATTATTTTCCAGCATAGATGTGGTTTCCCCATCATAATCTGTCCACAAGGCCTCAGTGCTGAATTTGTGTCCTTAGTGCTATGATGAGATGGCTGTTGATTTGTAAGCTTTCAGATTCTGCAATGCTGCCGCCACACTGAAGCTGCATAGCTCGATTTTGTGGCCATGGTGTTCTCCATTTGAACAATCAATGCATGCAACCAATTGATGTGTGGTCATGTTGGCAAGGCCAGAAGTCATTGTTCATTCCCAAATGAATGAACAATGTCTTTGAACTAGGTAGCTGGCTCAGTCATTTCAGAGGCCAGTGATCATGGTGACACAGTGATTAGCATTGCTGTCTCACAGTGCCAGGGATCCAGGTTCAATCCCGGTCTCAGGTTACTGTTTGTGGGAGTTTGCATTGAGTGGAATTCGCACTTTCTCCCCATGTCTCATTGGTTTCCTCTGGGTGCTCCACTTTCCCCCCAACACTCCAGAGATATGCAGGTTAGGTTGATTGGACATGCACAATTACCCCTTGGATGTCAAGGAGACTAGCAGGATAAATATATGAGGTTAAGGGATATAAGATTGGATTGTTGTCAGTTCAGGTTCAATGGCTTCCTCTGCACTGTAGGGTTTCTATATTTTTCTATGAAGAGTCAGCTGTATTACCTTAGACTTGGAATCACATGCTGGCTAGACCAGGTAGGCACAGCAGACTTCCTTTCCTAAAGGACATTAGTGAAACAAATGGTTTTTATGAAAACCAATAATGTTACGCTCACCATTACAGAATTTAAATTTCACCAGCTGTCTTGGTGGGATTAGAACCTATGACCTAAAAGCATTAGCCTGGGCCTCTGGATCACTCACTCAGTGACACCACTACAATTCACTGCCTCCCAAGTCCTCTAGTGGATATGATACTGCACTAAATTCCAAAAGATATGAATTGAAATGAAAGGTTTATTTGATAGCATGAGCTTTCAGAGTGCTGCTCCTGGCACTCACCTGATAAAGGAGCAACATTCTGAAAGCTCATTAAATCATTTGGACTTTTACCTGATGTTGTGAGACTACTTAATGTACCACCTCAGTCCAACGCCGGCATCTCCACATCTTGAAATAAAAGCAAATTGCAAAGTGGAATTCAATTAATCTACTAACTTTCAGGCTAGTGCCAAGAAATGATTCTGAAACAACAAGATTGCCATAATACACCAAATAGCTCAGAAAATTCCTTCAGGAAATTGAAGCTGTCTACATGTGACCCAAGATTGTAGATGATTGTAAATGAACTCAGGATAAACTAGACAATCAAGAATGGACAACAAATACTGTTCTGCGTGTTTTCCATTGGAATAAAAAAAAGAGAAAAAGGTTTTCATGCAAATCAGACTGTTCCACACTTGAAGATCTTTTCTAATTTGGAGTGGGAATTGGGATTGCCTGAATCAAGTTGAGGGTGAACCATCTGGTTCTTCCACTCCAGGTTGAGAGCATGACGTATTCTCGGGGAGCATCATCTCCAGTGTTGGAGGTTAAAGTCAGCCCAGTAGTTTCAACTTCCTATTCCCAGCAATTGGAGTCAGTACATTTCAAATCTTCAATTGAAACAACTAGCTTAGCAGCCAAGTCGCAATGTTCTCAAAACTCACCCTAAGTTCTTCCCACGTGTGGATCTCACTCACCTCTGTAAAATTCATGAAGCTCAAATTACAAAGGAGACCCTATATTAATCAAAAGTAACAACTTTGGAAATAATCACAATTTATCTTAGATTGCCGAGGGCTTTGAGAATAACCATGAACTAAACTGGTAGCAAATGGGATGTTACAAGTATGATGCATTGTTACCATCTTCACTCCAAAAAAGCCTAGAGGTAGAACTATGAATTATTCTACCCAATCAAACAGCCATATCTTGAACAAAGGCTTTGAAATTATGAACATTATCAAATTAATGTTCAATATGTTTGTGTCAGACTTGGTTACGTGCAGCTTTAATAGGAGCAAGATAATCATTTCAATGTGTTAATGCCTCATTAAATAACAGACAAATTAACTTCACATCAACACCTTAAGTGCTCATACATACATGCAATAGGAAGGCCAAAGTCACAAATACCTTAGAATTAGTCAAAGCCATGGGAACTTTGGAAATATTGCAACAGACTCCCAGTAACCATTACACAATAAAATTGATGAGAGATCTTATTGGATGTTTAGTGTGGGTATTTGTTTCAGACATAATTCCACAAGGATTGCACAATATTTTACACAGTTGCACAATGACAATAGGGGTATTGAATACAAAAAATAAGGTGGTCATGTTGAACTTGCAATAAGATACTAGTTTGGCTTAATCTGGAGTGCTGGACCCCATTCTGAGTGTCATTCTTGAAGAAGGATGTGAAGGCATTGGAGAGAATACAGAAGTGCTTTGCAAGAATGATTCCAGGGATAATGAACTACAGCTATGATGATTGACTGGAGAGTTCCTAGGAGAAAACTAAAAGGAGATTAGATGGAGGTATTCAAGATCCTGAGGGGTATGGACAGGGTAAATAGTGAGGTGGTATTCTCATACAAGAGAACATCAAGAACCAGAGGGCATAAGGTCAAAATAAGTGGCAAATGGAGTAAAATTGATATGAGGATTTTTTTCATCCAGAGAGTTGTGGCAGACTGGAATGAAGTTCCTGAAAGAATGCTGGAGGCAGGTATGAATGAGGTGTTTAGAACGAAATTGGTCTGCTATCTGAAAAGAAAAATATGTAAGGTTATGTCAGGATAAAGCAGAAGAATGGGACAAAATAGATTGCTCTTCCATAGAGCTAGTGCAGATTTGATAGGTCGAATGGCCATCTTTTGCACTGTAAAGATTCCATGATAAGATTTTTCATGGCCGAATGATAGGCAAATTCATTTCCCATCAACATGCTGAGTGCTCACATGTTCATGCAATACAAAGACCAAAGTCACAAATGTCTTACAATTAGATATAAATGCCTTCATTTATACTCCATACATGTGTCTTCCTTCTCGAATTACTTCCTCCCATTAATTTAGTGTTTTCTTTAAGATTGGTCATAGCACAAGCTACATTACTCAAGAAAAAAATAAATGTCATTGGTACAGAATAAGTATCCCAATAACAAGAACCTAACTTAGGCAAAATCGTTCCTTACGAATTAAACAGGTTGGTGATAAGACTGAAATAGTTTAGTTCATTTACTTATTGTCACAAGTAGACCTACGTCAACTCAACAACGAAGTTACGGAGAAAATCCCCTAGTTGCCACACTCCAGTATCTGTTTAGGTACACTGAGAAAGAATTCAGCATGGCCAATGCATCTAACCAGCATGTCTTTGGAATGTGGAAGGAAGCCAGAATATCTGGAGGAACCCAAGTAGAAAGGGGGACAATGTGGAAACTCCACACAAACAGACCCCAGAGCCAGAAATGAAACTTAGGGCCCTGGTACTGGTGCTAACCATTGTGCCACCGTGCTGGCATGCGTGTTGGAATGCATGTTAAAAATTGGCAAACGAGTTGTGTAAATACTGGTTTGTAACATACATCTAAAACAAAATTAATAAACCATTGTAATTTTGGGGTGTAGAACTACCTATTTTTTAACAGCTTTAAAATGGCCTTGGATGGAGCCTCAATATTAAGCTTAAAATGTAAGAACAACAAATGATTTCTAAGGCATGTATAGTTTGCCTATATCTTGTATATAAATATCTTAAAACCAAGCACATTATAAATATAAGCAATCAATGTGGCTGTCATCAGAAATTTTATGATTATGACTGAGTTCTGAAAATAAGCTTCCATCAATTAATTAAGCTTCATCCATCTGTAATCTGTACATATCTTACCACAAAGAGTAATGGTGCATATCTGCTACTCACTCTAGCTGACCAGCATGGAGAAAAGTACCCATCTATGCAATGAAACATCAAGGTCATTTCCCATAATATATGCATTTGAAAGAATTATGGCACTGACACAGTTGGGACATAAATCAGTACAAAATACTTCAAATAAAAAAAATTGTGAACACTATAAACACTTGTTTCTGCTTGGAGGTGAGTTATAGTCTTTTCAAAATAACCCAGGAGAGTTATTGCATTCTATTCACTTTTAAACTTTTTTTTAGCCTTGTAAATCATCTGAGGGAAAAAAACAGAGTGAAATGTTCTTGATTCCTGGTGTCAGATATATAATCATGGAAATGATTGTGTAATCTGACTGATTGGTTAGCAAACACTGTTATTTGCAAATTCCAGTAAAATGTATGGACCTGGATGGCCTTATTATTCTTCACTTATATGTGAGCTACTGTTTCTTTTGCTAAAATTAATCATAAGAATTCAAACAGGGGCATTAAATATGCAAATCTCAAAATGGAATGCATTTAAAAGATAAATGCATTTTACATAATTTTAGAATGTGTGTTTCATCAGTGCTGGTGAAAAAATATCACTAATCGCTCTTGAGATTATGATACCCATCAAGCAATGTTAATGGGTAGATCTGCCATATCTGTTCCAAAAATTGATAAATGAACATTGCTTACATAGAATTGCATAGAATCTGCAACCCAGAAACAACTTGTTCAGTTCAACTGCTTTGTGCCTGCATTTATACTCCACAAAAGTGTCCTCCCTCTCCATTTCTGAAAACATTATGCTTTTAAAAAATGTACGTACATCATGTTTCTTCGGCAGGATTTGTCTAATACTGGTGCCACTTTGTCTATAACAGGCAGCTTACATATTGATACTGCAGAAGTATAATTGTTCTTAATTGGAATGTTTCTTCTAATCTGGGCTAATGCAGATCTGTTAATTTTTCTCCTGGGGTTTTTCAGAGTAGGGCTGGATTAGGTTGATTGACTGGAAAGCCATGTGACTGGAGGGAGCTAGGCTCATAGAAAGATAACAAGCTCATTTGCCGCTTGGAAGGTGTAGAGAGAAGTAGTTCTTTCTTTTTCTGAAGATTGGAGACTGATGTGCCAGAAAACAGGTCTCTTTTTCTGAAACTGGCTCCTTCTCTGGGAGCCAAATAACAGGTCTCTTTCTGCATCTGCTGAGAGAGGTTAAAAAGCTGGAAATCTTGCATCCATTTAAGCTGATTTAGTTTGGGCTAACTTATTCTGCCAAAGGATTTATGTCTGTGATGATATTACTTACATTGAAATGATAGAGATAACAAGCTGTTAAGAATTATACCTTGTCATGTTTGAGGATTTCAATTGATAAAAGATACACTAATTTTTCTGATATTTTAACTGTGTTGTTAAATAAAGCTTGTTTTAATAAAAACTTCCAATGGGTTAATTGAATCACACCTAGAGTGACCAAAATCAAAAAATGTTGGAGTCCAGGCTAACTTCATAAAATACCTTTTGAGTTTCTGACCCGGTCTCTAGTGCACCATATTCCCACACCTCCCTATTCCCACCTCCTTGTGTATTTATCATATTCTAAAGTTACCAAAGCTTGCTACTTCAGACAGTCCATATGGTGGCATATTCTCACCATGCTCAGCATATTAACATCTCACCAAAATTATTCCTTTTCATTCTTAAAGGAATAATTTTCATTCTTAAATGACTGCATGATATTCATGCTTCCTTGTTCTGGATTCACCTACATGTGAAAACAGGATAAATATGGAAAAAGTATCAAAGCCCTTTACAATTTCAATAACCTATTTCCTCTTTACTTTTTTACAGAGAAAACAGTTCCAGTTTACTCAATCTTTCAAGGTATTTGTAACCTTTTCACATCCTTGTAAATCTTTTTTTGTATTTTCTTCAGTGCTTCAATATTTCTTCTTGTGGCATGGAGACCAGAACTGCACAAAAGTTTCCATTTATGGCTCAACCTAGATCCTTTTATAAAGTCAACATCATGACCTACCATTGCATTTCCTCAGGAAATGCAGTCCACTGGTTTATGTTTTTAATAACTTTGCTTTACTATGAGCAATTTATTTATCTATATTCCTGGATCTGTCTGCTTCCCTAACCCACTTAGTTTCTCACCTTCAAAATGGCTCCACTATAACCACGTATGAACATAAAGTCTTTGCAATTCCTTACGTTGAATTTTATCAAGTCAATTATTTATATGAACACTGTCCAAGCCTGTTTATTTCTTCTGATATTTTAATGCTGTGCTCCGCCATATAAGTTATACCTTCCAAATTTCCTATCATCTCCATATTTCATCACGATTATCTCAATGTTAATACTCCCACAATGTGCAAGAGTGGATTGCTTGGCTGTCAGGTGGAAGGAAATAGCATAGACAGGGATTCTTTGAAATAGCTGCCAGCAGTCCAGAAGTGGTGAGTGAGGAGTGGCAAGAGAAGGAGGGATGGGGGGGAGGAATGCGGGGTCAGAATCCCCAGTGAGAACCGCATGGGCAATGTCTGCGGATTGGGGGCAGGATGATATTGAAAAGCATTCCCTTTGCATCTATTCCATAAGGAATGCAGAGAAAGATTTGTGGGGCAGCATCTCCCTTTCACAGTTGACATTTCTGACCCTTGGGAAACTCACACAGCAGCAGTGAATTTTAAATCAGGCTTCCAATTTCACTCTGGCTGCACAAGTTAAACTTTTAAAATTTATTAATGGGATGTGGGCATCACTGGCTAGGTCAATATTTATTGTCAATCCCCACTCACTTTTGAGAAGCTTCGTGAACCATTGCAGTCCAATGGTGGGTGAAGGAAGTAGGGGTTGCACCCACAGTGACGCTAGGGAGCTAGTTCCAGAACTTTGCTCTAGTGACAGTGAAGGAACAGTGATATATTTCCAAGTCGAGGATGGTGAGCAACTTGGGAGTAAACTTCCAGGTGGTAATGTTCTCATGTGTTTGCTGCCCTTGTCCTTATAGATGGCAGCAGTCATGGGTCTGAAAAGTGCTGTCTAGAGAACTTGATTGGTTCCTGCAGTGCATTATGTGAATGGTACACACTGTTAGCACTGTGCATAGGTGGTTTCGGAAGTAAATGTTCATAAATGGTGTGCCAATCAAGTGGGCTGCTTTGTACTGGATGGTGTCAAACTTCTTGAGAGTTACTGAGGCTGCACTCATTCAGATAAGTGGAGAATATTTCTGACTTGTTCCTTGTAGATGGTGGCCAGGTTTTGGGGAATCAGATGGCGAGTAACTCACCACAGAATTCCCAGCCTACGAGCAGCCGCTGTTGTGGCTGTGTGTCCCTCAGAGAGGGACATTCAGATATCCTTATAGCCACTGCCATAAAAAAAGCATTCTACAATGTCAGGATTGTATTCCCCATATTTAGCATTTAAACCCCTTCAAAATCCTTACTGAAACTCTGTTCCCATGGCCCTCACCCACCCCAATCCCTTCTAACAAGATCAGGTCCTGAATAAATCTATGTTCAATTCTGCGATATACAGTGCCAGTTAAATTTCCTGGATCACCAGCAAACCCAGTTCTAAAAACGATTGTTTGGTTCGATCATTTTCATTTACAGGACCAACTTCCTTTGCTTCATAGAATCATTGAACCCCACAGTGTAGAAAGAGGCCAGGCAACCCATCGAATCTGCACCTACTGTCCAAAAGACCATCCCATCTAGGCTCAATGCGCCCACCACTCAAACCCTATAACCCCATACATTTACCATGACTAACCCACCAAACCTACACATCTTTGGATACTAAAGGGTAATTTAGCATAGCCAATCCACCTAACCTGCATAACTTTGGACATGGGAGGAAACACAGGCAAACATGGGGAGAATGTGCAAAATCCACAAGTCCAGAATTGAACCTGGTTCCCTGGCATTCTTAGACAGCTATGATAACCATTGTGCTGTGAATAAAGCTTACTGAAAGTTAGAGGCCAGAATGCAAAAATAGTTAGCATGGATTTCCAAAGGCAAGATATTGGAACAAATAGCAGGAAACCAATGCAAGGACAGTAATGAATATCGTTATTTGGGATTTTCAGGGGGCTTCCAAAAAAGTGCAGTTGAAGTGACTCTGGACAGTAATAGCAAGAGCAGTGAAAGGTCAGCTTATGCAGGGGACAGGATTGGAAGTTGAAGAAAGGCAAGTCCATCGATGAGCTATGACCACTTATGTTTTTTAAACATGAGGAAGATCAGGAGCACATTTCAAATCTGTTCATGACAAGTACTTGTTAAGAGTCTAATAATATTCACTTGTCCCTGCCAAGGGACTTTGTCAGTATGTCAGTCAAAAAAACTCCCAAGGATGGGCATTCACCTGAAAAAACCAGAAGCAGGGACAAATCCACTGCCTTGAGTACAAGATCATTACTCTTTACTTTCTTCTTAAGTTGATTTATTATAGTGCTTTGGGGAAAGGAAAAATATTGTCACTGTAGCAATAAATTTCATGAATTAGAATTTAAGAGTATGGAGTTTTGCAAATTGAAGCACTTTGGGATTTTAAATAGAGTTCACTGCAGTCTGAATAATTTTCTATCCATTCTGTCCCAGCAGAGGAGATAATTTGTTGGACCCACCAATCACTGGAAAGAGAAGATATAAAAAATGTAAGGTACATGACAACTGATCATCACTCTACTAGCCAGTGTCTTCCTTTCCCTATCTCCATGTTTCCTCCTATTTTCACCTTTTCATAAGCAAGAGATGGCATGTGAAATATTTAATGGAGCAGAAAGAAAAAGGCAGAGAGTTGTAGGGAAGGAATTCCAAAGTGTTAGGCTCAGATTGCCTAAGGCACAGTGCCCAATGGTGGGTGAAGGAAGTAGGGGTTGCAAAAGAAAGAGCTGTGGAAATGCAGAGTTTGTAGGTCAACATCATTTTAAATAGTGCCTCCAGTCCCATCAGTCAACCTGTAAAACCAATATTAAGTTTTATAACCGGAGTCAGCTCCACAGTCAAAGTGACAGTTGGTAGATTTTGCGGTATAAGATGTTATGATGAGTAAGGTGGAAAGTTGATTTGTGCAATGTTAACTGCCCATCTCCCCCATTTCCATCTGGCAGATTGAGTTAAATTCTCAGACCATGCTTTACTCATGCCATGTTGATCATGTTTTTCATTAAAATAAAGTCAAGTTTTTAGACTGGAGCAAGTCAAATATAGATCATGGATTTATACTGACTAAAATTATAAATTGCTTAAACCAATGTGCTGTAAAGTTCAAATGCAGAGCATCCATTCTTTGCACAATAGAGATGAGCTGAAATGATGTCCATGGCATGTACATAAACTTGACGTATGAGGCACTAGATCTCATTAGATGATAGCATTAACATGCTCACCGTGAACATCCACTAGAAATATGTAGGGTAAGTAGATCACGGCACCAATCATCATGTAATTCTGATTTGATATCAGCATTGCCATTTTGGAGCTCAATGCTCTATCATGCTTGTCGAACACACATTCAACAACAGGAAGAATCCAGCTTCAATCCAACTCAAAGTGATCATCCATTATTTTCAACTCAGTTGCTGGTTGTATTGTGGTTAACAGAAATCTATTGTACTAACATTTGACGCTTTCTTTAAAGTTGTTACTGTCCACAGTTGCTGATGGGCCAATGACTTGCTTTTACCTTCTGTACATTCCAGTTGTACACATACATGAGTGCATAATGAACAGAGCATGTTCATTTAAATACAGCATGTGCAGGAGAATGAGCAGAGACCAAGAACAGCAGGGCAAATTACCAGAATAGGGATGAGGAGGGGAAAATCCACTATTGGGAGAAAGGCCATCAAATTGTGAGAACCTCTCTCCGGGGGGATAGGTACAGGATAGACTTGATCTTACCACTCTCAAGTAGATCAAAAGTGGCTACAGAGGCAGCTGGGTACCAAGGAAGGCTGGTTAAAAAGCCCACATTAGTTCTCTGAGACTTAATTACATTTTCTGATATAAAGCCCTCTCATCCACACACCCTATCACCCCTCTACCTATTCTCCACACCAATTCAATGCTAGCACATGGTCTCTCCACCTTTACATATACCCTTACAGTCTCAAGGCAACTCATGGCCCTTCCATGTCCATTCACCAAGTATACACTATGTACAGAATGAACTAACTCTGTTGCAACAATGGCACGTGTGAAACTGCTTAGAAAAAATACACATTCATTTTTCTTTGAAACGCAAGTGTTCATATAATCCTATAAAAATGTAAATCAAATAGGACATTAAAGTATCAATAATAGAAGCTTTAAGCACTTCACACTTAGTATATATAAACATTGAGACATTGACCAGAGATTACAGAGAAAAAAATGTAGTCACATGAATATGTCAGTCAAGCAAAGTCAACAGTTCTCTCCAGTTATGTGAACAATCAGCCACTCACAATACTTTTAATTTTTAAAATTTATTTATTTATTAGGGTCACAAGTAGGCTTATATTAACACTGAAATGAAATTATTGTGAAAATCCCCTAGTTGCCACACTCCAGTGCTTGTTTGGGTATACTGAGGGAGAATTTTGCATGGCCGTTGCAACGCAAGTACATCTTTTGGACTGTGGGAGGAAACTCGCGCAGACACGGGAAGAACATTCAAACTTTGCACAAAGTGATCCAAACCGGGAAGCAAACCAAGCTTCCTGGCGCTGTGAAGCAGCAATGCTAACCACTTTTATTGGTCTTTGCTATCAATAAGAGCCTTTTTAGCCTTTGAATTCTGAACCGCCCCAACCCGAGAATCCACAAGCAATTCTATGTGGGTTTGCGTATCATATTCCCCATATAACTGTTCTCTCCACCAGCTGTTGGGTTAAAACCAAACAGCAGCTGGATGAAGACCTTGGCCAGAATTGTCTATTTAAGGAGCTCTACTAGCAATTGGAGGGAAAGGCTGTTCATGGGCCTTCCAATCACAGACTTAACTGAGATGGCGACAAGAAGGCAATGGGTCTCCACCCATCACCCACTCACTTGATTAAATGCTTCACCACCAAGCACAACATGGGAGAAGACATTAAATTCCACTCAGAAGACGCTTGAAGTTTCAGAGTAATGATGATTATTGCTGATAGGTCACTGTCATTAATACTGCAAAATCCCTGCCAAAGTTTATTTTTCCCAAAAAATGCAGGATTGAGAAAACAGAATAAAAAAATGTTTTGAGATTTCACTTTCGGCAGGTTAAAAAATAAATAAATGTCATGCTTTGGTTACACAGGATTAATGAGAATTCTTACATCACCCCTTCCACTACCCACTCAGCAGAACTGAAGTTAGACAATGTTACAACAAGCTTATCTTTCTGGCAGCCTGGAATCGAGCTGGTTACAGGGAATGTAGGAAAAGAAGTTCATTTCTAATCTTTGGCATCTGTAAAGATCACGAAAAATTCCTGAATGGGGCAGAGCTGATGTTGCTCATCAATGACATACTTCTAAATGTGGTCTTCCACAGGCATTTAGATCTGAAAATTGGAACCGAACATCTGTCTTAAGCATTTGTTAGGCAAACCTAAAAATAGGATCATACACACTTAGCAGATTGGGCATGGGCTGTGCCAATGCTAAATTGGTCATTTGTGTGCCCATTTAATGCCCAGCAGCAGGATTTACTCCCTCATGGAGTAGGGTTCAAATTTCCTCTTGCTGGGATAATACAACATGCGCTTTAGTACAATGTTATTTTTATTTCTGTTGTGGCACAGCTTACATTTATGCTGCATCAGATTTTCTCTGTAATACATGATGTGGGTGGCAAACAAAATAACCTCATATGAAAGCCAATGGGCTAGAACTGTACCAGCTGATGTTGTATCAAAGCTTATCTTGTTTGTATCAAGCTCCTTTGTTCACGATTTTAATGGATGGACTAGCTTTGTTTAAAATAAATACAAAGAGAAAGAAAAGACAATTAACATGTTAGTGTCACCATTAAAATGATGCAGGAATTTGATGTGAGCGAGCTAAGTATTTGTAATGACAAAATTATATAATTTAAAGCCTCATGGGTGTTTTAAATAGAGCCTCGTTTTTATTTACAGCATGAGAATTCAGGTACTCTTGAACTTGAACTTTGAACACAGCTTCTCGTCTATTGCAACATATTTGTCAAGTTCAAATGTGAAGAAGAAACCTGATTATTATGCATGATTCAAAACTGCATTCATTTTGATCATCATGTTTGATGCTGAAAGTAATGCCAGCCAAACCCAAAGTGGATGTAAATGTTATGGTAAAGTGAATCTGAATATTCAAATGCAGTCGGAGAATCCTGACAGTACAGAAGGAGGCCATTCGACCCATTGAGCCTACACTCACATTATCTGTACCTTTAAGACTTGATTACTTGTAATGACTCATATTCCAGCTATTGCTTTGTAAATTGAGTGTGTACCTATATATGCCCTGTTTGTGAACACAACTCCCACTCACTTGAAGAAGGAGCAGCATTCTGAAAGCTTATGGCTTCTGCTGCCAAATAAACCTGTTGGATTTTAACCTGGTGTTGCCAGACTTCTTACTGTGGGAGGAAACCAGAGCTCCCAGAAGAAACCCACACAGACACGGGGAGAACGTGCAAACTCCACATAGATTTGACTCCGGGACCAGAATCGAACCCGGGTTTCTGGAGTGTGAGGCAGCACTGCTAACCACTCTGCCATTATGCCTAGTCAGTCAAATAAAGTCCCCAGCAGATTTACAATTAAAGCTTCCATCATGCTCAGCGTTGCCTTTATTCCAGGCATCCAATATATTTCCATGTCCAGCACATTCAGCATTTACTGCCCTCCAACTCTTCTCCATAACGTTTTGTCAGAGGAGCAGGAGAAATAAGGCAGGCGATGGAGCAACTCCATGCCCAGTGGGGGTAATTTTGTTTTTTGACATTAATGATAAACAACGAAACGGAAACCTATTTTATTTGCATCCTTCCTGATGTTTATTTCTATTGAAGCCGTGGGGTTTTAGCCTGCCTGGGCAAAGTACTCTATAGAACATTAACCTCATGTCCAACTGTGTTTTTTTTCGAATACAAAAGTATTTTCTTCGAACAAATTACATAGTATAAACACGCAATAAAATCTAATTAAAACAGGACTACAAGTTCAGCAGGGATTTCTTCAATGAATTTTGGGTCTAACTGAGGTGGTACTGTCTAAAAAAGAATCCTCTTTGTTTTTCAAATAGAATAAGGGAAGAGGTCAGCAACGATCCATTGAATCAATATCTGGGAAGTCTTTGATAAGTAGTTCCAGGAACCCATCCATCTTTTATTGAAACATTCTCAGGCATTCCTATGAAGTTTCTGTAATTTTTATTAGAAATGGAACAATTCCTGAAGATGTGAAGAATTTGAATTATGACTTTTTGTTGCCACAATGTTAGCCAATATTCCAAGTGAATTTATGGGAATTAAGCACCAACCTCCAGCTTGAGTTGGAAGCTCATACAACTGCGCATGACTATCCTGGACCAAGTTAATCTCTGGAGAGCAAATATTGACCTGCATTTTAACACTGTCATTTTGAGGATCTAAGATTCCTGTGATTGCAGCAATAGAAAATGGAGTTTGAGAAAAACACTGGGCAGAATTTTCCCATCCCTTCCACCATGGGAATCGTAGCTGGCAGGACACAGACGATGTAAAGGTCCGTTGACCTTGGTCAGGATCTTCCAGATTTGGGGGTGAGGGGAGTTAGAAAATCCTGAACATTGTTTTCTTGCATAAATACAAAATTGGCGTTGAATTGCCTGTCTGACGAAGGATCATCTAGACTAGAAACATTGGTTCTATTCTCTCCCCAGATTTTCCAATATTTTCTGCTATTGCTTTAACTTCCAGCATCTGCAGTATTTTGCTTTTATTTTGTGAAAGGATAATTGTGTTCACAAATTTATTGAAATTATTTGAGGATGTAACAAGCAGGGTGAAAAAAAGGGTACCAATAAATGGTGATTTAGATTTATGGAAGACATTTGAAAAGCTGAAAAATAAATGCTTAATGCACAAAAGAATAGCTCATGGTATTGGGTTGGGAGTAATGTATGAACATAGATAAAGGATTGGATAACTAACAGGAAAGTTAGAGTAAATAGGTGATTTTCAGGTTGAGAAATTGTAACTACTGGAATGCCAGAGAGAACAATGCTAGGGTCTCAATGATATATAATGATTTGATTGAAGGGATGGGAGTGTACTATGACTAGATCTTCTGACAGTCCAAAGATTGGTAAGTAGGGAGCAGGACACAATGGCTGGAATTATACTGGAATCAGTGTGGGCGAGGTTTGAGAACGACATTCCCCATTGGCCTCGAGTGGCATCATACGAACCTCAGGCAGGCATGTCAGTAAAATTCTGGCAAATGTCTCCAAAGTGATATAAGTAGACTAAGTGAGTGGATAAAAATTGGCAGATGGAGTATAATGTGGGAAACTATGAGGTTGTGCACTTTGACAGGAATAGCAAAGCTAAATATTACATAAATACAGGAGGAACACAGAACGTGGTACAGAGGTTTCTTGTTATCCCCATATATGAATCACAAAATGTTAACATGCAGGAACAGCCAGTAATTAGGAAGACAAATGCAATGTTGACCTTTAAAGACAATTGCTCCTTCTTGTTTAAGGCATCTTCTTAAGATTGCAGGATTGCTATTTTTAAATGAGGGCTCTAAATAGTTTTTTCAACGTAGCTTTCCCTTTGCTAACACTGCAGTAAAAGTTATGGGTAGGCATTGCAGAGATGTAAACAATCCAAAGGTATCATTATTTTAAACTGTGGCAGAATAAAATTATCTTCAAATTGCAAAAAATATTCTGATGCTTCCAATATACAAACTACAGCACAAAATTGTAATTCATAGATGCCGGTAAAAAGATTTTGACATGGCAATGGACATATGGTATGTTATGGCAAAAATGCAAAATAGATGAATGCACAAAACATAATTTAATCATTCAAAGAGCAGATCCCAGATTAATTTGTGAATATTGGTATTGACATGAACATGCGGGGGGGTGATTCTCTAAAAAAATTGTAAGTGTTGAATTCTCATGGAAACTGGAGTAAATCCAGTTGGTTTTCTCAGCAATAGTATAAAAATGAATCTCCTACACTCTGTATACTGCTGAGTTCTCTGGCATAAATCCCATTAAAATAAGTGGACAGGGCTGATTCCTACTGAAGAAACATGGTGCAGAGCCCACCACTGCACACTTGCCAATCTGTCAGCACCGAGATCGATGCATGAGCAGTGACCCCGGTCTTTTGCCTCCTGATTATTGGCCAGCTCCACAATCCAGCAACACTGGCTCTCTCAATGCCCCCATGGCCCAATTGCTGGACTCACAAACATGCCCGGGCTGAGCCTTGCCTCTCTCTGCCCCACTGACAGTCTTGACACTCCTCTCCCTCCCGCCCTGATCCCCTAGCAGGCTGCCTCCCCCTCCCCAGCCCAATACCCAGCCCCAATCACTGGCCTTCCTCCCTTCCTGACCGACCCCGACTGCAGAGTGACAGTGGGACCCCCCCATTCCTGCCTATTGCCCCAGACTGGCAGCCTAACCCCACTGCAGTGAAGCGGGGGGGAGGGAGTGGGAATCAGGCCCTTTCCCACCCCCAGAGAGTTGGGTAGCAAAGGGAGTGCCCCTGAACATTGGCACTTTGCCCCTTTTGGCCAAGGTGTCAATACCCAAGGGGCATGCCCATGCTACCCGCTTCACTCCAACGAGGTCAGGCCACCAGTTCCCTGCAAATAGAGAGTTGCTGTAAACCCCACTGGGGTGAAATAATCCTGCTTGGCAGCAGGGATTGTTGCGGACTTCAGTCCTGGGTCCACTAATTACATCTAAATAACACTTAAATTTGCAGGTGAATATCTAAAGGAGCTCTGAGTCTATTTCCGGCACAGAGCTGATGGCGCCAGAAATCTGGTACTGAGAGACGCGCTCAGGACTGGATACCCAGTGCGAATTGCACAAATCAGCCGGTGCCCAAATCTCCCGACTCATTGTACTAAAAAAAAATCAATGCAACAGGATGGGAAAATCGCTTCTGTCAATCATGGAAAAATTATCCATACAATAGAAAGTCATAGAATATCTGCCTGACCGAAGGTGAAACAGTTCAGCCTGTAGAGAACACAGCAGTTCTATAGAGCTGATGCAAATCTGAACAGGTAAACAGCACTACGTATTCCCACAAATAAAACAGAATAGAATTGCTACAGTGCAGAAGTGCTATTTGGCCCATTGAGCCTGCATTGACAACAATCCCATTCAGGTCCTATTCACATAGCTCCACATATTTACCCTGCTAATTTCCCTGACACTAAGGGGCAATTTAGCATGGCCAATCAACCTAACCCTTTGAACGGTGGGAGGAAACTGGAGCACCCGGAGCAAACCCACGCAGACTCACGAAGAATGTGCAATCTCTATACAGCAGTGACCCAAGGCCGGAATTGAACCTGAGTCCCTGGTGTTATGAGGCAGCTGTGCCACCCTCGTGGATAAGCCTTCTAGCAACAAAAGTGGTGATTAGGGTGAAACTCATAAATAGCCTCAAACATGCATTTGAAGCTAGCAATATGAATAACCTGGTGCTAAAGTTCATCAAAAGGCATTAACCAATGTCTGAGTTACGAGGAGAGATTAGGCAAATTGGGACTGTTTTCCTTAGAAAGACGTAGACTTAAAGGAGATCTGATAGAGGTGTACAAGATTTTGAAGGGGATAGATAGAATAAACAGGGCTAAGCTTTTTCCTAGGATGGACTCAAATAGCACGAGGGGTCACGGGCTTAGGGTGAGGGGGGTAAGGTATAATTTGGATGCTAGAGGGAGATTTTTCACACAGAGGGTGGTGGGGGTATGGAATGCGCTACCAAGTAAAGTAGTGGAGGCAGGTACTCTGGAGATATTTAAGAAATATTTCGATGGGCACATGAGCAGAATGGGAATGGAGGGGTATAGAAAACTGATTTAAAATAGGGATCATGAGCCTTGGGAGTCCCTGGGAAGTGTGTAAATAGATGATGATATTGATGTACTTGTTTTTATCCTACAGGTGCTTTGGTCCACCTTGTTGTCTAACGAGGGGCATACACGCGATGGGTCGTGAGAGGGCTGCTCTTGGATCTTTTGAGAGTATCCTACTGCTTCACGTCGTTAGTGTATGCTTGACCTGGACCATCTGATGGGCAACACGACAGTGCAGTGACTATAGCTGTGCTGTGCAGATACATGGATTTGGGCCTGTGTCTGTGGGAGTTTGCGCATTCTCCCCGTGCTTGCGTGGGTTTTCTCCGGGTGCTCCGGTTTCCTCCCACATCCCAAAGATGTGCTCTTAGGCTAATTGGCAAAACAAATTCTCCCTAAATTGTCTCAAATTTTGTTATTAATCCATAGATCTATAAACATGGACAGGGATCGCATGTAGAAGTGGGAACATCGAGGTGGCGGCGTGGGCTCGTTGGGCCAAAGGGCCTGTTTCCCGTGCTGTTTTGTTCTTTGTTCTAACCACTTGGAGCCCTTCAACATCCCCATCACTTGTACACATAGGCTGGAATTTTACCGGCACACCTACCCCAATTCCAAGAGCAGACAAGGCTTGGAAAATAGCATTCTCTGTAGGGTTTGGGTGGGATCATACAAAACTAGGACAGACATGCTGGTAAAATTCCACCTATAATGTTACAAGCGTTAAAAAGGAATCCACTGAAAGGAATGTTTGCTGCTTCAGGAATCACTTCAATCCAGAATTAAATGATTGGATTTCACACAGTCAGATGATTGGAGAATTTGGTCATGTATTTCAGTATCATCACTCCAAAGGCAATTATCGCCATGTCAACAGTGAAAAGGACCTAGTCCAGTTTCAGCATCTCCCCAGAAAATCTGTAAACCAATGGTCAGCAAAAATAAGCAGCCAAAGAGCCTTCTGATAAGATAGGAAGTCACAATGAAATACATGCCGATTCAATCTAATCCAGTGAACAAAATGTGGGAAAGGGTGGAGAGAGAATGGGATGTAGGAAAGAGGTGGAGAGGGAGAGGGGTGGAGAGGGTCATGGGGAGAGGAATGGAGGGGGAGTGGGACGTGGGAGAGGGTGAAGGGGGAGTGGGATATGGGAAAGAGGTGGAGGGGGAATGGGATGTGGGGAAGAGATGGAGGGGGAATGGGATGTGAGAAAGGGATGGAGGGGGTGTGGAATATGGGAGAGGGGCGGAGTGGGAGTGGGATGTGAGACAGGAAGCTGGATGTGGGAGAGCGAAGGAGAGGGAGCTGAATGTGGGAAAAGTTTAGAGTGAGTATTGGATGTGGCAGAGGTTTCTGAAATGTAATGAAATGTGCAGACAGAGAGAATATTTTAAGACAAACTCCCAGGAAGAGTTGCTAACTCCTGTTTGTGTCTATTCTGTTTTCCAGCATTTTTTTGATGAAGAAGTTGAGTTTTTGGAAGTACAGTAATTAGTGAGAAAACAGCTGATTAGCACAGTTTCCAGCTTCCAGTAATCTGTGTATTTAACTGACTAAAACAAACTGCATTCTTTGCAAAAAGGTTGTGATGCTGAGAATGGCCCATTTTTTGCAGCTGAACTAAAGTACACTTTCACAACAGTGTTGTGTAACTCTCGGCCTCCGTAACCCTGTCAACAACAGCTAAAGAACTAACATCACATAAATGCACTGAGCGTGGGAAAGAATTTCACAGTGTGAGTTAGCTGTCAGAAATGGCAGCAAATCTGCACCACAGGTTTACTATTAACATCTGTTCAAATTTCTTGTGTAGTTTTTAATGTTAGTATTGAAATACTGTGGTGTTATCATTATTGTATTAATGAAGAATGTGATTTTTGACTTCCTGATTTATATAGAATAGGTAACTCATTAACTCTATAACATACAATCATAGGATCATAGAAGGAGTGCAGAAGGAGGTCTTTTGGCCCATCACGTCTGCACCAACCACAATCTCATCCAGAGCTTATTTCTGTAATCCCTCATATTTACCCTACTAATCCCCCTGACATTAGGGTTAATTTTGCATGGCCATTCAACCTAATCCACACAACTTTGGACTGTGGGAGGAAACCGGAGCACCCAAAGGAAACACACGCAGTTGCAGGGAGAATGTGCAAATTCCACACAGACAGTGACCTGAGGCTGGAATTGAAGCCAGGTCACTGTGAGGCAGCAGTGCTAATCATTCTGTCACTGTAATAGGTTTCAGGAATTTGTGTCTGATGGTGATGGGAGATGGACAATATCGGCCACCCATTATACTCCTGGCTGAATATTTAGTTTCAGTGATATTAATGGAATTGAGTGTTGAGGGTCTATCGTGATACTACCCATTTTCCATTACTGAGAAAGGAAACATTCTGCCCTTGTGTGTAGCAAATGGAGGATTGATATCTATAATTGGTTCAACTACACTTTAAATATTAAATAATCCATTAAAATGGCTCCAAGTAAGGAGCTAAGAGTTGCTTGATGCCCTTCAGTTAATGTTCCTTGCAATGTTTAGAAGGATGTTTGTTATTGATTAAAAGCTAGGAACTAATTGTTAGAGAAATGAACTTAAGAACCTAACAACTAGGAGCAGGAGTAGGCAATTCAACATCTCAAACCTGCTCCGTCATTCAATACAATCATGATTGATCTCATCTTAGCCCCAGCTCCACTTTCCTCCCCATTCCCTATAACCTTTCAATCAATTACTATGTAAAATACTGTCTATTTCTTCTTTAAATTTACTCAGTATCCCAGCATCCACTGTACTCTGTAGTAGTGAATTCCATAGACCCTTCAAGAGAAATATTTTATTCTTATCTCCGTTTTAAATACGCTTTCCCTCATCCAAAAACTATGACCTCTTATTCCAGATTGCTCCACAATTGGAAGCATCCACTCTACATCTACTTTGTCACTATCTTTTATCATCTTCTACACCTCAATTAGATCTCCTCTCATTCTTCTAAACTCTACAGAGTATAGGTCTAAATTGCTCAATCTCTCTTTGTAAGACAAACTCTTCATCTCTGGAATCAATCTCATGAACCTCCTCTAAACTGTCTCTAATGCCACTACATTCTTCCTCAAATAGGAGGACCAAAACTGTACACTGTATTCCAGGTGCATTTTCACCAATGCCTTATATAATTGCAGCAACACTTCCTTGCTTTTACACTCGATTCCTTTCACTATAAATGCCAAAATTCCATTTGCTTTCTTTACTGCCTGCTGTACCTCCATACCAGTTTTCTGTGATTCATGCATGAGGACACCCAGATCCCTCTGCACTGAAGCACCCGAAAAGTCTCTCTCCATTTAAATAATAAGTTGCATTTCCATTTTTCTAACCAAAATGGATAAGATTATCCACATTAAACTCCATCTACTACATTTTTGCCTGTTCAACTAATTTGTCTACATCCATTTGCAAATTTATTATTTCCTCATTGCAATTTACTATCCCATCTATTTTCATGTTATCTGCAAATTCCACTATAGAGCCTTCTATCCCTGTGTCATTAATATAGATTGTAAATAGTTGGGCTCAAGGACCAAACTCTGTGGTACCCTACTAGTTACATCTTGCACCCAGAAAAAACATTCTCTGTCAACTCTCTGCCTTCTGTCAATTAGAAGTCTCACAACATCAGGTTAAAGTCCAATAGACTTATTTGGCAGCACAAGCCTTCGGAGCACTGCTCCTTCATCAGGAGAATGAAGAGTTGTGTTTACAAACAGGGCATATTCTGTCAATTAGACAGTCATCTATCTAAGATAATAAATTATTCCTAATTCCATGTGATCTTACCTTCTGTATTACTCTTCTATGCGGTACCTTATCAAGTGCCTTCCTAAAGCCCTGACACACTCAACAGGATCCCCATTATCTATTTGCTTGTGACATCTTCAAAGAACACTAGCAAATTAGTCATGTATGATTTACCCTTTATAAAGCCATGCTGCCTGATGGATTAAAGTTTGACTTTTCAAATGTCCTGTTATCACTTTCTTCATAAAGGCTTCAAACAATTTCCCAAAATGGAGCTAATCTAAGTGGTTGATGGTTTCCTACTTTCTGCCTCCCTCCTTTTTTGAATAAGGGTACATATTAGAATGTTTCCAGTCCACTGAAACATTTCCCACATCCAGGGAAATATATCATAACCAGTGGATCCACTATCATGACTTCTTTTAATACCCTAGGATGTAGGTTATCAATCCCTGGAGACTTGTCTACCTTCAATCCTTCATTGAGTACTATTTCATTATTGATGAAGATTATTTTCAATTCATCCCTCTCCATAACCTCTGCATTACATGTACCTATTGGGATGGTTCAAGCGTCCTCCATTGTGAAAACTAAGGCAGAATATTGATTTAGCATTTCTGCCATTTGTATGTTCCTCATTATTAACTCTCTCGTCTCATTCTCCGAGAGACCACCATTCACTTTAATTATTCTCTTCCCTTTTATATAATTATAGAAGCTTTTGCGATAATATTTTTTACTTTTTATTACTTTTCTACTAACCTTTTGTTGATCTTTAAAAGTTTCCCAATCTTCCAGCCTGCCACTGGTCTTTGCAATATGGTATGCCTTAGTTATTGTCTTTAACCTCCTGTTTTTTTTCTTTTATAATTTTTCTTCCTCTCTGGAGTATATTTCAGTTGGGAAAATCTCCTTAAGCAATTGCCACTGCTCATCAATTGTCCTACCTTTTAGCCTCCCTGCTCAGTCCACTAGGCTAAGACTGTCCTCATGCATCTGTAATTAACTTTATTTAACTCCAAAATGCAAGTATGGGATTCTCTTTGAGGGTTTCTCAGCCTCAAAATGAATTTTGTATTCTATCATACTATGATCACTCTTCCCTAGAGGATCCTTAACACAAAAACACGAGAAATATTTGCAGGAGTAGGCCATCTAGCCCTGTGAGCCTGCCCCACCATTCAACAAAATCATGGCTGATCTGAAGTGGATCGGTTCCACTTTCCCTCTCCCCATAATCCTTAATTCCCTTACCTATCAGAAACCTACCTACCTGTGACATAAATATATTCAGCGAGGTAGCCTCCACCACTTCAATGAGCAGAGAATTCCAGAGACTCACCACCCTTTGAGTGAAGAAGTTCCTCCTCAACTCCGTTCTAAACTGCCCCCTCCCCTCATTTTGAGGCTGTGCCCTCTAGTTCTGCTATCCTTTCTAAGAGAAAAGAATCTCTCCACCTCTATTCTATCTATTCCCTTCACTATCTTATATGCCTCTATAAGATCCCCCTCAGCCTTCTAAACTCCAATGAGTACAGACTCACTTAATACTGAGGCCATTAATTAATCCCAGCTCATTACACAATACCAATTCCAGAATAGCCTCCACATTACACAATACCATATTTAGAGTAGTCAGCTCATTACATGATAGCATATCTAGAATAGTCTGTTCATTACACAATACCATCTCCAGAATAGCATGCTCATTACACAATACCATATCCAGAATAGCCTGCTCAGTAATGTTCATCCAGGGTGCCACATTTACTGATGTACTGCAGTTAGGTGCTGAGCAACAAGCTATCAGTCCTCAAGCCACATGGAAAGCAGCAAGGAATAAATTAGATAAAGCCCCAACATTTTGAGTCTAAAAGTCTGATTATTTCAAGCTTCTGAATAAAAAGAGGGTTTTGTGGTTGTAGTATTATTACAAATATTTTACAAAAACTAAATGCTAAATTAAAATGCTGATGCTACAAAAAATTAGCATGCTTCATATTAGTCTTCAATAAGCCAGGCTGTTTTGTCATGGTATGAAGGCAGACAATATGCAAGATAATTGGGCATTGTCTCCCTGTAATTTGTAATTCTGCCCTGTAACATGTTTTGCAAACCCAGAAATTTCAACACAAAGTATTTAGTAGCTAATATTAAATTAACAGACTACAATAATATTCAGCAATTGTTGGTATAACGTAATCATAACCAGCCAACCATTTATTTTTCCAGCTCACTGTCACTTACCATCCACGCAGGCTGGCTTGGCCCTCGTTGTGCCAGCAATCTGTCCTCTCCTACAGGCACATCGTGCTGTTTGTCTGGCTATTGTTCGCCGTGGTTGACTACTATCTCTGTCCAAGGTAACTATTTCACATGTGCCCACAGCCAGCTGACCTAGAACGAAGCATACAACACGGGAATCAACGTTAGGTATTTTAACCCCCAGCTTCTCCCAATGGACTGACTTAAGCTGAAAAATTTGTCATGCTAGAGGGAGACAAATCATAAATATTCAACAATAGAATTAAAAATTGACTTTTCTCTTTCAGAGTCCAACTGTAGTTAATGTGATGGCCAATGATCTGGTGTATTAAGACAAAAGAAAGTTTGCAATTATGTCTAAATGTTTGGGGATTCTGTAATTGATTTTAAAAAATATTTGAAAGTGTTTGCTTCAATTGTAAAGGGGTCAATCGTAATTATCTTCAAGCGGTAACAACAGGAAATTAAGAACAAATGTAATATAATTAGACACAAAGTACAATACAGGAAAGTTGGAGCCATAAGGTATCAGCACAAGATGTAGACAGAAAGAGAAGCAAAGGCAGAGGATCTGGATGGTGATGAATTGAGAGAATTCTGGAACAAGGTTTACCATACAGGGAAAATAATACAGAAATGATGTCTAATAAGTTCATGCCATGTACAACACACAAATGGCAAATGCGACAGGAATTTAACCAAACATTAACCAAAGTCTATCAGCAGATTAGCATCCTGAAGATGTTATAATATCATCAAAACTTCTCAGGTTAAGCCAACTCTCTCAGGCCAGAAGGTGAACCTAGGATTTCAGCTGTTTGGTTGGACTAACACCGCCTGCAATCAAACTTGCATGGCATCATTCCTTCCATTTACCGCTTCCTCCTCAAAATAACACAGGATACGAATGCCCGATAGCATTCTTATATTCTGACTTTTAATTGGAGCAATCAAGTTCTGCCAACAAAAGTTTGAGCAAAGAAAATGTTTAAAAATCCAGCTCTTAAAAATCCACTTCTGTGAAAATATTAGCCATCTCCCTTTCAGCAACCACTTATTATCTACCCAGAAACATCTGCATCTCTTGAGCAACCTCATCATTCGTTCCGTACGGGTGAACTAAGCACATCATAACTTTCTGCACAGAGAACAGCTATTTCCACTTGCATTCCTCATAGTGCTATTTCCAACATTTCATTGAAGCTTGAACATATTCTGTGTGCCAGCCAAACTGACTGAGAAAGATCAACTGGAAGATGGCACATAGCACAGGAGGAGGCCATCCAATAGTTTGATCTCTGCCCAATTTCCCAGCTCTCATTCATCCATGTGGAATGCAATATACATCTGAAACAGCGTTAACAAATGAAGAAGGTAACTGACAGAAACAATCAAGTCACAAAAGCAAGGCAAAAAAAAACAGGTTGAATAAAATTTCATTATTTCTGATCCACATCTCTTTTTCAATGTTGAACAGCATAGTATAATCCCAGTCATCAGGAAATAAAGATATTTACCCTCCAAATAGCCAATATGTTTTCACATCAAACAATTTGTTTCATCTGTATCCCTAAAATGATGCCTGTTGGATATGTTGCCACTTCAGTTATTCCGAATGTTTTTCACAGCCATTCTATTTGAATGGAAGTCGGCAATGGGTTAACTGTAATCTTAAAAAGAGCACTAGCCTCAGTGGAGGAGCAACAATCTCAAATTTGGTAGCAATGACCTGAGGGAAGGTGACAATGGCAGATGCGGATTGAGAGCAGCAGCCTCGGGGAAAGAAGCAACAGCATGAACATAGAGCTCAGTGAGAAGGGAATGCATCAGAAAATAGTACTGCCTGATCCAATTAGGATTATGTCAGTTTCGAGTTAAATTGAGTGAGCAATGACAGCTGTTACTTGGCAAACAAATTGTTCCAAAAACAATACATCAAATTTATTTTTCAATATTTGGGAATTGAAAAATGAATCCCAATCTTATTATTTCCCTCTTCTGCCTCAGATAATGCGTCAATGTAACATTTTGCCTCAAACTTAAAATTGGATGCTCACATCAGTAACATACAAGGTGTTTCTTCAAACACTGCAATAACCCATTTAATTGAAAACTTTCAAGTTAGTAAGGTCAGATAATGAGTTTCAATTTGGCCTTTTTTTTGAAACCCCAACAACTTGCATTTGTTTCACTCCTTTAAAGTCATAGAGTATTCCAAGGCATTTATGGAAATTCTTGAGCTTGATGTGGCCTACCATTCGCTACTGTAGTCTCACGCTGATATCTCTGGGTGGAATCTTCTGGCCCTTCACGCCAGTGGGATTTTCTGTTTGACTGAGCTCCAAATTCTCCACGCTTGCTGCAGCAAGGCATAAACGGCTGGTAAGATCGTGCGCCCTGCCTTTGGCCTACTGCAATGTTCCAGTGAAGCACAATTCAAGCTCGAGGAATAGCGCCTCATCTTCTGATTAGGCACTCTCTCGCCTTCAGGACTCAACATTATGTTCAACAAGTTCAGATCACAAATCCACGAATACATCTCCAAACCCCAGCCATTTTGTTTCCTTTTCTTTCCTACATTTGTCACGACCTTAAGTAAAAGCAAAATACTGCGGGTGTTGGAAATTTGAAATAAAAGCAGAAAACGTTGGGAAAACTCAAGTCTGGCAGCATCTGTGAAGAGAGGATTAGAGTTAGCAAGTGGGATTTTTATGTTCCTCACCTATCCCTAGAATGGGAATTCTAGGGATCTTTTGATGCTCTGTGAAATTGTCCCATCCAGAACAATTCCCACGGCAACGTGACTGGCAAACATATCCCTAATGTCTCAATTCCATATGATACCTTCAGAGAAGAAGTGAGGTGGAAATCTGTTGGGTTTTATATTGTTGCAGAGAGAATGGGTTAAAATAAAAGCTCAGGAATGGTGCAAGCTCAGAAGACATTTGTCACAGATGTTATGGAAACCAGACAAAGGAAGTGGTAATGATAACATTGAAGACTGAGGCAGATGTTCATGATGGCATGAAGGTGAGATATCAGAAAGTGTTAACAGCAGAAGGGTCAGCATTCTTAGAAAGTCAAACACAAGGACAAATTGCAGACTGGTCCTCCAGGGGACAGGGAGTTGGGGGAAAAGACTCAAATTGGAGGACAGAGCTCCTGAACTGAAGTTGCCAAACTCAACATTAAACCCAGAAGACTGTAAAGTGTCAGATCGGAAGATGAATTGCTGTTCTTGCATTGGCTTTGCATCAGTTCAGGATAGAAATACATGCACAAGCACAAGACGGTAAATTGAAATAGCAGACAACAGGAAGGTCAGGCTCATACTTACAGTCTAAGAGAAGTTGTTCCACAAAGCTATCAGAAGTTTGTGTTTAGTCTCCTCAATGGGAGACCATTGTGTGCAGCAACGAATGAAGTAGACTAAATTAAAAAAAGTGTAAGTGAAGTGTTGCTCCCACTCACAGTGCTCACTCTGCTCAACGTAAAAAACCCATCACCTTTCTCCCTTCTTTAGCTCTGAAGAAGAGTCATATAGAATTGAAACATTAACTCTGTTTCTCTTTCCATAGGCGCTGTCAGGCTTGCTGGGTTTTTGCAGCATTTTTTGTTTTTATTTTTATCTCAATCTTGTTTTTGCTTTCAGGCAACAGCTGCTCATAATTTTACCTTTCACTCCTTTCCTATTATTTCAGTATTTAGTCTATCACCATTGCCTGTGGTACTGGCCCACTCAATCTTATGTCATTTAGGGCTCAATTCTCCTGAATTACTATTAAATGCCTAAGCCAGTGGGAAAAGCAAGCTGTTTCCCATTGTTGCTGGCAGTGTCTGCCCCTCCTGATGGATGTGAATTCACGGATCCCCTCAGTCCTCGTGGTCAGCTCTCTACTCAGAAGTCAGGGCATCCATATCTCTTATGGTTGTAGACGGGTCCCCTTCCACTCAAAAACTGAAATGGTAAACCCCTCCCTCCGCCTTCCCGTATCCCACTGACCAGGGGAGTATTTTCTCAAAGAGAGACATCCTCCCCCCCCACAACTTGAATAATGGGTCAACTCCCACTCCATGCAGGCATGAGAGTGACCGAACCTGACCCAAATCTCCTCCCTACGCCTCTCCTCACATCCCCATCAGCACCATTCCCCCTCAGCCACCTTTGTAATCAACCCCCCACTCAGCCCTCCTCCTCCCCCTTCTGATTCCCATCGAGTCCCCCACCTCCTCTCAGGCACCAACACAGCACCCCCTCCCAATCAGGCTCCATGCTTTGGAAGTGCCACTGGTGCCCCTTCGCACCAACACCCTGGCTTGGTACCCTGGATCCTGGAAGAGGTCAAGGAGATAGCTCCAATGGCCATGTGCCCTTTGCTGCTGCCAGAGTGCAATGGAAAGAACCTCCAAGCGTGTTAGAATTTGAATGAGTTTGGGCTTGGTGTAAGGCTCTCCCCTGGGATGAGGATTCTGTGGCTGGACCGCTCCTTCTAGTCCTGGCAGACCCGAAGATCATCGTTGGCATGGTGATTTCAGGCAGCTCTCTGCTCAATATTTGCATTCATGCCTGCCATCTGTGAGAACTTTGAAGTGTCCTGGTGACTTTACTCTCCATGCCCACTAGGTCACCTGTCAAGCTTTTAAATCACAACAGAACTCCATTCTGCATCAGGGATTTCCTTTTCTTTCTGGCAGAAGGTGCTGGTGTGAGCAGACTCCTTTGAAATCCTTTGACAGAGAGAAGATATCATTTTCATTTGGGGGGGTGGTCTCCCTTCTCTGTCTTCTCAGCCCCATTCTATTCAGACAGTTTTTATTTGAAGTCTCTGCACCTTCCTAAAAAGTCTTTGAAATACCTTTCACTGCTTTGAAAACATTTGCTTCCATTCACTTCAAGTCCAATGCATTTAACTCTCATTTGATTGACAGCTTAATGGTTTTCTACTCAGCCTCCAGTCAGCTGTGTTTATTTACATTTATCTTTTCACTTTAATGCATCTCAAGTACCCCCACTGTGCCTAACCACAACGTTTACACAAAAGAGCAAGTGAAAAGCACTTAGCTGGTTTGTCTGCTGCTGTGACTAAAAGGCATTCAAATAAAATGCCAGACAAGATGGAGCTTGGGGTGCATGGAGCTGGAGGGGGGAGGGTAAAATATTAACATTAATAGAGGATTGGTTAATGGAGAGGAAGCAGAGATTATGAAATGATCTGGATCCTTAAACTGGTTTTCAATGAATAGTTACATGGTGTCCATTTCTCAGTAGCTCTACAATTTGAGTAACCAGAGCTGTCATAAATCAACATTGTGCATGTATCATGTAATCGTATGTGCATTATTTAATTGTTATTTCATTTGATCACACATTTTAATCAAAACAAGTCTGTTTTCCAATGAGGGTGGGTCCGAGCTTGCCCAGCACCTCCAGCTCCATGGCAACAACCTCGGCCAGCACCGCCCACTAAGACTTCCACCCTACAGGATAGGGGCTAAACTACTGCCAGAAAAATCCCACAGCCTCGCAACACAAACTGGAATTGGTCACTCCTTTTCGACTTTCAAATATTTATTTAAAGAGGAATAAATGGAGAGAAGTTTCTGTGACATTTCCCTGAATGCAGGCATATGTTGCACAAAATATTGGATACTTCACTGAAATTGTATTCTGGAACATGCAACCTGTGTGCAGTAAATACAAAGGCTGGATGCAGTCCAACTGAAAGCATTGTGTTAGTCGTCAATGCTGCTTTTTATCAAGAATAAAACATTTATTAAACTTATTTATGCAGGCTCAAGTCATCTAATTAACCCAAAAGTGAAAATGAATGATAATGAGGGAGACATTGGCAGCTACATCACAGAGGTCTTCCCCATGGAGAAAATGTTCAATCCAAGATATTTCAGAATGCATTACATTGTCTGTTCAAAGTATCAGGACGATAGCTGTATGTTAAAAGATTAAAGCAACACAAAAATCTGAATTCCAAAGGAATAATGTGCTGAAATTCAAAGTATCACCATCTGTGCCTTTGCCCCCAACCAGCTCCTGGATCCACTGTTCATCCATAACATCTACTCAAGCTGAAGGTCATGAACTTTCATAGGCACTTCAAGTTGAATTCATGCCGTCTACAAATTGATTTTATCCTACCCAAGTATCCAGTATTGTTTGTGCAACTTACGCATGCATCTCCTGAGCAGCAAGTGTGGAGTTTGCCATACTGCTATAGCTATCAGTATAAAATGTAATATAAGGATCTGGTATGTATAGAGTTCATGTGGCTCTGAGTATAGACCATTTACACCATGATGTAAAAAGGCACTTTTTTTTGGTAAAAATATACTTTATTTGTCAAAATACTTGAAAGTATGTTACAATGGCCATCACACTATATATTCAAGCTTCCTACATAGATCATATTATGCTCTGAGCTGCTTCAATACAGTTGAATCATTTCACATTCTCTCACAGTTTTCTCATTTACAAACACATCACTTCCCATTTTTGCAATGCCAATGAAATCCAAATCCCATTTGTCTAATTCTGTGCACATTTTGACTGTTTCTCTGGAGCTAAGCCTTTAGTCATTTTATAGAACCATAGAACCATAGAACATTTTGGCCCTTCTTGTCTGTGCTGTACCATTTTTTGCCTACTCCCACTGACCTGCACTTGAATCATATCCCTCCACACCCATCTCATCCATGAACCCGTTCAAGCTTTGCTTAAATGTTAAAAGTGACCTCGCATTTACCACTTTATCTGGCAGCTCATTCCAAACTCCTACCACTCTCTGCGTGAAGAAGCACCCCCCTAATATTCCCTTTAAACTTAACTCCTTTCACCCTTAACCCATGCTCTCTGTTTTTTTTTTCCCCTAGCCTCAGTGGAAAAAGCTTACTTGCATTCACTCTATCTACACCTGTCAATATCTTATACACCTCTATCAAATTTCCCCTCATTCTTCTATGCTCCAAGGAATAAAGTCATAACCTATTTAATATCTCTCTGTAACTTCATCTTTCATTTCTTCTCCTTCAGGTACTTTGCACCACCAGCTCCCAACTACTCCACCACTAATGCCCTCCAATCCCATACAGCATTGCAATGTACCACTGATCCTTGGTCTTCAAACTTTTTTACCACTGTCTCAGGTTAGGAACGTTCTAAATAACAAGTTCACAACACCAGGTTAAAGTCCAACAGTTTTATTTGGAATCACAAGCTTTCGGAGCACTCCCCTTCATCAGATGAGTGGACACTTTCGAAATAAGCCTGGGGACTTTCAGTGCCACTCTTGTCAATCGCCAAATAACTTGTGGAGGCATCTGTCAGTCTAAGTAGCAAGTGAATTATTCAATTTTCTTGTACAGTGATGGTCAACCTCGCCAATTTCCTTCCTGTCCTGTTCACCCCATCCATTTCTGGTTCTCTCCTGCTCACATTTCTTCGCAGTTTGTCTGTTCACTTGAGGGCAAGGCATTTGTGACACTAATGAATACACTGATATTCTGTCTTAAGCAGAAACATGGCTCATACCTCTTCTTTAATTGAAAAATTCTTCCTGTTTAGTTGTGCTTTGCACCCATTCCACCACTGTTGCTCCCAAATTGTCATGGTGACCCATGAATCACATTACCATTTCTCCTCTTACTTCTTTGGTATTTTTTCCTCCTGCAGGCACCGCACATCTGTTCAGAATTCTCATTAACTAAAGCTCCCCGAACCTCATTCTGGGCAGAATTTTCCCAAAATCTGGTACAGGTTCCAAATGAAAACCAATGCATATCTCTCCAGATGCACAGCAGAATTTTTACTCCAGATTTTCTGACCTGGTGCACAGATAACCTGGGGAGCGTCGCTGGGCAGGATTTGGACTGATAGAGCCAGTAAGACTGGCTCCATGGAGAACTGGCCACCATCTTTACATGATATCCTGATCTGCACTGAGAATAAACTTTCCCTCACCTCATGGCATAGTGGACTCCCCGACCCCTCTCAAGCATCAGGGCAACAAGCCCACCATACAATATTAGGGCATTTCAAGGTGCCAAAGGCATTGCCAGGACTACCCAGCCACTGACACTCACCAACAAGGAGCCTGTGTGCCCCTGGTAAGGTCTCGTGATTTTTTGTTTTTGAAAACCAATTGCAACTCTCGCCAGACTGACTTCACGCCAGTTGGGTGGAACAATGCAGTAAGAGTGGAAGTAGTGGCATTAAGCCTTATAATTAGATGCAAGTTTACTATTAACTATGCAAATCAGGCTCATGTCCAGGAAGAAACCTGATTGCATCATCAGGGGTGGCAAGGAAGATTAAAAATGAAAATCTCGCTAGCACAAATCCTGTTTTGGGCCTCTCGCAAGATTTGACAGCCATTTCGGATTTGCGACCACAGTTGCGAGATCATGGCCCCCGTTTTTCCCGACATATCTTCCCCCACTTTTCACATTCCTTTGTCGCACACATGACTTCTCATTCTCCATGATTTCAATTTCATTTTCTACTCACGTAATCTTCTGTCTTTCTAATTCACTGGCTTTTTACCCTTTCTTATTGTCCCCCACTATACAAACTCTCCCACTCAAAGTAATAGCCATCACTCAAGCTCACCATTTCCCTCTTTACTCTGATGGCTATAATCACCGAGAAGACCATTTTTGACCATCTCATTCCAGCACACACAACCCTTATCTCATTCAAACTCTTCCTTCTGCATTTGCCCCTGGAAAAATTCTCCTGCTACTCATTTATAGTTGTACTTTTACACTAACTAACTATCTAACCTTCAACTCTCAACCACCATGATGCATTGACTGATCAATTTTCTCAATGACCTCCCCATTACAGTTTTGACCCCTTTGCCTTAGCAAAATCTTTATAGCCTTCAATCTTAATCATCTCTTCCAGTATGGTCAGCAGAACCCATCCCTCAGGTTCAAGGGGTGCAAATTTGAGCCATCCAACTCCCAGTCTAACTAGGCTATATCAAGTCTTACTCTCTTCTGCTGAAACCTTCCATCAAAGATTAGCCCCAGTTTCTTTAATCCACTCTTGCCAGCTCCAATCCCCAACATCATCAATTATAACAATTTTCAAGTTGTATGTGTGTTATATTATGATCAAAATTGAGACAATTTATTCAGCTGCCTTCGCCATACATTCCTGAGCTTATCTACTAAGCCAATGCTTACCCAGTGTCTCTCTTTGCTCTGTTGAGATAATGTCTAAAGACATCCTTCCATCCTGAGATGGGGTTTTCTAACCACATTCACACTGAAATCGAAAAATACAGCTTGAAGTCTACGGACCTTTCCATGGTCCACCCTTCATACACTATGATTCCACACAGGACATTCACCCCAATGGGTTGATCCTGGGGCATACGGGGCTTCTGTATTGAACATTGTCTGTGCTGTGGAGGCCGATTCATGAGCGGCAGTCTCTTCTGCAGCTAGCCAGAGATCCACTGATATTTCTTCTCTTCTAATAAGCTCTCCTTTCCACTATCTACTCATCTCTTTATTTTCTGCTTTCTCCACATCTTTCCTGATGGTTTGTCTCGAGGCATTCCAGTCAGCAGTGGAGAATTCCCATGCATCAACTCTCATCCCAGTCAGCTTGAAGTTTCACTCACAGAAAACCTTAAATTGAAAGCATTGGTCTTGTGCCAATAGCAAGCTCACCTTAGAACATATCTTTGGTGACATTGCCATAATTCTTTCAGTTCACGTGACCCAGGTAACAGACTTGGAGCTGATTGAAAAGGGCAAACATGCTAGGGATTTCTGCCCCTTGGTGTATTTGCAGGTTTGGTGCTCTGTCTTGCCAGGAGATTTAAGTTTATTTATTAGTGTCACAAGTGGGCTTACATTAATGCTGCAATGACATTACTATGAAAATCCCCTAGTCATCACATTCCCCTGCCTGATGGGTACACTCAGAGAATTTAGCACTGCCAAAGCACCTGACCAGCATATTTTTCAGACTCTGCAAGGAAACTGGAGCACCGGAAGAAACCCATGCAGACTCCGTATAGAGAGTGACCCAAACCTGAGTCCCTGGGTCTGTGAGGGATGAATTCTAACCACTGTGCCACTGTGCTTTCCCATTGCCCAGTATTGTGGAGGTGCTCTCACACTAATGCCGGGATCGCACAGATGACAAACACATTGCCCTTTGAGCAATGTGTCTGACATATCAATGGACATTCAAGTGGTTGATCCAGCATGTTGTTAATGGTCGCCTGGAAGAATCCTGTGCTGAAAGAGCATAACACAAAACCATGAGATTGTTATCCTTGAAAAGCAAGCAGACTGCAGATCAGCCTTTAACAAGCGACATGCTTATGTGGTCACCTCATTTGTGAGGTAGAAACTTTTGAAGAAAAGCCTCTTCAAGCATGCTCAGTCATAACTATTGGTAAATGCAGGTTCTGGAGAAAGGATGATTGTATGCATAATTCCTAATACCTGTTACCACGTCCTCAAGAAGCTTATTAGAATCCAAAAAGTGATTCCAATTTTTCAGGAAGCAAATAGCAATAGGAGGATAGTTATGGGACATGAATTTAAAGTGAGCTAATATAAAACAAAATACTTAAACAGCTGGAAAAATGCATACAACAACAAAAATGTTAATAAAGCAATAAAGCAAGCAAAATTTCAAAGGTGGCATTTTTAAGAAATCTATTCCTCCAGGCCAGGCACTTGTTTTAAAATGAGAAATGCTGTCGATAGGAAGACATTCAGCAAATTACAACTGATGTCAACATTTTTTTGGAATCTCAAGTACAGTCACAATAATGGCACCAAAACAGAAAATATAGTCTACTCCAAACCACATGACCTAATGTATATATCCAATTTCTGACCTGCATTCACTCTTAGTGAGACTCTATTCTGCCAAAAAGAATATTGTGTCAGCCATTAAATCTCCAAAACAAAATTACACCTAGATTTTTTGACATAAATCATCCTAATTACTACACCTGGCAAAGTGGATCGTAATAAATAAATAGCTGCGCCTCTCAGGTAAAAGTAGCTCTTCAGTCAAATGACTTTGAAAACTTTTGTTCATATTTCACTAAAAATAATTGCAAAGGACATTTAAAATGAAACAATTAACAAAGTCAAAACTGCACTCTTTTCCATGCATTTTTAATAGTATATGGTTCCCTTGTCTTAACTAATACTGTCCTCCTTTTTCCCCTATGGTTATCAACACCCCAGGATTCACAGAATTCCAACAATACAGGAGAACACAATCCCATCCGGGTCCTATCCTTGTAATCCCACAAAGTTACCCTGATAATCCTCCTGACACTATTTAGCATGGCCAATCCACTTAACCTGCATTTCTTCGGAATATGGGAGGAAACTGGAGCTACCAGAGGATAGTCACGCAGACACAGTAGAATTGCACAGTCACCATAGCTGGGAATTGGCCTTGGTGCTGAGGCAGCAGTGCTAACCCTTGTGCATGATGTCACCCAGGATTTCCTTGGAGTCTCCAGGAATTCAAAGTCAATTACCAGGACACCATGGTATGCAATCCTGGAGAAGTAACACATTATAAACAAATGCTTTTAAAAAAAAAATTCTTTGAATGTTCCTGTTTTCCAAATATGAAAATGTTGAAAATGGGAATAGAGACTGACTGATTGACAGTCTAGCTTCCATCCAATTGGATAATGAACCTCTTTGCTTTTCAGTTGGTGTAGAGAGGCCCACAATCAGTAAGGAGAGGCAACACCTCCTCTATGATCATTCTCAACACTTGTGGCCCCCAAGGCTGTGTTTTAGTCCCCTACTCTACTCCTTATACTCCAATGACTATGTGACCAAATGCCCCTCCAATTAAATTTTCAAGTTTGCTGATGATACCACTGTAGTGGATCAGATCTCAAACAATGACGAGGCAGAGTACAGGAATGAGATTGAGAATCTGGTGAACTAGTGTGGAAACAATAATCTCTCCCTCAATGTCAACAAAACAAAGGAAATTGTCATTAACTTCAGGAAGCGAAAAGGAAAACATGCCCCTGTCTACATCAATGGGGAAGAATTAGAAAGTTTCAAGTTTTTTAGGTGTCCAGATCACCGATAACTTGTCCTGGTCCCCCCACGCTGACACTATAGTTAAGAAAGCCGATCGGTGCCTCTACTTTTTCAGAAGACTAAGGAAATTTGGCATGTCAGCTACCACTCTCACCAACTTTTACAGATGCACCACAGAAAACATTCTTTCTGGCTATATCACAGCTTGGTATGACTCCTACCCTGCCCAAGACTGCAAAGAACTACAAAGGTCACAAATGTAGCTCAACCCATAACACAAACCAGTCTCCCAGCACTGTCTCTGTCTACACTTCCTGCTGCCTTGGGAAAGGTCCTCACACACCCCAGACATTCTCTCTTCCACCTTTTTCTTCAGGAAAAAGATACAAAGTATGAGGTCACATACCAACCAACTTAAAAACGGCTTCTTCCCTGCTGCTGTCAGACTTTTGAATGGACTTATCTTGCATTAAGCTGATCTTTCTCTGCGCCAACTATGATTATAACATTACTTTCTGCACTCTCTCGTTTCTTTCTCTATGAATGGCACGTTTTGTCTATATAGCATGCAAGAAACAATACTAATACATGTGACAATAAATCAAATCAAATCAGTATATCATAAAGATGCATGCACTAGCCAACGAATGGTTGCAATATGTAGGCAAATCATGTGATGAAAAATTCCAGAGTACATTTCATCATAGTTGGAAACCCTATGTCGTCTCCTCCTCAAAAATGTACCCTGTGCTGCTCTGTACATGGAATTTGCTGCTGCAACTCCAGTATCCTTTTATTCTCTGAATTCTCTGGAAGATAGATTTACATCCTAAATCCATACCATGTTTTCCACAACTCCAACTATAAACCTCTTCACTGAGGTATCTCAGATCATCAAAACAATGCCAACCTCATTCACAAGTAACAGTCTCTGATTAGCATAATGGAGTGAATCACTCTTTATTCTCTTCAACTTCTCCACAGTGTTCAACATAGTCAACTACTGTAACTACTGTATACTACCTTTCTCCAACATTCCTCGTGCCTTGTTCAGCTCAAAGTTACCTATCTAATCTGTGGCTGGAGTTTCTCCTTCAGAGCACTTATTTCTGTTATCTTTGAGTTGCTCAAGGATCTGAAACTGCCCTTTATCACTGACAAGAAATCAGCTTGCACAGGTATCAGTAAAATTCCAGTTCTACTTCTTCACCACGTCTCACACCCTTTGACATCTTGTGTTGTCAGGCTTCTAGGCTAGCATGGGGTGGTACGGTGGCAGAGTGGTTAGCATTGCTGCTCCATTGTGTCAAGGACCTGGGTTTGATTCCTAGCTTGGGCCACTGTTTGTGTGGAGTTTGCACATTTTCCCCATGTTTGTGTGGGTTTCCTCCAGGTGCTCCAGTTTCCTCCCATAGTTCAAAGAAATGTAGGTTAGATTGATTGACCATGCTAAGTTGCTACTTAGTATCAGGGATGCTAGTAGGATAAATACAAGAGATTGAATAGACTGGGTCTGTACTCATTGGAGTTTAGAAAGCTGAGTGGGGATCTTATGGAGACATATAAAATAATGAAAGGGAGGGTAGAGGTAGAGAGATTCTTCCCGCTTAGAAAGGATAAGAGGGCACAGCCTCAAAATAAGAACAGAGGGGCAGTTTAGATCAGAGTTGAGGAGGAACTTCTTCATTCAAAGGGTGGTGAATCTCTGGAATTCTCTGTCTGTTGAAGTGGTGGAAGCTACCTCGCTGAATATATTGAAGTCACGGGTAGATAGGTTTCTGATAGACAAGGGAATTAAGGGTCATGAGGAGAAAGTGGGAAAGTGGAACTGATCCACTTCAGATCAGCCATGATCTAATTGAATGGCGGGGCAGGCTCGAAGGGCTAGATGGCCTACTCCTGCTCTTATTTCTTATGCTCTTATGTTCTTATGTAGATATACAGCGTTACAGGGATAGGGTGTGGAGGGATTGTAGTTGGTGCAGATTCGATGGCCAAATGGCCTTCTTCTGCACTGTAGAGATTTTATTTTATGGTTGTCTTGAATAAGTGACAATATATTCCAGCAAAATATTTAGGATACTTTTTCAAGAAATAGCAGTTAAATGCTTTTGTATCAAAGCTATTCTTTTTATAAACTCAACATGAAATGCACTCTAGAGGTTCCCCCACTCATGATTATTACAACAAATGGTTCTTTCAAAACCTAATTGACTTTTTTGCTTATTAACTATTTTTAACAGCAAGTAACCTTGTTTGACAATGGGAGGAGCTTTGAACAGAGCAGTGCACAGCGATTGGAAATAGTTTTTCGCACTAGTTTTGTTTTTAAAACTCCCACTGAAATAAATGTTTAAAAATGAAAATAATTAAGATATTATCAATAAATATCAAGCTAGGGCAGTTGCACAAAATTTGTGTTCCACATATGCTTTATATCTGTATATATGTCTCCAGATCAATTGTTGTTATTTTATCTTTGAAGCACAGTCTCTTTCTATCTTTATGGAAAAGGTGAATGACCCACTGAGAAAAGAAGAATGCAGGGAAAGTTATTCCTTTATATAGAAATTCTGATTGCCTTCATGCAGTCCTGAGTTCTATTATGTTCAACTACTCTTGGAGTTCCACTAGTAGCCTAATTAGAACTTAACTGGCAGATAGAATAACACTGTCCCAAACCCATGTATCCCAACGAGAACCACTTCTAATGCAATTGATACAAATGACTTGTCAACTGCTCACATTGCCAAGGAAGTGATGTTCGTAACCTTGACCTAAATGAAGTGTAAATGTGTTGCTTTAAAAAAAAGCAATAACAATTAACAGTGAAATGATTTCAAGATAATTAGCAGCCTAAATTTGCGAGAATCTAATAGAACCAATTATAATAATGAATATTTTTTAGCACAATGTGCCCAGAAGCTGCTAATATGGCAATTAATCATGCAAAGTATACTCAATTTTGAAATGTACTTTGACACTTACATTGCAAAATAATTCCTTAAGCACTGCATGACCAGCTAACTTCTTCTTACATTGAACAGCACTTCTTTGGATCATCCACTTGAGTTGTATTGCCACAATTATGCATGAAGTCGATTTTAAAAATCCAGTTAATTATTGAACAGCCTTTAAAGAGCTAGATTACATCTGATTTGTCCTAGATTGCAGCCTGATGAAGTCTACTACAAAAATGATAGTTCAGTAATGGTAAAAAGTAAATGCTATTAAATGCATTCTCATAAAATTTTAAATTAGACTCGATCTTAACTGGACTTAATGCCAAGTTCTCACCTGTAAAGATTCTGCATTTGAATCAGTACATCGTAACAACTTAATATTTTAACGTTTACATTGGGTAGCACAGTGGGCACAGTGGCTAGCACTGATGCCTTACAGAGCCAGGAACCTGGGTTCGATTCCCAGCTTGGGCCTCTGTGTGAAGTTTGCATGTTCTCCTTGTGTCTGCTTGGGTTGCCTCCAGGCGCTCCGGTTTCTTCCCATAGTCTGAAAGATGTGCTAGTTAGGTGCATTGAGCATGCTAAATTCTCCCTGAGCTGGAGTGTGGTGACTCGGGAATTTTCACAGTAACTTCGCTGAAGTGTTAATGTAAGCCTACTTGTGGCACTAAGAAATAAATTTATCAGTAGCAAGAACTTATTCTGTTAAAAGAAATAGACCAGTCAGCAGCTTAAGGTAGAAGGCTCAACTGGTTATCTAAGATATCATGCTCATTGAGAAACATAAAAGACTTAAGTTGTGAATGTTATGGACAAAAGAAGACTCGAGTCAAAGGGATTAAGTCTTTACAAAGTGACTTACTAAATCCACAGTTGGCATGGATCAGATAAACTGCCTATGACCTTAACTTTCAATTTTCTTCTTATCCTTTAGGGTTGCAGAAATCTGAGAATGTGTATGTAACTAGACAGAGATTAATGCATAAAATAGATGATGTCTGCATATCAATTATATGGTAATGCACTGAAAGTGGATACTTTACCCTGAAGCTGCTGAATATTAATGAACCCATTTTTTAAAAAAAACAAAGCAAAACAATCCAGATGCACAATAGTTGGAAATTAGGGAGAAAGATAGCAGCTAATTTAAGGGCTGAATAATAAAATACAATAAAATCCATACCATTGTATATATTTTATAAGGGCTCCTTTGCAGATAACAGATAAGTTGCTGTGAAAGTAAGCATGGTTGCCAGCTATGCCTAAATGCATCAATTGAAAGCAGAAAATGATTCTATCTTAAAGGAGTTGGGGATAAAACATAATGTTAATAACATAATCCAGTGCAGGATAATGAAGTCGTTCGAATGTCACTCATAATTTCAGCTATGTATGATTGCATGGTTATGTTAGAAGGGCAGCAAGCTAGAGACCAGAACTAATAATCCAGGGATGAGAGATCAGTAAACCGCTTGTAAAAACAAACATGGAAAACCTATGTGGCACCAACGTGCTGCTTTGTTTCAAGCTTCTTCCTTCTGTCAGTACATCCAAGGAAGCATCACTATCATGAAGTGCAGCCTTTCAACATCTCCAAGCTCCATCAAATTTCATATTTGAATTATCCATTTAAACCTGGAGTTGAAATCACATTAAGCATTTCACGGTCATATCCACTCAAGCTAATTCGTGAGAAAACTGGGAAATAATATGGCCATACAGTAGCTGGGATAAAGAGCTACTGTCAGTCCTGTAACCTGTGTTCCTCACAGATTACCAAATCTTCCGTTCCCCCATTCCTGAGAGTTGCAAAGTTAAATTCCAGCCCATCAAATACAATTCCTGGCACCACACTTGTAGCAGGATGTCAAGGCCTTACTCTCCCCCCTCAAGTGCCACGCCCTAAGATGGTATTTGCAATCAACAAGCATTTCAATTCAATTGCTCCAGAGTTACACTTGGAAAAGCATTGCAGTGGCTTGTCATTGCTTTGTGTGGTATGGCTGATCAGCGAACTTTCCTTTTACCATCTGAAATTGGGCATATCAGATGGATTTACAGGCTGATAGTCAACTTCTTTGGCCATATTACAAATTTACCATGTATGGCCAAGGCCAACAAGCCTTAAAAAAGACTTCAAATCTGAAACTTTTAATCCAGAGGTAAGGATATTATCACTTCACAAGGAATTTTAGATGGCACTTAGGATAATCTCAGGGATGATGGCATTCAGTTGTGTGGAGAGAATGGAGAAGTTGCAATTGTTTTTCTTTTGTGCAGAGAAGGTTATAGTTAACAGTATATTCAAAATCATGAGGGGTTTTGATGGAACAGTTAACAAAAAACCATTTTCCCAGCAATGTCAGTATTCAAAAGTAAGATTTAAAACAATTAGCCAAAAAACTAACGGGGAAAGCAGATGCATTTTTTCATCAAAGTTTTTTATTTAATGTCTGGAACACACTACCTGAAAGATTATTGGAAGCAAATTTCATCGGAATTTTCAAAAGGTATTTGAATATGCACGTAAAGTTTCTTAAAATCATAGAACAAGAATAACAGAGTAACTTCAAAGGTGACAACAAGACCAAATTAATTTAAACATGCTGATCACCAATGGTGTCATTGACACAGAACTGGGTGAAGTCTCATGAAGATCAAATAGAGGTTCTACAGTCACAAAATCTCTAACCAGGTCAAAACAGTGGAAAAGATGGTATAACCAGGTTCTAGGCTAGATTCATGACAGTTCTTCACATCTCTGCTTTCTCCAGCTTCAGTAGTTTTGCATTGAAATGTTATCCTGACTACTCTCCAGGTACCAGGGAGGCTGGCAGCCTATCAATCTCTAACTTCAACATGTAGGGCATAGTCATGGAGGAATGAGACAAGACTACAAGTGTACATGAGTACTGCCTGTAATGGAACAAAGGCCCAATTAAGGCTCATAAACATTAAACTCTTCACATTTTTTGTTCCCAATAACATCATAATTTCAAACAGATAATCCTTCCAGGATCAATTACTGTCTCTAATAAAGAATAGTGGCCTCTTAAAATCTTCAGTAGGACTCAAACCGGTTCTCAACCAGCATGAGTTCTGTTAGGTCTCGTAAAGCTTGTAAAGAGGAATTCCTGAGGACTCCTCCAGGTACATTCAACTGATGAAGGAAGATGGACCCATTCACTCTCCGAACCACCTCCATCAGAATTCAAACCAGGTCAAAACAGTGGAAAACATGGTATAACCAGGTTCTAGGCTAGATTCATGACAGTTCTTCACATTTCTGCTTTCTCCAGCTTCAGTAGTCTTGCATTGAAATGTTATCCTGACTATCCTCCAGGCACCAGGGAGGCTGGCAGCCTATCAAGCAGTAAGAGCACACACTCAAACAAGCACAGTGAGCACAAGCCTCTCACCTAGGCAGGATGGCAGCTATGCACTTTCACTGCTGAAGGTTTCTCAGCCTTTCAGGTTTTACTGCTGTGACAATAGTGTGCCTTTAAGAAATGCATTTGGGTCATGCTTTTTGTACAGAATCTGTTCTAGCAGTTTGTTTCCTTATCAGTGCTATTAAGTCTGCATCTGGCAGCCCTGTATTACTGCAGCAGCAGAGTTGATCATAAGGGTCAAAATGCTTGAATTAATCTGGACTAACTGATTGTTATTTTTGGGTTTTCCCCTGGGGTTATTTCAGAGTAGGGGTTGATTGGCAGATAAGATCATCTGTCTGGATAGGACTAGGCTTACAGAGAGAAATCCAGCTCAGTTGTTTTGGGATTTGTAGAAAGAATAGCTCTTGAGTCTCTCTGAAGTCTGGAGACTGGGATCTGCCAGAGACTAGGTTTATTTCTCTGAAGTTCTGCTGTTTGACATTATATCCTTCTCTAGAAATTGTTAAATGGGCCTCAGAGGCAGGTGTCTTTCATTACCTGTCCAAAGAAATTAAAAGGCTGGAAATCCAGCATCCATGTGAACATATCTGGTTTTGGTGCTGATTGGCTCTGAAGCAGGATTTATGTCAATGAGGATATTGCTTACACTGGAACTATAGAGATGGCTACCTGTTAAAAATTATACTTGGTCAAATATTTTAATCCGTAAAAGTTATGTTAGTTTTTTTGTTATATTCTTCATAGAATCATACAATCCTACAAATCATACAAAGAGTGATTAGGGAGTGGAATGCCCTGCCTGCAGCTGTTGTAGATGCGCCAAGTTTGGTGGCGTTTAAGAGGTTAGTTGATAAGTATATGGAAGAGAAGGGAATGGTTTAGTTAGGAGGGGCATTGCTTTTTATTTTGGTTGGCACAACATTGAAGGCCGAAGGGCCTGTTCTGTGCTGTATTGTTCTATGTTCTATGTTCTATGTTAATCCCACTGTGCAGAAAGAGGCCCTTTGGCCCATCGAATCTGCACCAAACACAATCCTACCCATGCCCTATTTCCATATCCCTACGTATTTTACCCACTAATCCCTCTAACCTACTCATCTCAGGACACTAAGGTGCAATTTTTTAAGCATGGCCTATCAACCAAACCCACACATCTTTGGACTGTGGAAGGAAACCAGAGTACCCGAAGGAAACCCATGGAGACACGAGGAGAATGTGCAAACTCCACACAGACAGTGTCCCAAGCCAGGAATCGAACCCAGGTCCCTGGAGCTGTGAAGCAGCAGTGCAAACCACTATGCTACTGTGGCGCCCCATTATTCTTATTCTTAAATGTTTGTTTTAATAAAAGCTTCCTTGTGGGTCAATCAAACATACTTTGAGTAAATCACCTTATGCTGGCCATATTATTAAAATTAGACAAAGTTGAGGCCTAAGCTAACTTCAGAATGTTCCTGAGAGTTTCTGGTCTGGTCCCCAATACTGCTCATAGCACCTTCTGCCAGTTGGATGCCCAAAGGCCAATTCATATTCTTCCCAGATCCCCCAGAAAGCTCAAGTTACTTCCAGTCTCTGAATATCTTCCACGGGATGGCTTAAAAGCACCTGCAACTTTCATAGAACAATGGAAGGAAAGCATCAAACTCCAAAACTCAGAAGTATGGTACTCCTACAGTATATGTTGTTAACACATTGCACAATCCAAAGGAGATTCAAAACATGAAAATAAACCCATTAGGCCGTAAAAACAGTCACTGATATTCTCTTAAAAATAAGTGAGTTCCAAATGTACAGAACATGCCACTTTAATGGACACATTCTTGTCACATAAACCTCCTTTCTGTTTTTTAAGTGACATGTTGAAACATTTATTACCCTTCATTTTCTACTTTCTGATGGTGGAGGTGTACCGTGACAATTAGAAATCATGTCACTTTAACTGTAAGCAGACCTCTCTTCAATCACACTTGTCATAGTGAAAAGCTGAACTAATTCCTTCTTGAGGTGCACTGTGGGCTGACGCCTGCTTCGGCTGGGTTTCTGCTCAATGGTTGTACAAACATTTTCTGTCACAGATGCTGCATTAGCATACAATTAGCATACATTACAGTGAGGATGGTGGGTGTTGGAGAACCCCAATCAACTGATAGTTGAAAAATTGCAGTACTTTGGAGCTTGAAAACTGAAGGTATTCGTGTTGGGTTTGTGAGAGCACTTTTGGAGTGTTGGTCTGCAAGATCATAGCAAATCCTCTCTCTTCACAAAGAAAGAAGTTTTGAGTTGCAGTTATAGATTATCAATGGCTGGTGTCCCTGGTTTGCAACTTTACTGGTAAAGGACAGCAAGGTAGGATGGAGGAAAGGAGGGAGAGAAAATGCGTGAGGAGGAAAAATCTTCAAGATGTGATCACATCCCTAAAGAAATGATTTCTACATGGTGTGTGTGCATAGAAAAATGTATTTCAACAAAAAA
Source organism: Sphyrna mokarran (assembly GCA_024679065.1). Taxonomy (NCBI): domain Eukaryota; kingdom Metazoa; phylum Chordata; class Chondrichthyes; order Carcharhiniformes; family Carcharhinidae; genus Sphyrna; species Sphyrna mokarran. The sequence goes on along the minus strand of JAGIQG010000023.1, from coordinate 23,763,029 downwards.
ACTCCAAGAGAATTGTCAATATTTGAATCATAACATGATACAGTTTATATTCTATTGCTGATTGGAGGACAACTATGTAAAAGGATGATGGAGGACCATTATGACTTTTTGGGAAGATGGTGATGGCCAGCTCCATGCTGTTGCTGATGACTCGCTTAGACTACCCCCCCCCCCCCCCCCCCCCCCCCACCTCCCAAGACTCCCCAACCTCTCCAAATACTTACTATTGGCCTTATTGCTCTGGGACTCCAGTGCCAGTGCAACTCTCAGTAAGGATGTCTTCTGTCCCTGGGGTCTTGATTTCATGAGGAGGCTTGCAACTGTCCTCACCACTGCTTAACTGGCTTGTGGTTCGGCCCAAAAAGAGGCAGCTCTCGTCTCTCGACAGCTCTCCAGCCAGCAAGCAAGACTTATCACAATTCTGCCCTTGGCCTCCATTCTGCAACATTAACTACCATACCACTTCTCTAAGGTTGTATGATGTCTTTACTTCCCCCAATACATTCACAATCCTCCGAGGTAGATAATTCACCTTTGAGGTAGATACTTAGTGCTGTAGTTTGCTGATTATGGAAACGAATTGAGACGTCTACAGACTATATTAGGCAGTTGTTCAGTTACCATTCCTAACATCCATGTGACAAATGCTTGAAACAAAAATCCCTTTGTAATTGTTCCTCAGTTGTAAGGATGTGTCCTATTTGAAATCTTTGTGATTGACAGCTAGTACAACAAACCCCTGATCTCACAGTAGCAATGGTAGCAAAGTGGCTAGCTCTGCTGTCTCAAATGGCAGGGACCCAGGTTCCATTCCCAGTTGGCTCACTGTCTATATGAAGTCTGCGTGTTCTCCCCATGTTTGCATATGTTTTCTCTGGGTGCTCTGGTTTCCTCCCACAGTTTAAAGGATGTGCTGATTTGATGCATTGACCCTGCTAAATTCTCCCTCAGTGTACCCAAGCAGGCGTTGGAGTCTGGCAACTAAGGGATTTTCACAGTAATTTCATTACAGTGTTAACATAAGCCTACTAGTGACACTAAAATAAACTTTAAACAAAGATGATCTTCATCTGAAACCCCAAATGGATGAATGAGCCCAAGAAATTTGGATCAGGCTGCTTGGTAATTGTTAGCTTGAAAATTAGTTTTCACCTAGAGTGACACAAGTGATGTGCTTTCGTTATTTTCCTCAGAACAAGGAGAATAAAAGATTGATTGATCTTACTGCTAATGCATTTTATGTTAAACAAAGTTTTGCTTCACCTCGATAGCTTTACTAAATATTGGAAGCAAGAGGTTGTGGTTTGGATTGTAAAGAGTAAGATTTTTGCTTACAGGAGTACCTAAATTTGACTCAAGTGAGCAAACCTCAAAGACTTTGAAAAGCAACATAGTGCCCAACAACAGAACAAAGGGGATGTTATGTTTGGGTCCTAATTTCAATGAAATTTTATGATCGAGTTAGTATTTATCTGTACTGTTCAAAGATGTATAGGTTATGTTAATTGGCCATGCTAAATAGCCCCTTGTGTCAGAAGGATGAGTAAGGTAAATATTTGGGGTTATAGGGATAGGACCTGAGTGGGATTGTTGTTGGTGCAGGCTCAATGGGCTGAATGGCCTCCTTCTGTACAGTAAGGATTCTATGAAAAATGGTTTAAGACAGAACTATTATCAATAAAATCATTAAGAAGCTACTATCAGAAAAAATGAACATTAAACAAGTAAAGATGTATTCTTTGGCACCACTACCAGTCCAGTGCAATTTTAATTTGCTCAGGCACTTTGCTTATACTAGCCTGTAACATGAGATTGAAGCGCACACACAACACTAAGATTAAAAGAACAAGGTTCTTTGTTCCACTGCTTTCAAAGCTGTATAAAGGGAAAGCTTTACCTTTGTTGCTTTTTCCTCCTCACCTTATGGGATTGAGCTCAACCCACGACTTTGCAAAGACACTGCTCCTGCAAAGGGGAGGGGGGAGGATAAAGGTTTCCCTGTTCAGTGCTTTCCCCCATCATCACCATTTGCTGCTCAATGTCCCCACTACACAATTATAAATTCATAAGATATAAGAGCAGAATTAGGCCATTCAGCCCATCAAGTCTGCTCCGCCATTCATTCCAGAGGTATTTGCTTCAGGTACAACAAAATACACAAGTAAATTTTATTTTGATATTTTATGATCTTAGATCAGACTCACAATTTTTGGTATGATTTGGTGAAGGACCAATATTATTTTGCTTAAAATAGACAAAGTTTGAGATTCAAGACGCTTGGTCAGTCTGGAAAGTCGCAAGATTCCACAGCATTTGAATAAACAAAAGTAAACTTTGCCATACCTGATCAGAAAGATAAAGACAATATCTATTTTATTCACAATTAATATGAGATACATATTAATTAGCAGGCAAACTGTGGTCAAACATATTGAGCTAAACAATAAATGATACATGCAACCAATTCTGAGTGCATAGATTTCTCAACAAGCAACTTAGATGTCAAAAACATTCAGTTAATCAATCTCACTGTAACTCTTGTCTTTCACAAGGAATTCCAGTCTTCACCTTCGAAGACCTCACTTTGGAATTCTCTCTAAAGGTTGCTCCAGCTCATAGGCTATTAATGACAGGCTTTCAATCGCTTCTCCCCCAGATTCCAGTTTGCTGGATTCTTGAATCTGCACTCAAGCACCAACTAACAAGCACAATTTCAGTTCTTTGACTGCTCTGAGCAGAACACAACTATTATTGCTCTAAAGGGATACTTTTATTCCAATGGCCACAGCAGAATCACCAACCTTTGGCTACCGTCTTGGATCTTCAGAGCTTCTCCTGAGCTCTCTTCATTTAAGGGCTGTTGCACAAACCCTATCTCACGTGGACCCTGTTTTGTTGCTATGTTTTTTTTGTACCTTAACTTCTAAGGACCTGTTTCTATCCCCTCCTAGGATGTTCCTTTTGGGACCTCATCCCTGCCCTCTGCCTGGGTTCCCAATAACATGTCATTCACTATCACATGACCTGGATTTGTGCACCGTTTTCCAGCTCTGCACAGGCTCACTGGGTCAATCCTCAGTGCAAAGAACTTAAAATTGCAGATGTGCAGTTGCTCCTGGTCTGCATGTGTATGGAAACCATGATGTAGAGATGCCAGCGTTGGACTGGGGTAAACACAGTAAGAAGTCTCAGAACAACAGATTAAAGTCCAACAACTTTATTTGTAGCAAACACCACTAGCTTTCAGAACTGGCTGTTCATCAGGTTTTATCATCAGAACTCCCATCCATCCTGACGAAGGAACAGTCAGTTCTGAAAGCTAGTGGCATTTGCTATAAAAAACCTCTTGGACTTTAACGTGGTGTTGTGAGTCTTCTTACTTTGTATGGAACTCCAAGGTTTGCCAGGCATTGGTGTCCCCGTCCTCTGCACAAGATGAGAAAGTAAGTCAAGCTTGCACAACAATATTCACAATGTCACATTAGCCCAATTATTATGTACTTTGTTTTATATCACATAGCAATAATAATTAGTCAGAAGACCATTGAAAGCAGCAGTAACAGGATTATTATTACTTGCAGCTGTATGGTGGCACATGGTTAGTGCTGTTGCCTCACAGCACCAGGGCCCAGGTTCAATTTCGATTTTGGGTGATGGGGAGTTTGCATGTTCATCCCATATTTGCTTGGTTTTCCTCCCACAGTCCAAAGATGTGCAGGTTAGAGTTGATTGGCCATGCTAAATTGCCCCTTAGTGTCAGGGGGACTGGAGAAAATACATCAGGGTAAATATGTGGCAAATGGATCTGGAAGGGATTGTTGTTGGTGCAGGCTCAATAGACCAAATGGCCTCCTTCTGCACTGTGGAAATTCTATGCTTCTATGATAATCAACTTGCTTAACAAATTAGTAAGATTTTGTTACTTTAACTTATTTAACTAAATAGTCTACAGAACAATTTCATGTTCTTAAAGAAGGGAATTCCCTTCTTAAAATTGTACCCGACAAGTTAAACTGGCAACTTTGCTCACAGGAGTATGAGAAGTGCCAAGGAGTCATTTTATACAACAAGGTATATAACAGAATGTGTACCTCTGTGAAGAAGGTGCAATCATTCTCCATAAAACATTCATCCTGTCAGTTCAAATATTACTTTGGTCAAAAGTAATAATGTTGTCAAATATCTACAGTCCAGGAAGTGTGAATGCCAATTATAGTTGTCTCAGCAGTGTGTGATCCTTTAACCCTGATAGATTCAGATCCACATTAAAAAAATCTCACTGGCCACCATGATAAGGAAGAGAAGATATGAACGCCTGTGAAAAACTCTAAAAGATTAAGTAAAACTAAAAGCTGAATGTGTGCACAAAGCTCCACCATTGTAATGTGGATTGGGTGGCTCAAACTGTGGCCTTCTGACACATTGAAGTTGGAGGGGGGGTTATTTTATTTCATGAAGCGCATCCATCGGATGTCCAAGACTACCTGCAGAAGAAGGTAGGTGTGGAAAGGGTCTGATGTGGATTGATCTTGAAAGGATGGTGGAGATTAGGTTGATTGGCCATCAGAGTCAGTGGGATTAGCAGGGTAAATACAAGGGTTAAATACAGGGATAGGTTCTGGGTGGGATTGTTATCAGTGCAGGCTTGATGGGCTGAATGGCTTCCTTCTGCACTGGAGAGATTCTATGATGTTGGTTGGACTGCTAGTAGCCCAGACTGGTATTATGGAGCCCAGTGGACTACTCTGGCTTTTTCTAGTCTGTTAGAAATCTCACAACATCAAGTTGAAGTCCAACAAGTTTATTTGATTGTAAACCCACAAGCTTTCGGAACACTATTCTTTCGTCAGGTGAGTGCAAAGTTCTGATTAGAGAAGATATATAAAGGCACACAGAGTTTACAGAATACTGATTAGAATGTGAGTCTTTATAACTAATCTGCTATTCAAGTCTTAAAGATGCAGACAATGTGAGGGGAGATAGCATTAAGCTTGGATAAAGAAATGTGTATTGTCTCCAAACATAGAATCTTACAGTGCAGAAGCAGGCTCTTTGGCCCATCGGGTCTGCACCGACCACAATCCTATCAGGCTCTATACCCATATCCCTATTTATTTTACCCGCTAATCTCTCTAACCTAAGCATACCAGGATACTAAGGGCAATTTTAGCATGACAATTCAACCTAACCAATACATCTTTGGACTGTGGGAGGAAACTGGAGCACCTGGACGAAACCCACTCAGATACGAGGAGAATGCGCAAACTCTATGCAGACAGTGACCTGAGCTGGGAATTGAACCCAGGTCCCTGGAGCTGTGAAGCAGCAATGTTAATCACTGTGCTACCATGCTGCCCGGTAGACAGAACTTCTTCTAGTCTGCACAGACATACAGTAAAACATTATGTGAGGGCTCTTCTTCCACTGCTCTGCTAGCTTATAATGGGTGGAATGTGCAAAACCACTCACTATCCTGAAATGGCCAGAATAGATGAACTGTAATAAGGAGTAACGTAGGTGTTTAATTATTGTTTGTACATTGTAAAACCTTGAATGTGAAATGCTTCCCAGCTGTAATCCAGCTGTTAATTGTTTAAAGGGCATGATTGGCACCTTTCTTGCTTAGTGCAAGTTCCAGACAGTGGTTCCTGGGAATAAAAAGGATCACAATTTGCTTATCAAAAGGGCCTGCTGCCTGATTCATGCTAGCATTACTCTGCCATCCATCAGTAAGCATGTGAGAAGATAGTGACAGCCACAGTAATGGTGGAGTCCGTCATTCCGCATTATATTTGGGATGCTGCTGTTCAATTTCCACTGTCTATGGCCTCAATATCTCATTCTCCCACTTATCATTTATTCACAATTTAAATCTCAAATTTGCTGATGAAGGTTATTGCTTTCTCATTTAGTTTGAGATGTACATGCCTGCTAATCCATATTTCACTGATAGCATCTAATCGGCACATTACTTCACTAGAGAGGCTGCCAATTTCACAATAGCGGCTATTTTATATGTTAAAGAACATGGCAAATGATGAACTATCTGTATGACCAGGTACACTTTTACATTATTATGATCAGTTGAGGAGGGGGTTGAATGACCCCCAACATTTCCCATTCCTTGTGTGACTGCAAGAGGCCTTATTAAAAAGCACATGCTTGCCACCCAAGTGTGTGTTTAACCATTTCCATGTCATGACTATAAAAGACACACAGAGAAGGTTTCTTGAGTATTTTGGACCAATCCAAGAAAAATAATAAAACACTCCAACTTTCACATGCACACGCATTCAAATTTCACACAAACACCAAATGTTACAGAGTAGGAGGCTAAATTAAGTCACATGTTCAAAGTGCAACAGGGATCAAAGTGATATGATTTTCATAGATTGATGATGTTGCTGGATTCAGGCTGGGCTCAAAGGCACTCACTACTGGCTTCAATATCAGGATGGTTCAAAAACTGTGGACAGGTGTATTGTGTTCTTCTTGAAATATCGGAAAGGCAACAGTCTACAGGGGTCAAGTTTATAAGATGGAAGAAGCAAGTAAAGGAAGCCCACACAAAGGTCTTCCCAGTTCAATGTCTTAACTACTTCTATTTCTGGTAGGGAGAACACAGCTTCTTAAACCACAAATTAACTAGCTGGTTTATCACACAATCATCCCTTTCCAACTGAGCAGTGACCCAAACATGTTTGTGACCAGTGTATTCCAGGTAGATGGTTTTGACTTGAGTAGATTATGGTTGGGGTGGATTCTTTTATCAGCCAGAGTTCATTGTCTGAGCTGATTACATACAATGCGTCATCTTCATCTAGGTAATTATCAGAACATTCTATGGATGGGTTAGGAGATGATCCTTGTCATGCTTCTTCAAGATAGTTATCTCTGCTGGGGTTCTTAGGGAAACTGCCTTCTCTTAATGGCATTAGAATTTATTGCATACAGTGACACAAATTTTAGCCACTGTACAAACTGCAATTTCAAGCTACTGGAACTTTGTGTAAATCTTATTAAAATCCAGTGTTTTTCCAGCCAGTAAGTTCAAAAATCATATTTGTTTCAATAAAACAAGGATTCATACCATATTTATAAGTTACAATGAAAAATGGTTTTCATTCAATATTGTGTTTTTTAATTTTATATTAGTGCTATTTTCAGATTACCAGTCAAGCACAAAGAGGCAAATTTTCCCCTTCCGCCTGCCATGGGGATCGTAGCCGGTGAGAAGTGGACCATGGAATGGTCTGTTGACCTCGGGTTGGATTTTCCAATTCTGGCGTGAGCACAGCCAGAAAATCCCACCTAAGAACTTCAACCATTCAACTATTTGAGCTTTTGATTGTTCTGTGAGTTTATTCAGATGGGGCGGCACAGTGACACAGTAGTTAGATTTGCTACCTCATAGCGCTAGGGACCTGCGTTCAATTCGCTGCCTGGATCACTGTCTATGTGGAATTTGCACATTCTTCTCATGAATGCCTGGGTGTCATCCCTGTGCTCCGGTTTCCTCCTACAGTCCAAAAGATGTGCAGATTAGGTGCATTGGCCATTCTAAATTGCCCCTTAGTGTCAGGAGGAATTAGGAGATTAAATGCAGGGTTACGGAGACAGGGCCTGGTGGGATTGTTGTCTCGAAGAGCCAAATGGCTTCCTTCTGTATTATAGGGATTCAATGATTCTATGAATGAAATGTGCCTATATCCACACCAATTATCTTTAAACTTTTTTTTGTTAGGGAGTAGTAGGCATCATTAATGAACATGTAATGAAGTCCTGAGCATTGCAGCTGTTTGTCTTATAGTTGCGAATAAAGGTTTGAGTAAATGTGATAAGTATAATAATTAGAAATTTACTAGAAATAGTTAAAATAAATAAAATTGAGATATTGGGGAAATCAGAGAATAGCAGGAAAGTTGAAAATGTTTAAAGTGCTTAATTTAAAATTGTTTATTGTACTTCCTTCTGTAAATAAATTTATGACATGAACAAATCAGCTTTCGATAGTTGAACTATTTCATTGGTACAGTTTTTTCCCACTTCAATATATGCAAATTGAAAACTTTAAAGACTAAAAACTGAAAGAAACTGGAATCTCCCAGGGCCTCGAATCTATACTAACGACGTACAAGGTAATAGAATTGGAAGCATCATAGTGGCTGAACTGGTGCCTGCCGAAAGCCTTACCCAAACAAGGCACTTAATAAAATAGATTCTACACCAAATAAACAACTGAGATCTTGCAATGGCGCAGAATTTTATTGTAGTGTGGGGGCTTATTAAGCCAATAATGAAACGGTGTTTAAGATAGAGCTTTAAAAACACCTTTAGTCAAAACTGCAACTGATCCATTATTGAATTAGAAGATGGATACGAACTAAAGTAAATTTTATTTGCAAATAATTGTGTTTTTTTTACGATGACCATTTATTACATTTGCAAAACAAATGAAGTGTTCCTTGACTTAACACAACTCTCTCATTTTGGCCTGCAATAGTCTCTAAGAGTTCAGTATGCTTGTTTCATACTCACTGAGCAGTTCCACAGACAAGAACAGAGTCCTGTGGTCCAAATGGATCTAACAATGAAATGGCTAAACCAGTTGTCTGCTATATCCATCCTGGTCTATGCTCTTTAGAACAGAACAAACATCCAGGGAGAGAGTATTCGTTTTTTTTTAATTGGGACTGTGGCAACAATGGAGGGGAGGTGTGCTTGAATGACAGGTGCAGACATAGATCTGAACATTTAGAGCCCCCGCCACCTGGAGAATTGGCAGAGAATACATTGATTCTGACAGGTCTGCGGCCATATTACACTCTACTGAGCTTTTGATTGTCAGCACAGAGATTTCTCCCCTCACTTGGTTGTAAGTCCTGCCTTGGAAAGCTGCTGGTCATCCAGACACAGTGCTGCAATGGCGAAAAGAGACACTGCAGCGACATGCCTAGGATGAAGGCCAGGTAAGTGATAGGGGTCCCGATGAGCAGAGGGTGGGGTGGATCAGCTGGGAGGGAAGAGAGGTGTGTGGAGGTATCTGGGTCTTAAGGGGAGGTTGTCTACAATCGGAAGGGTTCTTCTAAAGGGGAACCTACCAGCCCAAGATCTAGGATTTTAAATATTTCTATTTACCATCCTAATTTATTCAGCATTGTCAGCCTAAAAATGGAGGATGAAATCACCATGGATGAAAAGTTGCTCAGTGCAGAGGCTGAGGAAAGAAAGCAGTGAAAATATCTTGTGAGAAAATGTTTATGAGTTGGCGGTGGAGAATGAGGATTTTAAATAAAAGGTGAGGGAGATGGAACAAGGCAAGATGCTCAAAACAGAAAGTGTCAGATGTGGTTTGTTGCTAAAAGATACACCACAATCATGATGATCTTGACTGGGTAAGGGGTGGCATTTATATCCAGACTGGGAGGTTACTTTTAAGGGCAAGGAGGAATCATCAATACTCAGTCAGGTTTCTGTCAAAACCATATACTGATAAAATCATCACAATAAGATCCTGGATGGTAATGGCCTTGTTCACAAGTGAACAGATATTTTGGAGGGAGTTCCGAGAGGGGCAGTGATCTGTTGACACAGTCCACTGTGTCCAACGTGGGGAAGGGATGAATTGGATAAGGAAGAATGAAGGGATTTTGGAGGCTACCAAGAGGGACACCGAGGGAAGATGTGTGTAGGGAGGCAGCAGGTAGAATGTGTTGAAGGTTGAGAGTATAAAATGATGGTATAGCAACTTGGGAGGGAAGCAAGGAGAGAAATGAGAGGAGGCACGATTACAGGACTGAAGGTTTTAGAAGGAAAGAAACAGAAAATGATGGACTTGAATCTTGAGTGAACACAGGGAAATCACAATTAGGCCTGGTTAAATATACAAACACCCAATAGTAAATGGAGAATTGATAGGAAACAATAAGAGAGAGACTAGATTTAACATCAGAGGTCCTGTGATGTGATAGATTTATTGGAGTTCAGTGTACCATAACTGCCCTGTCTTTGCTCAGTTCCTGGTGGATTGTGGGTTTCTATTGCTGCAGGGGTTTTAGAAACTAATATTCCACATCAGATAAAAATTCCTTTACAGAAGTAAATTAATTTCATAAACAAGGTTGGAAGGTCAATGTTCTAACCTAGAAGGGCAGTCTGTTTTTGCTCTTATTACTGAACTCCTCCAAGTACCTTTGTGACAATTGTTGTGGCGATGTATTTTAAATCCTATCGCCACAATCGGTTTTCCCTTGGGAATTCCCCAATATCTATTAAGACCAACAAAAGCATGTCAAACAGGTCAACCAGAGTTGTGTTTTACTAAAACGCACAAAAGAAAATTTACAGATGTGCATCCACCACTTGTCTGAGAAACAATTCCAATGTAGATTTCAATTTATTGGGGAATTCAGAAATCTGCTGCAAAATTACTACAAATACAAACTTTTCTGTTCATTCATGAGATGTGGCAATTCCAGCATTTGTTGCCCATTACCTAATTGCCCTTGGTCAGACACCTCTTTCATGATTACCCTCAACACTGGTGTCTTGCAAGGTTGTGTCCTTAGCCCCTTACTATACTCCTTATAAACCTGTGACTGCGTGGCCAAATTCTGCTCCAAATCCATTTTCAAGTCTGCTAATGACACCATTATAGTGGGTCAGATCTCAAACAATGAGACAGAGTACAGGAAAAATAACTTGATGACAATAGTCTCTCCTTCAATATCAGTGAAACGTCATTGTGGAGCCTTTAGCTTTGATCTTTGGGTCCTCACTGTTCACGGGGATTGTGCCAGAGGATTGGAGAGTGGCGAATGTTGTTTTTCCTCTTTAAGGGAATAGGAATGACCCTAGTAATTACAGGCCAGTTAGTCTTACTTTGGTGGTTGGTAACTTGATGGAAAAGGTCCTGAGGGTAAGATTTATGATAGGAAACATGCACCTTAATCTGGGATAGTCAGCACAGATTCGTGAGGGGTAAGTCTTGCCTCACAAATTTCATTGAATTCTTTGAGGAGGTGATTAAGTGTGTAGACAAAGATAGAGCAATTGATGTTGTGTACATGGATTTTAGTAAGACATTTAATAAAGTTCTCCATGGTAGACTCATGAAGAAAGTAGCAGGCAAGGGGTAGAAGGAAATTTGGCCGATTAGATAAGTTATCTCATAGAAGACAGAGGGTCGTGGTGGAGGAAAATTTACAGACTGAAGGCCAATTACCAGCATCGTACCACAGGGATCAGTGCTGGATCCTCTGCTATTTGTGATTTTTATCAATGACTTGGAAGAGGATAGCTGGAGAGTGGGTTAGTAAATTTGCTAACAAGATTGGTGGAGTAGTAGATGAGTTGGAGGGCTCTTGTAGGCTAACATATCGATAGGATGCAGAGCTGGGCCGAAAAGCGGCAGATGGAGTTTAACCTTGTTAAGTGCAAGGTGAGTCATTTTGGTAGAACAAACATGAATATGGATTAGAGGGTCAACAGCAGGGTTCTAAGGAATGTGGAGGAACAGAGACGTTCATTTCCACAGAGCTCTGAAGGTTGCCACTCAAGTGGATAGAGCCATGAAGAAGCTTATAGTGTGTTAGTGTTTATTAACAGGGGATTTGAGTTGAAGAGCCACGGGGTTATGCTGCAACTATATAGGACGTTGGTGAAACCACATTTGGAATATTGTGTGCAGTTCTGATCACTTCACTATAAGGATGTGGAAGCATTGGAGAGAGCGCAGAGGAGATTTATCAGGATGCTGTCTGATTTGGAGGGTAGGTCTTATGAGGAAAGGTTGAGTGAGCTGGGGCTTTGCTCTTTGGAGCAGAAGAGGATGAGAGGCGACTTAATAGAAGTTTGTTTGATGTTGAGAGAGATAGATAGAATGGATGTTCAGAGACTATTTCCTTGGGTTATAAATAACTATAAGGTTAGTAGTGGAAGATATAGGAGGAATGTTCGAGATAGATTCTTTACTCAGAGAGTGGTTGGAATGTGGAAAGCATTGCCTGCTGTGATAGTGGACATTTTAGGAACTTTCAAGCAATTATTGGCTAGGCACATGGGAGCACATCAGAATGATAGGGTACAGCAAGGAAAATTGAGAAGAACATTGGTGTGATGACACAGCCTTGCTTGACCCCAGTCCGAACATTTGTGGTAGATCTGTTGGTCAGGATCACAGCTTGCACATCATCGTGGAGCAGGCAAAGGATGGCGATAAACTTCTGGGGGAAGCCGAAACAGAGGAGAGCGCTCCATAATCTCTCATGGTTGACAGCGTCGAAGGCCTTTGTGAGGTTAAAGGAGGCCACGTGCGAAGGTCGCTGCTGTTCCCTGCATTTTTTATAGTTGACTCGCAGGTAAAGATCACACCTGCTACGCCCCTTAGTGGGCACAATCTACATTGCGGCTCTTCAGCCACACGGGGAATGGGGTGTACCGTGAAACACAATTTCTCTTGCCAATGCCACAGTTTTCCTGTCTAAACCAGTCCATCCTTACAGATGATTGAAGTGTCATGAGACCAATCACGGAATCACTAAATGGTTATACCGTTACAGCACAGGAGGAGGAATGGCAATAGATTGCAGAGTCCAGGAATAGCAGCACTGTCAGTAAACAGTCGGGCCTGATTCTCCAATCTCCCCAATCTGCCATTAGGTTGAGCTGCTTCCCCAGTGTACAAACAGACACGAATCATGCAGCTAATTGTTTAGATTCTTGACTGCGATTCCCTGGCATTTCAATCAACTGTAAAACTCAGCTGGTCCAGTCAGACACCAGATCCCCTGCGGAATAAAAAGCAAGCCCAACACATAGGCACTGTGGTTGTTTTCATGATTCCTTACCATTTCAGGGAGTGCTCCAGAGTTTTCACTTAGCACTTCATTAATTTAACGTACAAATATTATGTTCATTTTGATGCATTAAGTTGATGAGACAAACTGATCTTTAAAATCTGCAATTATGGCCAAAACATTCTTACAGAGAGCAAACAGTATACCAAAGTTCCTAATATGACATACTGACCACTTATGATTGTTTAAATAAATTAGCAATGACTTGCAATAAAAATGGCTTTTAAATATACTGCTCCCTTAAATTTCAGTGTCAAATCAATGTAGTCTCATTGTGAGCATCCCTGACATTTATACATTCTTTCTAGATCTTAATCATTTCTTTTTCATTGTGTATCAGACTCACTTTCATGCTTTAGCTATCTGTGCTGGATGTACATTGAATAATTAGGCAACCTACTAATTATTGCTGTATCCCAGGCTAAACACTCACATTAATCATTATGTTCCCTAGTAAGCAATTTCTGTGCGCATTTAAACTGTAGGCTTTATCTATTCTTCCAGGTAACATGAAGGTATATTAATATTGTACATAGTCTTCAGAAGATTGGTATTCAGAACTGTAACTACTACTGTTAGCATTTAATTGATTCCAGTTCAGATTTTACCCAAGGGGACAGTACACTGAATCATAAAGCCGACATTATAGAACTTGCACATTTCAAGATTGCTCTATTATAGCCACAATACTCTGCAGACCGACTGTGACTCATTTAAAATGCTGGCCTTCTAATTTGTAAGAGGTAGCTCAATAAGAAATGTCATATTGTGCTGAATCAAGTTTTTGAACGGATTGTGAAGAACCACCTTCATTAAAGCTCTGAACATTTTGGCTATTTTTGATTTCCTGGCCAATATTATTCATTATTGCCACCAAAAACCCATCTGAAGTATAGCAGTGGCTATCTAATTACAAATCCAGACAGAAGTCTAGAATGGGGTGGTATGGCAGCATAGTGGTTAGGACCGCTGCTTCACAGCACCATGGACCTGGGTTTGATTCCCAGCTTGGGTCACTGTCTGTGAGGAGTTTGCACAAATGTGGCCTGTGTTTGCATGGGTTTCCTCTGAGTGCTCCAGGTTCCTCCCACATTCTGAAAGACATGCTGGTTAGGTACATTGACCCAAACACTGACTGTGGCGACTAGGGGAATTTCACAGTAATTCATTGCAGTATCAACGTAAGCTTTACTTGTGACCAATAAATAAACTTTACTTTAAGAATATCATTAAATTAGCCAAAACCCATGAGTGTGAAGTGAGGATTTTATTTAACCAGATAGTGTAATTGTCTGGAGAGTGAAGACTTCCAGGCTGTACAAGTTCTGATGTGAATCAGGACAATCTCAGAAGCTGTGCTAAAATTTACTCGCTTTTAAGCCGTTGGGATTCTTGTGGCCAGTTGAGATAAGCTGAGCTATTTTTCGACAGATGTGCAGTGGACCAAAAAATTTGAACCTGCATTGATAACAAACGTTTTGGTTTCAGCACTGGCAAATAAATCAGTTCAGAACTGGAAACTTCTCCTTCATCTCTTTGATGGAAAAGCCAACAAGGTAGCAAGAGCAGAATCAGAATTTTGCAAAAAGATAAAGCATAGTCACACTGTAGAGAGTGAAATTTACACACAGCAAAAATCCCACAAATAGATAAATCTCTTTTAGTGGTGTTGAATGAGGTATAAATATTATGAAAGAAATGATAATTTCATGACACAATTTGGGTATAAATCTCTGGTCCTTTTCCATTCTGATCCTGAATAGATGACAGTAATTACCTCGCGAAATCCATTCCTGAAAGCTCCTGAAGGATACAAAGTCTCCAAATCACAGAGTACTGCTTATTGAAAAAGGCCCAAGTTACCGACAAGCAGTCTGGATGGATCTGATAAAGACAATCAAGCCTATGTGTTCCAGTCTTTGGGCTGTCAGATCCCAGTTGATGCAGTTCTGTGGCCATCCCATTGCCTACAATTCTTGCCCTGGCATTGGGGTGCTCAGTGCTTGTTACAGTTGGAAAATGAGACAAGATACTAACAATGATTCCCTCCTTCACTGGTGTATTAGCAATGGATCTGCACTTTCAGCATAAGTCCAGTTTTTCCTCACCCTCCTCGATTTTTGAACGAAGATCCAAAAATCCTTTGTAATGTAAAAGGGGACAGAAAGAGAGGCATAGCAAAATGGGTCTCCACCACTGTTTTCTCACACTGCACTCAGGGAAATGGTGATCCTCTCTTGACCCCATCACTACTTACATTCTATTAGACTGTTTCGCTGATATCCAGTTATGGATAATCCACAATGTCCTCTAATTAAACATGAAGCACAAAAAAATTCTAGGATGGAATTTTCTCAGAAAATTCTGAGCCTTCTGTTTTCTTACCTGTTTTTCCAGCGAGGTAAATCATGCTGATTGTACACTGAGTTCACAGTACTCTGTGCCAGTAAAGAGGAGAAGTGGGGGAGGGGGGAAGAAGCAAAGCCTGTTAATGTTAATAAGTCATCTGCAAACTGCTAAGGGTGCTATTGCGCATGAGTCCCTATCCCCTCAGTATGCTGTGTACAAGGATACTCAGTATACTGGGAGAACAGTCAAATCCATCCCCTCAATGGACGTGACTCCCGCCCCTCCACTCAGTACACCATCTGATCTCTCCCCTACCATCGGAGCCCCGCCTGATCATCAGCCCCCCAATTGGCAGACCTCCCCTCCCCCGAATGCCATTGCCTCAAGCCTCCTGATTGGTGGATAATACCCACACCCCCTCCATTTGCCAGCCCCAACTCCTGATCTCTCGCCTCACCAACCAACCCCCACCCCCCCAATGCAGGGTTCTCACTTCTCTCCCTTTCTATTGACCCTCCCCGGCATGGCCCCATCATGCCCCCTGTGAGCATTTCCCAAAGGGCACTGCTCCAGTCCTGCACCTGACCATCCAGGTGGCTTCAATGGCCTCTGTCCCACCAGGTCACATTAGATTCCCATTGGCAGAGTCCATGCGTGATCTTTGCCATTAGATCTGCCGAGGTGGGAAAGCTAAGTGAGCCTGAACTATTATTACATCATGGGTTCAATAATGATCTTAAAAGTATCTAATACATATTTAAATCAGCTTCGTGCTCTTCCCAGGCGCAAGGCAGATTACGCCAGCAATATCAGAAGAGGGTAAAAATTGGGCACGAACGCAAGTTCTTCCTTCTTGGTCATATTTCCCCTCCCCGCTATGTTTTGAATTAGTGCAGCAGAGCTGAAAAATCCCACCTCACCTCTGAAAATGGGTGCTTTGCACCCGATTTTTCGGTGAGTTTGGCATTGTAATCTTACCACACTCAGTTGTATTGGCAGTAGTAGGATTCGCACTAGCTGGGAAGAGAGAGCTTAAGCTCGCTGGAAAATTCAGCTTCAAAGCATTTGGGCACCATTGCGCCAGGTGTCCCGATCTCTCAATGAACACCTCCCTGTCATGGACATCGGAAACCACATCCCCACCCCCGTCATCACCAGCATGTTCTCCCTCCAATCCAATCTTCCTCCAATCCAATGCGATGTCCAGCATTGATGCATCTGGACCCTCCTGATGACAGCCATGGTGATCCCCCCACATGCCACCCTGCACACTCCCTTTTGCATTGAATCCCTCTCCTAGATCCCCCTGAACCTCCTCTGCAGAGCTCTTCCTGTGCATAAACTTCTGAACTCCTCCCCACATAAGGCCTCCCCCCACCATCACTGTGTACAACACCCATCCTCACTAAGGATTCACCTCCTGGCAATATCCCTGGAACATTTATAATGCCCAACGAGGCAATGCAAGGGTACCAGGTGAGTAGTGCCAGGCAAACCAACTGATATCTTCATGGCCTCTGATTCTGGTGTAGCCATCACGTCTGGTCTCTGCTGGTGGAGGCCAGCACTAATTCTCGCTAACATGATAAGGTGGTAAGCATCCATGAGGTTGTAACAACTTTGCATGATGCGCTGACATTAATATGCAAATTGGCTTTGCACCCAGAAAGGGCTTGAAGCCGGAGCTGGGAACATTACTTACAATGCCAAACCAGGCACAAACCTGATTTCTGGCTTGGCATGCAATCTTACCGGTTCACCATGCCGATCAACAGAGGTGTGGTCTCTGCCACAAATGCCATAGCATTCCACCAATTACGTTCCCCTCACAGCCACTGCCTGAATTCCGTTTGTAACTCAATATTCTACTTCATGTCCAGTTGTGTTTCCAATCTGATATCCTCTTTGGCACAATCCCCAAATACTACCTTCCACCTGCAACTGCCTCCATCCATTTGCTGCCAAAGACCTCACCTACGTCTTTTACTCCTCCAAACTCAACTGTTCCAATAAAACAAGCAAAATATTGCAGGTGCTGGAATCTGAAACAAACAGGGAGTGCTAGGAAAACTTAGCAAATCTGGACATATCTGCAGGGAGAGAGAATAGAATTAATATTTTGACTCAATTTGGCTCCTTATCAAAACTTAGGGAGAAGGAGGATATGTTAAATATTGCACTGTGTCTGGAAGAGATCACAAGAAAAGTGCAGCAATCCTAAGTACAAGAGACAGATGATCAGATGAGCCCAAAAGAGAGAATGCTGGAAAATCTCAGCACATCTGGCAGCAGCTATAAGGAGAGAAAAGAACTAACATTTCAAGTCCAGGTGACCATAAAGGACCTTACAGATGCTGTCAGACCTGCTGAGATTTTCCAGCATCTCTTTTGGTTTCAGATTCCAGCATCTGCAGTAATTTGCTTTTATACAAATGACCAGTAGTTGGGGATGGGAGTGTTTTTGCAACAAGACTAAAAATATATGGGCTATAAGACGTTAAGATGGAGGACAAAGATCCCAGTCTAAAGTTACTGAACTCAATGCTGAGAACTGAGGGCTGTAACATGAATGAAAAGATGAGATGCTGCTCTTCCAGCTTGTGCCAGGCTTCACTGGAATATTGCAAGGACGGACAGGTGGGTTTGAGAGCAAGGTGCTGGGCTAAAATGGCAAGCGACAGGAAGGTCAGGTTAGGCTTGTGGACTGAGCAAAAGTGTACTGCAAAGCAGTCAGCCAGTCTGTGTTTAGTCTCCCCAGTGTAGAGGAGACTGCATCAGGAGTAACGAATACAATAAATCAAATTGAAGGAAATGGAAGTGAAACGCTGCTTAACCTGAAAGGAGTATTTGAGGCTTTGAATTGTGAGGAAGGAGGAGGTAAAGGGGCCAGTGTTGCATCTTCTGTGATTGCAAGAGAACATGCCACAGAAAAGGGATGGGGAGTTTGGTGTAATGGAGGAAGCAGTCCCTGCAGAATGATGGAGTGTCGGGGTGAGGTGAGGGGAAGATATGTTTCATAGTGGCATCAAGCTGGAAATGGCAGTAACAGTGGAGGATGATCCTTTGAATGCAAATTTTCCCTCTGAATTACGATGAAAGGCAAAAGAAGCTTGAAACATTAATTCTGTTCTCTCCTCCTACCAATGCTGCCAGATCAGATGAGTTTTTCCAGCATTTTCTGTTTGTTTCAACTGTTCCAATGCTTTGCTTGCTATCCTCCCATCCTAAACCCCCCAAGAGCTTCAGCTAATCCAAAACACTACCATTCATAATGGAACCCACGCCAAGCCCCACTCACCCATCAAATTTGTGTTGCTGGCTTCATCAGCCTCTGGCTTCTCAAGCAATTCCAAATTCTCAATTATTGTGCACAAATCCTTTCCAGACTTTACCTTTTCATATCTCTCTAAACTCCTTCAAACCTTAGTGGTCATTGTCTTGCTCCAATGGTGCCTTCTTCAGTGGTTGAGGTCCCAAGCTCTGGAATTCCCTTGCTAAATTTCTCTACTGTTGCATCTCTTTCTCTCTCTCTCTCCTTCTTTAAGATCCTTCTCAAGGTCCAGCACTTTGACCAAGCTTTTAGTAATTCAAATACCAGACACTTTTATTGAATGGTAATTTTCGCTAATTACAACCCTACCATGCTTTCTTGAAATTTTATTCTCTATGTTAATTGTGCAAATAAACACAATTAGTTATTGAATAATTGGAAAACTTGGCTCCATTACCTGTATAAAGCAATCAATATTGTACACTACAAGGTGATTTGTTTTGTCAGAAGAAAACATCGTGTTGTAAAAGCTAGATTCACTCAGTTGCACAAATAAAGTTTATTTATTAGTCACAAGTAGGCTTACAGGAACACTGCAACAAAGTTACTGCGAAAATCCCCTAGTTGCCACACTTTGGCACTTGTTCGGATACACTGACGGAGAATTTAGCATGGCCAATGCACCTAACCAGCACGTTTTTTGGACAGTAAGAAGATACTGGAGCACCCAGAGTAAACCCATGCAGACAATGTACAAACTCCACATAGACAGTGACCCAAGTCAAGAATTGAACCAGGTCCCTGACACTGTGAGGCAGCAATGCTAGCCACTGTGCTGAGCTTGATGAAATTGTGTGCCTGCGTTAACACATACTGGTCCCTGACAAAATTCTTCTAATTGTACCTGATTTATCATATTGTTTCTGCTGCCCTTGCTCAAACAAAATGTCAGAGAACTTTAATCTTAGCATGTAGACAAAACATCAATTGAAAGTTGAAATCTGTATCCTGTCACACAATTTTCATTTGCATTTGGCTATGAAACAGATAAAATAAACAAGCAGGCTTATCTTCGTCTAAACAAAAATCGAAATCATTACAAAAAATAATAAATGATTAAATAAATCCCAGCAAGTCAAGAATTCTGAAAAGAGCTTAATAATGTTTGCTGGGGCAAAGGGAATGTTGTGGAATAA
This sequence comes from Sphyrna mokarran, assembly GCA_024679065.1. Lineage (NCBI taxonomy): Eukaryota > Metazoa > Chordata > Chondrichthyes > Carcharhiniformes > Carcharhinidae > Sphyrna > Sphyrna mokarran. Next base: position 23,743,356 of record JAGIQG010000023.1, on the reverse strand, counting down.
ATTGCATACATTTTAAATGAAAAAATGAAGTGTGGATTCAAAATCCAATTTCCAATGCACGCCAAGCAGTTACAGCAGTGACCATTAATCAATAATTAATTTTTGAAGAAAAATTAATGGATTCCCTGAAGCTTGGCTAACAGATGTATATGCGTCAGATTCTTACCATGATACTGCTGCTGCCGGCAAACACTTAGCATATTAGTGAAGTTAAAATTTGGGTCAAGATGTTGGAAATGTTTGTGTTTACTCCACAACTCACAATGCAGCATTCCATACTACACTTGGTCTATCTTAGCATTGCTTATTCACAAAATAACTTGTCTCTTTTCATACACAGACTGTTGCTCTACTTGTAAATGTACTTTTATTCACCTTTCCCAGTCTTTCTGTTCAGCTGCCAGACTGTCTCAGTGGATCACAGTTACTTCCACACATTGCTTCTGTATTTTTGTCTGGCTTGTCTCCCTGTGATTCTTTCATGGTACTGTTGTTCTGTCTTTCCCCTTGCTCTGTTCTTTCCTGTGTGCTTGTTTCACTCTCTCTGTAAGTTTCCCATTCCACTTGCCTTTCTCTGAGATTTTCTCTTGTGTTTTCATGATGCAGTTTTCTTCTTTTACTTGCTTGCCGTGTCTCACGAGATCTGAAGCTAGGCAGTGCACTGTAGGTGCTGGAGTTCTCTTCTTCTCTTTGGACATAAAGAATGGGAATGGGGATGTGTAGAACAGGAGTAAATATCTGTGGGGGACCAAGATCGAGGGCTTCAAACTGAAAGTCAGCTTTCTATATCAGAATTGTTATAAATGTGCCTCTTCATTATAAGCCTAACAATGCACAAATGTCATGATTGAACTTTACCAAGCACCACTAGTTATATCCATTTTATTCTGCACTACATTTATAATTTAATACTGCTACTTCATATTCATGTAAAATCAGGAAATTGGGATCATATTTATTATAATGATGCTGGAACATGGATCTAGCAGTGAGGTATAGAGCAAACTTCTTCCATATTTAACTTATGAAATCCTAACACCTCCCCACCAAGGGGAGGCATCTATCTATTGCTTGTATTAATTGGGCCAAACATTAAGTTCCCTTTCCAATTTTGGATTGCAATAGTGCAGTATGCGCTATAGGCTTTTTGGTTCATTTTTTCAGATGCACAACTTTCAAACCAGCAACGAGGCTGATCTAGGCTACGACCAAAAAGTTAAGTACTTCCCTGGGAATGGAGCTAGAAGAAGCAAGAGCTTGAGAGCAATATTTTCTAATAGATGACACAACAACCCAAATTAAATGTGAAATAAATTGGACAGCATGCCTTTAAAAGAAAATAGATTTTCAAAACTATTTATTTTCAAAAAGCTGGAGGAAATAGTGTTTGCTAAACATCCCCAAATATCAATCTATTTCAGACAATGGACAGCAATCCTGTCACCTATTAGATATCTATGATGTGGAAATGTTGGTGTTGAACGAGGATAAGAAATCTTACAACACCAGGTTAAAGTCCAACAGGAATATATGGAATCATGAGCTTTCAAAGCGTTGCTCCTTCATCATCACTCATCATGTTAATGGACAACACATACGTTCAGTAATACTTTGCGACATTGATCAGTCTTGAAAAGTGATAGTCAATGAAAGGTGGATTCACCATGCCAAATTGACCCTCAGGTGTCGCAGGATGTGCAGGTTGGAAGGATTAATAGGGTAAGTAAGTATGTGAGGTTACGAGAATAGGGTCTGGGTGCTCACCCTTAGAGAAAGTGAGTGCAGACTCGATGGGCTGAATGGCCTGCTGCTGCACTGTAGGGACCCCATGCTTCTATCAAAGTAAATCTGAAGATATTATTTTGAATCAAACCTTTAGTTTTATTTTTGAGTGCACATTTTGTATGGACAGCAACTGTCTGCTCTAAACCAATCAATGGCATTTCTGGGCTTCTTTTTGCATCTCAGACCCAACATCATTTACTGTTTTGACTAATATTACATATTATAAAAATTAGCTACATAAAGCAGCAGAATTCAAAGCATCATAAATACGGTATTCAACAAAAGGCAAAAATGCTTCAAACATTCTCACCCACAACCACTCAGATTAATGGAGCTATGGATTTCTGTACCATTCAACAGTATATTTTGTGCAATCCCTTAATCCCTCTGATGCATGTTCTTAATAAAGTAAACTTAACCGAATCAGGTTATAATATCTTCGTACGCTTTCACATTCAGTGACACTTTATTGTATCAATATGAACCCCCCCTTACTATTCCATTTAAAATGTTGAACTAAAAATCCCAAATAATGACATTATCTCTTAAATTTACCAGCAATATTTGAATTTTCAAATGTTTAAATAAATAATGTGTTCCTTAAAATAATCACAGCACTTCTAAGGATGTACCAGGATTCAAACACTTGATTCCCAAAATTAAACATTTCTGATATCAATTACATCAGCAATAACAACCACAGAATGAAACTGGTTCTTTCCTTCCACAAGTTATTAAGGTTACTAAGCCTAACCTTGGGCTACGGAGAGGTTTGGAACAGGCTTCACCAGGCGAGAAAGACATTGGGGAATAAGGATAACTTATATGTCTATAAAGCTGTTAATGCAATGAAATGTCCCAAGGCGCTTCACAAGGGTAGCATTATGAACAGAGCGTGACACACAGGGCAGAGTTTTACAGTCTTCAGTGGGGGATTTGCAGGTGGTGGGGAGACTGTAAACCATTGTGGGTATTTTTCCTGCTGTCTACACCCACCTCTGAACTGGGGCACCATGGTGGCACAATGGTGAGCATTGCTGTCTCACAGCCAAAAAGCTAGCAAGTTTACTATCAAATAAATCGGTTGGATTTAAAATTGCTGTTGTCAGACCTCTTACTGAGTCTCACAGCACCAGGGACCAGGTTCAATTCTGGCCTTGGGTGAGTTTGCATATTCTCCCTGTGTCGACATGGATTTTCCTTCAGGTGCTCCGGTTTCCTCCCACACTCCAAAGATATGCAGGTCAGGTGGACTGACTAGGCTAAATTGCCCCTTAGTGTCCAAAGATGTGCAGGTTAGGGGAATTAGTGGGATACATCTGACGTTACCGGAATAGGGCAGGGGGCGGGTCTGAGCAAGATGCTTAGTTGGGGAGTTAACGCAGATTCAGTAAGCCAAATGGCCTCCATCTGCACTGTCGGGGTTTTAACGTGTAGCCAGTCTATCGATGTGGCAATTCACACTCTAAACTGGTCAATTAATAGCCAGTTAAGAGCTATTTCGTACTCAGTTGCAATATTTTGGCTGCTGGACGAGACGGGCAATAGGTAAGTCTAGTTGGGACTAGAATGGGAAAGAAGGAGGTGTTGTGTTGCCTCCTTCACGGACGCCCTTTTCTGATCTGAAGCCTCCTCCAAGGCCAACTTACAGAATCACAAAAATGTAAGTATAGAAGAGGCTATTTGGCCCCTCGTGCCTGTACAGGATCTCCAAGTGAACAAATGACTTTGTGCCATTCTCCTGCCTTTGCCCCATTGTTTCTATTCAAATAATCATCTAATGCTCTCTTGAATGCCGTGATTGAACCTACCTTGACCACTCTTTCAGGAAGTGCATCCAGATTCGAACTACTCGCTGTATGGAAAAACTTCTTCTTATATCACACTTGCTTCTTTTGCAAATCACTTTAAATCTGTGCCCTCTCCTTCTTGATCCTTCTCCAAGCAGGAACAGTTTCTCCCCATCTACTCTGTCCAGACCCCCTCAAGATGGTGAACAACATCATCAAATCTCCTCTTCTTTCAAAGAAGAAGTCCCAACTTCTTCAACCTAACTAAACTTTCCCATCTCTGGAACCATTTCTTGTAAACTCTTCTGCACTCACTCTAATCTGTTCACATCCTTCCTGTAATATAGCACCCAGATACAATATGTAATGTATAGAATACTCCAGCTGAGGTCTAACTGTTGTCTTATACAAGTTCAGCAAAACCTCCTTGCTTCTGTACTCTATGCTTCGATTAATAAAACCCAGGCCACTGTATGATTTATTAACTGCTTTTTCCACCTGTTCTGTCATCTTCAATGATCGATGTCCATATATATCCAGGTCCGTCTGCTCCTGCATCCCCTTCATAATTGTACCCCTTGTTTCACATAATCTCTTTGTATTCTTCCTTGGGGAACTCCATTACAGAGCTTCCTCCAGCCTCTCATTCAGCATTACTCTCTGTTTTCCATTATTCAGCTAATTTTGTATCCATATTGTTACTGTCCCTTTTATTCCATGGGCAATACTTTTCTCATATGTCTGTTGTGTATTGTATCAGACACCTTTTGAAAGTCCGTGTACATCACAGCAATTGAATTACTCTCATCAATCCTCCTTGTTACTTCTTCAAAAAATTCCAGAGTGTTAGTTAAACATGATTTCCCATGCTACTACTAATTCTATCCTGAATAATTATTTCTAGAATCTTCGGCAACACTAAATTAAACTGACTGCTTTGCATTTACTGGATTTCTCCTTATACCCTTTTTTGGACAATTCTCCAGTCCTCTGGCACTTCCCCTGAGTCTTGGGAAGGTTGTGGCCAGTAACTGTGCAATTTCCACTCTCTCTTCCTTCGATATCCCTGGATGCATCCTACCCAGTTCCAGCACCTTGTCAATTTTAAGTACCAACAGTTTATCCAACACCTCCAATTAATGATTTTGAACACTCCTAGTGAGAGAGTTTGGCTAACATCTACCTCCTTGGTAGAGAAAGATGCAAAATATTCATTTAATTATTGCTCTTCCCATCCCCACACAAATGTGCCCTCAGCTGGTCTATGCAGCCACTGCATCAGATGGCATTGTTGGGACCAGTCAACTTCCCATCTTATTGGCTGGTAGTTTCTCAGGAGTGGGCCTTACTCCCCTCATGGAGTTTGGAGGTCTCTCTCCAGAGCAGGGATGAGTTTTATGGCAACTTGTTCCGGTGACAGGCCACTGTATGTCCATAACATCCTGCTCCCAGCCACAAACAAAAATAAATAGTAGTTATATAGCCAAAATCATGGTCAAAGAGATAAGTTTTAAGCAGTTCTTAAAGGAGTAAAGAGAAGCAGAGAAATATTGGGAGATATTCTAGAGTTTGAGATCATAGCGATCAATGATGAAACAATTAAAATTGGAGGCGCACAAGAAGTCAAACTGGAGGACTGGAAATTTCTTGCAGGGTTGTAGAACTGGAGATGATTCCAGGAGATGAGGTAGATAATATCATGGAGGGATTTGAAAACTAGGATGAGAATTTTTAAATCACGTTGCTGCTTATATGGAAGAGAAGGGAATGGTTTAGTTTGGAGGGGCATTGCTTTTTATTTTGGTCGGCACAACATCGAAGGCCGAAGGGCCTGTTCTGTGCTGTAATGTTCTGTGTTCTATGTTCTATGTTCAATGCAGACCAGTGAACACAAGAATGATGGCAGAATGGGACTTGGTAAACTTGAAAAACAAAGCAGCAGCAGAAGAATGAGGATCTCCTCTAATTTAGATAATGTGGGATCATCTAAATGCTCACTGTTTTCACTGACCTCATTCTGATACATTAATAATTTACACAGAAATCATCAACTTTACAGTACTAATTACATACTTCGACAGTTCCTTCATTCAGCATTACAGAATATTCAACACCTTCAGACATTATATATCAATCACATATTTACAATGTAAACTTTGAAATTTTGATTAAACCATCGTGCAGACAGAGATGCTGAATATGATAGAGGTCACTCACTTATTGGTAAACGCAGTAATTATCTCTCAGTTTTTTCTTACCCAAGTGATTAGCTGACAGAGTTAGTAGGAAAGGCCCTCTACTCCTAAAAAGGTGTCCCCTTAATGGTTTCAGTAACACAACTGTACCTCTTGCTGGGATACACTCAAGATGCTGATGGCCAATAATTTTTTAAAAATTAATTTCTGCAATATGGCCACAGCTGGTGTTTATGAATGAACAGAGGATGCCCTAAGGTGATGGTGGTTAGTGCTTTTGAACAATCCATGAGCTGATAAATTGAAAGTAACATTTGTGCCACACAGACAATGATTGGCACTAATGAGGAGTACGGTGGAATACTGTCCACTTCCCTGGATGAGTGCAGCTCCAACAGCATAAAACTATTCAGGGCAAAGCAGCCCTCTTGATAAGCACGCCATCTACCAACTTCAACATTCATTTTCCATCACTAATATACTATGGCAGAATATGTACTACCTACAAGATGCGTTACAGCAAACCATCAAGGTTCCTCCAATAGCATCTTCCAAACCCCTGACCTTCACAATCTGAAAGAACAAGGGGAGCAGATGCATGGGGATGCAACCACCTGTAGGTTCCCCTGCAAGCTGTACACCAGCCTGACTTGGAACTAGATTACTGTTCCTTCACTGTGTGATGTTAGTGCACCTTTACAATTTTTTTAAGTCATGTTCTCTGCAGTTGTAAGCTGACCTTTTAGTTTTTTTTTCATTGTTGCCAGGCCATTTGTCAGAAGTCCTTTTACTGCTGCTTCAATGGCTTAAATGGGGATTTGTTTGTTTTTATTCTGGGGCCTCATGTACCTTCTGGCATTTGTTTAGTGACCTTGCATTGTGAGAGGGAAGATTGGTTGACAAGTCAAAGTCAGAGGGTTCCTCCCCTCCAAATAATCTAAGGATTCATTTTCAGTTTTGGTTTAGAAGGGAGTGACCATCAGATTGGAAAGTAGTGTCTTTTTCTCTCTCTCCGCAGAATAGAGTCTGCTGGCTAGCTGGAAGCAAGTCTGCTGCGCCTTGCTGGAGTGGAAAATCAGCTGTTGTTGGTTACCTTTCCTAGAGTCTTTCCCTGGTATTTTGGGAAGCTGTTCTGACTTCAAGCAGTTGTAGGTGTGTATCAAGAGGGCTACTGAAAGTTACAAGACTGGGAAGTCAGAGTTTCAATTCTCCAAAGGACTAAGTTCCAGCATCATGTAAGCATTTTCATTTGTTGCATTAAACCTGTGTCAAGGGTTTTGTTTATGGAATTTGTTTAATTGGAACATTTTCTCTATTCATTAAGGGTTATACAATATCACAATTCTTGTTTGTAATTGGTAAAAAATATTGCTAATTTTCTTCCTATACGTGTTATCTATTTTATTAAATAAATTTCATTTGCTAAAAGCTCCCCAGTGGGTCAGTTGAATCGTACCTGAAGTGAAGCATCTCATGCTCATCCTAGTCAAATTCGAAGTGTAAAACTTATCATCCAGCCAGACTTCATAAAAAACCTTGGACTTTTTGCTCTGAATCATAACAAGTGTCACTGGGTCAAAATCCTGGAACTCTCTTCCTAACTGCACTGTGGATGCACATTGACCACATGACAAGCAGCTCACCACCACCTTACAAAGGATAATTAGGAATGGGCAATATAGACTGAGTCACAAATGTCTGCACCTTAAGTTATACAGACAGCAGAGAGATTATAAATTAAACAATCCTGATTTCTCTTCTCATTGCAAATAGGAAGTTATTTTTGATTTTCCTGTTTATACATAGTGGCATGCTTTTTGCTTAAACCTTTAGTTTGGAGTGTCCAATCCACTATTAATAACCCCACAGCAAACTTGAGATAAGGTAAAACAAGATGGTTGGTTTACTTTTAAACACAAAACATGGGGAAGAGATTTTGCAATGTCCATTGTTTTTGCACTCATAAGGGAGAACAGTAAGAAGTCCCACAACACTAGGTTGAAGTCCAACCGGTTTACTTGGTAGCACAAGCTTTCAGAGTGCTGCTCCTTCATCAGGTGAATTATTAGTGTCACAAGTAGGTTTACATGTGACACTGCAATAAGTTACTGTGAAAATTCGCTGTTCGTCATACTCAGGCACCTATTCTGGAACAGCCAAGTTGACTCACCTGATGAAGAAGCAGTGCTCCAAAAGCTTGTGCTATCAAATAAACCTGTTGGACCTTAATCTGGTGTTGGGAGACTTCTTACTGTGTCCACCCCTGTCTAACACCAACACCTCCACATGAGAGAGAATATAATGGAAAAACAGTTTAGGGCAAAACCACAACAAAAATAATTATGGTTTCACATAAATCCAGAGTTTGCAATTAAATGTCCAATGGTGTATTCGTTCAGAGGCCAGCAAAGTGGCACAGTGATTGGGGCGGCACAATGACTAACACTGTTGCCTCACAGTGTCAGGGACCCGGGTTCGATTCCCGGGTCACTGTCTATGCACAGTCTGCATATTTGATTTGATATATTGTCAGAAGCATTAACAGAGTGAAAAATATTGTTTCATGTGCGCTATAGAGACAAAGCAAACCGTTCATAGAGAAAGAAACAAAAGAGTGCAGCATGTAGTGTTACAGTCATAGCTAGGATGTAGAGAAAGATCCATTTAATGCAAGGTAAGTCCATTCAAAAGTCTGACAGCAGCAGGGAAGAAGCTGTTCTTGAATTGGTTGGTAGGCGACCTCAGTCTTTTGTATCTATTTCCCACCAGAATAAGGCGGGAGAGAGTATGTGGGGTGATTATTTATGCTATCTGCTTTGCCAAGACAGCAAGAAGCATGGACAGAGTCAATGGATGGGAGGCTGGTTTCTCTTATGTCTGTGTGGGTTTCCTCTGAGTGCTCCAATTTCCTCCCACAGTCCGAAAGATGAGCTGGTTAGGTGCATTGGCCATGCTGGATTCTCCCTCAGTCTACCAGAACAGGTGGCAGAGAGTGAAAAATAGGGGATTTTCACAGCCATTTCATTGCAGTGTCAATGTAAACCTACTTGTAACACGAATAAATAAACAAACTTTAAACCTGAGGTTGAAACTGTTGTAGAGTGATTTGTCTTTCCAGAAATGAGGACTTAGACACTGGAAGAAGGCAATCAAAGACGAATTAGTCTTGAAGGCAGCATTACAAATGTTCCAATACTTCAATGTAGATGAGGGCCAGGCCTGGACAGAACTCTTCCTGCTGCTATCAGTTAGATGGTAAATTGTCTGGAATCAGTTTTGCAGGGCAATATTATAGGTCCTAGCAACTTGGAGAAGCCACGAGATCTCTCACTTCTCCTGGATGTTGGACAAGGGATGTATTTTCCAAGATCAGATATCTTAAATATTCCTTTGGGATTTGATTGTCGGCAGTCACAGTGGATATTAACACCTCTAAGTGGAATAGTTATAGCCCATAAGAAACAATACTTTTCACTGTATGTTAATACATGTGACAATAATATATCAAATCAACTCAAACGGTGGCACAGTGGTTAGCACTGCTGCCTCAGAGCACCAGAGATTCGGGTTTGAGTCCTGGGTGAGTCACTATCTGTGTGCAGTCTACACGTTCTCCCCCTGTCTGTGTGGGTTTCCTCTGGGTGCTCCAGTATTCTCCCTCACTCTAGCACCTGTTCAGGTACACTGAGGGAGAGTTTAGCAGAGCCAATACATCTAACCAGGACATCTTTGGACTGTGGGAGAAAACTGGAGCATCTATAGGAAACCCACACAGACAATGGGAGAATGTGCAAACTCTGCATAGTGACCCAAGCCAGGAATCAAACGCAGGTCCCTGGCACCGTGAGACAGCAATGCTAACCACATGTTTGGAATACATTCATCAGCCTTGTGCTAGCCAAACGCCAAGATGAACATTATAAAATTTTTGAAAAATGCACTTTGGGCAATTGGAATATAATTTATACATCAGCTTTGCAACGATGCAATTATTTCAGTCTATACTCACATTAGCATTAGTCAATTATTTTCACAATCGAGAGAAAAAGTTAAAGCACTCAAACTCAAAAAAGAGGTGAATTGCATCATTGTACCTTTAAATGACCATTGAAAATGAACTATAAAAGGACTGACCATACTGCTAATGAAAGAACCAGTTACAGAATGCTGAAATGATCTCGGAAATTGAAAACAGCGTGCAATGGGTTTTCATAATTTAATATGATGTCCAAGATAATCTCAAAGTTGCCAGAAACATGAACTATAGAAATTCACATGGGTCTTGTCAAAGCATTGCACAGCATATTTAACTATTAAACAGTGAATATTTCAGTCAACACGGTCTCAGAATAAATCATTCCAATGTGTCAAAAAGTATTACACTGAAGCCAATTTGTACATGTTGAAAGGACATTAATATTCTGATTAAGTGAATGGCAATCATTCAAAATTTATGTCTCCACATCTTTTCAAGAAAAGTTTTTCGTTAAATTACAATAATGTAGGTGTATCTAATTTCAACTAGTTTTAAAAGGATTTTTATTTTCAATTAGTCAGGAAGTGAGTTATTGAAATATTGATAACACTTCACCGGGACATCAGTTGACAATTTCATCCCGTTGCACGTTTTCACTTTAATTATAAAATTTCATGCCAATTTAAATTCTTTGGGGAGAAGACTCACAGCCATAAATCAACATGGTTTCTGTGCCCATACTGAGTAAATGATTTCAGCAAAACTGCATTTTTCATAGTAAGCAATTATGCCTTTGCAGCCAACAGAAAATGAGCAGAATAGACACTTTCCTGTCGTTAAATATTCAAACCTAGCATAAGATTTAATTTAAACAAAGTGATTGTGCTAATCATGGCTAAAAAGGAAAGGCTGTGTATATAATCGACATGCATGTCATGAGCTATAAAGTGACAGGGTGGCACAGTGGTTAGCACCGCTGTCTCACAGTGCCAGGGAACTGGGTTCAATTCCAGTCTTGGGTCATTGCCTGTTTGGAGTTTGCACATTCTCCCCATGGCTGTGTGGATTTCATCCGAATGCTCTGATTTCCTCCAAAAATGTGCAGATTAGGTTGATTGGCCATGCTAAATTGACCGTAATGTCAAGAGGATTAGCAAGATAAATATGTGTGTTATGGGAACAGAGCTTGGCTGAATTGTGGTCAATGCAGACTTGATGGGCCGAATGACTTCCTTCTGCCCTGCTGGTATTCTATGATTCAGGTTGCAGGATATTTTGACCATTTTTGCACAGGAAGGGTTCAGGATGAGTTATTTCAACATATATATTAAATTGAAGCTTTCTTTCAAGGCGGTTAGTTTACCGGGACGGACTCATACTCGATGAGAACCAAAAAAGGTGGCTGGCATGTCAAGCAGAAGTTGTTTTTCTCCAAGGTGAAACAATATGTTAAGAGAACATCCACTGTTGTGTTGGAAATTCATTGGTTCTCTGTGATTATTAGTGCAGAGCAGTTGGTAAAGTGGGATCTGCTCTGATGCGGGGCATGGATCTGGAGGAAACCCCTGTAGACACAAGGAGAACATGCCAACTTCACACAAGTCGCCCAAGGTTAGAATTGAACCCTGGTCCCTGGCGCTGTGAGGCAGCAGTACTAACTACCGCAACATTGTGCTGCAGGATGATGGGCAAGGTGGTGGGCAGTTGGAGACAGCATCCAGAGTGATTGGCCAGCACTCCAAGCTGACCTAGAGGTCTTCCCTGCCTGAATGGGTGGGGGTGGAACCATAGATAACCATATAGAGCAATTCTGCCATCTCCCCATCCCATTTGCTTCTTTTTTTTTCTGATTTTTATTTAAAGATTTTTTTGAAAGGTTGATGAGAGAGCACCACCAAGTTGAAGCACCCTCTCTGTTACATTTTGCCTCTGATTGGCCCTCGAGCTTTGAGAGTTCAGTTCACCTTACACAGAAGGATAGGGACCCTATCTCCATGACAATTAAGGGAAAGCCTCCGAAAATCCCAATGTCTCTTTCCATTGCCACCCAAGGCAAGTTTGGACCTAGAGAAAGTTCATCTCCTATTCTATGCCCTTGAAGCAAAATTTCAGCCCCAAAAATCAATCAGGCACTAAAAACAACACAAAATACAGAGATTATAGGGAGAGGGGATTATAGAGATTATAGGGACCAATTCTCAATTTCTTTACTACTGATCAACTATTGCTATAAAAAGGGGCATGTTGTTGAAGCTGTGTCTTGTACTAATCAGGACAGATGCAAGAATGCCCAATGTCAAAGAGAGAAATCATTTATACTGCAGGAGATAGTCTGATTCTTAGCACACTGAGCATTCTAACAGTCAATTTAAGATTATCAGTTGCAATATGATTCTCACGCTTGCTAAAGGGTATATATATTGATTTATCTGCTGCACGCAAAAGGAACGTGTCAAAATTATGGGGAACAATAGCTCCTTGTTTCTTTTCCATGGCAACACATTGGTTGGCAAGTGAACTTGATTGGCCAATCAGCACCCTTTTCTCATGCAGTATAAATTGTTACTCACTTTGAAATTTGGCCTTCTTGCATCTGTTCTAATAAGGTCAAAATAAAAAAACTCAACTTCTGTTTTACATCGACTATTAGGAATTATGCTGTGAAAAAGGCAGGAAGGTGACCCACTGATAAGGAAAATATACTCTTTTTTGTGCATCATTTTTTGAATATATTCAACAAAAATGGGGTTGGGTTTCCATGAGGTTAAGAAACTCCATGGAGGAATGAAAATGGCAGCTAGGAACCAATTCCTGGATTCCTGACCCCAGTCCCAGGGTTTTCTATTTTCAGAAGAGTCTTTTAATGGTACAGAACTATTCAGGTCATGAGCCTATAGCCTGCACTCCCAGCCTTGTCAGGTCCATTGCAAGGATTAGCACGTCCTTGTCATCTGCAATATTTATGGAGTCAAACTAGCTTTTAAATGTGTCATAGTTCACAACACCTCACCTCCCCCATGGAATAAAGTATTCATTCTTGTCTGAGAGCCCTGACACAACTGGAGCACCAAAAACACCTGAACCCAAAGGAAACCATTCCTTGGTTGACAGAGCTAGCTCTCTGATATTGTCTGTCAATTGTGCATTGCTTACTTTAGATAAGAAGGTTTCATATTTTTACAGTTTCAACTATTGACACTTTAGGGGCTGGATGATTGACACTTTAATTAGCCTGTAGTAAACAAGTTTCTTTTTAAAGAAAGTCAGTCAATGTATGACTGTTTTTCTTTAAAGCTTTTTCTTTATACATCCTAATGTTACTGTAGGATTCAATGATTCAGTACAGTGTATTGTGGTGAATGAGTATGGAAGTGCCATAGCTTGACATGGAAAGCAGGTGAAGCCATCGGGACTAGGAATTGGCATGGGAGCATGGAGAGCTATAAGCATAGAGTGGCTTGGGCGGGGAAGGGGGGGGGCATAGAGGTGGGGCACAAGAGGTGGCATGAAGGGCGAGCAGTGTGTGAGGCCAAGGCTGGAGGGACTTTCATTACAGCTAGGATAAAGTACCACAGTTCTGAGGCAGGCCTTTTAAACAGCCATTAAATGCTCTGGCAGCCTTCTCCCAGGTGGCAGGTCCAGACGCACCCTGTCCCCATCCGTTCGCAATGAAAATTCCGTCTTTCTGGCCGTTTTCTCCCGCGGCAGGTGAGCCACACCAGGAATTTTCCCAACTCCTGCTATCCACCCTCAAGGATGAAAATCCAGCCTAATGACTCTGACCCTATTGCTCTCAACACCTTAGCAGATGGTGGAACAGAGCAGTGAAACGATTTGAACCAAACTTCTTTTGGTTTGGTATTAATTCAATCGAACAGCCACGTGTGCAAAAGGCATTGATGTTCGGTTTTGGTCAGGAAAGGAAATTGTTATTACTCCACTGGGACACAGAGTCATACAGATTGATATAGAGTCCTGAGAATCAATAAAATAAAGACACGAAGCCCACAGTTCGGGTGACTAATGTCATTATGCCTAAGTGGTACTTGCAGCGGATCAAAATTTATAACACACAGATATATACATTCAAATTAAATTATTGCTCTGCCCATGAAATTCTTGCAGGATAAAATTTTGATTTGCTGGAATCCGATTTGGAAATTAATGAATTAAGTAACTAATTTCTAGCTATATCTAAGTTAGTAAATTATTCAGTCTTCAAGTAATAACATATCTAATAAGATATTATCATTGAATGATAAAGCACAGCTTGGTAAGCCAGTAGCCATTAATGGTCGTCATTCCAAGGAAATATTTAAATTATCGTGGTGGCACTGAGCACTATCTATATCCTACTATCTGTAATAGAAACCATAGAACTTTACAGCGGAGAAAGAGGCCCTCCGGCCCATCACATTTGTATCGACTACAATCCCACCAGGCCCCACCCCCATATCTTCACATATTCTACCCACTAATCCCCCTAACTTAAGCTAATGTAATGAATAATCCCATAAGCTCCAAATAGAATAGAAAACCCTCAGCTAAGTAAAGGCACCTCATCATTGCATTTCTTGAACAGAATCGGATGAGGTACTCCACAGAACCATAAAAACATGGTGGCACAGTGGTTAGCACACTATTGCCTCTCAGCGACTCGGGTTCAATTCCCAGCTTGGGTCATTGTCTGTGCAGAGTCTGCACATTCTCTCCATGTCTCTGCAGATCACCTCTGGGTGCTCCGGTTTCCTCCCACAGTGTGAGAGGCGTGCTGGTCAGGTGCAATTTAGGGGATTTTCACAGTAACTTCATTATAGTGTAATTGCATTGTAAGCCTACTTGTGACGAATGAATAAACTAAATGTTATGCACAGAATGAGGCCATTTGGCCCATTATGTCTGCTCCAGCCAAAAGAGGAAAAGAAAATAATGGCTGCTCATTTTAATCCCATTTTGTCACCTAGTGAAGAACCTTGCAGGCTCCAGCACTTCAAGGACAGAGATCAAGATACCCGAGCTGGGCATTCCAGCCTCAGCTACCAATTCATGCAGCGAATTCCAATCATCTACCACCCTCTGGCTGAAAAATGTTTTCATATATCTCCTCTAATCCTTCTATTAGTCACATTAAATCTATGTCCCTTGCTAATGAAGCCCTCAGCTAGGGGGAAAAAGTCTTTCCTGTCTATCTATCTAAGCCCCAGAACAATCCAGTCATCCTTCAGCCTCCTCTGTGCTAAGACAAATGATCTTCGCCTACAAGCCTTCCCTCATAGCTACAATTTACAAGACCTGACAATGTTCCCTCAAATCTCTGGACTCTTTCTAGGGCAATTAAGACCTTCTTGAAATATGATGAAGAGTCAGACGGACGCGAAATGTTACTTTTAAAATTTATTAGTCATAAGTAGGCTTGCATTAGTACTGCAATGAAGTTACTGTGAAAATCCCCTGATTGCCACACTCTGGCGACTGTTTGGGTAAACTGAGGGAGAATTTAACCAGCACATCTTTTGGACAGTGGGAGAAAGTCACGCAGACATAGGGAGAACAAATAGACTCTGCACAGGCAATGACAAGACAGGAATTGAACCTGGCACTGTGAGGCAGCAGTGCTAATCACTCTCGCTCTGTACTCTCCCTCCACAGGTGCTGCCAGGCCTGAGTTTTTCCAGCATTTTCTGTTTTTATTTTAAGATTTTCCACAATATTTTGCTTCTATTTCATCACATTTTGTTTAAATTGGCGGGACCGCCTACAGAAGTATTGACAAGTGCCAGAACTCATCAATTAGCATTAATGAGACCCACATTCAAATTTTGGGCTGGCATTGAACTTTCCAATTTGGGCACCAATTAACAACCCAAAGGCTCGAGCACTGGAACCTCTTGAAGGATAATAATATATCTAACAAAGAGAATGGCACCTTTTGAAAATAATAATTAAATAACAATCTAATGCAATTTCCTAATTAGCCTTGTGAAAAAGTTAACCTCTGAAGGTCAATGTACGACAGATAAAGTTTTAGTGCAGCACATTCATTTTAATCCATTACTTCAAATATCAAGTTACTGATGATTATTTTGCCAGTTTACATCTGAATCCACTCTCCCATCTTCCCCTGGGTTTCTATCTTCAAAACAGTCTTCAAGCAGTGGCAATCCAGCAACAAATTTTTCAGAAGTGATATTATGAATCAAGGCTCCATTCAAATTCATTCACATGTTGCCCAATATCAATTTGGACATGATCTGCGCAGTCAGTATCTTAGAATTATCATGAAAACTATCAAATAATATTTTTTTCCACTGAGATTATATTGAATAATAATAATGTTATTATTGAGATTAAAGACACATTCCAGTGACTTGGGCACAGTGGTTAACTCTGTTTCCTCACAGTGCCAGGGACCCAGGTTCAATTCCAATCTTGGGTCACTGCCTATGTCGGATTTTCATGTTCTCCCCGTTATCTGCGTGGGTTTCCTCCAAGTGCTCCGGTTTTCTCCCACAGTCTGAAGAAGCGCTGTTTAGGTTGATTGGCCATGTTAAATTGACACTAGCAGAGTAAATGTGTGAGGTTATGGAGCTAGGGCCTTGTGGGATTGTGGTCAGTGCAGACTTGATAGGCTGAATAGCCTCCTTTTGCATTGTAGAGATTCTATGATGATAATGACACAATTTGCATCATTGAACCTTCCACATTCTAAGAACATTGAAATGACCTTCTCCAAAAAACATACTAAAGACTCTGGGGGTGATCTTATTGTCTCATCTGCTCGTTGATCGGCATGACAAGCTGGTAAGATTGGGCAAAGATTTGTAGTCCCTCAATGTTACCAGAATTAATTTGTTATTAGGGATCTGTTCTGGGATCCTGGCTGTTCGTAATTTTCATAAATGACCTGGATGGGTTGGTAAGTTTGCTGAGGACATGAATGTTGGTGGTGTTGTAAATAGTTTGGAACGATGTCAGAGGTTGCACCACGACATAGTAGGATGCAAGGCTGGGCGAAGAAGTGGCAAATGGACTTCAATCCGGACAAATATGTAATGGTCCATTTTGGCAGGTCAAATGGGATGAAAAAGTATAATATCAAGGGCAATGTACTCTGAGTGTATTCTGATCCTCTACTCTGAGCAGTGTAGAGGATCAGAAAGACCTTGAGGTCTGGGTCCATAGGACTCTTAAATTGGCCTCACAGGTAAAGGATGTGGTTAAGAAAACGTATGATGTACTGGCCTTCATCAATCGAGGTACTGAGTTTAGAAGTCGGGAGATAACGTTGTAGCTTTATAAGACCCTAGTCAGACCTCTCTTGGAGTACTGTGCTCAGTTCTGGTCAACTCATTACAGGAAGGATGTGGAATTGAAAGAGTGCAGAGGAGATTCACAAGGTTGTTGCCTGGATTGGGTGGCATGCCTTATGAGAATAGGTTGAAGGAACTTGGTCTTTTCTCCTTAGAGAGACGAAAAATGAGAGGTGACCTGATAGAAGTGCATAAGATGTTGAGAGGTATAGATCAGGTGGATTCTCAGAGGCTTTTTCCAAGGGCTGGAATGGTTGCTACGAGAGGACACAGGTTTAAGGTGCTGGGGAGTAGGTACAGAGGAGATATCAGGAGTAAGTTTTTCACTCAGAGGGTGAAGAGTGAGTGGAATTGGCTGCCATCGGTGGTGGTGGAGGCAAATTTGATAGGGTGATTCAAGAGACTTGTGGAAGAGTATATGGAACTTAATAGAATTGAGGGTTATAGGTAAGCCTAGTAGGTATGGATATCATCGGCGCCACTTGTGGGCCAAAGGTCCTGTTGTGCTGTAGCTTTTCTATGTTCTATGTTCCAATTTGCTGGTGAAATTGGTTCATCCCCAGAAAGGACACAAAGCCGATTTCAATGTTCAATAATTCAATTAAATTAGTGAGTCCTGAACACTACCATCTGGGCTCACTTGCCCTTACCTGCTCACTGGTCGAGGTCCTCACCAGCAAGGATCATATGTGGTCCCCACCAACACGGATTTGACGTGATGGCCTCGCCACTGGGACCAGGGATCATTGAAGCCCTCTGGGTGAATGGGGTTAGTGTCTCTTGACCGATCCCAGCTTGACAACTTGACACTGCCCATCAGATAGGGCCAGAGGAGGTAAAGCAGTAGGTGGATTTTTTTGGGTGGGGACAGAATGATATCTGGGTTGGCGAATAGCTGGGGTGGGGCAGGAGACTGTCAGAGTGAGCAATCAGCAGCAAGCCCCAAAGTCCATGAAGGGAGGAGAAGTTAAGGGGAAGGTTCAGCAAATGACAAGAGATCTCCCAGTGTACACTGTGTACTTAGTACACTGAGAGATCAGGATGCATGCACGAAGGTGCCCCTAGAGATCAGTAACTGGCTTCACTGCTCCTCCCCTTAATGGTGAGAATTACATGTGGCTGTTTTTCTTTCCAAGTGCCATATGATTGCAACCCAAATCTTTCTCTCCCATTTTTATGCTCATTCTGTCTTTCGAATTGTTTTGGCAAGATTGCTGCCAATGGTCAGGATTTTCTGTGTGACGTGTTTCGTGGCAATGGAGGCAACCCATCATTGGCCAGCCACAGGCCACCTCTGTCCTATGCACCCTCCGCCACTGGGAAGCCTGGAAGACCTCACCGACGAGAAGGCCAATGGCCTCAGGGAAATATTAAGGAACCACATCTCCCATTCCAGGAGCACCATGTCCAGAAATGCATCCGGATACTCGAAGAGTGGAGATAACCAACTAGGCATAGCCACTTGAGCAATGTCAGAACCTGATCTAATCAAACTACAATTGGAATACACTGCTCATCATCTTATTGTATCCCTGGGCAGGTGGGTGAAGATCATGTGCCAACCCAACCCTTTTGTGCTTTAAGCACCTGCTCTCCTCACAGAATAGGACAAGCACCCAAAATGCCAAAGGGACAAGATCCAGAGTCACTGTTTATCTACCCAGTTTGTAAGTTTTGAACCCTGCCTGCTGACTGTAATGACTACAGCTGCTGCATAAAAAGCAAAGTGTCAACTCAGCACAGCAGTCTCCAGAAGATCAAATAAACTGTCTGCATTTTTAAATCAACTTAACATCAGAAGCATCAGACTTACCAAGTGAAAACAGCATGACCATCGAATTCAGCTTGAAAGCAGCCAAGTCAACAACCTCTCAAGAACAGTACACCTGTTCAATTTTATTAGACTCTGAAGTTGTTTGCTCTTCTGGTCCTGCCAATATAACTTCATGTTGAATGCAGCCCTTGCTGACATGAAACCCACGATAGAGGTACACTGTCAGCGCCAGTATGAATGCTTGGAAACTTCCAGCCAACGTTGTACTCAATAATTTTAGACTGTAAACTTTCCCCTCCATCCTGACCCCCTCTTTTCTTTTCTGATTCCTATTAAAACCCCACTCCCTCCCGCACACAGTCACCTATCCTGGTTTTTCAGTTTTGCTCCCACTAAGCACTGACTTTTATTGTCCTATTAACATATTCTGCCACTAAAAGAGAAAATGCTGGAAAATCTCAGCAGATCTGGCAGCATCCACCATAAGGAGAAAAAGGAGCTGATGTTTTGAATCTAGATAATCATTTGTCAAAGCTCAAAACTGAACTGTGGCAAAGATGACATACGGTCATCTGGATTCGAAACATCAGCTCTTTTCTCTCCT
This sequence comes from Sphyrna mokarran, assembly GCA_024679065.1. Taxonomy (NCBI): domain Eukaryota; kingdom Metazoa; phylum Chordata; class Chondrichthyes; order Carcharhiniformes; family Carcharhinidae; genus Sphyrna; species Sphyrna mokarran. The sequence goes on along the minus strand of JAGIQG010000023.1, from coordinate 23,723,922 downwards.
TACAGATGCTGCCAGACCTGCTGAGATTTTCCAGCATTCTGTCTTTTGGTCGCACATATCTGTATGGGTTTCCTACAGATGTTCCAGTTTCCTGTCACAGTCCAAAGATGTGCTGGTTAGATTGACTGGCCATTTTATATTGCCCCTTAGTGTCAGGGGAATAGCTAAGGTAAATGCATGGGGTTATGAGTATAGAGCCTGGGTGGGATTGCGGTTGGTGCAGACTCGATGGGCCAAATGGCCAAATCCTTCTGCACCTTAGGATTCTATAACAATGATTTGAAATAACTGATCATGACTTTAAAAAAAACAGCTATTTAAGAGATATATTCCAATATGCTACTATTGAAAAGTTTTTACATTTGTGCTTGCATCTTAAGAAGTTAGTTGTCAGAGCTTCTGTGAAATCCTGCAGTTATTAGAAATGTTGATGAATTTATCTTGGAATTGTGATCAGTTTGAAAGGCAAGAGCTGTCTGCCAGCACAATGCATTTTAAACCAGAGTAAAAGATTGTGAACACTTCAACCCTTTGCAAGCTTCAGGTGGATTGCATTGAATAAAACAGGTGCAACCTTGTTCTGGGCCAAAGAGTCTAATTTCATTCCAAGTTATATGGAGTCACAAGAGTAATGCTTAGACTGGAAGTTATGTTCTCAATTGCCTTATTCAAAACTACAGTAGAGCCAAAAAACTTCCTATAAGTGATTCAGGTCATTGGCCATCACTCAGTGTTATTTTCACACATAAGTGATCACTAATTGTTTGAGACGTTGCTATTGGTCTTAAAATAAAAATCTAAAGACTTGCCTAAATCAAAAACAAGCAAAGGTTTAAACTTAATCTAATGCGGTAATCTTTTATGGAGCAAATGAGACACAAAGAATAATGCAAACTTGGCCATAAGATCTTCGCCACGACTTGGTGAAATTTGTCCACTTAAATAAAATCACTCTTGGGATATGACTGTTGTTGACCAGGCCAGCATTTATTTTCTATTTCAAGTTGGAATCTGGGAACCTACCCTTAAATGGTACGATAAAGTCGCCATCATCCCAGATGTCCAGCTGACTGATGGTGATTTTACTCCATAGCTAACAGTAGAGCAAGGAGACAGGAAATTCCAGGCCATGGAGGTCTATGGTTTTCTGGAATGTTTTAGTGTAAATATGAGAGAAGGGCAGAGCTTCTTCACTGAGGAAAACTGTACCGGCTTTATTTTAAAACGTCATTGCACGTATAGGATCCATTCATTCCTTAGAACAGATGAAGACAGCACTGATACTATTAATTTCTTTTGTTGAACAGAACTTAAAATTAAATCATTGCAGAAAACAAAGAGAAGAACTGGAGAGAGAGAGAGAGAGAGAGCGAGCGACTGGCGCCTTCTCCCATTCTTATTCTGATCAAAACAAAACTCAAAATGGACTGTTATATATTAATTTTTATCTCACTGCTATGAGAGTGTCCTTCACAGGCTGACTCTGTCTTCAAAAACAGGTTTTGCAGCTTGTTATGAGATCTTGCAGCTATTGTTCAATTTTTCCACTTCTCCATTCCAGTTCACCTTCATTCCATACCCTGGCAGTTCCCACCAGCGCCCCCCACCCCCTCACCCCACTTCAATGCAACTGCCACGTTCCTGAAGTAGTTATTTAACAAACTGTTCTCAGCTTCTGATTACTTAATGGACACTTTTTAGCACCTTCTCAGCCTTCTACATACTCATTTACATTCCTTTTGTCCAATTCCATATACCTACCTGACTTCCCCACCCCCTCCACCCCTATAATATAAATCTCCACTGATTCTCTTTGCTCTTAACTCTGACAAAGGGCCATCTAGACTTTAAACGTTGGTTCTGTTCTCTCCTCACAGGTACTGTCAGACATACTGAGATTTTCCAGCATTTTCTGCTTTTGTTTCAGATTCCAGCAGCCACAGCATGTTGCTTTTGAGTTACTATGAAAATCTCCTAGTCACCACACTCCTGTTTGGTTACATAGAGAGAATTTAAGACAGCCAATACACCCAACAAACACATTTTTGGGATATGGGAAGAAACCAAAGCGCCTGGAGGAAAGCCACACAGACACTGGAAGAATGTGCAGACTCTGCACAGACAATGACCCAAGCTGGGAATCAAAGCTGGGGGTTTGGACGGGCAGGAATTTGTAAAATGTGTACTGGAAGGATCGTTGAAGCAGTATGTGGCTAGCTCAACTAGAGAAGGGGCTATATTGGATTTAGTTCTGAGTAATGAGCCAGGGCAGGTGGTTGATGTTGTAGTAGGGGAACATGTGGCTAACAGTGACCACAATTCTGTCTACTTTAGGATACAGATGGAAAAGGATGCTTGTTGCCCTAGGGGCAGGATGCTGAATTGGGGGAAGGCTAACTACGGTCGGATTAGGCAGGAATTTAGGGAAACTGATTGGGAACGGTTGTTCGAGGGTAAGTCCACGCTAGGCATGTAGGACTCTTTCGAGGGAATACTGAAAATGTTGCAAGATAAATATGTGCCAGCCAAGAGGAAAGATGGGAAAGGTAGGATTAGAGAGCCATGGATTACTAGGGACATTGAGGATTTGGTTAGGAAGAAAAGAGAGGAGTATGATAGGTTAAAGCAGCTGGGAACAGAGACAGCGTTGGAAGAAAATAGAGAGAGTAGGAGGGAGCTCAAATGGGGAGTTAGGAGGGCAAAAAGGGAGCATGAAATGATTTTGGAAGATAGGATTAAGAAAAACCCAAAGGCTTTTTACTCCTATGTTAGGAATAAAAGGATGGTTAGAGGAAAAATCGGACCTCTTAGGGAAACTGTGCTTAGAGCCTGAGGGAATGGCGGAGATCCTGAATGAATACTTTGCGTCGGTATTCACGAAAGAGAGGGGCTTGTTGACAGCTCCTTTCTCTGAAGAAGCTGTAGACCAGCTGAGGGAAATATCCATACCGAGGGAGGAAGTGTTAGAGCTTCTAGGTAGCTTTAAAACTGATAAATCTCCGGGGCCTGATGGCATTTATCCCAGACTGCTTAGACAGGTACAAGGTGAAATTGCTGGGCCTCTGACGCAAATCTTTGTCTCTTCCTTGGACACAGGTGAGGTCCCAGAGGACTGGAGAATAGCTAATGTATCATTGTTTAAAAAGGGTAGTAGGGATAACCCTGGAAATTATAGGCCAGTGAGTTTGACGTCAGTAGTAGGGAAGCTGTTGGAGGGGATTCTTAAAGATAGGATGTATAGGCACTTAGAGCGTTGCAATCTGAGTAGGGATACGCAGCATGGATTTGTTAAGGGGAAGTCGTGCTTTACGAATCTGGTAGAATTTTTTGAGGAGGGACGAAAATGGTGGACGAAGGGAGAGCCGTTGATGTAATCTATATGGATTTTAGTAAGGCGTTTGACAAAGTCCCTCATGGCAGGTCAGTTGAGAAGGTCAAGGCTAATGGGATACAAGGACAGGTAGCTAGATGGATAAGTAACTGGCTTGGTAATAGGAGACAGTGTAATAGTGGAAGGGTGTTTTTCTAGCTGGAGGTCGGTCACTAGTGGTGTGCCACAGGGCTCAGTACTGGGACCTCTTCTGTTTGTAATATATATAAATGATTTGGAAGAGGGAGTAAGTGGAGTGATCAGCAAGTTTGCAGATGATACAAAGATGGCTGGACTTGCGGATAGTGAGGAGCATTGTCAGGCGATGCAGCCGGACATAGATAGGCTGGTAGCTTGGGCAGACAGATGGCAGATGGAATTCAATCCTGATAAATGTGAGGTGATGCATTTCGGGAGAAAGAATGTAGGGGAGAGGTACATGATAATGGGTAGACCTATTAAGAGTATAGAAACGCAGAGGGACCTGGGGGTGCAGGTGAACAAGTCCCTGAAGGTGGCAGAGCAAGTGGAGAAGGTTGTGAAGAAAGCATATGGTATGTTAGCCTTTATAGGAAGAGGTATAGAGTACAAGAGCTGGCCTTTAATGTTGTAGTTGTATAAAACGTTGGTTAGACCTCACTTGGAATACTGCGTCCAGTTCTGGTCGCCCTACTACCGGAAGGACGTGGAGACTTTGGAGAGAGTGCAGAGGAGGTTTACCAGGATGCTGCCTGGTATGGAAGGTCTGAGTTACGAGGAGAGGTTAGGCAAATTGGGACTATTTTCCTGAGAAAGACGTAGACTTAGAGGAAATCTAATAGAGGTGTACAAGATTATGAGGGGTGTAGACAGAGTAAACAGGGTTAAGCTCTTTCCTAGGATGGACTCGAATAGCATGAGGGATCACGGGCTTAGGGTGAAGGGGGTATGGTATAATTTGGATGCTAGAGGGAGTTTTTTCACACAGAGGGTGGTGGGGGTATGGAATGCGCTGCCAAGTAAAGTGGTGAAGGCAGGAGCTCTGGAGTTATTTAAGAAATACTTAGATGGGCACATGAACAGAACGGGAAAACTGATTTAAAATAGGAATCATAAGCTTTGGGAGTCCCTGGGAAGTGTGTAAATAGACGATGATATTGATGTTCTTGTTTTTATCCTACAGGTGCTTTGGTCCACCTTGTTGTCTAACGAGGGGCATACACACGATGGGTCATGAGAGGGCTGCTGTTGGATTTTTTTTTCAGAGAGTATCCTAGTGCTTCACGTCATTAGTATACACTTGACCTGGACCATTTGATGGGCAACACGACAGCTCAGTGACTATAGCTGTGCTGTGCAGATACATGGATTTGGGCCTGTGTCTGTGGGAGTTTGCGCATTCTCCCTGTGCTTGCGTGGGTTTTCTCCGGGTGCTCCGGTTTCCTCCCACATCCCAAAGATGTGTCCTTAGGCTAATTGGCAAAACAAATTCTCCCTAAATTGACTCAAATTTGGTTTTTAATCCATAGATCTATAAACATGGACAGGGATCGCGGGTAGGGGTGGGAACATCGGGGTGGTGGCGCGGGATCATTGGGCCAAAGGGCCTGTTTCCCGTGCTGTTTTGCACTTGGTTCTTTGTTCAAACCAAGGTTCCTAGCACTGTGATGCAGCAGTGCTAACCACTGTGCCACTGCGATAAATGCATACAATTGAGGAAGCCCCCAAACTATGCTGGCTTTACTAGGAGCAAGAGCACAATAGGTTTTGAATACGTTTAACTGGCTTAAGCAGAATGGATGGAATTTTCTGGCTGTTACTGCCGACAGGATCTTCCGGTCCCGCCAACAACAAAGTCCTGCTATTCGGAAATTCCGTGCACACAGTGGGGATCTCTGTTGACAATGGCGGCACCCAAAGATCCCGTCACCAGCCAATACGGGGCTGACTACGCCACTACAAAACACACCATTAAAATGCATGGAAAATGCCACCCCATAATACACTTCAATAGGTCTTCAAATTACTGACATTTAAAAATGTGTAGAATCTTGTAATTATATTGCAGTACTATGCTCCATTTCTTAGACTTGTTTGAAAAAAATTATATTCAAAAAGATTTTTAAATGAGCCTTTTGTATTCTGGGACCCAATAAAAATAAGCTTAAATTTCAGAGCGTCAAAGGAGTGGAAACATGTGTCATTTATGGAATTCTCTGACTGGGATAGGAATAATTTTATGTGTGAGGCTGAATTCTAATAAAAAATGTCTTTATTAAATGAAATTGAATTAATGCAGAAACTCTTTCACCTGAACGCAATTTGTGTTTAAAACACTGGGATTTTTTGTTTCAGTTTCAGTTCCAACAGCATCTAAATGAAAAATCTACCTTTCGACGTATAAATGACTGCTTGATGACTTTTAGCTTTTGTGCCAATTAAGGAAAGAGGAACTTCTTGAAGGAAGGTTAGGTTAACATTAGGATTGTGTTTGTTTGCATTTTCCTTGAGCCATTATTATTTCCGTTGATTGTTAGGTCAGATTTTACATTCCAGTCTAAAAGCAAGAAGGCATGATGTTACTGTCCATCCACACTCCCACTGCAGTGAAGTTGGAGAATTTGGTGCCCAGCCAAATCTCTATTCACTACAGCGGGAAAGGAAAATCCCAGCGGTGTAAATGGAGATTAGGTTTGGCCATAAAATTTTTCTCAGAAAATTTAGGTTTTCACTAGTAAAAGCAGCATAATCAGAAATTGTCATAATTTCAGCATAATATCCAGGAAATCCCAAATCAGTGTCAGTGGAAGCACAGTGGTCAGCACTGCTGCCTCACAGCACCAGGGACCCAGATTCAATTATGAGTTTAGGTGATTGGCTATTTGTCTGTGGAGCTTGCATGTTTTGATTTGATTTATTATTGTCACACGTATTAACATACAGTGAAACGTATTGTTTCTTGCACGCTATCTGGACAAAATATACTATTCATAGTGAAGGAAACAGAAGAGTGCAGAATGTAGTGTTATAGTCATAGCTAGAGTGTAGAGAAAGATCAACTTAATGTATGGTTAGTCTATTCAAGGAAGAAGCCGTTCTTGAGTCAGTTGGTACATGGCCTCCGATTTTTGTGCTCTCTGTGTCTGCATGAATCTCCCCTGGGTGCTCTGGTTTCTTCACACAGACTAAAGGTGTGCATGGTTAGGTGGATTAGCCATGCTAAATTGACCCTCAGTGTGCAAAGATGTGCACATTAGGGAGATTAGCCATTGCAAAATTTGCGTGTGGAGATGGGGGGGGGGGGGGGGGGGGGGTATTCTCTCAGAGGAATTCAGTGCAGACTTGATGGGCTGAATGGCCTTCTTCTGCACTGTAGGGAATCCAATGAATTGCCAATATTACAGACAGTTGGAGAGATAATGCTGACACAGAAATTCTGTACATTGCTGCTGGAATAGTTAACATGCTCATTAAAAGTAACTGGAGGTGGATGGCCAGCAATTATGACACATGCTCGGAGCCAATTAATCTGTTAGCATTAGCAACAAATTCTGCTGTATTTTCTTCTGTTCTGGCATATTTTAATATTTCAAACATTTTGATTTAATATAGAAGTTTCCATACCATTTAAACCGTTCATGTGCTGTTCTTGTTGAAACATACAGAACAAACTATTTTGCAGATATTCCATGGAGCATGTTACGCATCACAATTTCTGACAACAATAAATGAGATTTATGAAGCCTTTACTATGGAGAGGTAACTCTTGATTTGCATAGTGATATTGCTGTGAAAAACCACAAGATCATTATTTCCAGTGCACTGCAAGCAACGGGACAAACCTTTGCTTTTGAGTGTTCTTTAAGGCAATAACATCAAATGATTCAGAGGGTGTCATAAACCATGACTGCAATATCTGACTGCTGTATCAATGCCATCTAAACCCTGAGAAAAACGTTATGTATGAGGCATTATTCTCTTTGCATGTACTGGGACAGCATCCAGACGCCATCTCATTCCGTTTTCAGAATTAATTCTACTGCTGACTAGCAATAGCCGTCTCAACAATTGCATCGTGTGCTTTGAACTGGCACGGTTCTCAAATTCTGTTGTACTGCACAACAGGGATAAAGAAGCTTAACAAAAGGTAAAAATGTGCTTCCGCACAAGAAATGACATTTAAATTTTATTGACATTATTTCCCCCTCATCCTTCAAATTCTTAAACTTTCAGACACCAACCATAGGGCAGTGTGGCCTCCTTCTGCACTATAGGGATTCTATGATTCAATGAATAGATAGTCATGGTGGCCAAAGGTATTCGTAAGAAACCAAGATTAAGTTCAACAGGTTTATTTGGAACCACGAGCTTTCAGAAGGCTGCTCTTTCATCTGATGAAGGCCTGTTGGACTTTAACCTGTTGTGAGATTTCTTACTGTGCCCACCCCAGTCCAACACTGGCATCTCCATCTCATAGGAAATAACTATAAAGACTTTCTTGTTTCTTCGTTCCTCTCTGCATGACATATTCTATGACTGTAGCTTATTGCAAACCATAATCCTCCTAATCCTTATGGTATCCCTCATTCAGATGCTAAACATCAAACGTATTACCATTAAACACTTTGACCATTAACATTAAACATCCTGTGATCTTCAGTACCTTGTTTTAAAAGGGAACTAATACACATATGTTTTCAAAAACCATGAGCAGCAATGATGTACAGGTATTGGCTACTGGCCTCCTTATCTGGCATCACAAAATCCAGAATGAACAGAAAATCGGCATTCAAAGCCAAGGTAACAATTTAAAATTGGTGTTCAGAGTGCTCCTTTGAACTGTTACTATATTTTGGTTACCCAAAATCTATAAAATCCCCAAATCTGGCACATGTCTAAAGATGTGTGGGTTAGGTGCAGGGGCCACGCTAAATCGCGCCTTAATGCCAGAGGGAAGAGCAGAATAAATATGTGGTGTTATGGGAATAACACCTGGGTGGGATTGTAGTCGGTGCAGACTCAATGGGCCCAATGGCTTCCTTTTGTACTGTAGGATTCTATGATTCTGTGGTCTATGCACTTTCTTTTAATTCTAGGTTTCTGACTTTGTTAAGCTGCACCTTCTGTCTGATCTCATTCGCTTTATAAAAATAATCTTTCCAATTTTGTAAGAACTGCATTGGGTACACATCGAGAAAACATTTCTACATGTGGATGAGTCCAAAATTAGGTGGTATGAATATAAGATAATCACCAATTAATTCAATAGAGAATTCTAGAAGATCTTCTCAATCCAGAAGGCAGAACTCGCTGCCTTGGGTAATTAAGATGAATAGCTTAGAAGCATTTAAGGGAAAGCTAAATAAAGGTGAGGGAACAAAGAATAGAAGATAATGCTGATATAGTTAAATAAAGAAGTAGGGAAAGAAAAATTCTAATGGAGCATTAACAATAGCATTACTGAATGGCCTATTTCTGAGCTGTAAAAGTTTGATATAAATTGTACATCTCCTATACTCTGAGCTGTTGGTTGCCCTCTCCTTTAGTTGCTATTGAACTATGAAACTGCTGACATGGACTGGTGAACTCGTTCTCGGGAGTGAATAATCCTCAATAACAATTTCTGAATTAAGAATTCACAATGTTTTAGTCACCATTTTGCAATGCAAAATTTATTTCCTTATTCCTTCAGAACAAGCCTTGAAAAAGACTCAGATTCCCTAAACAGTTTTTATTTGGTCTTCATCAACTGATTTTGGCATCTTAAGACATGAGGAAGCACCAGAAACAGGCAATGAGTAACCATTTACCATCATATAAAGGCAGTTTAAAAAAAAGAGAACATTTAATAATGGATTGGCTCCGTCTCTGACAGTAAATAAATATTATAAGGCCTAGTGTGAAGGGGATGCAAGAAGATTCAAAATAACAATCATTTTCTTTCCACTTTCTGACTACAGAAATGTTGAAGAATCCTGTGTTTCCACAGAGACAGAAGCAACCTTAAAAATCTCAGCAAGGTGCAGTGGAAAAGCACAGAGGTTGCAAATGTAACACTTTTAGTAATGAGGTACAGCATCCTTTTAATGTAAAAAGCAAAATGATATCAATCTGGGACTTGAATTGAAATTGTAACTTCTAAATATTGACCCTAATGAGGTTCTAAATGCTCTTATTATCTAAGAGGTGAGGTGGTAAGAGTGGGATTGCAAGTTTAGCCCCATTAGCTTTTCGTGATACTTTAAACTGGTGGAGTAGTCCATACAGGATATGATGCAGCAGATTAGGAATGCCACCCATTACCATCTTCAAGGGCAACCTGGAAAGTGCAAAAAAAGCTGGCCTAGTCAATGATGTCTATAGTCACTAAATGTAATATTAAAAATAGCTTTATCAGATCTTCCTTTTAAATAAAAAAATGAAATTTAGTTATTTGGGAGATCAAATCTGCAGAGGAAACATGTTAAAATATGGAGAATGCACTGCTGTCACCTATGTCAGAGGAGGTTTACCAGGATGTTGCCTGGTATGGTGGGAAGGCCTTATGAGGAAAGGCTGAGGGACCTGAGGTTATTTTCTTTAGAGAGAAGAAGGTTACGTGGTGATCTAATTGAGGCACATAAGATGATCAAGGGATTGGATAGGGTGGACAGTGAGAGCCTTTTTCCTCGGATGGTGATGACCAACACGAGGGGACATAACTTTAAATTAAGAGGTGATAGTTATAGGACGGATGTCAGAGGCAGGTTCTTCACACAGGGGGTGGTGAGGGCATGGAATGCCCTGCCTGCAGCAGTTGTGGACTCGCCTACTTAGGGCGTATTCAAATGTTCGGTGGATAGGCATATGGATGATATTGGAATAGTTTAGGTTAGAGGGTCCACTGGCCGGCGCAACATCGAGGGCCGAAGGGCCTGTACTGCGCTGTAATGTTCTATGTTCTATGATCCTTTCAGTTTAAGAATGCAGCTATACCAATTAACTCATCCTAGATTGGCAACTGTATATTGAGGAGCACTGTGGGAACAGCAAAGCTATTCTGTAGCTCACACTCTGCCTAATAGGCCGCTCTGCACATGTACACTTGCACAAGTGCTCAGTGGTTTGTTCCCTTAATTGCTGACTATAGAATACAAGCAATAACATTCTCCTCGCACTTATAAAATGCCAGGGGACACAACAAGCCTCTTGACTACCTGTAAAACCTGGCTTTACTCATAGTTATACTCAACTTATATCTATATTATCAAGCTAGGGTCAATATTTAAAAGTAAACTTTGGATACAAGACTCAGATTGGCATCTTTGGTTTTTTTTAAAACATTAAAAGGACACTGTATCTAAAAATGTTGCACTTGCAACTTCTGTGCTTTTCCACTCTCCTTTGCTGAGATTTTTAAGGTTGACTCTGTCCCTGTGGGGACAGGAGATCCTTTGATATTTCCATAGTCAGACAGTGGAAACAGAATGATTGTTATTTTGAAACTTCTTGCATTCCCATTGGCTTTATGATATTTGTTTACTGTCAGTATTCAAGCTTACCTCCTGGTAAAGGTCTCACACTGCAGAGCACAAGGAGTCAGATTGGAGCCCAACTCAATACTACTTTTGCATTGCCACATATCCACAGTTACTTAACTTCAGTACAATTTCAGCATCATAAATACAGTCAACAAAATGCCTATTTAGGCTGAGGAATATGAATAAGAACCATTGCCATTTTGAGTTTTATTCCATAGACTCCAAGAGTCCTCTATTGTCGCAATTTTCCACACCAGCTCCCAGAAGGTTCCGTCATGCAATATAGATTCTGTGGGGCAGCCTGAACCATACAGATATGAAATGGAAAATGTATCTCACAAATCATATACTGCTGTGGATTTTGCCATAACAATAAATGACTGATCATATAATCCACCAAAACCATTACTATTATATGGTGGGATTGTTAGCTTCATGAGAACCATATTGTGTGTGAAATAATAAGCTAACGCTCTTGCTCACATCTGTTTGGGCAAACCGGTCTATTCCAACTACATTGCCCTCCAAACTATTCCCAATTTTCTATTTTTGGCCAATGTCCCTCTAATCCTTTCCCATCCAAGTACTTATCCAAACGCTTTTTTAAATGTTGCTATTGAACTTGTCTCAACCACTTTCTGTGGCAGCTCATTCCATATACACACCATTCTATGCTTGAAGAAGTTGCCCCTCAGCTCCCTCTGAAATCTTTTCCCTCTTACCTTAAACCAATGCCCTCTAGTTTTCAATTTCCCTTCTCTACGAAAAAGACTATGTGTGTTTATCCTATCTTTGTCCCTCGTGATTTTATATACCTCAATACAGTCACCCCTTATTCTCCTATGTTCCAAGGAATAAAATCCTACCCTGGCCAACTGCTCCCTATAACTCTGGCCCACTAGTCCTGGCAACATCCTCATCAATCTTCTTTGCACTGTTTCCTATCTTGTGGTAAAGATCATAAAAAGTCTGCTTGGGTATAAACATGAACAATATAGCTGCTGACTATGACAACAGACGTAAGAAGACGGGAAAGGTCAAAAACAACAGTGTCTCTGGTTTCTGAAGCAAGTAACTGCATCATTGCAATACTGTTCATGGAGTTACTAAACCAAGTTCTGAACTTGGTTTTCTGGCATTCACTCAGAGTTTTTACTATTCTTTTCCAAAATATAGTTCTGCACCCTAATCATTCAGACACTGACTGCCACATTTGCATAAATTAAAAGTGCAACACCATAATGCAAAATATATTTACATGTAATATTACATTGGTGGCCTATGCTGTTCTGCTTCTATAACCACTCCTTTAGAACTTCCAACAATACAGGAGAGGTCAGTAAACCTCACAGCATTTTAAGCCACTGCCTAAATTGGTCACAATCATCGGCATATGCACATCCGTCCTTGCAGATTTTGAAAGTCAGTTTGAGGAGGGATCAATAGGTAAATTATGTAGAAGGAGGAGTGCGCTCAAAGTGATAATAGAGGATCAGGGATCCAGAGGCTGAGGAGCAGCTCGTATCTTTCCTCATTTGGACCTGCACGTTAAAAAACACTGGTATCAATGTGCCAAATCTTGTGCAATTAGATTGCAAAAGCACCTTGCAAAACTTAAAGTTTATTTATTAGTGTCACAAGTAGGCTTACGTTAACACTTCAATGAAGTTACTGTGAAAAAAAACTTGACAGCAAATGTGGAGGAGTTCATTAGCAGCATTTGTACATAATTACATCTTAAAACACAGTTGTGGGGGTGGCTGAGGGGAGGTGTTCTAACTGGATAGCCTCCAAAAATGAGTGTGAGGGGTTACAATGTTCAATTAATAATGTCCATTCTATGCAATACAGACTGTGTGCTGACTGCTCATTATAACAACTTCTGCAAACAGCCAGCACTAACCATGCTGTTTACTGGCTTCTCGCATCAGTAGGGGGCCCAATATCATTAGTAACGTTATATTATTGACAGCTAGCCTGTAGTACTTCAAGAGGATCTGCAAAGTAGTTGGAACAAGATATGGAACTGATTCTGCTACTGGATCTGACTAGGATAAAGAATAAAGAACTGCTGACTATGAGAGAGCAGGCAGCTAAGATTCTTTTTTATGCTGTATTGGAAGTCTTGGTGCAGGAACTGGAAAAGTGAAGTGATATCCCAAACCCACAAGTGAACTGCAGGCCCATTAGGTATCTGGTGAAAAGTGGGAACAAGTTGCCACTGAAACTAATGCCCCAAGTTTATTCCTAAAGATTGTAGAGCGCCAGAAGTCATTTAATGAACTTACACAGGTGATCAAGATCAAGAAATGCATCTTCAAATGCTATATACCTACTGACTGCATCACTAGCTTCAAAGTAAAATTCATCACAACCTTATAAAAGATGCTTTTCCCCAAAAAATTCATGGTGGCAAGCTGAGTTTCATGAATTTATGGCACTCTGTGCAACACAGAGGCCGTGGGGCAATTCACACAGAGAAATGGAGCCTAAAGCTACCAGAGAGACCGGTAATAGTGTGCTCACAGGTCATCGGACAGATGGGTTGACATCCTCCTCTCTAGACATCATCAGCCCCCGAATCAGTAGTCCCCATTCTCCGATGCAGAGTTCCCCCCCATCTCAACCATCAGCCCCCCTCCACCCCCACCGCCGTGAGGCCAGACCCCCTCTGGCCCTGCCCAGTGCATACTGCAGCAGAGTGCCAGGCTGGCAGTGCCAAGTTGACAGTACCCCCCCCCCTCCCCGATCTCCCAGGGCATGGGGCGGGGGGGGTCTCAATGGCCTCAGGTCACCCCAGGCAAGGCCATTACGCCATTGCTGAGGACTAGCCATGATTCCTGCTGGCGAGAACCTTCACCAACGAGGTTGGAAATCCAAGTGACCCCAGACAATGGTGTCCAAAGTTTGCTAAAGACATTTAAATTAGGGCATGAATATTAAAATCAGCCTTGATTATATCATAAAAAATTGGCCTGGGAGAATAGTGATCTGCCAGAGAGGAATTAGATTTTTAGCCTTCCGTTTATACTCCATCCCGCTGTGCCACCCAGCTGGCATGACGGGGCAGGAAAATCATGCCCATGATCTCTGTCAATCAGGACTCATACCTGACATCCGTTGGCTTCACTTCACCATCTGACACGCATCACTACTGCAGGCTTTACACTGACTCTATTTTACATAAGTACATGGAACGTAGTAAGATAGAGGGTGACAGATAAGTCTAATAATCTCTAAGGTAGGGCCATATTTATGGGCCAAGTGGCTTTATTGTGCTGTAGTTTTTCTATGTTTCTATGACACCTCACACAGTGCACACACAGGCAGCTATTCAACCACGACAGGCACATCACCCAACACTCTCCGATACACTTTCCTCCCTCATGAAGGGGTCGTTGGTGCAGAACTGGCAGCAGGAACTGAGTAAAGAAGGAGGCATGTTCCTGCTTACACCTAATCCCTTGGAGGAAAGCAGGCTAATCCCCAAGAGGTTGTGGCTATCTAGGGTTGAATCTATTCAAGTCTGGATGCAATTTGGTTTACAAGAAATCTTCAGCACTGCTACCCCACTCCCTGTAAAATTTTGAAACTTGAAATAACCATGGAAAGCACCAAAAACATGTAGAATTGGAATGGTAACCAGTAGAAATAAAACAGCAAACAACAATATGTAGGTGCATTCAAAATCACATCAATGGCACACCTCAAAGCTATGAACGTGCAGAGGGAATGCCCGGTAGCAGCAGCAATATGGCTCGAATTAAAATAGTCAAGATAATATGACATCATGTTTACAAAATTCTCTCTACTACCAAAAGCAAATTGCAAGAATGTGATAAGAGTTGACCAGTTATTGTAGCAATGTCATTGCAGACAATTACAGCATCAATATACAGAGAAACAAGGCCACACAATCTGAAGAGGAGAGGCTGACAGACATCAGTCAGCCACCTCATTGAGGAAACACTTAGAAGGGATAATAAGATTCATTTCAGGTGACAAACAATGATAGTCACACCAATAAAAATCACCAAGCAACAAATATTAATGGCACAAAGAACAATTACTTGGATTAAATTAACTTCTCTTAAACTTTGCCAGACTCCTGATGGAGCAGATTATGAGCAAATAAAAAGGATGAGCACTCATGACAGCTCTGCTGTCAGAGAGGCCAATGTTGGAATTTACATATTGGGACTGTTCATCATGCATTTATAATCAGCACAATTTGGTGAATCAGTAGTTTAACTGAATGGGTCATCCATTAGAGATTATGAAACAATATATTCTGCATTATCCTCTTTTATCTACCATCAACTGCCACAGCTAAAAACTCACCACATGACGTGAGTTTCCTCCAGGTGCTCCGGTTTCCTCCCACAGTCCAAAAGATGTGCTGGTTAGGTTGATTGGCCATGGTAAATGCCCCTTAACGTCAGGGGGACAAGCAGGCTATGAGGATGGGGGATGGATGTGATTGTAGTCCGTGCAAACTCAGTGAGCTGAATGGTCTCTGTAGGGATGCTATGGTCCAATGAAAATAACAAGTAGCACACTCTTATCTTTGACATCTTGATGATACTCTGCTGCAGAATTGGTGTAGACATATTTTCAGCATGCCAACTGAATGTTCCTCAAAGATCCATATGGCTGCATGTGCCTTATCAATCAGATCACGAACCGGGACTGAAGAGATACCTATAGCCACTTAGCAGCCATGTGTTCCATCTGTTTTAATGATACGGGCATGGTACATTGCCTTAAAATGCATGAATCATGAGTACTGCCAGGAAAACTGACATTCAATTGCATGATTTAGTGCAGATTGGCACATAATTACTATATCCTGTGGGACAAATCCTTTGCTCATGAAGGATTCAATGTAGAGATGTGGAAAACCATAATTCCTTCAATAATGCCCTTCACTCGCGTCCACATACGGTGCTGCCAGCTTTCAGTAGGGAAAGTTATGATTGATGTGGCCAAGATGAATAACACATCTCACCCCGAGTCCATTGCTGTTAAGTCTTAAGTATACAATGGAGAAAAAGAACCTAGGGTTCTGGAAATCGGAGAGATACAGAGCTAATAGACACAATTGTTTAGGCCCATTCACCATGCTTGCAAAACATTTCTGGCCACTAAATCTCACAAGAGGGCCATAACAGGATTTGTGCCAGCGAGATTACAAAGCATGGTGGTCCCAGGCCCTTCCTGATGACATAATCAGGTTCATGCCCAGAATGGGTGCCAACCTAAACAGCTTTACACTGTTGCTTTGGGCCACTTCAAATCCCCCCTGCTGCCGGTGTGAAGTCATATCAACAGGAAACTCCGCTGGCTCCCACATATGCCCTACACTTTCCAAAGACGGAAGCCTGTCATCATGACCACACTAGGAGCGCAGAGGTGATAACATAAGGATATAAAAGCTCGGAGCAGGAGAAGGCAATTCAGCCCCTCAAACCTGATGTGTGTCTAATACAATCATAGCTGATCTCATCTCGGCCTCAACTCCACTTTCCTACTCATTTCCCTTAATCTTTCAAACCTTCACTGATTCCAAATCTGTCCATCTTTTTCTTACATTTCCTCAAAGACCTAGCAAGGACCAATCCGTGGGGTAATGAATTCCACAGACTCATGACCCCTTTGAGAGAAGTAATTTCTTCTCATCTCCGTGTTATATCTGCCATCCTCAAACCTCTTGTTCTAGATTGTCAGACCTGGGGGAGACATCCCCTCCACATCTATTTTAGCAATCCTCTTTGTCATCTTGTATGCCTCAATGAGATCTCCTCTCATTCTTCTAAACTATCGCCCTTGATTGATGAGGGACGTGGCTGGGCAGTGCCCTGGCACTACTCCCTTACATTGCCCTGGGGACAACCAGGGTCAAGGTGAGTGGTAGTGGGGAGGAACAAACATGTTTGATTCGCAGTTGAAAACGCCACTCTAGAAATAGAAAGCAAAGGCCAGGAAAACAACAAAACATGAAACAGAAAAAAATGCAGTAAAATATAAACAGAAGCCACAAACCCAATGAGACAAACTTCACACCTTTCCGATCCAAATCTTATAAAGACCAGGAAGTATCTTCCCATTATTACTAACTTTATATGGACCAAGTCAGCATACAACAGAATTATGAGCAGTCTGGCCATGAAAATGATTCATTTTGCATAGTTTTAAAGTCCTTAATAAATGCGTGAGAGCAGTGTCAGTGTAAAAGTAGGAAAATATGCTCAACATGGATTAGGTAGCCATCATGTGCAAGGAGTTACGCATCAGATTTTCCAGTCTGCAAGTGCACAGTATGTATTGACAGGGTCCCCAACTGAAAATTGGGCTCTGTAAAATAGTCTCTTAAAAGAACTCGCTCTCCTCATGCAGTTATGGCTGGTAGCACTTAGTAATGCTTGGAATGGAATAAAAATAACCACATCACAAGTCAGGCCAGCACAATTTTCATTCAGCAATTCAATCCAGAGCATAAGAACAGTTAACACAACATACACTTGAGGGAAGAAGATTTTATAGTCTAACTTATTCTACACCTCAAGGCCAACACTGTTAGGAAATTGACAGAATTTGATCTGCTGAATATATGGGCGCAGAATAATGCAAACTAGAGTTTTTGTCTCTTCACATTTGTAAGATGCAGCACAATCTAGGCGATTTAGCCAAATTAGCACAAAAGATTAGGGAATTTAAAATATCACATTTTTATTCACCATGATCTTTTCTATGCCGTTCAAAATTCAATTTGGGATCTGGCTCTACCCACTAAATTAGCCACACTCTCCAGGCAGCATTTCACTGGAAGGCCCTTCAAATTGGATTATCTTTGGTGCACAGGAAGTAGTAGATGCATTTTCAAAGCTTTTGCGTGTCAAAAATATTTAATTTGCCAAGAAACTGATGAGTGTACACCAATAAAAGTACTGAACAGTCCTGTGTGCTTATTTTTAAAAATCATGCACAGTAATTTCAAAATCAGGTTACTCACAATAAATGAATGTATTTATTTTGATGATAAACTTATTTTCCAGGAGCAATAAAACTCCATCATTCTTAAATACTTTCAGCAATATATTTCAGCGGAAAGAAAAGAAACATGTTCTATCATGCTGCCCAATTGCACTGTTTCTTGAAATATTTTATGTTTATGACTAATTTTAACTGTAATTTGACCAGTGTAATTTTGAGTCCATTTTAGCCTCACATTGCAAAACAGAAAATCTGATGTTTGAGAAAGAATGCTATTTATAGATGCAATGCTTGGATCAGGAATTCTATATTATTGATGTGAATGGAATGTGATAACACTAAAATAGAGTCTGTTTTAATCAAATATGCTATCATTTTAAGTGTATATTAATATTTCTACTGATTGTGAGCTTTTCAAATTCAAAACCAGCATCAAATGGAAACCATAATTTTTTTTTAATGCTGCTTTTACTTTTGTCTTTGAAACTCCCAATACTTCTCTGTAGAGCCAGTTGTTGTGTTAAAAATACTTAATCTAAGAGAATTGGTCAGTCTGAGCTTTCCAATACAGACACTACAGCTGTACCTCAAGTGATGAATAAAGAACATGTTAAGAGGATATATTTGTCCATGGGACAACTCACTCATTTATATAAAAGGCACATGGATAAGGATGGCAGACAACACTGGGACTCAATCTGATGACCATGTAGTTATAAAGCAATGCACCATACGTACACCTTGATCCTCATAATATCAGCTGTATGGAGTTAACATCTGTTCAACATTTCTCACCTGTTATTCAGTTAATGACTCAAGAATTTACAGCTTAAGAAATTTGATAAGCCATTTATTTATATGGTAGAAGTACACTGTGCATTCCTTGCAATTCTTTTAATTTATTACAGTGTAACTTAGGTATATTTAACTAAATTATGATTATGCTAATACTAGGTCTAATACAAATCTAACAGTTTGTGGACATATTAACCTGAATTGGCTTGAAATGTAAATTGGTGGTACATATTCAAAAGTAGTAACAAAAATAATGTGAAAAAAGTTACTACCAATGACCCAGAAACATTTGTAGACAGTAACTCTTCCTGTCTGAGTGAGAAGTCTATTGTATAAAAAATGTGGTTGATTCTCAACTGCCCTCTGAACAAGGGCAACTGGGCAATAAATCCTGGCCAGCCAACAACATCCATATCCTACAAATGAATAGTATTAAAAAAAATTGCTCTTTTCTAAGTTGTTTTAAGATGGTATGGTAAATTTGTCTCAGTTTAGATTGACTACATTATGAGATTGCAGTTAGGTAAGATCAATGCCTCACATCATTATATATTAAGAAGCTATTGTAATCAATATTTGGAATTAATATGTGATGCTTCATATAAGTAAGTGAAACATGCATATATTTGACTTTAGCATCTGGAATATGCTTGGGCAAATATTTTACATATCCAAATTAGATCTATCTGACATTTCTTGTCTCTGTAATAGTGACAGTAATTGTGAAATCTATGTAAGTAACCTTTTCTTTTTGTTTTATTACAGTTACTGAAGGGTGGTCACCTAGCTGTTTGTTCCATTAAAAAAAAGCAATTAATAAATGGAAATATTTTCCCATTGACTTAACAAAACTGGAAAATGGCCATGTTAATCAAAGCTGATGAGAAATTAATTTGAATAAAACAGTTTTAGGTCAGTGTGAGAGAAAAGATAAGTGATTACTTATTAATTTTTCTTATTCATAAGTCAGCAATAAGAACAGAAGTAAATGGAGAATAAATTTTACACAAGTGGTGGTAGACTTATTGCTATTGCAGTGAACGGCATAACTGAGATCAGGAAACAATTATGATTCTGAACGGAGATGTTGGTTTAAGATTTATCAAGAAATAGTCTAGCTAGGCTCTCCCACTCATCAAAATTCTTGCATTATGATCCAAAACAGCATGAAACCATTAATCCATGCTAATATTGTGACCAAAAGTTTTCAAACTCAAGAACATTGCTTGATTAATGGCAGCTAGGAGAAATACTCACGGCCAGTCCTACAATACATTAGTGATCATTAAATGCCATTGATAAGTCACTTAAGGAACAATTGGTCCATTGTTGGTAAGAGAAAAATAGTTGCACAATATTGGCCGCAGACATTCAGTCTATAACGTATACCAAGGGTCACAGTTTGAGGATAAGAAGTAAACTAAAGTGAGGAAAAATTTCTTCATCCAGAGAGTGGTGAATCTGTAAAATTCACTGCCACAGAAAGTAGTTGAGACCAAAATGTTGCATGATTTCAAGAAAACAAATATAGTTCTTGGGGCTAAAGGTATCAAGGGATATTGAATTTGATGATTAGCAATGATCAAAATGAATGGTGGAACAGGTCTGAAGGACTGAATGGCCTACTTTGCCTTCTATGTTTCCTTGTATTCATTCCTGTATCTTGCTTAAATGACAAAGAATATTTTAGTTTTGGGGAATATCAGTACAGTCTTTGCCATATTTCTTCAAGCTAGAGTCATATTTCTTCCTACAAGTACCTTTGCACTCTAGATCACAAAAGAACTGTGGCCAAATAAGAATGATAGATGCCTAATCCCAGGTCTCCATGCTCTGGCATGAATGCTCAAAGATAAATGAGAACATACAAAGATCACTTTGTTGAGAAAATGTTAGAAACAAGTACTTATGCAAAATTTGATTTTGCTTATGTAACCTTTTACCAATAACCTGTGGTGTTGATAGTAATTGCAATTTCCAGTGACAATTAACTGCTATGAAATGAGAGTTCAGCTGAGTTGTCAATCAGATCCTCCTTCAGAACAAAAGTATTTCTCATTCTGATGAACTCTGTATGAGGAATATTTTACATTCATTTCTTCAAGAACATTCTCAAAACCTTATGCTTCAAAAACTGATGTTGATGCAATGAAAACTTTGATTAAAGAAGGCATAACTGCATCTCTTCACTACATTACTTTGGAACTATTTTCTTAAATGTAAAAAAATGTATTGAAGCTTCTTTACAGATTTCAGTTTTTCCTGCCCAAATACTTAAGAGTCATAAAAAGGCCCATCATATATACAACAGTCAACAAGGATCTATCTATTTTAATCCAATTTTCCAGCACTTGGTTCCTTAGCTTCTATATTGTAGCATTTCAATTGCTCATCTAAATGTTTCTTGAATATTGTGAGGGTTCCTATCTCTATCACCCATTCAGTCATGGGTTCCAGATTCCCATCATTCTCCCTTTAGGTGAAAAGATTTTCTTCAAACCCCCTCTAAATCTTCTGCTCCATATCTTAAATCTATGGTTATTGATCCCCAAGGGAAAAATTCCCTCCCTAGTTCCCTATGTTCTTCATAATTTTGTACACCTCGATGAGGTCCCCCTCAGCAACTCTGCTTTAAGGAAAACATTTGTATCTAAATTGCCTGCAATTGCTTTACATTTCCGAAGTGAAGTACTGTGCAGAACACAGAGATATTTTGTGGTATTTTTCTCAAAGAATATAACTTAAACACACAAACTTGCCAGTGAATCCCATCCTATTAGTGGCAGAGTGATCAGCACTGCTGTCTCACAGGGACCCAGATTCGATTCCCAGCTTGGGTCACCGACTGTGCAGAGTCTGCACATTTTGCCTATGTCAGTATGGTTTTCTCAGTGTACTCTGGTTCCATCATACAGTCCAAAGATGTGCAGGTTAAGTTGTTGGCCATGGTAAATTACCCCTTAGTGTCTAGGGATTAGCAGGGTAAATACGTGGAGTTACAGGGAAAGGGCCTGAGTGGGACTATTTCTGATGCAGGCTTGAAGGGCTGAATAGCCGCCTTCTGCACTGTAAGAATGTTATGATATTCCTGAATAAGTTCAAATTCCATCCTTTTGATAAATAATTTTGCATCCATTAAGGTGCAAAACAGATGTTTTTTTCTCATCACTCAAAACATTCTACTGGGTAGATATTTGTAGAAGCCCTTTCTTATTTCTAAGAAATGAATAACTTTTTGAATGTATGGGTTATCTAATAACCCTGTGTTTCTACATCATTCCAAAACAAGCTCAATTGTTGGTTTCCTTGTTTGTACCCTTTTGAATGTATATTGTTTCCAAGTCTCCTATTTCATCAGAAGACATGAAATAGCGTGAGATTTTTTGGCCAGAAAACATCAATTTTAATACACAACCACAGGAGGAACTATTCTAAAGAGTGAGACCATGCCCCTGTGTGGTGCTGTCCAATCAAGATCATTCACCTCATTCTTCTTCGACCATGACCACAGATCGGTCTCTGGAAAGAGTCCGCTCACCTCCTCTCTTCATAGGAAGTCCTGCTGATACAGTAAGCTACACCTACGAGTCTATTTAGAAACTGACAATACTCCCCCACTGTCCCCTAAGCACAACAAACAAATGTCAAAACTGTATTCAACTCTTTATTGGTCATGTTTCTGATTACGTGTGCATTTTATAATGTGTCAAGTCATTACAAATCAGGACTTCATTATAATCTTTATTTCACTGAAAGCACTACATTTCAGCAAAACTGCGTGAAGTTAAAAAACACAGGCCAAACATCAGATCCTAGATATTATTTCAACTGTCCTTGAAAATGTCTTTCAGTAGCTCAGGAATATGCAGTCGACTGTGCCACAAACTGGATTTCTAATCAACCTTTACAAACATCGCATTAAAAAGAGAATCCACAATCCTTCAGTCTCTAGTAGCATGGCACGTCACTGGATTTGGCATTTGTTTGGCACTGCATGTTTCAGTCCCATCAGTTTAACACTGACTGAATTTCTGATCTCGCTGGAGGCTATCTGGAACAGCGCTTACTGAGGTGCAGCGGTTCTTTGGTTTGGGAAAATAAAATTAGACAGTCAACCCACACTGCTTTTGTGCACCCTCTGCTGATCAGTTCAGAGCTGCATTACAGGAAGTCGAAGCAGGTTGCTGCAGGCACCCTCCATGAAGGAGAGATGTACGGGATGGGCAAACTTGGGAGATACTGTGGCAGCTACAGCATTCTCTTTCTGCTGCTTGCCTTCAAAACAGATAGCAGTAGCAATGTGTACATGCCAAACATATTCATATTTTTGCAGAGCACAGATGCATCATATCGAGAGAGTAAGGAGATGGCTTGTAGAATTTCAGCTGGGGATCTCAGACAGGCAGGTTCTTTTCCAATGCAAGATGCAGATAGAACTTGATTCTATCTGAATCTGTACTATTGAACTATTCATCAATTTATAGTTCTACTGGTCACACATTGTAGGTAGAATTTGTGTCTTTGAACATCGTTTTTAAATTCCTCATCCCACTATCCAGAAGAAGGCCTAAGAGCATAGTTAGGAAATTCTATTCAATGTTCAGCATGGTAGTACAGTGGTTAGCACTGCTTCAATTTCAGCCTTGGGTCATCATCTACTTGGAGTTTGAATGTTCCCCCCCATGCCTGAATGAGTTTCCTCTGGGTGCTCCGGTTGATACCCACAGTCCAAAGATGTGAGGGTTAGGTTGATTGGCCATGCTAAATCCACCCTGGTGTAGGGGAATTAGCAGGATAAATGTGTGGTATTACAGGAATAAGGCCTGGGTAGGACTGTGGTCAGTATAGACTCAATGCAACAAATAGCCTCCTTCTGTTCTGTACAGATTCTAAGATTCTAAAATAAAAGCAAAATACTATGGATGATGTGAGGAAGAGTCATCTAGACTCTATTCTCTCTCCACAGATGCTGTCAGATCTGCTGAGATTTTCCAGCATTTTCTGTTTAGGAAGTTCTATTCTTTTGCCCTTGTGAAGGAGAATCTATTCTAGCTCATCCTTGACTACCACTTGTAACATACAGTGCGGGGGGGGGGGGCTGAAAAAAGCATTTCAATTTATTTCTGCACGAAAGGCGATTCGAAATTGTAACAAGGCAAAATCCCTTGCACGTTATTTCACATCCTCGAAGCTTTGAAACCAGCCTCAGCCACACCACAGAGCATCTGAGGCTGAGAGATTGGAATCGAGTATTGCGATTGCAACAGATTCTTCAGAAAGACCCAACTCAGTAAATAACACGGTTGGAAATACTCAGAGCTCAGGCAGCACTCGGCGGAGAGGGAAAGGCAGGGTTTACCATCCATGACCCCAAGTCCCCTGAACAGGACGTGAGTCCCGTGCAAAGAAAGGTCATCCACCTTTACCGCTTCCAGCATTTTCTGCCTTTAACTCAGATTTTCCCCCAAAGCCCCCGGAGGATTTCGCTTGTGTGAAGATCTGGGAAAAGAAAGGACAGCGTGATTATTTGACCCCGCGCCCCTCTTTGAATATAGCGGGGGAAACCGCACGTTCATTCATTCACAGGACATGAGTGACTCGCATATTTATGTGTCAGTTTCCCACTGTCAGGGTCTCTCCAGTGTTCGCTGTTTAACGTTAACTTCGCTGCTGAGGGCCGCGAGCGCCTCCAGACACCTTAAATCTGCAACCTACCTACAACACCACCCCCCCCAAAACGAAAGTAATAATCTGAAAATAACGACTCTCAGCAAATGGTGGTTTCGCGATAACTTTGTCATTGGGATTGCTGATCATTTCAGCTCTCCTCTCTGTGATTCAATGCATGAAGAGAGGTGGGGGGGGGGGAAGAGACTGTCTCCCCAGTATTTCAGATTTACTGCCCCAGTACAAAGCCCTCTCCCCAGCCGGGCAACCTTCTGATTTCACTGTCGTGTTCAAACCCCTGGGCCACATGTTGGCAGACACAAGAGGGGAAAGTGATTCGTGTCTTGGGTGGCTTTCGACCCAGGAATCGTACAGTGGCAAGCTTCTGAAACTCTGCGCCGTTCCTTTCCTGGAAGATGGGGGGAAATCTGTCATTTCTACCCGTTATATTTCTCCCGCTCAGTCCAATGCTCAGAATTAAACACGCTGGCGCTCTATCGCTGCACACATCTCACCGTCACTTTACATTTACTGGAATACATGCGTGTGTGTGTGTGTTTAGTTACATACACACGACAAGCGCCGTGTACACTAAAAACAGCCATGGCCATTTACGCAGACAGAGGGAATGCGTACATATTTACTGGAATTACGGAGGCGTGTATAGGTGGCCCAGGCTGCTTTCTGAGCCAAAGATATATATTCATCTAGCTAAGCAAAGCCGCCACGTATATAGCCTGCTCGTTATGTAAGCTCGCGTCCAAACACAAGGGCGAAACAAGTATGTGGAGTAAATACACTTCAAATGACAAGGGACACAGAATGAAAAGCAGAATGTGGCACACAAAACAAAAAAATTTAAAAAAAAAACCCTTCGGTATGGAACTTTTAAAAACAAAATCAATCTTTCCTTCAAACAAAAAGGGAAGCCTGTGACAGAATATTGCAGTGCTATTTATCACGAGAGGCGCCCGTTTACCTTCTTTGACTAAGTGCGAGTAGATGATCCAGACGAGAAGGCAGCAAAGTGCTGCCCCTGCCCCGGTACAAAGCCCTCTCCAGCCGGGCAGCATGTTCGGATCCCCCAGTTTCAGAGCTCAGTTTCTGTGCGCACCGGGACCACACATACAGATCTCTCTCTCCACATTCAAGCCCACAGATTTCCACAGAGAGAGAGAGAGGGGGGAGGGGGGGAAGAGGGTGAGAGGCACTATCCAAAAACAAGGCACCTGTGTAAATCTCCTGTCTGGACTGTGAACGATCGCGCGAATCCGCTAAGCAGACACCCCGAGATCCGCACGGCGGGGTGTGCGTTTGGGTTGGAAAAGCCCCGGTCGCTTCCCTTTATCATCCTCCCGCACGCCTAGCAGAACCACATAGTGCTTGATCCCTGCAGCAGCGAGGTCTCCGACTGCAGCTAGTCACTGCTTGGCAGCGTCTATTGATCGCCTGTTGTAATTATCCAGATATGCAACAGCGCGTAATTAACCCTGCCAGTGCTGAGATCGCCCCATAAATAAGTCAGGGGTGTTTAATTTACTGACTGGCGTGCCGCTGACAGGTTCCTGCTGGAGAAACTACCTTCCCTCTCTCTCTTTCTGCTGCGGGGAGAAGGAGGAAGAGGGGGGGGAAGAAAAGTTTCTGCAACGTGCGATGCACAAACACATCCCCCCCCCCCCGCCGCAGATCGCTTCTCTTAAGGTAGCCCAGCCAACGACATGGTAAATTACATCCTCCCACCGTTCTTCGGTCACCCCCGTGAACCGTGTTACATAAGCCCAACTAACTTTCAACTTCAGAAACGCAATCTCTTCCCGGTTGAAATGTTACCCTGCTTTTTTAAAGCCTGCCAGAAAATGGCTGTTGGAACAAGATTGTCTAACTTCCTAATCATTCAATTGGGTTAAAACGGGTGACCTGAGATACAAATTACCTCTGTTCTGTAAAGCTTTAAGCAAATTATAACAAAAAATCCAAGTTAGAAATGGCATGTTTTTACCCTGTGGTAGAATCGCAGCTTCTACCCTTGTCCATAAATATCAACCTCCCATTCCATCAGAGGTCATTGTATTATTGTTTAGGACTAACTCCCTTTCAGGATACTCCTCTCGTCTATACGGGTTTCCTTCCACAGTCCAAAGATATGCAGGTTAGGTGGAATGACCATGCTAAATTGCCCCTTTGTCCAAAAAATGTGCAGGTTATGTGAAATGACTATGGTAAATTGCCCCCCGAGTGTTCAAAATTGTGCAGATTTGGGACATTAGTTATGGCAAATGTTTAGGGTTATGGTGATAGGGCAGAGGGAGTAGTTGGCCCTTTCGCGGAGTGGTTAGAGCACTGGTTTTGTAAACTGAGAGCTGCAAACTCAATTCTCGCTGGAGCCTCTTGTTCAAGTTTAACTGATGGGAGTAAACTATGGGGCAAGGGAGGGGGTGGGGAAACAGGTGATAGGGCAGAGGGGAGGGTCAGGGTAAAATATTCTTTCAGAGAGTCGGTGCCAACTCGAAGGGCCGAAAAGGTCGCTCTCTGCCCTGTAAGGAGTCGGTGGTTCTAAGATACCTACATCTCTACAGTATCCAGTGATCACTGTGCACACCATTAAAACTATACACTTGGCATTAAGGATTTTACATGGAATGAACGACTAAGTATGACTGAAATGAGTTAGGGATCTCAAAAAAAATTGCTTTTCAACATTACTGAAAAGAATCTAGCTGATAGTTTGGTCAGAGGGTTGAGATTCAGTGGAGCTGAATGTGCTCCGTCTGTGATTGTAAAGGGTGGCTAAGTGTATCTTTCAGTGTACTGTCTACAAATACTGTTAACAGTTCCCGATAATAAACGGTGCGGAAACGTGAAATATTCCTCTTCCAGAGTGCAACACTCTGCGACATGGGTCTGGTTGAATATATTTCACGCTTTTTAATTAAATCGCTGACAATGAATCGATTCATTAGCACTATCAAGCATCTAAAAGCACCATTCACATTCCTACTTCGTGGAGTCAAGACATTTCTCCAGTAGTAAGGCTGTATCGACCCAATCTAATTATCAGCCCGTTTAGTTCTAAGTACCTTTCACTAGACACACGTTCCGAGTAACAGTACATCTGTAAGAGGGTACAGGAATCAGCAGCGACATTAAGCGAGCATCGCTGACGCTCTTGCGGACTCTCCTAAATTCGCAAGATGTTATTCATTTTTAAAAACCCAGGAGTTAATTGCGACGCCAGTTATTATTCACCGCGAGCAGGTGGAAGCCAGCTCCCAGTGTCGGTAACAAGCAAGATAATAACTTTAAAATGCAGAGTTATAAGAATCTCGACTTGTTTTTAAACCGCCGTGGGGGTATTTATAAAATATTTCGGTATATTTTCAGGAAACAGCTGCAATAAGAAAAGCAGCATTATGCCAATAATTTAGTGGCTGGCGTAAATCAACATGCCACTGTTGGTGGGGGGTGAATATTACAGACTTCCAGTTAGCTACTATTCAGTACAAGTAATTTTCGTGGTTCCGGTTGATTTGCAAAGCATTAATCCGAAAGTTAATCGGACATTTTAGGTGATTGTTCGCCCATTCAGAGAGGAATGGTGCAGAAATGGACAGAACTCGCATCTGCACCCTGATCTGATTCTTCATTGCGCTTCTGCCTGGGTCTGGTTGTTTTTTACCGCGTTACAGATGCGATAAGAATGCATTTATTGTTTTAATAGCCTGGCGGTTTGCGGTATTTATTTCTTCCATGTACAGAACGAGCTAGTCATCGCACGCTGCTGGGGAGATAAAGGATTGACTTGTAAAGCCCCACGGCTCTTTCACTCGTTGTTGAAGACTGGGGAGGAGGCTCCACACTCCCGTGTTGTTCAAATTAGCTGACTGTCTACTGGCCGCGAGGTGGCGGCGGCGAGTGCTTTCTGCGTTTTATTTTCCCAAACCTTTTTCCAAAAAAACCTCTAGCTTTCACGCAACCTTTTTATTTTACCGCAAACTTAAAGCACGTCAATTAAGCTTGCGGGGAGCTTACTTTTCTGTGCTACTCGTTGTTGCAAATGTAGAAATAACAACGCTTTCATCCGCCCTGTCCGAGGACATCCTGGTAAATTCTCAAGTGTTGGAACGGGATTAGGGGGAAAGTTAAGGACACAGAACCATTTCCATACAAATGCACAAGTTTCACCGTCACAATGCTTTACAATTTTTTTAAAAAAGAATCCAAAATCCACTTTGTTTTATGCAAGCGGTTAATCAGTGCAACTCTCCGAATGAACGTTGGGTAGCTTTTAATGTGGCCCAAAATATTGAAAATTCTATATGGCTAAAACAACAATCGCCAACAGGTTTTTGTGCCTGTTGCCAATGCATGGCCTTATATTCAGTTACCGCCATTTCATGTATTGTTAAACTGTTGCCCTCGTTTGTCGTCTTAATCCGGGCAGAATCATCATAGAATCTCCACAGAACAAAACAGCATTCAGCACATCGAGCCTACACAGACAACAATCCTATTCAGGCCCTAAGACCGCAATCCCATGCATTTCCCCCGACATTCAGGGCGAGATTTTCCAGCCACACTCCTTCCCAAAACCAGACAATCACAGTTGAGGTCAATGTATTTTTGCGTCAATTCCTGTGGTGGGCGGGATAGGAGACATGCTCCCTAATGGTCAACTTATCGTGGCTAATTAGCCTAATCAGCACATCTTTGGACTGTAGGAGGAAACTAAAGAACCTGGAGAAAATTCAGACAGACACAGGGAGAACGTGCAAAATCCACACAGGGAGAACGTGCAAAATCCACACAGTAAACTAAGGCCAGAATTGAACCCTAGTTCCTAGCACTGTGAAGCAGCAGCGCTAACTACTGGGCCATCATGTCACCTGCAGCGGCCTGATGAGTGCAATTTGTCTTTAGATAGATGTTGCCACCATCTCGGCGTATTGTAATGGTAGGATTGCATCTCTACTAAAATTACATGTATAGACTCAGTAAGCAAGAATCCTGAACTCTGTATTGTTTGGGGGGGTGGGGTGGAGATGGGTTTATTAACACCATCCATCTAGATCTTATATTCCAGTCTGCTAAATCTTGTCAACAATTATATTACCTGGGTAAATATCATCAGAGAAAGCATCACAGTATTAGCTTGGCTGTAATGAGACCATAGCTAAGTGTCAATTTGATATCAGATTCTTTATATCACAACATTAATATCAATGACAAAACTCCATTGCAAAGTTTGAGTTATCCCTGACCTGATTCTGAAGCAAAACTGTGTGAGTCCCAGAGAGGATAAGAGGCCAAATCACTGGCCTTTTCATTCAGGGAACAACTTGCTATTATTTTAAGTATCTTTACATACAGAAAACACTGCCTGCTTTGTCCAAAGACCAGTGAGTCAAATTCCTCAATTCATTTCCAGAAATGTGAACAAAGAGCAATACAGCACAGGAACAGGCCCCTCAGCCCTCCAAAGTCTGCATCGCTCATGAGCCCAACTACACCATTAATTTGTTTCTCTCTATCCCCAATCTGTTCATGTGGCTATCTAGATAAGTCTTAAACAATCCCAGCATGTCCGCCTCCACTATCCTGCTTGGGAATGCATTCAGGCCCCCATCACCCTCTGTGTAAAATACATTCCCCTGACATCTGTGTTGAACATTGCCCCCCTCATCTTGAACTTGTGATGCCTTGTGTTCATCACCTCCAACCTGGAAAAAAGCTTGCCACTTCACCCTATCTATGCCCTTCATAACTTTATACATCTCTATTAGGTCGCCTCTCATCCTCCATCTTTCCAGGAAGAACAACCCCAGTTTACCCAATCACTCCTCATAGTTAAGACCCTCCATACCAGGCAACATCCCGGTAAACCTTTTCTGCACTCTCTCCAAAGCCTCTAGGCCCTTCTGGTAGTGTGGCAACCAGAGCTGGGCGCAGTATTCCAAATGTGGCCTAATCAATGTTCTATATAGTTGCAGCATCATATGCCAACTTTTATACTCTATGCCCTGTCCAATAAAGGCAAGCATGCCATATGCCTTCTTCACCACCCTCTCACCTGTGCTGCCACCTTTAAGGATCTGTGGAGTTGCACACTCAGGTCCCTCTGTATATGCTGGAGAGACATTGACAACCATTAGTTTGCAATGTTTCTGGATCCATCTGAAACCAATGGGTGCTAATACAGAGTAAGTATGAGATGATGTACTTGGGCAGAAGGAATGGGGAGAGGCAATATAAACTAAATGGCACCATTGTAAAATGTACAAGAGGGCCTGAAGCTTCATGTGCACAAATTTTGAAAGGTGGTAGGACATACTGAGAGAAGGTTAGAAAATCATATGGAATTTATAGAGATATTGAGCAGAAAAAAAATTGCTGAACCCATATTAAACTCTCGTTAGGCAAAAGCCAGTTCTATTCACCACATGTTAAGAAGGGTGTGAGGATTCTGAGGAGATTTAGCAATATGGTTCCAGGGATGAGAGGTTTTAGCTACAAGATTAGACTGAAGAAGCAGAGGCTGTTCTCTTTGGAGCAAAGGAGATTGAGGGAAGATTTGAATGAGATATACAAGATCATGAAAGGTTTAGATAAGATGGAGAAAGAAAAGCTGTTCCCATTATTTAATGGTATAAACAAGGGAACACGGATTTAAGAAATCAGGTGGATGGGGTGAGAAATAACTTTTTATTAGACAGTGAATAGTAATGATTTGCAGCTTGCTGCTTATCAGAGACAATGAATGATTTCAAAACGGAGTTGTCTGTGTTCTTGAGCTAAGTAAACTTGCAGGTCTATCGGGATATAGTGGGAAAAAGAACTGATTTGATTCCTCCATAGAGAACTAGCAAGGTCTCAATTGGCAGAATGGCTTCTTCTGTGCCATCCTAACTTAATGATTCAGTAATCATTGTTCTCTTAGGTTCCAGCATAGAGTATATGATGATTCAAATTTTCAAATATCTTCATAAAGTTCATTGGAACGGAGAGCTTTGAATGGCTTAAAATGTGAATTTGCCAGTATGTTAGAATTAGGGTCGGTGTTGACCTGTAAATGTGAAATCTCATAAGGCAACAACAATTGGATGCTTCTGTTAGGGATGAGTAATTGGTCTGAGTTATGGCAAATGCAGGTTTATTACAGGACAGCTCAAGCCGCCACATAATCTGTTTGAATTGGATACACAAGTTGATAGTACAACACTGCAGTGAAAACCGCCCCACTACATCTCCACCAGCTATTCGGCATGGTATTATATCCCCACCTGCAGTTCCTCACATAATACGCACAAAAGATTACCTCAGGAGGAAATTAGATACATAAAAATGTCCACTGAGACTAGCCCATAACCACTGTAAACCCAGCGCCTGTACCGGTAGTCGAATGGCAATATCTATGGCAGATTGAAATGGCTAACCCACACTGACTGCTGTTATTTCGGGGGAGCCAAAGTGTCACGATCAAGTCTGAACACTGGAGACGCCAGTGAGTTGATAGCCTTCTTCTGTACAAGTGGTGCCTGCGGCGCTTGGTACCTGTGAGAGTTTGTGTCTTTTAGACTGACTGTATAGGTGTGTTTTAGGCTTACTTTAAAGTCCAGAATTCCCACAAAATTTTAACCACGTATGATGTTAGCCATATTTGTTTAAACATTATTTATAAACTCAGTTTCATAAATGGGAACAGAAAAAAGCTTTGATTTCACTTCGGAAAATCAGGCTTGTATCTGCACTGTCAGTACTCGCAGAATAAAGTCAGAGGTTTTACCATTCCAAACGCGATGTTCGCTCATTGCAGTAAAGACATTTTTTTCAATGTCTGGCCATTGTGCCTGTTTTAATTAATCTGTTCAATAGTTAGATACGTTATATTTTTCTGAAGTCATTAGACACCATTCCAAACACACAATATCTGATTTCATTTTCATTCTGGAAGCCTGTTTCAGAATCTATCATCAGCACCCAACAATAACTAATCTCCACTATCCTCACCATCACCATATTCAGGATTTACAGTAAACGTTGCTGCGTTTTTTTTTCCCCCCTTCCTCCGGGATCACTTTCCAGCCAGCCTGCCCGCGTAGGCATCGGTACCTCTCTTCGGTACCGAGAGAGAGACTCTCTCTCTCCCCCTCTCTTACTCTCCAATAAGAAGTGGAGTTGCAATAAATGCTGGACACCAGAATGTTTCTGTTGACATTTCCACAACATTTATTTCAGTCTGGTCTTGCTTGTGAGTCTGCGTCCAACGCCAGACACCCGGGACTATAGTACCGGAGGGAGCATGTGTGGGCAATGCTATGGGGTCGCGCACGGAGGTGACAGCAAGTGCGGCAACTGAGAATATATTTCCAGTTCTGCTCTGAGTTACATCGATTACCATGTCAGGATGTCTCACTGGAGTAAGTGCCAAGTATGGGGGGAGCGGGGAGAAATAGATTTAATATAACATGTAACATTGGAGAGGGAAAGGGATTCCATTTACCTGTTCATCTGTATTAAAAAGATGGTTCTAACACTGCCGAACTGAATCACCAGACTATGGGGACACACAGAACAATAATATGCTCAACTCGAAAGAAAACAGAACTGCCAACATTTCACCAGACGGTGAGATAATATATCTTGGAGGCCTGTACAAACCTCTGAAATACCGAATATTCCCTCTATGGACACTAAACTATTTGTAACGGTGCGTTCATGACAAACATATTGTACTTTCAATACCTTTCTGTCTTTAAAGCGATTTCACATTGTGAGCAGTCGATGTTTTGCGATTATTTATAAATTCCTTTAATAAACAAGTTCAATCCAGAAAATTGTGCCGCATAACTATTTCATTTCTCCTGATATTTCTCTAGACAAAAAAACGAAAGCGTACTTACTACAAAATGCAATGAGAAGCGCAGAAAGTATGGCTAGAAACCAAAAAGTTGATGGCATGTTACTGTTCCAGCAAATACCCTTCCATCTGAAGTAGTCAGCGGGCGGGAGGGACTCCTGCAAAAAATCAGAACCTTCCTTCACAAGGACCTTCTGGGACCCAACTCCAAGCTGAGCTGCACGGCATATTTCGATTTGGGCTAAGTGAATTGGCCTCACTCTCACACTGAGAGAACCCTGCAAGGATCACTTGGAAACAAGAGGGAAGCGAAACTGGAAGGCAGTGACAAAGAAGCGAAAAAAAACACCCGTCCGGAAATGAAGCAAGACTTCTTGCTGTTTTGTCCTTTCAATTTTCGAGATCCCGTTTGATTTTAGCACCCTGGACGGCGCCCGTCTTAATTGCTGCGGCTGCTAGTGTCCCCTCTGGCACCCAGGCACAATTGCATTATACTGCACACTCTGAGCAATACTTATGTTCTGTTCCGACTGAGAGGAGGGCGGTCTGTTTCAACAATCTCCAAACAACCTGTATTGAACAAATACGCCGATGTGTCTTGTGTGGTCCTCCCTGGTTATGCCACAGTCCTCGATGGCATCTCTGTACCATTTATAGAAAACAAAAC
Source organism: Sphyrna mokarran (assembly GCA_024679065.1). Taxonomy (NCBI): domain Eukaryota; kingdom Metazoa; phylum Chordata; class Chondrichthyes; order Carcharhiniformes; family Carcharhinidae; genus Sphyrna; species Sphyrna mokarran. Next base: position 23,690,077 of record JAGIQG010000023.1, on the reverse strand, counting down.
CCAGCCACCCTGCATCCGAGCAATAGTTAGACAATATAGTCTCACAGTTAAATAGGTGTCCGTGAATTTACTGGCAGTCTGAAATAAGACTTTTCTTTCTGTTTAAATCCCATGCTTTGGAAGACTAGAGGGGTATCCACCAATTAAAAATAAAACTGAATTAGGGGCTACCAAATATAGTGATCATGTAAGGATAAAAATATTGGGGAGTATTTTCTCGTGTGTATCTGTATTGGAAATTGTGATTTACCTGCAATGGTCCCTCCAGATAATTGGCAGGGTTCGAGGTTAAGACGCCGTCTGGAAGGGAAAAATAAAATTATCAAAGCCATCAAGTTCACGGCAATATAGAGATATGTAAAAGAACAGTGCTGCAAAATGTGGTTACTTTGAACAGATTTGCATAAGCTCAGAAGACAATTGCGCCATCTATATCTTTCTGGTGTGGGTTTGAAATAAGTTTTAATCAAACCTGAAATAACCGCAAAAAAATTGATAATAAACATTTGATGCAGCGTTGTCCCAATCGAAAACAAACTTGCATTTATAGAAACTTCATTATTTAGTATTCGGTACCCTTGTGAAAAGGCAAGCTCAATGTAAAATCCACTCCAAATGGATGGCAGAATGTTTGGCATTATAAATATCACGCGTATTTCAGGACAGAGTGCCAGACCGACACAGCAAGCATCTTTTATCTTGGCTGAGTTTCACGCACGGAAAATTGCATCCAAGGTTGTCCTCATTAGTCAATCTGCCTTATTAACACACTCTTCATCCGCAGGTCTGGTTTCTCAGAGAAGCAGTCGCAGCGAGCGATGCAAGAAAGCAAACTTGTTGTTTAATTACGATATCATAGGAAAAGATAACAGACTTGGTGTACACTTCTTGGATTCAATTATTGGAAAGTTGATCCAATTATTGGAAAGTTGACATGATTCCCTTACCGACTGTTTTGGGTTTTTTGAAAGTTCGACCAAATAAAGTTTAAAAGTTTTTATTACTCATAAACAGGCTTATATTAACACTGCAATGAAGTTATTGTGAAAATCCCCTAGTCGCCACACTCGGGCATCTGTTCAGGTACATTGAGGGAGAATTTAGCATGGCCAATTCATCTTACTCGCACATCTTTGGATTGTGGGAGGAAACCGGGGCACCTGGAGGAAACCCATGCAGACATGGGGAGAATGTGCAAACTCCAGACAGTCACCCAAGCCAGAAATCAAACCCAGGTCCCTGGCACCGTGAGGAAGTAATGCTAACGACTGTGCCACTGTGCCATCCTATATTTCATCTTCAAGTTTTTCCTTTTCAAACAGAACAAAACACTCTTTCCATCAAATAGAAAATAATCATCAAATTCGATTTTTCTGTGAAACTGGGATTACATAATTCTCTAGGACATTTGGAGTGGAATTCCCTACTTATCTGTATGCAATACCTGGGACATAAACATTATAGAATCATTTGACAGCTGTAGTACAGAAGGAGACTGTTTGGCCTGTGGTGCTCATCCCAGTTGTTCAGAACAGCACCTCATCAAGTCCATTTCCCTGTAACCATGCCAATTATTCTGCTTCAGGTAAATATCCAATTCTCTTTTGAATGTCTGGATTAAATCTGCCTCCACTTCACTTTCAGGCAGAACATTCCAGATTCTAACTAGCTGCTAGGAAAGATGTTTTCCTTCACCACTTTTTTTTGCCAATCACCTTAAATTGGTACCCTCTGGCTCTTGTCCCTTCCACCATTAGGAAGAGTTTCTCTTTATCAACTCTGTCCAGAACTCTCATGATTTTGAACAACTCTAACAAATTTCCTTTCAACCTTCTCCAAGAAGAACAGTCCCAGCTTCTCTAATGTATCTGTGTGGCTGAAGTTTCTCATTCCTGAAACACTCTCATGAATCTCTGTAATCTCTTCAATGCCTTCTCATTCTTCCTGAGGTGTGGTGCCCAGAATTGCACAAGATGCTGCAGTTGAAGCTGAACCAATGTTTTATACTGAATCTTTACACTTTCTTTTGTACTCTATAACTCTATGTATGAAGTCCAGGATCCCAGATGCATTCTTACCTGTCCTTCCACCTTCATATATTTGCATATATATATACCCCAAGCTCTTTGCATTCCTGCATCCATTTTAAAATCCAATATTTCATATTGCTTATCCCTATTCTTCCAAACAAAATTAATCACTGCATTTTTTTGCATTGAAGTTAATTTGGAACAATTCTAAGCTATTTTGTTTATCACAAGATCCCTCTGTCAAAGATTGAGCACCCTCAGGGGAAAATATACTAAAAGCCAAATTCATAGAATCGCATAATTACCATGGTGCAGAAGGAGGCCATTTGGTCCATCATGTCTATACCAGCAAAATTAAGCTACCTCCAAATGTCTTCAATCTTTTATACATTTCTGATGCTCCTTGTGTCTGAGCAAACCCAATTCACTTCATAGAATATAGAATTATAGAAACCCAACGTGCTGAAAGAGGCCATTCAGCTCATCAAGTCTGCAACAACCTCAATCCATCTAGGCCCTATCCCCGTATCCCTTCATATTTGCCCACTAATTCCTCTAACATCCCAGGACACTAAGGGGCAATTTAACATGGCCTATCAACCTAAACCACACACCTTTGGAGTGTGGAAGGAAACTGGAGCACCTGGAGAAAACACATGCAGACATGGGGAGAATGTGCAAATTCTACACAGACAGTGATAGTGAACCCAGGTCGCTGCAGCTGTGAAGCATCAATGCTAACCACTGTGCCACTGTACCACCCCACCTGCAAAATACTGCAGATGCTGGAAATCTGAGATTAAAAACAGACAACACAGGCAACACTTAACAGGTCTCGCAACATCCCTGGAGAGAACCCCTTTAGGGCTTCAGGTCAATAATATTTCATCAGAACTGGGAAAAGCTAGAAATATAATTGGTTTTAAGCATGTAAGATAAAGAGAGTGGAAAAATAACAAAAGGCAAGGACTTCAGTTAGGCAGAAGACTAACAGATGTTATGCGATAAAGGATTCAGTACTGAAGAGTCAACAGCAATTGAAATGGGACAAGTAAAGAAACAAACAATGGGACTGATTTTATCATTTTGATTCCAAGTGCTGAATCTGGGAGTGTTTCAGATCAGACTTTTAGATCCATTCTCCAGCACCGCTATATGCACTCTGCCTGAAAAAATAGCACTAATTCTGAATTATGCTGCAGAAGCCTTTGGGCGCAGCTTATTGCACTTTCCCACCATACCAGGCAACATTCTGGTAAACCTCCTCTGCACCCTTTCCTATGCCTCCACATCTTTCTTATAATGCAGCAAACAGAACTGTATGCAATATTCCAAGTGCGGCCGCACCAGAATTTTGTACAGTTGCAACATGATCTCTCAACTCCGAAATTCAATCCCTCTACCAGTAAAAGCTAACACATCTTCTTGATTGCCTTCTTGACAATCTTATTAACCTGGGTGCCAACTTTCAGGGAGCTATGCACATGGACACCAAGATCTCTCTGCTTGTACTCCTGTTACTCTTACCAAAGTGAATCACCTCACACTTTTCCGCATTAAACTCCATTTGCCACCTCTCGGCCCAGCTTTGTAGCTTATCTATGTCCCTCTGCAAACTGTAACACCCATCCTCACCGTCTACAATTCCTCTGACTTTGGAGTCGTCCACAAATTTACTAACCCGTCCTTCTACACCCTCATCTAGGTCATTTATAAAAATGACAAACAGCAATCACCCCAAAACAGATCCCTGAGGTACACCACTTGTAACTGAATTCCAGGTTGAGTATTTCCCATCAACCATCACTCTCTGCCTTCTATCAACTAGAACTCAATGGAACTTTGCATGGTCTGCCCCTCGCCCATTCCGATTACCATGGCAGGTGGAATGGTAAAATTCTGGCTATGAAGTCTGTTCGTTATAAAACCACAGAATCCTACAGTGCAGAAGGAAGCCATTTGAATCATTGAGTTTGCATCAACCACAATCCCACCCAGGGTCTTTCCTGACAACTCCATGCATTTACTCTAGCTAGTCCTCCAACACTAAGTGGCAACTTAGCATGGCAATCCACTTAACCCACGTACCTTTGGACTGTGGGAGGAAATCGGAGCATTCAGAGAAAATCCACTTAGACGGAGGGAGAATGTGCAACCTCCACTCAAACAGTGAACCAAGGCCAGAATTGAACCCAGCTGCCTGGCATGATGAGGCAGCAGTGTTAACCACTGTGCTATTGTGCTGCCTCTGCCCCTCAGGGGCACCATGATGGCACATGGGCACAATGGTTCAAAAGGGGTGCATAACAATGTCTTGAATTTTAAGCAGTGTAGGAATCCAAACTATGTTTTTCTGATGTTTTACTGTGCTTTTTAAACATTTTTGTTTTAAAAGTATCAGTATTCTTACTGAGAGTTGCACTATAGAATTCATTTACTTCATTGTAATTCATATTAAAAACTTCCACAATTGCATCTCCAACATGCTGGGATCAGTCTTAACATTGTGTGAATATAAAATGGGTGATAGTGAATGGGCAGTCTGTTTTACATCTTTCCTAATGCTTGACTTAAATACACATAAAAATAAGGAGAACTATACTAAAATACCCAGTACGAGCATATTGCAAAGGGTGCGACATTACATAAAAATATAGCAGAAAAAACAAATAAATCATCTCTCTGACCATGGGAACTTGGAAGTGAACTGATGACATTGCAAAAAATGAACGTGCATTGACAAAATTATATAGACTTATGGTGACCATTGAAACAATAGTTGTTCTATTTACTTTCACCTCAATAAATCATAGTTTTTAACCATCTCCAGCACTTCACTTTCCTAATGGAATGCAAATGAGTATGGGTATTGCTTCATCCTGAATTGGTTGTCCATCATTTATTGGTAAGAATGCTATAACTGCATCTCCCTTCTGTTAAAAATGTGCAAACAGTTCCATCAATGATACTCACATGATGGAATGAAAATAATCGGCTTAGTCTGTTAATCTGCCAGATATTAGATGCATTTGTTTAGATCTAAAGAGTTTCAGACCAATACCTACCTCGAGTTATCCTGCCACCTCCACATTGAAGTCTGGTGAATGCTGTTCCCTCCACATGATGCTCTAGTGAGTAAGAGGACACTGTACATGCAGGATCAAGTTTTTTTAAAAAATCATTAATTTTTGAATTGTTCTGCTTGTGAAAACTCACTCCACTTAATTATGGACTGGAGAATGATAGGGAAACAAACAAATTATACTGTGAGTAAATGTTCACCATTTCGTAATTACGGCTTTTGTCTTACCAAACATCTTTATCGAAACAACTCCAGTGATGGCTGACTTTTTAAGATATAAATGAGATTGTAGTATTATAACATACACATGTTTGAAAATTGTGTGTGTGTGTGTGTGTGTTAATTTTCTTTTTGGCAATTTTATAAACCTCTTCCTTTAATCTAATACAATCTTTAACTTCCTTTGTTAGTCATAGTTGACTCATTTTTTTCCTGTTGTGTTATTGTGCCTTAGAAGAATGAATATTGGTTGCAAGCTCTGTATTAATTATTTAAATATTACCTGTTGTCTGTTTACATTTGGACCTTTTAATGTTTATTTCCCAATCTACCACCATACCTTTCTTTGTTTAGATTTAGGACACCAGTTTCTCATTGACTGCATTTCTTTCAAACTTAATGAAAAAATTCATTAAATTATGGCCACTCTTCCTTAAAGTTCTTTTGCAACGAACATTTTAATTAGTCGTTCATGACACAATACTAAGTCTAAAATAGCCTGTTCCTCAGTTAGTTCCTCCGCATACTGCTCTAGAAAACCATCTTGTACATATTCCAGAAATTCATCCCCCACAACATTAGTGCTCATTAGATTTATTTATATGTAGATTGAAGTCCCCCATGACATCCTTGTTGCCATATTTATATCATACCCTACACCCATTACTATTTGGGGGCCAATAAATAACTCATAGAATCATACAGAGCAGAAGAAACCCTTTGGCCCTTCAAGTTCACACTGACACATTAGAAACAACTGTATTCCCACCTCATTCCATCTGCTTGGCTCAAGCACTTGGCCCATAGCACTGAATGTTATGATGTACCAAATGCTTATGTAGATATTTTTTAAAGGATGTGAGGAACCCAGCTTCTACCACCTTCCCAAACAATGCATTCCTGACTGTCACCACCCTTGGGTAAAAATGTTTTTCCTCACATTCCCCCCTAAACATTCTATCCTTCACCATGAACCTCATAACTGACCCTTCAGCTAAGGGGAAAGCTGCTCCTTATCCACTCTGTACACCTCAATCAGGTCATCCCTAAGTCTTCTCTGTGCCAACAAAACCAATCCAAGTTTAACCAATTTCTCTTCATCGCTATTCTCATGCAGCATCCTGGTGAATCTCCTCTGCATCTCGAGTGCAATCACATACTTCCTAGACTGTAGCAACCAGAATTGCACACAGTACTTTAGCTATGGCTTCACCAAAATTCTATACAACTCCAACATGGCCTCCCTGCTTTTGTAATTTATATTGATAAAAGTAGTAGTCCTATGTGCCTTTTTCACCACCCTATTAATCTGCCTTTCCGCCTTCAGAGATCTGTGGACAAACATGCCAAGGGCCCTTTGTTCCACAGAACTTCCTCATTCATTGAGTATTTCCTTCTCAAATTACTCTTTCCAATGTATATCACCTCACACTTTTCAAAGTTAAATTCCATCTGCCACTTATCTGTCCATTTGACCATTCTGTCTATATCTTCTTGTAGCCCAAGACATCTTCCTGTTAATTATCCAACCAATCTTTGTGTTATCCACAAACTTACTGATCTTACCCCCCACATAGCCATCAACGTCATTTATATAAATGACAGATAATAGGGGTGCCCAACACAAATCCCTGTGGTATGTTACACTGGACACTACACTGGTTTCCAGTCACTAAAGCAGCTTTCTGTCATTACCCTCTGTCTCCTACAACTGAGCCAATTTTGAATCCACTTTATCCAATGACGCTCTATCAAATGTGAATTTATTTTCTTTAGAGGTCTCCCATGTGGGACGTTGTCAAATTTGTTCCAATGTTTGCTGCCCATTGCCGTTTCTTAGCTCTACCCAGAGTCAATACCTTGTTCTTCCAACATAAGAACTCTCACTAACATATTGATTTCACCCCCTATTGTCTTAGAATCATAGAACCTCCAGTGCAGAAGGAGGCCATTTGGCCCATCAAGCCGACATCAACAACAATCCCATAACTCCTATTTATCCTCCTAATCCCCCTGACACTAAGGGGCAATTTATCAAGGTCAATCAACCTAACCTGCACATCTTTGGACTGTGGGAGGAAACCGGAGCACAAAGAGGAAACTCATGCAGACATGGGGAGAATATGCAAGCGCCACACAGTCACCCAAGGCCAGAATTGAACCCAGGTCCCTGGCACTGTGAGGCCACAGTACTAAACACTGTGTCCCTGTACTGCCCCTAGCACTACCCTACCTTCTTTCCCATTTTTTCCTGGCCTTCTTGAATGTCGAATATTCTTGAATGTTCAGTTCTCAGTGTTGGTCACACCTCAATCATATATCTGTAATTAGATCATACCCATTTATTTCGACTTGTGTCATCAATTTACCTACCTTGTTGTAAATGCTATATTCATTGAAGATAGCGTGACACTAGTTCTGCCATTTTAACATTACTCTGCATTTTGATTCTATTTGATGCTGGGAGGTTTTTTCTGCTACTTTTCATTTTCATTTACTATTTTTCTGCTATGAATTAACAGCTGATTTTCTCCTATCTGAATTTTCACTCAGATTCCCACCCCCTCACCCGTCAAACTAGCTTCAATCCTCCCCGACAGCATCAGCAAATCTCCCTGTGAGGATGTTAGTGCTTGTCCTGCTATAGTGTAGCCCATCCACTTGCACAAGTTCCAGCTGCCCTAGAACTGGTGCCAATATACCAAAAACCTAAAGCCTTCCCTTCTATAACATTTCTTTCTCAGGAGATTAAGAAAATTTGGCATGTCCACTACAACTGTCACCAACTTCTACAAATGCACCATAGAAGTGTCCTTTCTGATTGCATCATGGTTTGGTATGGCTCCTGCTCTGTCCAAGGCTGCAAGAAATTACAAAGTGTCATGAATGAAGTCCAGTTGACCATTCAAGCCAGCCTTCCATCCATTGATATTGTCTTCACTTGCTGCTGCCTTGGAAAAACAGCCAATAAAGTCAAGGATTCATGCACCCTGGGCATATTCTCTTCTACCTTCTTCTGTCAGAAAAAAGATACAAAAGTCTGAGTTCAAATGCCAATTGACTCAAAAATAGCTTCTTCCCTGCTGCCATCAGACCTTTGAATGGATAATATCTTGTATTAAGTTGATCTCTTTCTACACCCTAACTATGATTGTATTCTGCGGTCTCTCATTCCTTGCCTGTGTATAGTATGCTTTGTCTGCATAGAATGCAAGAAACAATATGTTTCACTGTATACACATATATTTAACAATGATAAATCAAATGAAATTTCTCCAGCCATGTATTCTCTTGTTCAATCCTCCTATTTCAATAGTCACTAGACATGTAATTAGGAATAATCATGACATTACTATTGTAGAAGTCCTGCTTTTCAATCTGGAGAATCAATGTGAAACATGACCTTTGGTATTCACCTTCCTCCCCCCAAAAACATCTTGCATGCTTCGTAACTTTCTTGATGCTAGCACCAGAGAGGGAAAAAAACTGCTTGGGATCATGTCTACACCTGCAGAAATAGCTGTCTGTTCCCAGAAATCCATTTCTGTCACTATTATTCTTCCACTCTCCTTCCTCACTACTTGTGCAGCTGCACCACATGTTGTGCCACAAATATGGTTCTTGCTACACTCCTCTGATGGACCATCACTCTCACCAGTATCCAACATAGAAAACCAGTTAATGGGTGGGATAGACTCAGGGAAATCTTGCACTACCTCCCTGGTACTCCTGAACAAACTGGGGGTGATCTATGCTCTCTTTGACCAGGCTAATTCCCGGGATGAGTGGGTTGTCTTGTCAAGCAAGACTAAAGGGTTTGGGTCTGTATTCCTTGGAAGTGTGAAGAGTGAGAAATGACCTTATTCAAACATGTAAGATCCTGAGGGAGCTTGACAGGAAAGATAGTGAGATGTTTCCACTTGTGGAGAAGTCTTTAACAAGGGGACACAGCTACAAAATAAAGTGCAGTCATTTAAAAGTAAGGTGTACAGAAATTTTTTTCTCGCAGAGGGCGTTGAATGTTTGGAATTCTTTGCCCCAAAAGGTAGTGGAGGCTGGTCATTAGAAGTATTTGAAGTGGAGGTGTGTAAATATTTGATAGATTGAAGAACAGAGGGTTATGGGGAAATGCCCTGAGGCCAGTATAATTCAGCCATGATCGTATGGAATGGCTTGAAAGGCCTGGTGACCTACTCCTGAGTCTATTTCTTGTGTGTGTTCTCTGTCTGTATGCCCCATGCCTGAAATGTGACCATTTCCATAAATGCTATCTATTTGGTTGTCAGCTTGTGCATTTTTCAGCAACAATGATGCCAGGATCAACATACGCTCTATGAGAGTTTAAAACTGTTATTGATAGTCAGATGAAGTTATTTGTTTTGGAGGAAGGCTGCTAAGAAAAGCCAGGGTTTTGACCAAGAATTAAACCTCTAAACCTATTTGCCTTTGTAGTCAGTTTGTGGCAATTCCATATGTTGTTGCTCAAGTTCTGAAAATTGGTGTTCAACTTTCTGCACTAGTGCATGAAGCATCCACAATTCCCCACATGCCATAGGATGCTTAGGATGCACATTCCATGTGGTCAAGACACTCTGCCATACCTTAAGTTTACTTTTGATCTATTTAGTGTAAACTGGAGACTGGAAAGTGGAAATAATCACCTCTTCTCACTAATCAGTTCCTTCTCCTGTGCATACAGACTAGGTGCTTAAAGGTTAAGTAAAACCTATGTAAATCTTTTCTATAATCCAGTTTGTTTATTTGCATCCCTCTTCTAAATGTATTGAACTAATCTACCTAGCTATAAGCAGATTCTCGAAGTAGATACTTAACAAGCAATTACTTAAAATTTTGCTGTGAATTCTGCTTTTTTTCACTTTTCCTTCAAACTTAGCTTCTGCTGATCTAAAAAGCAGTGGGAAGGTCTCAAACCTTTGTCCCAATTTATACCCTGCAGCTCTGGACTCATTCCATGCAATTCTGCCGCCACTTCTCTGATTCACAATGCCATATTAAATACAAAACAAAATTTAATTAGTTGTTTTCCAAACAGCAGACACTATCACCAGTAATTACAGTCACATTCCATCAAACGTATCTTATATGTTAATGAATGAGAGCAAGCATATTCTGAATAACATTGGTTTTTCAGCAACAATGTATGCACTATGAGAGGTTTAAACCGTTATTGATAGTCAGATGAAGTTATTTGTCTTGGACGAAGGTTGCTAAGAAAAGTCAGGGTTTTCACCAAGAATTGTACCTCTGAATCTATTTGTCTTTGTAGTCAGTTTGTGGCAATTCCACATGGCAGACGTAGTATGAAAGTCAAATAATGGCCTGGAGATTATAATTGGAAACTCTTATAACGGAGGTTTTCATGCAACATACATAATTGTTAATTAAATCATATTTCCAGACTAACATCAAACAATACAATTGTAATGGCTGAAATTAGGCTGTACAGTAATATTGATGTTGAGCTGGAATCATTCACTGTTAGGAGGCTGTTGTCTGGGAACTAACTTAAAAGATTTGGAAGATGGATATATTTTAAAAAAGAAAACTCATTGAGAATGCTAAAAGTAAATTGTAGCCCAGAAATAATAGAAAAAAAATCAACATTTGATGAAAAGAGATACAGTGGCGCAATGGTTAGCACTGCTCTCTCACAGCTCCAGAGACTGACTTGGGTCGCTACTGCCCATGTGAAGTTTACACATTGCCCCCATGTCTGCTTGGGTTTCCTTTGGATGCTCTAGTTTCCTCCCACAGTCCAAAGATGTGCAGGTTAGGTGCGTTGGCCTAGATTAAAAGGATTAATGGGATAAATGAGTGGAGTTACAAAGATGGGGCCTAGGTGGGATTATTGTTGTGTGCAGACTTGATGGCTGAATGGCCCCCTTCAGCACTGTAGGGATTCATTGGATTCTATGAATCTACTGTTTATTTCAAGGATATTTGAAAAACAAATTTGATATGAGCTGTGAGGCAGCAGTGCTAACCACTGTGCCAACCTTGCTGCCCCACAATGATTGTTGATTTATCACCAGAATCTGAGGATGCAGTGGTGCGTGAAATAAACCAGATAGCAAAGTTACTATCCTATAGATACATTGGGCAGAAAAGTTGGAGAGAGAAAAGGGAAAGCAATTGAAGTCCTAAGGAAACAACAAGAAATTCTTCAATCATCCTTTGGAAATTATGGCAAGAAGAGACATAGAAAGCATCTGTGAGGCTGATTTATACTTTTGATGGTAGTAGGATTGGAGTGGGGAGCGGGAGAACAAAGTTCCTTGGAGGAGAAGAACAAAAGATGGATTGGATGATAGGAAGTATAGGAGAGAGGAAAGAATAAGTGAAAGGAGCCAAAGGTAAAGAAGAAAAGGTAAAGACAAATAATAGGTTCTGACCTGAACAACAGCCAAAATAGACATACACATGTATATAGAACAAATTCAGATTATACTCCTCTAATAAAACCAATCATCAAAAGTTAAAAAAAAGAGAGGGGACAGTCCATGTTAAGGGCACTGTAAGAAAAAATCCAAACTTCAAAAGGAACTTAGAATTCAGGTTATACAAGATGTGGAGGTGCCAGTTTTGGACTGGGGTTGGCACATTAAAAAGTCTCACAACACCAGGTTAAAGTCCAACAGGTTTATTTGGAATCATGAGCTTTTGGAGCTCTGCTCCTTCATCAGGTGAATCAAGATTATACAAGAAGAGTGGACTTGGGAAGGTTATCTTGTCTGTGAAAATAGAATAGAAAGGAATCAATATTGAAGTGACCATTGTCAAAGCCTGAAGTCAGCATATTGATTCGGTAGAGTCAGTTTGGAGACAGTTTGGAAAGGGAATGAACCCAAGAATGTCTGAGGAGAAGAAATATTCAGGGTGTTGCTGAAAGTTATGAGGCTGAGTGGAGCATCAACCAAGAATTATTTCATACAAACATTGCTAAAAAGATAAGATTTAATGTTAAATTGTTTCTTCTTTAAACAACTTTAACATTGCCTTTTGGAAAGTAAAATATGTCCATTTGTTTCTAATGAACACAATTAAACAACAGCAGAGATTTCTGTATGTGTATACTGCGTTGAAATGGTCAATAAAGTTATTGCTCACTTTTCTGGAACATGAATGATTTATTGCAAGATATTGTTCTTTTTTTTATTATATCCAAATGGTTCGATTCAAAAGACTGATTCCTCCACAAATGTTTAGCCTTGAGTTGGTTTTATTCTCATTAACAAACGCAGTGTCGTGATAGAAGCTGATAAGCCAGTTAATTTGCTGCGAAGAATGGGTTTATTAATTAGTTTTATTGAAGTACATCTAATCCATTTAGTGGATTGTCCCCCATTTAATTTGAATTATAATGAACTGAAGCTGCCACTTTAACACAGCACAGACCTTTTGATATGCAAATTCTTGATTCCAGTAACTCACACGTTTCATTGTTTAAACACCGGCACAAAATAATTAGCAACAGTTCTGAAAATAAAGTATTTCCTTTCATGATATATGCATAAGACGTCTGCATGTTTAAGGATTAGCAAACATCTCCTTAGGCCAATGAAAGTAACAAGAAAATAATTTTTCAGGGAAGTGCAAACAATTAATCTTATTTGAAAGTAATACCAAGCAATGTGTTATGAAGAATGGTGCTATGACTTGGTGTGGAATATTATTTTTTAATTACTTGGATCTATGTTTGTAACTTAATGAGTGGCTGGGAGGAGCCAGTTAAGAATGCTTACTCCAACCCTGTTGCATTTCTGGAGTATTCGTCTTTTATTTGGCACCATATTTAAGACATAATCCATTGACTCTGACTACACTTCATGCTGCCTTGGAAAAGTAGCCTGCATAATAAAGGATTCCACAAATCCAGGATATACTCTCTTCTACCTGTTTACACCGCGAAAAAGATGCAAAAGTCTGAGATCACATACCAACTGATTCCAGAACAACTTCTTCTCTGCTGCCATCAGACTTTTGAATGGACCTATTTTATATTAAGCTGATTACTTCTCCAAACCTTAGCTGTATGGGTTTGGTCAATTTGCCATGCTAAATTGACCGTTGTGTCAGGGGGATTAGCAGGATAAATCTGTGGGGTTGCGGGAATAGGGCCTGGGTGGGATTGTGGTCAGTATAGACTTATGAGCCAAATAGCCTCCTTCTGTTCTGTAGGGATTCTATGATTCTACAACTGTAACATTATACTCTGCACCCTCTCCTTTCCTTCTTCCCTATGTACTTTATGAACAGCATGCTCTGTCTGTGTAGCATACAAGAAACAATACTTTCCACAATATAGCAATACACATTACAATAATCAAATCAAATCACTTACAAGTGCTTACTTTAAATCAACAACAGATATATTTTGTGACTAATTCCCCATTCCTTACCTCCTATTATGGCTTTTCTGAAAGGTATATACTTAACTTCATGCTGGATATGGCTTCTTGAGTACCTATTACTCTTTGGCATCTTGCCCACATGGCTATTATTTCAAACATAAACATTGGCAGCAAATGTTGTCAGACTATTAAACTGATGGAGGATGTCTGTTCACTGAGTCTGATCCTTTCAGGGTAGACATCAGAAGTGATAATCCTCATTAACTCCTCTGTGCCCCTCTCTTTCACCCAAAGGCATTGAAATCATTGTGTGGCCTCTCGAAAAAGAAATGAGTTTCATCCTGGGTACTCTGTTGGCTGGATTTAAAACTTGTTCTGAATCTTCCCAATCTAACTTCAACTCACATTAAAGTTTAAAGAACAAAACTTGATTCAACCGCCTGCAATGGGGTCATGTCACCAGTCCACAATCCCAATGAGGACTTTTGCCAATTGGCTGTATCAGAAACCGGACTGCACAATATGAACAATGTAACAGCAATTTGAAGGTCATTGATTGTTAAAGTGGAGGTGGACTGTGACAAAATATAGGTAGACATTAATAAAAATCCATCACGCAAATCAACTGCCCATCCATTTCTGGACTCTGTCTACATTTCCTCTTGCCTCGGAAAAGCAGCCAGCATAACCAAGAACCCCATGTGCCCTGGGCATTCTCTCTTCCATCTTCTTCCAAGAGGAAAAAGATACAAAAGTCTGAGTTCATGTACCAACCAACTCAAGAGCAGCTTCTTCCTTGCTGCCATCAGACTTTTGAATGGAGCTATCTTGGATTAAGTTGATCTTTCTCTCTATGACTATAACACTATTTTCTACACTTTCTCGTTTCCTTCTCTATGAACGGTGTGATTTGTCTGTACATTGCGCAAGAAAGAATACTTTTCACTCTATGTTCATACATGCAACAATAATGAATCAAATCAAAAATAAAATTGAAGTTGGTGCACAGTGGCACAATGGTTAGCATTGTCTCACAGCAGCAGGGACCTGGGACTCTATTTGTGCAGAGTCTGCACATTCTCCCCATGTCTGCATGGGTTTCTTCCAGATGCTCCATTTTCCTCCCATAGTCCAAAAGACATGATGATTAGGTGCATTGGCGCTAAATTCTCTGTCAGTGTACCCAAACAGGAGCCGGAGTGTGGCAACTAGTGGATTTTCACAGTAACTTCATTGCAGTATTAATGTAAGCCTAATTGCAACAATAGTAAATAAAAAATTTTAAAAAAACAATGAGTTCATACTGTTTGCAGTATCGCAGTACATATGACAATACTAAATCAAATCAAATCAAATGAACTTCAACATAAATTGAGGTGGTACATTTTGGGTGTAAGAACATATTCCTTGGAAAATAAGGGTGAGAATTTCCAGTCCTGGAACAGTGGATTTTTCCACTGTGGAGACGGCGAGACAGTGAAAAGTCCATTGATTTCAGCAAGACTGAAAGATTCCACTAGCAGGAGGGGCTGGGAAATTCTGGCCTAATTGTTTAAGGTGTTCAGAGGAGCAGAAGGTGAACAGATACACAAATCACCAGAAGTAACAATACAGCTTAATAAAATCATAAAATAAAAAGAGCAGTGGGGTTAATCTCTAAACAAGTAGACCTTTTTGCAAGCTATGCCCAGTATATCCTTTTAATTCTATCTTTTACACCAACATACACTAAATAAAACTGCAGCCAAATAAAACCTTGGTGAGGCTGCATTTGGACTATTGCATACAGTTCTGGTCACCACACTACCAGAAAGGCGTGGAAGCTTTGGAAAGAGTGCAAAGAAGGTTCACCAGGATGTTGCCTAGTCTTAAGAGTGTTGACTGTGAAGAGAGAAGGTACATAGAATGTACATAGAATATTACAGTGGTTGAATAAACTAGGATTGTTTTCACTGGAAAGACAGGGGCTGAGGGGAGACCTTATAGAGGTCTACAAAATTGTGAGAGGCGTAGACAGGGTGGATAGTCAGAGGCCTTTTCCCAGGGTGGAAATGTCAATCACACAGGGGCACAGGTTCAAGGTGAAAGGGAGAAAGTTTAAGAGAGATGTGGGGGGTAAGTTTTTCACACAGAAAGCGGTAGATGCTTGGAACGTGCTGCCAGAGGTGGTGGAGGAAACGGCATCTTGCTCTCTCTTGAATGTTGCATTTAAGAAGCTTCTGGATAGGCTCATGAATAGGGAGGAAATAGAGAGATGAGGACCGAATAAAGACAGAAGGTTTTACTTTAGTTTACTTAGGGCATTATGATTAGCAAAAGCTTGGAGGGCCAAAGGACATGTTACTGTGCTGTACTTTCCTTCATTCTTTGCTGTAAATGATCTGAGTCTGTCCTGTGGACACTAAAAATGCTTTAAAAGGTCAAATGTTTATTTATTAGTGTCACAAGTAAGCTCACATTAATAATACAATAAAGTTACTATGAAAATTCCCTAGTCGCTACATTCTGATGTCTGCTTGGGTACACTGAGGAAGAATTTAGCATGAAACTGCACCTAACCAGCATGTCTTTTGGGAGGAAACTTGAGTACCTGGAGGAAACCCATGCAGACATGGGGAGAATGTGCACACTCTGCACAGAAAGTGACTCAGGCCAAGGAATCGAACCTGGGTTGCTGACACTGTGAGGCAGCAGTGCTAACTACATATCATTATACTATACTGTATTATAAGCATGATAGTTCGACCATTTAATATTCAAAAAATTACTCAATATATCTTTGCTTCTGTTATCGTTTGCTACATGCTTATCACCATGTTATTAATATCTGCAGAGACATTAACATATTAATGCAATCTATCTTGTTTAGCTGCTACAAGCAAGATAATGTCACTGTCCTTGTAATCATTGAAGAAACACAACAGTCAGATTATAATTAAAACACAAACTTGGAAAAAGAATTGGGGGCTTGTTTGGGCATTAATTAAAAACTGTAAGGCACTGTGGCAGAGGCGTAGCTAGAGGGGGTGGAGGAGGAACAACTGCTTCCCGAGAAGATTTTTCAAAAGTGGTGCCTTTTCAATGGGGTGTTCCTCACAGGCTCTTCAGGTTTTTTCCTGAGATCTGAAGTCCTTAATCCTGCAATCACAGGATGCGAAACGCATGCGGGGAATTCAGGCAGCAAGGAAGGCGTGCAATCTCCCGAGAGGGCACACAATCACGAGGATAATTGCAGAGGCTGTGAAGGACGTAAGTATGCAGCCATTGCAATGAATGGGTGGTCAAGACCAAACATTCTTTGTAAGATGGGAACAGAAACTGTCAGGAATAGGCACGAACAAAAAGTGGAGCTTTTTCAAGGAACAAATACTGCGTGTCCTTAATAAGTATGTCCCTGGCAGGCAGGGAGGAAATGGCCGAGTGAGGGAAACATAGTTCACAAAGGAGGTTGAATATCTTGTCAAGAGGAAAAAGGAAACATATGCAAGGATGAAAAAACAAGGTTCAGTTGGGTCGCTTGAGAGTTTCAAGGTAGCTAGGAATGAGCTTAAAAAAAGGGCTTAGGAGAGCAAGGAGGGGACATGAGAAGTCGGATAAAGGAAAACCCCAAGGCATTTTACTCTTATGTGAGAAATAAAAGAATGACGAGGGTGAGGTTGAGGCCAGTCAATGATAGTAGTGGGAACTTGTGCGTGGAGTCAAAAGAGAAAGGTGAAGTGTTGGATGAATACTTTTCTTCAGTGTTCACTAAGGAGAGAAGCCATGTTTTTGAGGATGAGTGTGTGATACAGGCTGATAGGACGAAGAAGGTAGATGTTCTGAGGGAAGATGTATTAGCAATTTTGAAAAACCTGAGGGTCAATAAGTCTCCCAGGCCTGTTGGGATACATCGTAGGATACTTTGGGATGCAAGGAATGAGGTTGTGGAGCTTTTAGCTTTGATCTTTGGGTCCACAGGGATTGTGCCAGAGGACTGGAGAGTGGCGAATGTTGTTCCTCTCTTCAAGAAAGGAAATATGAATGACCTTGGTAATTATAGGCCAGTTAGTCTTACTTCAGTGGTCGGTAAGTTAATGGAAAGGGTCGTGAGAGAAGGATTTATGACCATTTGGAAAGATGCAGTTTAACCCGGGATAGTCAGCATGGATTCAAAAAGGGAAAGGCCTGCCTCACAAATTTGATTGAATTCTTTGAGGAGATAACTAAGTGTGCAGATGGAGGTAGAACAGTTGATGTTGTATACATGGATTTTAGTAAAGCATTTGATAAGGTTCCTCATGGTAGGCTCATGAACAAAGTAAGGAGGTGCAGGATAGAAGGAAATTTGGCCAATTGGATAAGTAACTGGCTGTCTCATAGAAGACAGAGGGTGGCGGTAGAAGGAAAATTTTCAGACTGGGCGCTAGTTAGCAGCAGTGTACCACAGGATCAGTGCTGGGTCCTCTACAATTTGTGATTTTTATCAATGACTTGGAAGAGGGGGCTGAAGGGTGGGGGTTAGTACATTTGCTGATGACGCCAAGATTAGTGGAGTAGTGGATGAGGTGAAGGCCTGTTGTAAGCTGCAAAGAGACATCGATAAGATGTAGAGCTGGGCAGAAATGTGGCTGATGAAGTTTAAGCCTGATAAGTGCGAAGTGATTCATTTTGGTAGGACAAACTTGAATGCGGATTATAAGTAATAGCTTCTGTTAAGACTGGCCCAAAAACTCCAATGTATTTTGCAAAACTAGCTGAGATCCTAAGTTTTACATTTGATTTTGACATGGGCAAGCATAAGGTTTTTCACTCTAGGTATTTAGGATTCAAGTGACCCACTTGGAAGCTCTTAACAAACAATATTTATTTAAGAACACAGTTATAATATAACAAAAAGAATTAGCATAACTTTTACCAATTACAAGACTTAAACATAACACAGTATATCTCCTTACAGCTAGCTATCTCTATTATTCCAAGTTAAACACCATCTCACAGACATATACCCTTCTTCAGATTGGGCATTGAAATAAGTATACTCATGTGGTGCTGTACTTTCAGCTTTGTAACACCTATTAACAAAATTCCAGGCCAGCAGTTTGCTAAGATGGGTATATCCTTAAAAGCAGCAAACTTCAGGGAGGTAACCTTAATCTCTGGCAGCTTGCAAAGATAGCCATGTGGAGAACAGAAACTTCAACTGCAGAGAGAGGGAAAACACTACTGTCTCTCTCAGCTTCAAGCAAGTTCTGAAAATGAAACTAAAAACTGAAATGCCCTATGAAAGATAACTGTCCCTAGCCACATGATATTGCCTGTCAATCACCCCCAATCAAGCTCTGCTTATCAATTCCAAGGGATCATTAAAACCACAGAACACTGCATTAGTCCTCATTAAAATCAACTTTATGTTAATTATACTACCTCTTAACAATACAGGACACAGACTACAGACAATATATTGCCAACAAAACATCCTGCAAAGAAACATGATTAAACTAAATTCTTAAAGGCACAGTATCATCACACTTTTTTCTGCACTTGTAGGGATTGTACAATTTGATTCAGTGATTGACAGATGGGCATTCACCTGCCTTGGCTTCACATTCTGGAATTTGCCACCTTTGTGAATTTTTATTCTCCTTTTAGGTGTTTCACCTTTCGGTGTTCAAGGTGAGTTTGATTAATAACATACTTGGGATGTTGAACTACATTAAAGGTACAGGTTATAAATAAAAGTCATCGTTATAATTACAGTAAGAGGAACAATTTTTTTTTAAAAAATGAACCTTCTTATTGAAAATTAGGGAAACATTTACCTCCTTGATATTTCTCTGCAGTAGTCCAATTCAGGGCAGAGATTTGTTTGTTTTGTTTCTCCTGCTTTAGGGCTGTTGGTATCTAGTATCTAGAAATACAGGCTATTATCCCTGTTTCATTAATGTTCATTGTGGCATGTACACTTTTTTTAAAATGCTGTTTCCTATAGCCTGCTGGTATGAGATCCTTACCTCTAAGTATAAAAGTATGCAGACAGCTTCTGACTAGAAGCAGAGCAGCAGATATTAAACAGCAATTTTTTTTAATATGGTAGCTAGCAACATGTTTGATATGAAACAATGGAAACAATTTGAATTTTTAGCGGTTTTCCCATTAACTCCTGTCTCCATTGTGCCAGTGAATTTGCATTTCCTTTTCTTAGTCAGGTTCCCAAGACAGTTTTTCTTTCATTTTTCTTTCTCTCCAATCTTCTCAGCGATTTCACAAGTTTTCTTTCTCAGAACCTTCTGTCGGCTTTTCAATTCACACAAAGCTATTTTTTTTCTGTTCCTTTAAGCTTCTTGATGTGTCCCTCGGTGTTCCTTTCAACATTCCTCGACTCCCTGCACAATACCGCTGCACTATTTCACCTTTCGAGCTTTTACACAATTTCTTTCAGCTACTTTCATTCAGCCCCTTGCTCCTGAACTGATAGTTTCTGAGTCCTTCCTGCCTCTCTGTTTAATATTCCCACATTGTTCTCCCAGGCTTCTCCTTTTAACCTGATTTCAGCAGCTATTTAGCTGTTGAGTCTGTCTTACTCTGATATGACTCCATTCCTCTCAGAATCTATAGCTGCCACTTTTGCTTTTTCCCAACAACCTTGCCTCTTCACAAAAACTTGGTTCACCTGCTGCTCCTTTGTTCTCACATAAGAATGTAAGAAGTCGGAACAAGGGAAGGCCATAAGCCTATCGAGCCTGCTCCATCATTCAGTACGATCATGGCTAATCTTTAGCTTCAATTCCCCTTTCCCACCCATTCCTTTAGTCCTGATAAGTCTACAAATCCATCTGTCTTTCCCTTAAATTTGTTCAGTCAGAGCACATCCACAATCTTCTGACATAGAGAACTCTAATGACCATTTGAGTGAACAAATTTCTCCTTATCTCAGTTCTAAATGATTGACTCCTTGTCCTAAGATTGTTCTAACCACTATCCCGCCCCATTTTAGATTCCCTAATCAGGGGAAACAATTTCTCAGTACCTACTGAGAAATTTGGTTGGGGATGTTAGGGGTAAGTTTTTCACTCAGAGGGTGGTGAGTGAATGGAATCGGCTGCCATTGGAGGTGGTAGAGGCGAACTCACTAGGGTCTTTTAAAAGACTTCTGGATGAGTATATGGGAACTAATGGGATAGAGGGTTATAGATAGGTCTGTGGATTGGTAGGTATAGATGTGATCGGCGCAACTCGTGGGCCGAAGGGCCTGTTTGTTCTGTAGTGTTCTATGTTCTATGTACTCTGTCAATCTGTCCAGAATCCAAACTATTTTAATGAGAATCCTATGCAATTTTCCAACCTTCCAGCAACATGTTTTCCGGTGGTGGAGGCAGCATGCCATTGGCTGCCAGTGGGATCTTCCGATTCACATAGATGGTTAATGCACAAGGTAAGGGCTGATGGATTTGGGGGTGATATATTGACATGGAGAGAAGATTGGTTAATGGATAGGAAACAGAGGGTAAGAATAAATGGGTACTTTCAAATTGTCAGGCTGTGACAGTCTTATTTTTGGATAAAGTTCTGTTTTCCTTTTGGTATTGAGTGACTAAACAGTTTCATATCTTTCCATCACATGCAGTGAACAGAGATTTGGCCGGCTGCCAAAATTTTCTGACTTCACTGCAACAGGGCTTGGCATAAATGATAGGTAAGGTCATGTCCTAAGTGTTGTCTGTTTCTTACCAGCATTAAGCTGGAGGTATGTTCCCAGGTTTATTACTGAAGTAAGGTCAAGTAAGACAGTCTGAAGGAACAATTTGAAGTCTCAAATTGCATTGGTTGAATAGCACACTAAGATTAAAACCAATGATACACCAAAGCATTTTCTAAATCTTATTGGTTTTAATTTCCATGTTTAGGCCAGCACGGTAACACAGTGGTTAGCACTGCTGTTTCACAGTTCCAGGGATCTGGGTTCGATTCCCGACGTGAGTCACCATCTGCGTGGAGTTTATACATTCTTCTCGTGTCTGCGTGGGTTTCTTCTGGGTGCTCCGGTTTCCTCCCACAGTCCAAAGATGTACGGGTTAGGTTGATTGGCCATGCTAAAATTGCCCCTTAGTGTCCTGAGATGCATAGATTAGAGAGATTAGTGCATAAGATATGCAGGGATATGGGGGTAAGGCCTGGGTGGGATTGTAATTGGTGTGGACTCAATGGGCCAAACAGCCTCTTTCTGTACTGTAGGGTTTCAGTGATAACTGTACCTGAAGAGAATGGGAATGTGAAAGTTTCTAGCATTACTCAAGGGCTAACATTTCCTCCCCAAAAATAGAAAAAGGAGATTCCAATCGGGATTTCCCTTTACTTTCCCTTTCTTGAAGAAAGTGCAAAAGAAGAAGAAAGCTGACCTTCACTGTCATTTGCACAGGAGGTCAAAATACAAATGGAATAAATGCAGAATGTTTCTCTCCCAGAAACAGTGTGGCTGATCTCACTAAGATCCTGGGCACTGATTCAAGAGCCTCACCCTGTAAGATTTAACAGACTGGAGCTTGACCTCTCCCAAATGGATCAACCATCCAAACTGAGTACCACTTGATCAATTGGTTTATTATGTCAGGATAATGGCAGGAAGGAGAATTATGCTTTTGCTCAGGACTGAAGTTTTGCATTGGGACCCAATTCCAAAACCATCATCATTGACTCAAACTGATCAAAGCACGTAATTCATTGATACAGAAAGTAAATAAACGTTTCCTTTTTGTCACCTTAGAAATCATAGAAATGCTACAATGCAGAAGAAAGCCATTCAGCCCATGGAGTCTGCACTGATAACACTCCCACCCCAGGCCCTATCCTCATAACCTCACACATTTACCCCCTAATCCCTTTAACCTACATATCCTGGAACACTCTGGGCAATTTAGTGTGGCCAATCAATCTAACCCCACACATCTTTGGACTTACTTTGTGGACAATAGCTGTGGAAAGATGATGAGTGCTGGATGCGACTGAAAGGTACAAGTTCAACTCCAGTACACACATGTTCTTGGTAAGTAGACAATGTTTGAAGTTTGATAGTAACAAACTCAATGTAAGGGCCCAATGGCCTACTCTTGCTTCTAGCTTCTAGATTTCTTTAGATCTAAGGCTAAGGAGATCAAGGGATATGGTGCAAGGAGGGAACAGGATATTAAATTTGATGATCAGCCATGATCAAAATAAATGGCAGAGCGGGCTTGAAGGGCTGAATGGCTTACTCCTGCATCTAGTTTCTATGTTCGGCACGGTTAAGACATGTCTATTATTGCAGATCACAAGGTTTCACAGGGTTGTGTCAACCATCGGATGGTCAACTACAGTGGCAAAATGTGATGGATTGCAGCAAAATAAAACAGAATGAACTATTTATGAAAAGACACAAGTAAATAAACAGGCTTCAGCAGTGGGAATGAGGGCTCTAGATCTACTGATACGTATCCACAGTCACTGACAGAAGTAGTGATTTCCATGAATTTACACTGCAATCTTTCCCAAAATTACACAGTATTCTCATTCTCTTGCACAATAGATTTACAAATTCATACGTCTATGTGACTATTCTTAAATTGAGAACAGATAAATCACACCAAAAGACATAATTTCATTTAATGCACACTTTCATAATGATTATTGTTTGTGCAAATTGTGCATGAAAACAAAGCATCAATCACCAGCTTGATATAACCATTTATAACTGATTGGGAGATTCTGCAAAGATCACCCACTGACGGTTGGAAAGCTCCAGAGGCATAAAAATGAATTGTGACTGTAACCTTGAGAGCTACGGGTATTGGGTGCCCAGCCACCTAATTGGAGACTATCTTGGCCCCAATCATCTGGCAAAAAAAAAGATGTGACAGCTTCCTTTGAAAGCCAGAGCCTCCTGCGGCTGGATCTGTGTCATGTCGAGGTGATTGAATCACTGCCTGTACATCCTGGCAGCAGGAAAGTGGTGTCATCTGCAGGGATGTCCTCCTTGCCCTCCCTGCCAGCCCTGAACTCCCTGTGCCAGTGCCTCTCCTCTTAGGGCTCCTCTCTTTTTGGTCCCTGTCTTCCTCTTCAGGGGAGGTACTCCCTGCTGAGTACTACAGAAATGCAAATGGGACTGATCCATACACTGGGGGAGGACGAGGGTGTGTCAAAGGTTTGGAAATCTCAGAGGGATGTCACGAGACCAAAACATAAAAAATACAAACAAGATGCACAAAGCTCAAAAGAAAGCAGTGAAAATATTAATTCTAGTCTAAGCCCAAACCAAAATCTCATTAACTCCTGCCAAGTCAGCAACCTGCCTCTGTTGCTACCGCCTTTTATCCTACCCTTGGAACAAAACAGCAAAAAAAAAAAATTGGCCTGCCATACGTACGTGTGGTGGCACAATAGTTAGCACTTTTGCCTCTCGGTGCTAGGGACCTGGGGGCTTCATTCCTGGCTTGGGCCACTGTTTGTGCAGAGTCTGCACATTCTCCCCATATCTGTGAGGACTTTCTCTGGATGCTCCAATTTCCTCCCAGAGTCCATAAGATGTGCTGATGAGATGCATTGGCGATGCTAATTTCTCCTTCGGTGCATGCGAACAAGCGCCGGAGTGTGGTGATTTTCACTGTAACTTCATTGCAGTGTTAAAATTCTGCCCATAACGTTCTCTTTTCGCGTGCAAAATACATTTGGAAATATAATTGTAGAATGTTTATTTATGTTAATACGCAATATTCATTTTCAAAAATTAATTGTGAATGGGGTAAGGGATGGGGAAGGAAGGTTGTGGGTAAGTAGGCTGTGGGAGGTGATGAAGGCTGGAAGTTCGCCCTGGCACCTAATACACCCTGCAGTCTCCTTGCCTGTACAACAGCCTTCTATGTCACAGTAACTTCATTGCAGTATTAATGTAAGCCTTACTTGTGACTTATAAATAAACTTTACTATTCTCTCATTGTACATCTGAAACCCAGTGGACCATCTTCTCATCAATTACACAGCAACATCTTGTAAAATAAAAAAAAATGCAGCATTGATCATTT
The DNA here is from genome assembly GCA_024679065.1 of Sphyrna mokarran. NCBI lineage: Eukaryota > Metazoa > Chordata > Chondrichthyes > Carcharhiniformes > Carcharhinidae > Sphyrna > Sphyrna mokarran. Next base: position 23,665,344 of record JAGIQG010000023.1, on the reverse strand, counting down.
TGGAGATCTTGACTAGACTGTACAAGCAGTACCTGAGTGGCTCAAACCAATGTTTTAGCATTCCCATAATATTCACAACAGTAAATTAGATGGTGACCTGTGTTACGAGATGAATTCTTGTGATCTGTAACTCTGTGAATCAATATATGAATGTGTAAAGATTAAATCCACATCAAGCCTTCAACACCGGCCTTTCTGGAATTGACAAAATGTACATTCAATGGGAACTGTGAATGTGAGGCTTGAAGTAGTGCGCAGGGCAGATCATGAATAAAAGTAAGTTACTGTGGATGCTGGAATTTGAAACAAAAATAGAAAATATTGGAAAATCTCAGCAGATCTGACAGGGTCTGTGGAGAGGGAATAGGGCCAGCATTTCAAGTCTGAATGACTCTTCGTCAGAGCTGAAGACGAGGAAAACCAGACAAGACTTATACCAGTGAGGGTGAGGAGGATGGGGAGTCTGTAATGGATAGGATTGCCTTCATGTTGTTGAAGCATATGGATGTTAGGTATAATTCCTGATCTCTGGATATTGTTAGTAAGTGAGCATTGTTGCAATGTGATTTGAGCAGTCTTGGAGGCTAGCAGTGCAGTTGTGGTAATTGGCATTTGAAGATGCATTCAGGGATCTCGATCACTTGTGTAAGTTTGTTAAACTTCTTCCACCTCTACATCCAGGTCCTCGGGTTGGTCTCTTGCCATGGGCCTCAAAGGCGATTTGTGGAAGTTATTACTTTAAGCATCTTGGCAATAAGTGCAGCCAATGAATAGCTCACTTAGCAGTGGTTGCAGTTAACAATCATCCAGATTATCAAGCAGCATGAAGTTGGTAAGCGGCCTACATTGCATTGAACAGGCATGGATTAATCATATACTGCGTTCCCTACAGTTGTTTTCAACTTAGCCTCTAATGTAGCTTGTGTAATGTTATAAAGTTTCAATAAAATATTAATTCAGCCAATAGATGGGATAGTTGAGCAACCAATAGCGCAGAATTCCAAATTTGGTAGTATAAATATTTAATTATAGAAACATCTCTTCTTCCCTGAGTAAGTTGCTCCAGCTAAATGTATGAGAGCAGAGCTGCTGGATATTTTGTAAGGCTCTTAATATTATTTGTACCTGGGGTACATTTTCATTGATTTTCATTATCAAAATGGCCCAATTTTAATTTCCATTGATGTCTCTGAAAAAGGAATTTGGAGGATTCAATAACGTTATGGTTGATCCAAAAAAAACAGCTTCATGCATGGTTTGCAATCTAGGATTTGTTCTAGCTAATAGATAAACTATAATTATATGGAAAGGCCAATAGGCGTCTTAATTTTAAAAGTTCAAATTTCAGAAAAAGATGGGAAGTAGCTCACAGCTTGTTACAGATAGGGGAGAGATGTTGCATAATTTCCCCCTTTTCCCATCTCTTGACTAATGGCAACAGGAAGTAGTTTGGAATAGACTCAGAACAGGATTTCTTGTAAGTTTATATCAATAGAAAGGATAAACACTTATTGCACAAAACCCAATATGTAATCATAACAAGTACACAGTCCTCATTCACACAACATACACGCAGCCAAGTAAAGATTGCTTCTAAAGATGTAACACACACTTAGACTACTTCTAGTCCGGAAAGTCAATATTACTAGTCCTCTATAAAGATTGCCAAAAGATTGTAAGCCGGAAAAATATTTTTTTTGCCTCGTCAAATCAAGAATGGAAGGTCCCAGGTGTTAAATTGACAAAGGTACTCCAAGTAACGCCAGGTTACTGTTTTTTTTAGCTGAAGCTGTGGTCAAGTCTTTATAGGGAAAAAAGAAAATAATCCTGCAAGGTAAAAGAAAAGCTCCTTTTCTCTGTCTGAGTTGGCCATTTGAGGGAAGGTTCTTCCCTTTTGCTGGACACAACACCTTCTCTTAGAAGTCCTTTTCCTAGACTGACTTGCCCTGGTCTGTCCTGAGAACATACTTGGTTTGCTCAAGCTAATTTCAGTTATGTTGACACAGAATCAATACACCCATTACCCACTCAAATGATTTGGTGTTAAGCCTTTTCCACTCAATGTGCACTGAATGGTAACCATTCACGCCTGCTTTGATAAATTCCTTCCTTCAAACCCCTCTTCATTGGATCTCAAGTTACAGACACCAGGTCTGGGGCAGTCATGGTGTTTGAATTTCTGTAAATATCCAGGCAATGGTAATTGTTTTAGTGTTCATTACAAAGTAAAGATATCCATCATTTTCATGCATTCATAGGTATATGACACAAGTATGATAAGCTTCAAAATGGTAGACACTTAGAATGACTACACCTTGATTGAATGAGATCAAAGATTAATCCTTAACTTGTTTTAACACTGACTTTCGTTGATTGCATTCACAGTTTTTTCAAGTTTTACCAGTGAATTGCTGCAAAAGATTGACTTAATTATCTCCCAAATAATTATGTTTCATAGAATCCTTACAATGCAGAAGGAGGCCAGTCAACCAATTGGACCTGCAATCCCACCAAGGCCCATAATCCTATGTATTTACCCAGCTAATCCTCCTGACACTAAGGGGCAATTTAGCATGGCTAATCAACTAAACCTGTTCATCTTTGGAGACTACACCAAATGTATCACCAAATTTGCAGCGAAAGGTAATGCTGCCTACCTTCAGGGGTAGATCAGTTTTATTCCATCTTCCACACTTTAACCTGCTTGGACACATTAAAAAATCTCCTAGTAGAGTTTCAGTGACCTTATGATTTGGGTCAGAGAAACTCATCCCTCTTCTCAATTCCTGTTTATGTTGTTGAAACAAAGGTGGCCATTGTGGGGTCGGAGTGGTATTTACAAATCTTTCCTTGAAGCCGAGTGCAAACATTTTAAAATGTCAATTATTAGAGATCATAACTCCACGATCCTATAAAATCCACTCCCTCTGTTCTTAATTTAACACAATGCTTTCTCATTTCGAGGCATATTGCAAATGCGCAAGTTAAGTTTTAAAAAATGCTCATAGATTTTAAAACTTCAAATCCTGTTACTCCACAATAAATAAATATGGATTTTAAGCCATATCTATTTGGACTTCTTTGAAACCTATAATGAGAACAGTGAACTGATTCAAGAGCTTTTCTAATGGATTCTTTTTATGGAGTATAGAAGTTATGATTTTCATCCTCTGGTACATGCACTTACTTAAAAAAATCAATTATTTTAATGGCATCATAACATTTGTTTTCGAGCCACTGATTATTGAAAATTCATGCTATTTTCACGCTGACTGGTAATGTATTAGATCACCAGTTATTATAGTATTGTAAATATTGGAATTGAGAATATATTACATATGATTCATTGACACGCTGATAAATTAACAACAATTCATAAACCTTGTTGACAGAATTGATAGTTTCATTAAAAATGATTGTTTTATGTGTGTTTTTTTTTGCTGGAAACATGACATTGTAGCATAAATTCAAAGCTTGGATCTTACCAGTAACATGTATAAATATATATATTATATTTATATATAATATTTGAAAAATAGCAGGTCTGCAAACACTTCCCACCCACTACAATTTCTGTCTCTTTCTTGGAAAGGCGATGGCCTAGTGGTATTATCACTGGCCTATTAATCCAGAAACTCAGCTAATGTTCTGGGAACCTAGATTCAAATCCCACCACGACAGATGGTGGAATTTGAACTTAATAAAAAAATTTGGAATTAAGAATCTACTGCTGATTATAAAATTGTTGTTGATTGTCCAAAAAAAATCTATCTGGTTCACTAATGTCCACTGGGGAAGGAAATCTGCCGTCCTTACCTGATCTTGTTTACATGTGGAGCTGATGTGGTGTTGCTGGTGTTGGATTGGAGTGGGCACACTTCAGAAGTCCTGATGAAGGAGCAGTGCTCCAAAAGCTCATGATTCCAAATAAACCTGTTAGACTTTAACCTGGTGTTGTAAGACTTTTTACTGTACATGTAGATTTAGCAGTGATGCATCCCTATGTTATACTATAAATCCACACACACCTTAAAGAAAACTAAAAGAAATTATGCATAATAACACATTTCATTGCCCAATGCTTCTGAAGTCACTGCTGAATTGAGATGCAAACATCCACTGCAATCTTACCAGCGGTGAGATTTTCCCATCCTGCCGGAGTGAATGGAGATTTGAATGGCTCCCAAATTCTCTGACTTTGCAGCAGTGGGAACACAATGTGAAGTACAGAGACAATTGCACCATAGATTTCCAGAATAAAAACGAAAAAGAACCCAAACAGGAATAGGGCGGAATCTTTCCATCCCTTCTGCTGATGAGATTTTTTAGTTTTCAATCAAGCCAATGGAGTTTTCAATGGCCCACTGCATTTTCCAGCCCAACCCCCATCCAGGATGTGAAATTCCACTCTTCGTCTAAATGCTAAGAGAAAAATGCCACCCTAATGGACATAACAAAGTGAGTGAGGCATTGAGAGTGACTTGCAGAGTCCATAACTGTTGTTAACTGTTAAAAGAGAAGCTAAGCTGGCAGAAAATCTGTTAAGTTGTTTGCATAAATCCCTCCCCAGTTGCAGATTCTGACCCAAGGTAGCAATAGATTAACCTGACATTAAGAAATACAACACTGCTAATGTTAGCTGTGCTGCAGAAATTCAAACAACCCCATCAAACTGCCAAATCATTTGATTTGTTGCTGTAGTCCCTAATAACCTAACCTGACAATACTGCTTCTCCTGAGATTGCCTCCACAAGATTCATTCATCAAACCATTGAAGTGGTATAATCATCAAGACAAAATAGTTTGCCTAATGGTGGGGAAATTTTCTAATCACCAATTTTTACTAAAATTGAAAATAACACTTTGGAAAAGAGGAAACTTTGAAGTAAATAAACTATCATCCTATTTTCCAATGAATAGCTTTATTCATTTTTTATTGATTGTTCAGATGGATTCTGTATGAAACCTGGAATGATATATTTGAAATTTACACCTTGCCTAAAGGTAACTAATATAACTTACTCAGCTATCATCAGCAATTTAGAATGAGACAATGAAAGGTTATAATGCAAAGTTGCAGCTTATTAAATTGAAAATAATGGACATATGGGACACAATTTTACTGCCCTACTACACTGCTCGAGTAGCTTAGTGAAGTGGGAAGTATCTGTGGAGGCCAAAAGTTGGAATCTTCCCATGCCATTATTTATAGCATGATCAACCTTGCACAAGGGAATAGCACAAGGCAGATTACAATATTCATTACCTTATCTTAATGAGCCCAGGACACAATTGTCAGAGTTCATTCATGTTTCCGACTTCACCAGTGAAGGTTCCCACTAGTGGGGATCACAGGTGGACCTCAGCAATCAGCTCCCGATGTGATGGCCTCCTGGTGGAAACAGGCCATTGAGGCCTCTCAGATGGTCGGGGATGATGGGGGAGGAGTTAGTGACCCTTGGGCAGTGCCAGCCTAGCACCCTGGCACTGTCTCACCAGCACCCTGGCACACAAATGGTGACCCAAGTTGGGAATCGAACCCGTGTCCCTAGCACCACAAAGCAGCAGTGCTAACCACTGTGATGCTGTGATATTTTATTGCTTTATTCATTGCTCTCTTCACCTGTTCTGCCAACTTCAATGATTTATGCAAATATATATACCCCGATCCTTCTGCTCTGTACCCTTTATTTAAAATTGTCTGTCCATGTTTTTCCTACCAAAATGCATCAGTTCACACTTCTCTGCATTGCCAGCAAGTTGCTCAATTCACCAACTTGTCTAAATCCTTTTGAATTCTACACTATCTTCCTCACAGTTTAGAATAATTCCAAGTTTTGTCTCAGCTGCAAACTTTGAAATTATCCCCTATACAGCAAGATCTAGAAGATTAATAAGTAACAGGAAAAGCAAGGATCCCAATACCAATTCCTGGGGAACTTTACCAGAAACCATTCCTCAGCCTGAAAAATATCCATTGACCATTGTTCTCTGTTTCCTCTTTTTCGGTCAATTTGAATCCATGTTGCTGCTGTTCCATCTTATTAATAAGCTTCCATTAACACTGCAATGAAGTTATTATTAAAATCCCCTAGTTGCCACATTCTGATGCGTGTTCGTGTACACTGAGGGAGAATTTAGCATAGCCAATGCACCTAACCAGCACATCTTTCAGACTGTGGGAGATAACAAAAGCACTCTGAGGAAACCTACACAGACATTGGAAGAATGGCAGACACCCCAGACAGTGACCCAGCCAGGAATCAAACACATGTTCCTAGTGCTGTAAGGCAGTTGTGCTAACCACTGTGTAACCATACAGCCCTCAAAAAAATGGAAGATTGTCTTTCTCTGTGGTCAGTGACTTGTTTATGAACTGCAATCTTAAGTATTTTTAAAAATGCAGAATGTAATTTTAGTTGTTCTCACTGAATGTGAAGTTGTCATGGGGCTTGTGTTTTACAACATGCACCATTTTACTCTCAACTGAAGTCAGTGGTTGTAAAATTGGATAGGGTGTAAATCTGGGTGGGGGATGGGGATGATAGAGGATCACTATCCATTTCCATCAGATTTCTGCAGAGCAGCTGAGGGTAAAAATTTCACCATGTTTTTTGAAAGCAGTTTTGTTTGTTGGTGAAAGACATATATTTTCCTATTTGTTGTTGAAAGAGGAATTTTCTGCTGTACAACCCAGCCTTTCTACTTGTCTGCACAGCAAACAAAGCTTATCACTCCCAGTTTTCTAATTAACTTACAAATGTAATATTTTATTGTATTTATGAAAATCAGCTCACTTATCTAGAGGAATGGAATCAACGATGTTCTCTTGGGAGATAATTGCTTATGTCAGATCAAGTAGGGAAACACACAAAGGAGGTAGATATTATTTAGAAAGGTGTTAGCAGACAACATATCATTAGATGATAAAGATGGTTACCAATTGAAAGATGCCTTGGTAAAATAAAGCACTGCAGTGTCTAAGCAAGTGTATTTGCATTGTGAACACCGAAACCTTAAAGAGTAATGTTGCAAATGTTGAATGACTATCTGATCCAAGCTTTCATAGAACATATAGAACACTATAGCATAAACAGGCCCTTTGGCTCACAAGTTGCGCAAATCTTATCATTATCATATATCATGATAATTTTTTTGCCCTTCCTACATGTTCATTTGAAAAAGACACTAATAGAGAAGGAAGTGAGCTCAACAGAAAATGTATTGATTCATTTCAGAATTAACTACAGATTCTATTATTGTTTACCTTTTGTCTTCTCTTGGGAGAAGATGTTAAGGATCTGTTGAATGGTGTACAAGGTTTCACTGTTGTTTAGATGAGACAAGGTAGTTGAGCCTGATTTTAGCATCAGAGAAGGTTTACGCTACAGAAATTGGCCATTCAGCCCATTGTGTCTGCACCAGCCAAAAGAATGAGCAAACGCAGCCTAACCCCACTTTCCAACTTTAGGTCTGTAGACCTGCATGTTATTATACTTGAGGTGCACATCCTGACAAATTTTAAATGAGTTGAGGGTTTCTGCTCCTATATCCTTTCAGGCAATGAGTTCCAGACCCTTCATTTGAGTGAAAAAAGAATTCTCATTTTCCCTCTGACCTTTTTATCGATCACTTTAAATCTATGCTCCCGAGTCACTGATCTCTATGCTAAGGTAAAACGGCCCTTCCTATTTATTCTATCTTCATAATTTTGTGCATTACAATGAAATCTCCCGTCAGCCTCCTCTGTTCCAAGAAGAACAAGTCCAGTCTATCTAATCTTTCCTCATGGATGCAATTTTCCAGTTCAGGCAACATCCTTGTAAATCTCCTCTCTACCTTTCCCAGTGTAATTATGTCTTTTCTTTGATTGGTAATCTTTCCTCATCCTTACATTTGTGTTAATCGAGAAAAAACCATGCAATTCAGTGACCCCAAAATTTATTGAAGGCTGGGGAGAGAACAGGTAACCCAGAAGCCAAACTCTGCCAAAATGAACTGCAGGTTTCCTGCCTGACTGCAAGCCAGATACTCGGGCTGGCTTGCCTGTTGAGCTGGAATACAGCCAGCGAGCAGATAGCAGTTCCGAATATACATTGCAGGAGGGAATGAAGAGGAATAGAACATTGCAAGGTGTTTGGCTGCTCTGATGGACTTAATCACATGAAGGTAAGTAAGCATGCTACATCTGTAAAATCACTGTTGCTCATCCTGGCCCATAGAGGCGGCACGGTGGCACAGTGGTTAACACTGCTGTCTCTCAATGTCAGGGATTTAGGTTCGATTCCTGGTTTGGGTCAAAGTCTGTGTAGAGTTTGCACATTTTCCCCTGTCTGTGTGAGTTTCCTTCATGTCCTCCGATTTTCTCTGACGGTCCAAAGATGTGCAGGGCAAATTGACTGACCATGCTAAATTGCCACTTAGTCCAGGGGACTAACAGGGTAAATATATGGGGCTATGGGGATAGGGCCCTGGGTGCTATTATGATTGGCATAGACTCAATGGGCTGAATGGCATCCTTCTACACTGAAGGGATTCTTTAATAGCATTTCCCACAGTATGGAAGGAAGGTGGGAGGGATGTGCGTGAAGGTGAGGTGGTGAGGATAGAGGGATGGGCCTTTCTTCTCATCTCCTTTCAGCTGTCAGGTTTCCAGAGCATTGGGAATCTGGATGTCCATCTAAAGTATTAAAATAAAGATATGCACCTCCTTAATGGATGCCAGTGACTGAACCATCTCCTGAGAGTGGATTTGTTGCCCATTTCATAGAATCATAGAATAATAGAATCCTACAGTGTGAAAGGAAGCCATTCATCCCATGAAGTCTGCACTGACCACAATCACACCCAGGCCCTATCCCCAGTGCCCCATGCATTTACACTGCTAGTCCCCCTAACACTAAGCGTCAATTTACCGTAGCCAATCCACATAACCTGCACACCTTAGGCTGTGGGAGGAAACTGGAACATCAGAAGAAACTCACACAGACACAGGAAGAATGTGTAAAATCCACACAGACAGTGACCCGAGGCTGGAATCGAACCTGGGTCCCCGGTGCTTGAGGCAGCAGTGCTAACCACTGTGCCATCATGCTGCTCCAACCATGTTCATTAAATCCGGAGGTGAGCCTTATGTTTGTATTTTGGCATTTTTACAGTTTTCCTTCGCTCCTCCACCACATAATGATGATTTAAAATCTTATAGCTAAAATTGCAAGAGAAAGTAAATAAAACTAGTCTATAATATCACATATTTATTAATGTAGTTAATCACTAAAATAAAAACACTGTTAAAAACCTATTGCCATTTCTTAAAAAAACTTACTCTGTTTCCCATTCAAAAGTAAAAAATAGATTTCTTACCCCTTCCTCTAGTCAAGTTAATTCTGTGAGCAGGTTCTCCGAAATGGCTTTCTCTGAATTTCGCCACTGCTCATAAGAAGCAGGGCTGGAGTCATTCCATCCCATATCTCCTACCTGCTGTTTTCCTAGAAAACTGGCCATATGGAACACCACTCTCGAGGCTGTCTGACAGACTGGCTTGCCCAGTTTGTCTGACACTACAGTTACACAACTAATCTGGAGGGCACGTTAACATTTTGGTGTATGTGCCAATACTGCACTCCAATCCTCTGAGGCACAGCTGGGGATTTATCTTAGAAGAAACAAAGAAGGCAGCTGACATTTAAACAATAACTTTTGAAGCCAGATTGAAGCCCAACAGATTTTGTTTAATAGGTTGGAAGATTTTTGTAGTGAGGAAAGAGATAATCCGACAATCCGATAATCCAATAAATTCGAAGATATGCAGGTTAGGTTGATTGGCCCAGCTAAATTGCTCCTTAGTGTTGGGGGGACTAGCAGGTTAAATACATGGATTTACAGGCTTGGGGCCTGGGCAAAATTATTGTCAGCGCAAGCTCAATGGATCAAATGTCCTCTTTCTGCACTGTAGGGATATGATGATTCTACGACAGCAGATCAACATTTTTTGATAATGACCAAGTTATTGATGAGCTGTGCTTTTTACCCAGAGACTGATCTGATCTGGCGGCATGTAGATAGAATTCTAGCAATTAATGTGTGACCAAGACACAATATAACGTTAGCTAGGGTATAGTTCATGAAAATTGAAATATAAGAAATATTCTAAATTCGTTGCAAAAAATATTGCAATTCAGTTTCTAATTCATAAACCCACTCTGTTGGCTCCTCAACACTTGGCCACTAACATCCAAACTGACCCAGCTAAGGAGCTGTGCAGAGCCAAGTGTATCACTTGGACCTTAGGTGTTCATGTCCTTTCCTACATGTAGAAATTTTGAAAGTAAGAAAGGGTTTAATTTTTTTGAAATTGTAACTAAATCTCTGAGGAGAAATTTTCTGCATTAGCATTGGCTAACTGTGCAAAAACAATCCATAAATTGGTTATAACGCCCATTTAGCCTATTGTATCCATTCTGATTCGCAAAGAAAATGACTGACTAGTTCTGATCCCTTGCCTTTCCCCTATAGCCCTGTAAATCTTTTCTTCAGATAATTATCCAATTCCCTAGTGAAAGTCATGATTAAATCTGCTTCCACCTCACTCTCAGTCAGTGCATTTTAGCCCAAAGCATTCGCTGTGTAAAAATGATTTTCCCCATCACGAATCTCTTTTTTCGCCAGTTGCTTTAAATCAGTATGCCCTGGCTCTTGGCCCTTCTGCTAATAGAAATAGCTTCTCTCTATCTATACCATGCCCAGAATTTTCATGATTCTGAACTCTGCTATCAAATCTCTTAGCCTTCTATTTTCCAAACAGGACAGGGCGGCACAGTAGCACAGTGGTAGTATTGCTGCTTCACAACTCCATGGACCTGGATTTGATTCTTGGCTTGGGTCATTGTCTATGTGGAGTTTGCACATTCTCCTTGTATCTGCATGGGTTTCCTCCGGGTGCTTTGGTTTCCTCCCACAAAGATGTGCGGTTAGGTTGATTGGCCATGCTAAAATTGCGCTTTAGTGTCCTGAGATGTATAGGTTAGAGGGATTAGTGTGAAAATATGTAGGGATACGGCAGTAGGATTTAAACAATCACTGGGGGGGGGGGGGGGGATTATGGTCGTTGCAGACTCGATGGCCCAAATGGCCTCTTTCTGCACTGTAGGGTATCTATGAATGACTTTTGAGAACAACCCCAGTTTCTCCAATATATTCTTGTAACTGAAATCCCTCGTCTCTGGACTAAACAAAAGCTGCAAGATCTGAAGATGGATAAATTACCTGGACCAGATGGACTACACCAGAGAGTTCCAAAGGAGACAGCTGAAGAGATAGTGGAGGCATTAGTGCTGTCTTTCAGGAATCACTGCAGTCAGGAAAGGTCCCAAAGAACTGGAAATCAATAATGCAACACACCAGTTTAAGAAGGGAGGGAAGAAAAAGGCAGGAAATCACAGGCTGATTAGCCTTACCTCGGTTGTTGGTAAGATTTTAAGAGTCAATTATTAAGGATGAGAATACTTGGAAGTTCGTAGTAAAATAAGGAGAAGTCAGGATGGTTTCGTCATGGGGAAGTCATACCTGACAAATCTGTTAGAATTCTTTGAGGAGTTAATGAGCAGGTCAGACAAAGGAGAGCCAGTAGATATTATCCACTTGGATTTCCAGAGGCATTTGACAAGGTGCTGCACAGTAGGTTGCTGAGTAAGACAAGAGACTATGGTGTTAGAGACAAGGTACTAGCACGGATAGAAGATTGGCTGACTGGCAGAAGGCAGAGAGTGGGGATAAAGTAGTCCTTTACAGGATGGCAGTCAGTGATTAGTAGAGTTCACCTCGGTCAGTTTTGGCTCCACAACTTTCATGCATCAATGATGGAGGTGAAGGAACTGAGGATATTGTGGCTACATTTGCAAATATACAAAAATAGGTGGCGGAATAGTATTATAGATGAGGCAGGAGGCTGCAAAAAGACTTGGACAGGTGAGGAGAAGTGGCAAATGGAATTCAATATGGAAAAGTGTGAGGTTATGCATTTTGATATGAAGAATAGAGGCATAGACTATTTTGATGATGGACCCACATTTCGAATGACGAACTGATAACTGAGCCAAGTGTTGAAGTCTCAGATTTCAACCTTCCACAGAAAATCTGGAAAAGACTTAGCCACTTGACGACAGGCTAGGAAAAATGTGTCCACTTGTTGCACAAATTGAACACAAGGAGCAGCTTAAATTGTGACATGTCCGAACATTTCCCATTGCAGACTGAACTCTTACCCTGAGAGATCTGTTTCTGGTGGCATCATAACCATTCACGCAGCTTCAACAGAAGTCATTGAATGGGCTTGGCTGACCTCAACAGCAAACTATATAATGACCTCCCCAGACATTCAGCTATACCAGCCAGAACATTACTGCCCGCCTGCCATTGGAACCGGAGAAGAGCAAAGTCTGTTGACCTCGGGCAGGATTTTACGGTTTTGGCACAAATGAGGCTGTAAAATCCAGCTCATCAAGTTCATTGAATGCGTTAGTGGTAAGCAAAATCATGGGCTGAACGATGGGGAAGTTAGGAGATACATGGTTTAACAGATCATATAGAGAAGAGAATGGGAAATCTCTGAAGTGAAGAGCAAAGGTTGCTGAAACCTGTTCATTAACAATGAAATTATTCCCACCAACAAGCCCCACTATATTTCAGACTTATTTATCACTTGTTTCTTATTAACATATTCATTAATGCACGACAAGTGACTTCAATTACCAGAGTCATTATAAAATCTAGGACATCTTATTGTGATTTATAAGAACGCACAGCTGTCATTCATTCAGTCACAACAGATTCTGACTTCAACACTCTATACTAGTCCTCTACATGTTGATAATTTCATGCCATTAAGCCCATATTTACTCTGTTGCACTTTCCTGTGATGGACTGTGTTGTTAGGTGGGATATACAAAAACCATGGCCTATTAACAATATTTAGCTGGAATATTTAATTGCTCAGGAAAATGAGTTCCACTTACTCCACCAAAAATCAATTTCAATTAAACAAAGTGGTTATCGTGAGTGATATCAGAAAGCAAAATGGCTCTTGTAACTTTACTGATACAATTAGCAATTTATGTTGTGTGACTTACATCCATGTGTCAGGTAGGATATGTTAGATAGCTTTTTGTGTTGAGTGGTACTGAGAGACTTTCTGTCACTGCCTTTTATTTTCCCACTGCAGTTCTAAAACCAACTCACTGGGTTATCTTGCATTCAACTCTTGAATTTCAGAAATCTCTTTGGAACTATTCAAGCTCTGTACAGACCCTTAAATATTTGTATGAAGCAATAAAATGTGTTTCTCACAGGAGTTAACAAGTAAGGACTAGTTTGACCATAAAATATATTGTGTATTTGAGAGAACTCTATTAGATTATGACATGGAAAAATACAGCATTTCTGAATGTGATATTGACACTCAATTAAGGAATTATATTCACTAATTAGGTTGACTTACCATCAGTTCCACAACATAGTCGATTCAGAACCTGAATGTAAATGTGTGTGTAGGTTAGGATGTCATTAGTTCTTCGCCAGTTGGAACATTCCTTGGATTGTATTTTATGGCCTCCTTCTGGATGTGTTTTGTGTGAGAGGGAATATATCAAATATGCTGACTGGGTAACGCATCAATTTCCTGCCCATCCTCAACATGGTCCCCATCATTCAGGGTGTGGGTATTGTGCCCACAAGCCTCCCTGTCCATTGAGTGGCTAACAAGAGCCTCAATCCACATCCACTACCCTAACTCATTGGGCAGACACCGTGGGAAGGCCCTATTCACACCAAAATTATGAAAAGATGGCAAGGAAGAGGGAATGAGGGAGGGGGGGACATCTTTTGGAATGTCTTCCATCTTCTTCCATCAGGAAAAAGATACAAAAGTCTGAAAGCGCATACCAACCAACTCAAGAACAGCTTCTTCCATTCTGCTGCCATCAGACTTTTGAATGGTATTACCTCATATTAAGTTGATCTTTCTCTTCAGCATATTGGTAACAATAACATTATATTCTGCATCCTCTCCTCTTCTTCTCCCCATGTACTATATGAATGATATGTTTTGTCTATAACAGCCCACAAAAAATAATAATTTTCTTTGTATCCCAATGAATGTGACAATAATAAATTAACCAATTAAATTCAAAAAGCATGCCCTGTGTACACATGGGGGGAGCTTATGATTGTATTTCCCCATCGTGCCTGTTTACAGGCCTCCAAAGCCCAACCATCCAACATAGCACTCCCACCAGCCCCCCCACCCCTCTCCCAATCCCTTCCTGCCCAGAAGGCCTGGGATTAACCATGTCCAATTACCATTGATGCTTGCAGTCCCACATGCACTCCTCTGTACTCCAGCACTGCTGGGACAACAAGAACTACCAGGCAATTTCATTGTCATTCTGAATGTGGACTTGCTTCCAGTAAGGAGCGAAAATCCCAATCTCTTGCTGGGAAAGCTTTTAGGAACAATGTTCTGGGACAAAATTAATACTCACTTGGACAAATGTGAATTAATTTAGCCAAGTCAACACGGAGTTGATGAGGGAAAATTGTGTTTAACTCACTTGCTTGAGGTTTTTTTAATGAGGTAATGGATAGGGTCAGTGGGCGTGTTGCAATTGATGTGGCATACATGGACTTCCAAAAGCACTTCATGAAATGCCACATAACAGGCTTGTCAGTAAAGCTGAAGCCTATGAAATGAAAAAGACAGTGGCAGCAAAGCTACAAAGTCGGCTGAGTAATAGGAATCAGAGACTGATAGTGAGTGGTAGCTATATAGTGGGATTCTCCAGAAGGGACCCTTCATGTTCTTGATCTCTGTTGCGAGTGCAGCATATTCAAAACTTGCAGAACATGGCTGTATTGTGAACTCTCAGGATGATAGACGTCAAGAAGACAGATGGGCTGATGGAATGGGAAGAGTAGCGGCAGATGATATTTAACGTAAAAAAAAAAGTGACAGATTTTAGTAGGAAGAATGAGGAAAGGCAATATAAAATGAAATGTATCAATCTATTGGGGCTGTAAGGGCAATGGAACCTAGGGGTATTTATGCACAAATCAATGAGGGGGGAAGGTAGGTAGAGGAAGTAACGTAGAATCCCTACCATGCAGAAGGATGTCACTTGCCCATCAAGTCTCGGTCAGAGTATCTTACTCAGGCCCTTCCTCCCATCCTACCCCATAACCCCACACATTTACCATGGCTATTGCATCCTACCTACACATTTTGAGATAATCAGGGGCAATTCAGCAAAGCCAAATCACCTAATTTACACATCTGTGGGAAGAAACTGGAACACCCGGAGGAAACCCCGCAGACATGGGGAGAATGTGCAAACTCCACATAGACAGCTGCCTAAGGTCAGAATTTGAACCCAGGTCCCTGGCGCTGTGCCATCTTGCCGATGACAAAACACTGATGATTCTGGAAACCTACCATAGATGATAGTGTATAAGTCAACACTGAAGCCTCTAAAAATCCCTCCAAAAATGGAGGTTGCATTAGACACAAGTGTGGGCGTTGGTGGTTGCCATTTTGAAATGACATCAGCATTCAATGCAAAGAGTAGCCAATCCTGATACTCCCACACATCTTCACGAAAACAGCTCTAGTCACCTGCTCGATACCTGTGTCCAGTTACTAAGTACTACTATATAAAACATACATTTATGAGGTGAAAAAATGAGGCTGATTACTAATACAAACATAACATGTTGTGGCAAAAAAGGAGGAAATGATCTTAAACATGGAGTATGGAAAAACAAAGGGGGCAATTTTATCAGAATTTGGCAAAGTGTTGTTTCTAGCAAGAAAAATGGAGTGAATCTTGCCGATGGCTCTGGTGTAATTTCTGACTGGATATTGAACCACAGTGACAAAACTTTTTATGGCCATGAGAATAATGCCTCTGATTTGCCCACTATGGCTTCACTTAATCATGCCAAGTACTGGGAAGCTGTATATAGATGACCTAGATGAGGGTGTAGAAGGATGGGTTAGTAAATTTGTAGTTGACACTAAAGTCAGAGGAGTTGTGGATAGTGAAGATGGATGTTACAGTTTGCAGAGGGACATAGATAAGCTGCAGAGCTGGGCTGAGAGGTGGCAAATAGAGTTCAATACTGAAAAGTGTGAGGTGATTCACTTTGGAAAGAGTAACAGGATTACAGAATGTAGGGCTAATGGAAGGACTCTTGGTAGTGTTGATGAGTAGAGAGATCTTGGTGTACGTGTGCATAGATCCCTGAAAGTTGGCACCCAGGTTGATAAGGTTGTTAAGAAAGCATATGCTGTGTTAGCTTTTATTGGTAGAGGGATTGAATTTCGGAGTTGAGAGATCATGTTGCAACTGTACAAAACTCTGGTGCGGCCACGCTTGGAGTATTGCATACAGTTCTGGTCGCCACATTATAAGAAAGATGTGGAAGCATTGGAAAGGGTACAGAGGAGGTTTACCAAGATGTTGCCTGGTATGGTGGGAAGATCTTATGAGGAAAGGCTGAGGGACTTGAGGTTGCTTTTGTTAGAGAGAAGAAGGTCAAGAGATGACCTAATTAAGGCATACAAGATGATCAGGGGATTAGATAGGATGGACAGTGAGAACCTTTTTTCTCAGATGGTGATGGCTAACATGAGGGGACATAGCTTTAAATTGAGGGGTGATAATTATATGACAGATATCAGAGATAGGTTCTTTACTCAGAGGGTAATAAGGGTGTGGAATGCCCTGCTTGCAGCAGTTGTGAACTTGCCAACTTTAAGGGCATTCAAGTGGTCATTGGATAGGCATATGGATAATATTGGAACAGTTTAGGTTAAAGGGTTATTAGATTGGTTCCACTGGTCGGCACAACATCGAGAGCTGAAGGGCCTGTACTGCACTGTAATGTTCTATGTTCTATGTTCTAAACAGCTCTGCAGCACTTGTTCTAGAGCTACTACAGGGCATGGCAGCCAAGAAGCCCTCACTGTGTTTCCCCAAGTGAGGCTTCATCAGATTCCTCAATGGAATGGAGCAGAAATGGGATGCATTCCAAAAACCATTTCTTTGAAAGGCTTCCCATCCCAGCAATGGCAGCGATGAAAAGAAAAACCTCTTCAATTTATAGGTTTTTCAAAGCCCAGGGGAGGTCATCATCCCACCTTGGATACAGCGGCAGTCCTGATGAGTGTAACTTCGCTGCAGAAGAGAATGGGGCAACAGTGCCACAAAAGATGAACTATTTTCTGCCCGCAACCAAAGTAAATGAGCCCCATGCTATCTTTCTCTGGTACACCTCACACACCTGTCCCACTTCCATCTTCATCATTCACCTAGCTACCTCAGCCTTTGCCAACACCTGTAAGGAAACCAACCCCTCCCCCCTACCCCCTACCCCCCATCACCATGTTCCCCTCCACTAGCTGCTGTATTCCTCACACTCTAGCTTCCACTCAAGACCCACACCTCATCACCATCTGCAATTAAAGTTAAAGTTTATTAATTAGTCACAAGTAGGCTTACACTCACCTACAAACACCTAGTCACCACACTTCGGCACCTGTTTAGATACACTGAGGAAGAATTTAGCATGGCCAGTGCACCTAACTTGCACATTTTTCGACTGTGGGAGAAAACCAGAGCACCAGCAAGAAACCCATGCAGAAATGGGGAGCCACCGCACAGGCAGTGACCCAAGCTGGGAATCAATCCCGGCTCCCTAGCGTTGTGAAGCAACAGTGCTAACCACTGTGCCGCCCTAATGTCAGCATTGCCACATACGCTGAAACACTGAGATCAGAGCAGCTTGAGTGACTGTCCTTGATTCCACATATTGAAGCTCCTGATGTCTGCAGAAAAAAGCATTCTCCTCAAAGAACATTAGCAGCTGACAGTTCACAAACACTCACACAGGACTTCAAATGAAAATCAACGCAATGGTCTGAAATGTGCCTCTTGGAATGAACTTGATGCAAGTCGAACATCACAGCTGACTGAATCAGTGCCTTGACGTAAACTGCTGCTCCAATTCTATCTGAGTTGTTCAGTCAGCTATCATGTTCTGCCAGCCTGGTTGTAAGAAGGCAACAACATGTCAGGAGAGTCACAGACAAGTGGCAACTTAACAATGTTAATGATGCTGCTATAGCTACTGAAACACATTTTTACCATTTCAAATAGGCTTCCTTTATGGCTGGAGATAGATGAGTAATGTAATTCTCTTAGACACTGTCTAATTAATTTAAGTGATCTGGAAAAGGTTGGAAAATCAGAAGGAAAGAACTCGAGCTCATTTCCTTAAGCAGGTTGGTCGCTGACCAAAGAGTTACCCAAGTGAGATTGACCATATTCTTCTGTTCTAGCAGTGAAGACAAATCTTAAACAAGACAACCAAAATCACATTCTGTCATGGTCTTTACCTTTGAAATAATTGACTGTTTGAAGAACCACTCTAAAGTTTATTTTTACCACTAATTGAATGCCCCTCTGGTGAAGATTGACCTAGAATCATACAGTGCAGAAGGAGGTCATTTGGCCCATCAAGTCTGCACTGACAAGAATCCCACCCAAGCCTTACCCTATGCGTTTACCTAGCTAGTTCCTCGGGCAGTAAGGGGCAATTTAACCTAACCCACACATCTTTGGTTGGTGGGAAGAAACCACAGCACACAGAGGAAACCCGGGGAGTATATGCAAACTCCACACAATCAGTGACCCAAGCTGGGAATCGAGCCCAGGTCCTTGGCACTGTGAGACAGCAGTGCTAACCACCGTGCTACCATGCCACCCTGGTCACATTGTCAGTATAATGGAAGTAATTTTATATTTACAATCAAAATAGGCATGAAGTTGAAGGTGTTAGCCACATATCCAACCTAAATCCAACATAATGGAACCTTATCCATGCACTGCTTAGTATCTTGTTTAAATGCTACTGGCAGGCAATGGGCACTTAGGAGACCTTATGGCATCTTGCCAGTTGTGGGAAGGTGGGAAATTGGTCAGCTCCAGTATGCACTTAGTCAGCCAGCAGATAAAGAGCTCCTTAAAACGTACCTCTTTGATCAAGCTTTTGATTATCTGCCCTAACATAGTTTGATGAGGCTCAGCATCATTCTTGGATCTTACTCCTATGAAGTGTCTTAGCAGGTTTTACTCCATGGGTGGGACTATGTAAATAAAGAATGTTATTGTTATATGTAAAACAAAGCTAGCTCAACAGTATCATTGCATTGTGTTTAGGGTCCTGGCTCGTACATGGATACCGTAAATAAACTCCTCTAGCTTTTAAGAAACCTACAAATTGTAGAGATTGCAATGTCTTTTCTTTTCATTGCTGCCTTTGCTGGGGGAGTGACAGGGTCGTTTGTCCTGGTGAGCAAAAGTGATATGTTTAACTGGGGTAATCAAATTCCAAATAAAGAATATGTCAAATGTGACACCCATGTATGTCAAATCACAAAGAAGTTCTTGTCATCATTTTAGATTCTAAAATTAGAGGTTCATGGTTTAGAATTGTGCAGAAACAAAATCCCAGAAGAAAGAAAAAGCTTTACTCTTCCATTTGGATATGTTAACATTTGCTTTTCTGCCTCGTGAGAGACACCCACAGATACATTTTGGCAGTGCAAGTTAGGGAAATATTTAGCAGTCAATTCTGCTCACTCTTCTCTCCAATTATGCATCACATAATTTCTAAGGGGGCCCATTATCTGAGGCAGATTCATTTATTTCCATTTGCAGTCACTTCCAAATGACCTTACATGTAATTTTACTGATGTCTAAGCTCTCATCTTCTCAATCAGGAAGTACTTCTTTAATAGCGATCTATTGAAATGTTGATTCCTAATTGTATCAGTAGAAAGGAACTCCTTGAAATGATAGACAGACAAAAACATTACTCGGGAAGGGATCAGTGACTTTGTGGCCTGTGTTTTATTTTGTTCAACTTACTTTTCTCCTTCTTCAAGGTTGAACAAACTTGGATTGTTTTCGTTGGAGCATCAGAGGATTTGGAGGCACCTGGTAGATTATGACAGGCTTGGATAGACTGGATGGTCGGAGTCTTCTTCTCAGAGTTGAAGGGTCAATTACTCAGCACATAGATTGAAAGTGAGAGGGGGAAAGTTTAAAAGAGATGTAAGGAGGAAGTTTTTTACACAGAAGGGGGATGAGTGCCTGAAAGGCTGCCAACAGAGGTGGTGGAACCAGATTCTATAACAATATTCACGAGGCATCTGGATAGGTACATGGATAGCCCGGGAGTAGAGGGACATAAACAATGAAGAGGCAAAAAAAAAGTTAGATTAGAGAGGATTTGTGTTGGCACAGAGTTGGTGGGCTGAAAGGCCTGTTCCTGTGTTCTACTGTTCTTTGTTCTTTGTTAAATATACATCAGAGCTTTTCCTGTTTGTAATGGAAGTGGGTGGAAGTAAAATAAATGAGATTGCAATTTGCAGAAAGTCTCCAGGGCCCCCTTGTGAAAAGGATCTCTACCTTGCTGTGCCAGCTCATGACATTTTCCTGTTTTTACTTCTGTACTGCTGTGAAGTCAACTTGTCCCTTCTAGTGCATCTATTGCTTTATTGAATCTTGGGGGTAGATGGACCAGATGTGGCATCACCTTGAGAAACAGCATTTGTGCACATTACAGCTCCATCTCTGCTGTTGGCCACTCACTTAATTATAGAATCCCTACAATGCAGAAGGAGGCCATTCTGCCCACCAAATCCGCACCAACGACAATCCCTCCCAGGCCCTATCCCCATACCCCACGTATTTAATCTGCTTGTCCCCTGACACTAAGTGACAATTTAGCACGGCCAATCAGCCTAATCCACACATCTTTGGATTGAACATGTCCAGTGATCTGTTTGGGAGCATTTGCTGCCTGGAATTTCCTACCATTGTTTGCAGAACAAATCAATATTTTTTCTTTCATTTGTTTATTAATCGGACTTTTATTCATGGGTTAAAATCTGTCAAATCTCACTGTATATAAATATACTTTTTTAAGTTGCAGGGATTTTGTTGAAAACAAATGAATGAATCTGTGGATGATTTCTATCAATCAAGAGCAGTTTTAATATGCCCAATACTGGTGATTGCATTCATTGATGTCATGATTCCCAGTACATGACTTGACAAAATATTAATTTCTTGCAATTAGTGACCGTTCAAAATGGTCTGGAGCAACATCCTATGAAATTGACAACTAGCTTAGGGTTATTAATCATTTGCAGTTGAAAGAATGCTTTTTAATCTCTTTAGTTTTTCTGTTTCCTCAAAGGGTTTCAAATAAAATATCGGAGGCTAATATAATATAGCAGTCAATCTGAAGCCAACAGATACAAAGCTAAATTAGGCATCACCCCATGGGCACAATTCCGATCATACATCCACCCACCTCAGCTCCCATTGCAGTTTGGTAGAAGAGGCATAGGTAGGCCTGCCTATGACTGGGTCAACAGAGGCCCTTAAGTGGCTCATCAATGACAACTCCCACCAATACCTGGGATTCCACCTATGGCCCAAACCAAGTGCGCACGTAACGACGTTCAAGCTAGTAGTTATTCAAGGTTGGAGGGGATGGGTAGACAGGGAGAGAGGGGGTTGGGAAGCCTCTTTATGTTTTCCAATTTAACTCTCCCAAAAGTATTCCCACTCCTCCTATGTTTTCCCTCACTCCTTCACCGTCGATCCTTGCCATTTTTGGGTCTGGGCCTGGTCAGATTCCAGACTTAGCTTAAAGTCCGGGTTCCAAGACAATAAGCCTTCTTCCAAGCATGATTGCAGTCCCTGCAGTGGCCATTGCTCCTGATGGCACTACTGAGATGAAAAAGCTGCCAAATATTTGGTTGGCTGGCTATTTGCCTGTTCTGAGGCAGGACTTATCAGATTGGAAATTTGTGCAGGATTTTACAGCCTTTCCACAACATATTTTCTGGCAGTGGAAATGGTTCATCATTGGCCAGTGGTGGGGTCTTCCGGTTCCACTAATGTCTATAAGATTTAGGGTGCCCTACACCTTCTGCTGTTGTAGAACATGTCATTGGGGTGGGGTGGTGTCACCAACAGCAGAATCAGAAAATTCTGCTGACAGAACGGGCCGGATAATTTCAGCCAAGCGTCTTGAGTCATTTAATGGGTCATTTCTCCCTTAAATGGCTGTGGGGTGGGCTGACCAAGTTGGGATGGAGGTGAGGAACTGAATGCAAAAGCAGACTATACTTTAACGTTTTTGTTGGGACTAGAATTTTACCACTACAACCTCCAATCCCTCTGTTAAAATAGAAATAGTATAGAAATAGGTCATTCAATCCAAATCATTCATCAGTTGGTTTCCTCCCACACCTTTTTGTTTAATTCTATCAGATATATCTTGTAGCTGTTTAACGTTAAATAGATGAAGCTGCTTGTTTATGGCCTGAAACTTAGTGTATGTTTTTTGATTTACAGATGATATGTGGTAGGGTGTGATATATCCTATTAACCCAGAGGTGAGCGTTCTTTGCAATGACTGGTTGGTAAAATCCACAACCTAGTTCACAAGGGATTCAAGGTTTGCTGGTTAGAACATCTCGCATTCTTGAAAAGCAAGGAAAGTTTCCAGTGAAAGATCCAGGCAACAACATTCTCTTTTTGTCTCATTTCTCATACTATTACCAACTAGGCTTTAAGTTTTTAGCTTGAGCATTGTGTTAGCAGCATGCTGATAATCACCATGCTCCATTGTAGGAAGTTTCTATATGGAATATTTATTCCCTTTACTTACAGGAATTTACCAGAAAGCTTTTTCAAAAGGAAAATAACTTTTCAATTAGTTCAGCTGATGATTATCAGATGTTTCAAACAAATGTGGAGGATGTCCTTAGTTTATGTTATGTTTCAATATCGTCAATATTGGCAGAGTAAATAATCAATTTAAAAAGAATAAAACTTGATTCCATTTGTTAACAATTAATTCTTTCATCCTATGAATTGAATTACTGGAAACAATATAAAACTACTAATGTTAACACTATTTCAAAATAATTTGGGACCATAAAGGACTAGGTTTTTATAAATCAAATGTAAATCTAATGGAGCTTGCATCAGATACTATTGCTGTAGATGTTGCAGCTAATTTCATCATAAACTCAAAGACAATGAAAGAGCCCACCGCATTCCCCCGCGTCTTTACTCCATTATGCCTGTCCCAGTACTTTGAAAGGCCTGTCCAATTAATCCCATATTGCTGCTTTTTCTGCATAATCCTGCAATTTTTCCACTGAATCTTCATATCCAGGTCTCTTTTGTAAGCTGCAATTGAGTCAGCTTCCACCACCACTTCAGGCAGGAAATTCTCCATCATTGGCTTTTCGGTCAACCAACAGCGACAGTTACGGGAGCTAAACCATTCCATAAAAAATAATTACGATAATTACAAACCAATTTAATTGATCTTGATTATTATATTAATTTTTGTTCATCATTTCCTTGATTATTGTAATAATATATTAATGAGTTATATTTTCATGCACATTAATAGCCTCAGATTTCAGATTTGTGATATAATTTCATTTTTAATGAATTGATGCATCAAATTGCTTGTCACTTCTTTCTTCCACTACAAAAATCCTTACATTATAGAATCATAGAATCCCTACATTGCTGAAGGAGGCCACTTGGCCCAATGAGCCTACACTTACAGCTTAAGGCTTACTGCGGCCTTAACCCCACATAGTTACCAAGGGTCAATTTAGCATGGGCAATCCATCTAACCAGCTCATCTTTGGACTGTGGGAGGAAACCAGAGTACCTGGAGGAAACCCATGCAGACATGGGGAGAACATGCAGAGAGTCACCCAAGACTGTAACTGAACTGGGGACCCTAGTGCTGTGAGGCAGCAGAGCTAATCGTTGTGCCAATGTGCTGTTTTCAATTATCCAATCCATAAACAAAGTTATGAAATTTCACATCTGGACAGTTACAAGCTTTATATTTTGATTTGGGAAATGAATGGTCACTCGCTTCTACCACATACAATCGTTCTGCAAATGTTGGCTTTAGACTGCAAGTTTCCCTACTTTAATGTATTAGCAATAGCTTGCCTTTGGCTTATTAACTCCTGAGTTTGTAAGTGTGAGATATGGTTCTGCCATCACAGGGATGAGACCCTGTAACAGCTTAAAGGAAATTTCTTTCAAAATTTACAAAAAAAACATTTTATGACTTTTTTCAAACAACAAAGAGCAACACAGCATGGGAAACAGGCTCTTCGGGCCAACGAGCCCACGCCGCCGTCCTAACGTCTTAATGACATATCCTTGAATTTAGGCTATGCCTATTGTTGAAGATTCCCATATAGGGACCAATATAGGGACAATTTGTTACCCAATCAGCCTAAGAGCACATTTTTGGGATGTGGGAGGAAACCGGAGCACCCGGAGAAAACCCACGCAACCACGGGGAGAACGCGCAAACTCCCGCAGACACAGGCCCAAATCCATGTGTCTGCACAGCAACAGCGATAGTCTCTGAGCTGTCATGTTGCCCATCAGATGGTCCAGTTTAAGCATACACTGATGACGTGAAGCACTAGGCAACTCCTGAAGCAACCTCCAAGAGCAGCTCTCGCACGACATGCCGCATGCATGAGCCTTGTTGGTCAATGAGGTGGACCGAATTGCCTGCGGAAACAAATAAAACTTAATTAAACATGCTAAAAAAAAAACTAAGACATTCCCGAGACGAAACTAAAAGATAGTCTACTACTATTTGGTCCTCCCGATATTCAAACAGTCTTGCTATATCCCTCTGTCTGCAGACCGCTCATGTGGCTGTCCAAGAGACCCTTAAACAACCCTAGCGTGCCTGCTCCCACCACCTTACTCAGCAGTGCATTCCACACCCCCACTACCCTTTGTGTGAAAAACTGGCCTCTAATATTCGTCTTATACATAGCCCCCCTCACCCTGAGCCCGTGACCCCTCGTTCTATCCATTTCTAATGGTGGAAAAAGCTTACCACCATTTACTCTATCTGTACCCTCATAATCTTATATACCTCTAAAAGATCCCCTCTCAGCTGATGTCTTTCAAGGGAAAACAACCCCAGTCTTTTCAATCTATCCTTGTAAGACAGCCCTTCCGTACCAGGCAGCATCCTGGTAAAATTTTCATGGTCTGATTTTCAACATTATTTCTATCTTTGCATTCTAAGCTAAGATATAGCTCATCAGTAAGTTCCGTAAAGTCCCCCAGTTCTCCACCTGATTAAAGAGCACAGCTCACTACTTTTTTGGGTGGAGGAGGTGGGATTGTGCTGATCCTCAGCTGAAGCTAGAGCTGTAGAGCACTTTTATATTCTGCTGCAGCTCAGAATTGTACTATAGTTAGAAAAAAGCACTGCCAAACTAGCCACCAGCACAGCACTTTGATTGATTACTCTGAAATTGCCCAATTAACACCAATTTAAACGTAATTTTGTGCTGGAGACGTGCATCCACGAGGACCAGACTCAGATTGCATATATGCATTTCATCAATCATCGGAATAGAGACATTCATTTGTGTGGGTTAATTCATATCCTACTCTCAGGGGTGAAAACGAAAGCAGCAGTGAATTACAAATCCACCCTACATGTGCAGTAACCTGACAGAGCTGAATGCCCACATGCTGTAGGACCTCCCAAAAACATCAGGGAACATCAACAAATGGTTGGTGCTGTGCCATCGAATTACCACCCAGGCATTGAAAATGGCAAACCAATCGCAGTAGGTCAGTTGTAGCCTCACAAAGTCATCTAATCAGACACCGACCTCAATGTTTACTCCTCCCTTTAGTTATTCTGTTGGATTAATATGATGAACGATCGAGATAAAACACCAGCAGCTTACTGAATTATAAAATGAAGTTATCACTCTGTACCGCTTAGGTCATATCAAAATGGTCAAAGTACTCTGCTACACATAAATAAGCTTGATAGTTTGAATTTTCATTAATTGTTCACGGGTGTCTGTGTGAGTGCACGTGTGTGTGTGTATGTATGTGTGTGTGTGCATGTGCACACTTGTGTGTTCACGCGTGTGTGTGTGTGAGTGTGTACGTGCGCGAGAGCGCATGCGCATGTGTGTATGTGTGTGTGTGTGGCACTGGCTCAATACCTAGTTGGCCTTGAGAAAGTGTTGGTGTGCCTCTTTGAACTTCTGCATTTCATTTAATGGAGAAACATCCAGAAAGGGAATTCTAGGATTTTGACATAGTGACAATAACCTCAATGAGGCCCATGAATTCGGCTTCTTAGAGTATGAGTTCCCTGATTGAGGTAGTAGTTGCTTGCCCAATTATGGAGTCTCACTATATACATACAGGAGTGTGTCAGGTCTACTGACACTCCGAATTCCGACTTTATACCTGGATCCTACAAAGAGGAACTGAGTTTGTAAATAAAGGAATCCAGCGAAGGGACACCAGGCTCTGAGGTGCGTGACTTGGAGAGAAACTTGCAGGTGATGAAAGTTCTATTCTTGTTCTTCTAGTTGATCGAGGTCACGGAAAGTGTTGTCAAAGGAACCTTGGCAAATTGCTGCAGTGCATCCAGATTATACAAACTGCTGCCACATTGAGCCCAGTGGTGCCAATATTTCATTATTGTGCTTTTCAAGTTAAAATTAATAAACCACGAAATCTCCACAGCCTGTTAATCTCTGTGCCCATGTTCCCACTATATTCTCCCAGCACAATTTAAATTTTCAAAAAGAAACTTTGTTTCATAGACTTCAAACTGGCAATAATTTTTAGCACTTTAATGTTATGAAATATCTGAAGGTACTCCACAGGAGCAGAATAACATAAAAGATGACATATAAAAGAATATTGGGTGTGACTTTACAGCCTCGCTCTAAGCAAGACCAGAAATTCCTGTCTGAGGTCAATGGACATTTCCATTGTCTGCCCCTCGCCCACCCCAATTCCGTGGAAGGTGGGACGGTAGAATTCCGCTTATGAGGTCAAACGGCCAAAAGCTTGGTCAAAGGATGCCATGAAGGAGAAAGGCAAGGTAGAGAGGTGTCGGGAGGAAATTCCAGAGCTTAAGACCAAGGCTGCTGAAGGAGCAGTCATCAATGATAGAGCAGTTCAAACTGAGGATTCTCAAGAGTTTGGAACATGGGCACAGAGATTAACAGGCTGTGGAGATTTCATGGTTTATTAATTTTAACTTGAAAAGCACAATAATGAAATATTGGCACCACTGGGCTCAATGTGGCAGCAGTGTGTATAATCTGGATGCACTGCAGCAATTTGCCAAGGTTCCTTTGACAACACTTTCCGTGACCTCGATCAACTAGAAGAACAAGAATAGAACTTTCATCACCTGCAAGTTTCTCTCCAAGTCACGCACCTCAGAGCCTGGTGTCCCTTCGCTGGATTCCTTTATTTACAAACTCAGTTCCTCTTTGTAGGATCCAGGTATAAAGTCGGAATTCGGAGTGTCAGTAGACCTGACACACTCCTGTATGTATATAGTGAGACTCCAAAATTAGAAGAGTTCAGATGTCTCAATGGATTGCAGGGCCGGAGAAGATTACACTGATGAGAAAATCCATGAAGGGATTGAAAACAACAATGAGAATTTCAATGTAAAGACACTGCCTGATTGGGAGCCAATCTAGGTCAGCAAACACAGGGGTGATAGGTGAGTGGGATTTGGGGGGAGTTAATAAAGGACAGAAACTGTTTTTCGATGGCCTTTGATTTACAAGGGAAGAATGTGGGAGAGCAGCCAGAAGTGCATTGGAATCATGAAAACTGGAGGTATCAAGGGACGAATAAGGTTTTCAACTGCAGATGAGCAGAGTCAAAGGTGTTAGAAAAGTTGCGTATGTTATGGAATTGAAAAGAGGATGTTTTAGTTATGATGCCAATGTATGGCTGGAAGCTCAAATTGACATCATATAAGACACCAAGGTGGCAAATGCACCGTTCAGTCTCTCAGACCGTTGTCAGGGTGAGGAGTGGAGTCAGTAGCTGGGGAACAGAGCTCAGAATGGGGAGCAAAATTAATGGCTTCAGTCTTGTTTTGAAGGTGCTTACTGCATATCAGATAGGCAGTCTGATAATTCAGCAACAGGGCGGGAGACGAGAGAGGCGGTGGTGCAGTAGAGCTGGGTGTCATCAGTCTTCATTTCTAGTCAACAATTCCCTAGAAAAGGTTAGAATAGTTGAGCTGGACATTGATTCCTGAGTCAGCAACAATCATAGAGGAGTTTTGGGAAGGCTCCTCTCTGGGTCTGCCATTCTTACCTGGAGGTCTTGCTGTGGGAACAGAGAAATTGAACTGAGGTGAGCGTTCCAAAGGATGGGAAGAAGCAGCTTGCCTCTCAAACTGAGCAAATATGGACAGACATGACCAAGGAAGTGAGGAAGAGTTTGATGCCCCTCAAACTGTAAAGAGTGTTCCAAGAGAATCCAGGACCTCAGCGGCAACAATAGTTTTAACTTCCTTATCAGAGGAAAGATTTACAGGCATTGGAAAAGGTTCACTGGGTTGATCCCAGGAATAGGGGGATTTTTTCTGAGGAGAGGTTGTGTAGGTTGACCCTGTACTCATTGGAGATTAGAAGAATGAGAATTGACCTTACTAAAACGTATAGGATTCTCAGGGAGTTTGATAGGAGACGTTGAGACGTTGTTTATCCTTGTGAGAAAGTCCAGGACCAGGGGGCATAATCTCAGTGTAGGGTGTCACCCATTTAAGACAAAGATAAGGAGGAATTTCTTCCCTTGGACAGTAGTGAATCTGTAGAATTCTCTATAATGGAGGGTAATGGACGTTAGGTCATTGACTATGAGCAAGGTTGAGATAGACAGATTCTTTTGATCAGCAATGGAATCAAGGATCATGGGATAAGTCAGGAAAATGAAGTTGAGGATTACCATATCAGATCAGTCATGATCTCATTGAATGGCATAACTATCTTCATGGGCTGAATGACCTGCTTCTGCTCCTACTTCTTATAGTCTTATAATAGGTGACTGAGATAACATTTCTGGCTGCTGAGCCTACATTGATTTTCCCATTCTCCTGCATAGCTGCGCTCAGACGAATACACTTTTCAGCTGTAGTCATTTCTCTTTCCAAGCAGCATCTCATGTCTTCTTGTGGACAACAAACACTCACCCACACTTCCATTTATATATCATTTCAATCCCACGACTCATGATCACCATTTACAACTACTGTCCCACCATCACCTGCACACAACCCATTTCTCACACTTAAAACTCTGTTCTTGCTCCTTAGTAAGGAAATGAGAGGTGGAGCATCAGAGGTGGAGTGCGGGGACCTTTCAGTGATGGCCACCTTGGTGGCCGCTGGCATGCATACCACATGGTCACTGGAGGAGCTCTTGCTTCAGGAGGGTAAAGATGTCAGCAATGAGTTACATGAGTCTGAGCCTCAGGGGACAACAGTGCTCACAAGCTGATCTTCTGCCCATAGTTGCTGAATTGGATCAGGTACCTGATTCTGCTGCTGGTGTTGCTCCCGTTACTATCAGTTTTGGTCCTCTTCAGAAGTCCAAGGAAGAGTTGCAGAAGATAGTTCCATGCTGCAGAGTGAAAGCTGAGAGCATGGTAGTGTAACTTGTGGTGAGTGAAATCCATGACAGATAAGCAGACCTCGAAGAAGTTGGCAATCATCATTCATGCAGTGAAAGCACTCTCTTAGAAGAAGAGTTATGTGTTCCAACCTTTCACCTACACATGGCTGCAACTCTTCACTTTCATTGCTTGAAATCTTCCCAGTCTTCCATTTCACCAAAGAAGCACTTCCTGTACTCTTCTCTTGGTTTATCCTAACAAATTTCACATAACCTGGGAAATCTGTACATTGACTATTAAAGCCAGATTACTGCGTTAAAATCTCAGTTAATTGGGAATTTAAGTATTGAAACTAATTAACCAACAGATCCCAAGGTATATCCTGATGGATAATACTTAGGACTTGTAGCCCTACTTGCATCCAGAAATAACTCCCAATGTTTCAGACAATGACCTTCCATCAGAACTGGAAAAAGTTAAAAATATTTTACGTTTTAAGTAAATACAGGTGCAGGGAAAGGGAAAAGCAGAAGGAGAGAACAAAAGTGAAAATCTGTAACGTGATTGAAGGAAGGAGAAATTAAACAACAAAAATTACTATGGTGCAAAAAGAAAAAGGAGACTACAATATAATCGTATTCTATGATTCTATGTTCCATTGCAATTCCCTTCTACTTTTTGCACCATATGTGTAAGTAAAGAAACAAAAAATGGATCTAGAGGAGTTGTAAATTAGCAGAATCTCTAATAATAAGGGCAATGTTTAGCGTATACTTGTGTTGAATTCAGAAGGCTATCAAGTACATAATTGAAAAATGTTCCCCAAGCTTCCATTGATCTTCACAAGAATGATTAAGGAGGCCAAGGATAAACAGCAGAGTGAGAGTGGGGCAAAGAATTAAAATGATAAATGACTGGAAACGCAATATCATTTTTGCAGCTTGAAAAAAATGTTATTCAAAGAGTCACCCACACTTTGTTTGGTCTCTACGATACAGAGAAAACTGCACCGTGGCAGTGAATGCAATAATTGAAAGAAGTGTTAGTAATTCATTGTTTCACCTGAAAGAAGTATGTTTCGGTGATGGAAAGTGAGAAAAGAAGAGAAAGAATGGGAAGGTGCCTTGGAAAAGAGAGGAAGTGTTGGCAGGGATTGTGGAATGAACCAAGGACTACAGAGAGAAGTCACTTTGTAGTGCTCAATGGGAGGGAAATTATGGTTGGGGTGATGGCATCATGCTGGTGCTGGCAGGAAAGGTACAGGCTCATGAGGAACACCCATCATAATTCTAGGAGGAAGAGGCTGGGATGAAAATGGTAACATTAGAGAGGTCAGAAATAGTGGATGTAGAAAAAGGAAGACATATTGTAAGCTCCAGCATAAAAGATGGCATCATCAGAACAAATACAAAATAGATGGAAGGTTAGCAAAATGGATTTGAGTTCTTACAGGGAGTGGCATGGGAAGAAGTGTACTCCTGTTAGCTGCAGAAATTAGTGAACTTCTTGTGGAAATTGGTCAAATGTGAACATGAGGAAATGATGGAAATTGGAAGCAAAGTGGATTAAATTTTCCACCAGGGATAATAGCAGGAAACAACACTGAACAGACATCAAACAACTGCAAAAGAGACAAAAGAGCAGGACTTGAATGTTCCAAATATTACATGAAAAGTCAGGCATAGATAGAATCCAAGTAGGTATTTAGAAGTGAATGGAATAAGGGAGAAATAGTTCAATATAATTTCAGTTTGTTGACAGCACTGCAAGTTATCTAAGATCACAATGGTAAATGTGGAGAATATCAGCAGGAGGTTTCATGTTTAATTTAGAAACACTGGTGTCCAAAACAGCAAGATTGCAATTTGCTTCTCAGCACTGTCATGGCCCCGGTAGCTCATAGAAATTTTCATTTGCCTAGACACATAATAGAAGTATCTTCAGGAAATAGATGAGCATTTCTGACTGTGTTTGTCCCTCTAAAATGTCTGTTCTTATTGCAGCAAACTGCCTTTTCTCAACAGATAATGGCACAAGAAATAAGACATTGGTTTTCACCATAAATGCAAATAATGATACTATTTATATTTCATGATTGTTATCTTAGACTGTATTCAGGTTATGTTCCATCATTAAGTTTGGTTGATGAAATTCTTCATCATTACACATTTAGCATGATTCTGAAATTAGTTAATTTACTAATTTTTTCACTTTAAAATCACAACTGTACACCCATAAGGGCTGCTGTTCAAAGTTTATTTTAAGATATTTGTTCAATTATGATAAACTCTCATAACACATAAGGATGCTCATAAGTGTTGAAAATGTATAACCTAAAATTCCATGAATGTCCTGGTCTGATTGCATTTGCATTGAAGAAATACATATTTAAAACATTTATTTATCAAGCATTCTGTGATTTTTTTATTGTGCTAAGTCTTTGTAGCGTTAAAATATTTGTTAGAGTATTTTGTTATGATGTGGCAGCAGTTAGTGCCAGGCAGCCCCAATTCCAAAGGGAAACTTGAACAAGCTATCACCTCAATTCACAATTTTTATTTTACATAAAGGTATCTAAAGACAAGAGTAAGTATTTCAAACGCCTTGTGAATATTTTAGAAGTTAAATTTCAAAATGTATTTTAAAAAAGGAAAAAAAATAAATTTAAAGACACAAGATTGCATTTCTACAGTTAACAGTGCTGCTACAAAAGGATTTCAGCCTAATTGACTCAAAGCTTTGAGGCCACAGTCCTCCTAGATTTTAATTTATAAAAATTCCAGTAATATTATCTCGATTCACTGTTGCTGTAGGGGAAGTCATGTGTAAGTTCTTTTTTCATTCTCATTTGATACTGGGAAACAAAATCTTGTCTTAAAATCTTGCAGACACATACAATTTGCTTTTTCTGAGGATGGTGGCAGTTCCTTCTCCACAGGTCTGTTTGCAGCACATACTGCTTTAGGATTTTATAACCATATCTTCATTCTTATTGAAATATGATTGTTCTCTTTCATCATATAACTCTGTTTTTCATTCCTATAGAAGTTCCTTTTTGCAGCATTTACTGGTCTTTCTTGTTATTTCATGGCCACTACTTTTTTGGGTAAAAGTAAACTGACAACTTTGCTTCATCTATTTATGATCTATGCCAGTTGTATATATTCCTTTTGAAATACAACAGTTAACTTCAAGTCACTTGCTTTATCTTCCGAATATAAATTTGTATTCATGCCACCTACTGGTACTCTATTTTAGCTCTGCTCATGCCTACTTCAAACTATTTGTTTTCATACCTAACCCATTTGATATTCTGAACATCACAGTCTATTGTCACCAGTTTAATTATGTTATTCACACCCATACTCAACACACAAGTCTGTTTCACCATATACCACAGTAATGTTGGGAAAATATTAAAACAATAATAATGTTATCATGGTTAAATGTCTTTAGATAGTCATATGAAATTACCAATACTGGATGGTCCCACCATAACTTAAGGACCAAATCTGAATTACATGACCAGAATCTTCCCAAAAATGCAGCTAGGTCAGGCTGGAAAACGTGTGTGAAAGCTTGTGGTCTGCATTGTATTTTCTTACAACGCCGAATGGTACTGTGTGCAATGTCAAAGAAGAAGCAAGAGTCTTAGAGTCAGCTGGAGGGCCAGGCCCTAAGAAATCTAGCAACCCCAGGAATCTAGAAATTGGGGCACATTTTTTAAAGGACACCCCAATCTCTGATTTAAATAAAGGGCAACCCCCTCTTTCACCCCTGCCATGGACATTAAGATCCCACATGCAGAAGTGTAACTCCGCAACCTCCCCCCAACAATAAGGGGAATCCTTCCCACATGCAGAAGAGAGGAGTTCAACAAACACATGTCTGAGATGCTGGTAATCTTTGAGCCATGGAATATAGGGAATTCCCTGCAATGGAATTTCCTAGAGGAAGCCATAGCAGTGTCCCCTACTAGTGCTAGGGGGCAAATGCCCATGCATGTCCCTCACTAACTGGGGAATACAAGGTGTGGTCACCTTGACTGGTTTTTATTTTTGGAAACCAGCACTGATTTGCACTCAGAGATCACATTAGCAGGGTAGGAAGATACAACAGGGTCGGGCGTTGCACCGTGATGCCCGCAAATAAAATCATAATATGTGCAAATTAGCTTGTGCCCTTCCTGGTCATGAATGTGATTGTGTTATTGGAGTGGTTTGGGAAAACTGCAAACCAAAATCACATAAGCACAAATCCCATTTATGACTTTTTGCAAGATATAGCAAGACCCAATACTGAATTATGGATCTTTCACCCACAGTCAATGAATGGAGCCATTTGATCGTGGCAGGTTTCACCCCAAATAAAGCACATCAGGTAAATATTTCCACAGGGGCTCTGATGTTCATTGGCAGAAGATTTGAAACAACACCGATGACAGAAGCCAGTGATAGAAGTATAAGTTTATGTTTAGGATTGGCCTGTTTCAATTTGCAAGGGATGCTATATTCCATTGTCAATATTGAGTTACAAGATAACCCCTACTAATGTTGTTACAGATTAGTTTTGTAACAATATAGTCACAGTTAACTGGTGTCCAAAGGAGCTTTCTGATTTCTTTGCATTTTAGAGAGAATTTCAATAAACATATGTTTGAGATGCTAGTAATCTTTGAGCTACAGTGAATTTAGAAATGCAGCTCTTGAAAGGGCAACATGTCTTATCTGAGGAATTAAATTTACATTGAAGGGAATGTGGCTGGTAGAACTTTATTGGATGAAATTTGTAACCTAATGCTAGGACCATGAAGTCTATAGTATATGAATTAGGTTGACCAGTTTTCAAATGTAACTTGCCCAAGAGAATGGAAATGACATAGATAAGGGCAAAGTGGTCCATTGGTGCTGGATTTAACCATATTCCCAAACCACGGGCTCGAACTGAATATCTACATCACTGCAGTTCATTGAATCTCCATAGCAGGTCAAGAGATATTCTTGTAAAATTAACAATGGATGCTAAATGCAAAAAAAAATGCAAGGACTGGTGCCAGTTAAGGAGTAATGTATGTTGTTATGTATATCTGCAAGGTTAGTCTTTCTCCAATACATTATAGATCTTTTAATAATTTAACAGTAGTGCTTCTGAACTATTAATCCATTTGGAGGTGTGCATACTAGCATCCCATACTATTTCCAGTGAATCTCTGTAGTACACCATCCCATGTAACAAAAACCTATGTAAACTGACAAGCTTATTGTTGTTAAGATCTAAGCTGTTGTTAACACTGGACAATTCAGATCCTGGAATGAAACATGACTTATTACATTCTCACTTTCATTTCTCTAAACACCATGGAGGAATGTTACTGAACAAATTCACAGAAGTCTGCAGGTGAACTTCCAACACAATGAATAAAGCACTTATTAAAAAAGAATGAACTACATTAAAATGGGAAAAAAAGACTGGAGAGGCCTTAATTCAAGCACAAGGAAATGATTCAAATATTTACTATTCCTTCACCTCAGGAGTATCTTTAAAGACACATACAAATTCAGAAAGATGACACAATTTACATTATTTATTTATCTTAGTTGATGCTATAACTAGACAAGAGGATCCTAGGATGTAACCCACGCACAAATGACGTCAATTTTTGATTCTAACCTATACGATATAGCACACAGTAAATCCTATTCCTCTGCTCTGTAGCTCAGTACTTCATTTAATCTATTTTTAAAGATTCACAGGTCCCACCATTTAACGATAAATCCAAGAGCAAGTTTACTATTTGGCATTCAGTAACTTATTTCCCATGTTTCAAAGTATCTCAATGAATTATTGCTAATCAGCATCCGATAACCCTTTTTCCACATTTCAAAATCACACAAGAGCCCATACTTCTGTTAGCATCCCAGTTGATGTTATAGCTGGATGAGAAGATCCCAGAATTGATCCTTGGCTCAAAAGCTCATGGCTTTTAGTTCTTTTTTAGAAAATATGAAGTAATAGAGTCATAGACTGCTAATTAGTTTAGCATCAAGCAAAAAATATTTATTAAACTTGAAAAGTCTGATTATGACAAAGTACTCCTTTACTGCCACTTACCTTCACAAATATGCACAGATTTCAAGGTTAACATGGGTTGGGAAGTATATCTGAGGCTATAATAGTCTCTGTAACACACAGTCCCTTTAAACACACAGGCTGACTGTGGTCAGACATGCTCCACTCTGAATCTAAATCAATTTCTGTGGATTTCTCCTCAAAATCCACCACTCCCCCTCAAATGGTGATGACTAACACAAGGGGATATATGTTTAAATTGAAGGGTAGTAATTATAGGATGGATGTCAGAGGTAGGTTCTTTATTCAGCAGGTAGTAAGGACGTGGAATGCCTTGCCTGCATCAGTTGTGGACTAGCTAATTTTAAGGGTGTTCAAATGGTCAGTGGATAGGTATATGGATAACGTTGGAATAGTTTAGGCTAGTTGGTCATTAGATTTGTTCCCTTGGTTGGCACAACATCGAGGGCCGAAGGGCTTGTACTATGCTATAGTGTTCTATGTTCTAGATGATTCTTCTACCCTGAGTCACCTTGTCTCTCTGAATACAGCCTTCACAAAGTGATTTCAAACTCTGCTTTCAACAAGACATACTTGCATATCTTCTCTTAATTTTTTAAAATTCATTTGTGGAATATGGGTGTTGCTATCTGGCTGGCATTTCAGTATTCAATCCTAGGTCTCTTGAGAAGGTAATGGTGAGCTGCCTTCTTGAGCAATTGAGTGATTTACAAAGCCATTTCAGAGGGCAGTTGAGAGTTAATCACAGTGCTGTTGCTCTGGAGTCACGCATAGGCCAGGTAAGAGCAGCAGATTTCCTTCGCTAAAGGACATTAGGCAATCAAATGTTTTTTCCCAGCAATCGAAATTGGGTTCATGATCATCAGTAGGTTCTGAATTCCAGGTACTTGTTATTGAATTCAAATTTCACTACCTGCTATGGCAGGATTCAAACTTGGGCCCCCAGAACATTAATTGTGTTTTTGGATTAATGCTCTAGTGATAACACCACTCGGTCATCTCCAATCTCAGCTGCATCCATCGAGGTTTCACTTTCCTTTGTTTTAAAGACTTTTAACACAAATTCAGAGATTCAGCTACCGATCTCCCCAGTTATTTCAAATCAGGTTCTGGAGGTTGTAGTAAAATCTCATAAACCTGAAAATCACTTTAGATATCTTACGGGTGTCTTGGCCTTCTTCTTAGCTTTGTGTGTCTTTACTAAACAACTTCCTGTTCCAGTATCTTCAACCTCAAATTTCTGGAAATTTCTCTTCATTTTTCTTCATTTCTCAACTGGCTGTTCTTTAAATTTCTAGTATCTGTTTCAACAATAGTCCATAGTACACCTTTTCTTCCAGCAAGGCTGAGAGAGAGATGTTTTCCCCTTTAGCCTTCTAATACTTCTAGCAGACATTATAAGAGTGGCCTTACCTCTCACTATCTATCTCTCTAATTGCCAATTTCCAGCTAAAACTAAACTCAAAAAATTTTCCTATCTAAAAGGTGCTTCTGCCAGCTTATTTACTTTTCATGCCACAACCTTTCTAAGCACAATAGAGACACAGTTTGAACTGAGAAAATACCCAAACATATAAACACCTTTGTCTAGCTTGAATCTAAATATAGGTTTATTCTTTCAGAAACACTAAATTAAACCCACTTAAAAGTATACCTTATTGCTAATATTTAACAATTTAACTCCCTTAGAATTATTGGATTTTCCTAACAATTCTAATATTCAGGTGATGCATATGAATTAATAGGAGAATTATAGTTGGACATCCAAACCCTAAAACAAGTGACAGAAACCACCAAAACAAATTTCATAGATACACTCAAGCTTCACCTTCCCAAGCATAATTTCAGATCTTCAGCTGTGCCAAGTACAAAGCCACCGTTACAAAAGAGCCTGTAGCAAGGAGTCACCAACATTCAATTGTACTCTTGGATTGCTTGCATTCCTCCCAAGCCCACTATACTCTAAATCTTCTCCTTACAACTTTCCTTCTTTAATTCAGAGTTAATTTTTATGCTCTTTTCTCTCAACTTTGTTTCACCTGATCTACTTCTTATCTCCATCCTTGTCCTTTTCTTAGGACTGTCCTCTGGGATCTATTTCTGCTTCATTCCTTTGTTTAGCCCCACTTTCCTGGTTTGGAAATCCCTCCTATCCCTGTCCCTGTGTCCTGTTCCCTGAGACATCTTCTCTGGAATGGCATTTTTCCTCAAGGTCTTCTAACCTGAAGTCTCACACTGTTCCATTTTTCTTCTTTCTCTTCAATGTATGTGCATCAGGCCGTTTCTCTGTCTGAACTATTAACTATGCACTTGCAGCCCTTTTAGCAGTCAGCATACCCGTGAACTCAATGAACTATGCACATACAGCCCTTTCCCGGCCAAAACATGCACAGATGTCTGAAGGCCCACTGGGAACTGTACTTCTCGGGCTCTGAACTCCCACTCTATCAGAGTTTGTTATAGTACGCAAAAGTGAAGGGCACTATCTCATACTATAGTGGCTATACCTCAGGAACATTGCATGACTTTAAAAAGCTTTGGGATATCATGAAACCATATAAATGCAAGTTTTTTATGTTTTTATGGGAATGAGACCCAGATTAAACAGGAAATCTCCCCTCACTTCCAGTTATCCTATCTAAAATCTTAGCCTCATTCTAAGCTCAGAAGCAGATGTAACCCATAGATTCAATGCTGATTTGAAAGTCAGCAACTCTGTCGGCATCAGGAGTGCTCACTCCTGTGGCTGGGAAGCTTGAGGTTACCAGTGAGCTGTATTTTTGGCTGTCTTGCTCAGACGTAGCAGCTGGAACCGTGGTTGGGTATGGTGGGGGGAGTTCAGGCTGGCATATCAGACCATTAATCAGCTGTTAGAGCAGCAGCTCATCCTGGCGGTATAAGTAATGGAGAGGAATTCAGCTGGAGAATCGCTGAGCACAGGTTTTGTAGTTATCAGTTGTTCGACTGGGCAGCACTCTTTGAAAGGCAACAAACTGTTCCTTAAGTATCGGCACCACAGTAAGATTTCTAAAGTGCCAAGTTCGAAGGCTGAATATTGCAGCTGCTGACCTGAGTCTTTTGGTAGAATGTGAAGGAGAGTATACTTAAGGAACCATTTCACATCACTGTATTTGGCGCTGGCTGCAGATTAAGTGAAGTCACTGTGTGGTATACTCTAACAGCGTGTAAAAAAATCTGCATCTTTTGTTCTATAGCATACCAGTGGCTTTCCATTCAGTTCCTTTAATAAGCGGAAAATACTCACAGGGCATCCTTTTCATGCATATACAGACATTTCAGTCACCCTATTATGTATTGCTGGGAATATAACTGCATGTGGTGACCTACATTGTAACATCTTTACCAACAGGGTGGGGGGGGGGGATTCCATTGTAAGAGTGGGTGTGGGTCATGAGACATGATCTTCCTGTCTCAGGCATCATGGCTTGGGAAAGATAAATGGGAATGGACAAACTACTTGAGCTTTGCCACAAGCTTTCTTTGACTAACACTTTCTTTCAGAATAAACACGCCACAGGGTATCCTGGAGATCCCCAATCTGGGGCATTGCCACAACCTGGACTTGATTATCAACAAATGTAACTCTCTGATCAGCTTTTGCAACAGAAACAGTGACTTCAGTGTTGATTGCGATACAGATCACCCCGTGGCTTAGGATAAAATTATAGAATCCTACAGTGCAGGAAGAGGCCCTTTGGCCCATCGAGTCTGCACCGAACACAATCCCACCCAAGCCCTACCCCCAAATCCCTACATATTATACTCACTAATCCCTCTAGCCTCTGTTACTCTAGCCACTAATGGGCAATTTCTTAGCATGGCCAATCAACCTAACCTACGCATCTTTGGACTATGGGAGGAAATCGGAGTACCTGGAAGAAACTGTGCAGATATGAGGAGAATGTGCAAACTCCACACAGACAGTGATCTGAGCCGAGAATCGAACCTAGGACCTTGGAGCTGTGAAAAAGTAATGTTAACCACTGTGCTACTGTGCCACTCAAAGATGCAACACTTGAAGGTTTTTTTATTCAAAGCAGAAAATTAGCCTCCTAAACCATCAGCCATATGGCCAATCAATGAGAACTGACCATTCTTCAATTCATAATTCGTTATTCATAATTTTGTAAAGTGTACTGGCCACTGGGTCATGACTTCTGAGACATCCATGTTGTATGGGCATGCTTTCTCATATCAAACTGCAATTTCTTCTTCATTCTTTGGGATTTAGGATTTTAATTATAGCTGCTTGTTACCAACACATAATTAAAGACAGTGATACAGATTCAGTCTTAACTAGGTGAAATCTTCATGCTGTCTTGTTCCAGACTCTTGACTATGCTCTATTATTTCCGTGTACTTTCTACATTGTAATAAGGTGGTACTGTTTCCCCAGTCCCACATTACCTTTATTGTTCTGAACACTCAAACACCATATCTCTCAAGACTTTATTGAAACATATGTGCAATGATATTTACATGACACCACTAATATCCAACTTTACAGATTCAGATGATCTGAAGGCTTCACAATTCTTTCAGATCTCATTCTTTTTAAGTTTGAAGCAGTGATAGTCTGAATTGCTTTGGGCTGACGTTATTGGCCTGAAGTTGAAGCTGTAGTACTTGGTGTTTCAAATACTCAGGTGCCACACCAGGCAACGTTTCACACATTAGAGTTAGAAACCATGGCACAAACATTAATCTCACGAGGTGGAGTGTTGCCAAAATGTAATTTCATTTATGCCACCAAGTTATATATCACTCCCTAAAGGGATGTATTCAAGTGGATAGGAATGCAGAATAATTGAGAAGATACACATATAATAATGTATTTCTAACAAAATATTAGCTTGCGTGTTTGACAAAATGTTTTATGAAGATAATGTTTTAGTTATGACATCCAATTTGAAGAATATTACATAGTGTAGCACCACTATAAGTCAGAAAAACAAAGCTCAGAATTATCAATGCTACCTCAGCCTGAAATTGTATTGGATTACACCACTTGAGTTTGTTATTCCACACAATACATAGACATATGACAATTTCCTAATTTTCCCATATTTAGTTGAATGTTTCCATTTTATTGCCAGCAGGGATGTCATGGAGACCTGCCAACAGATACTGAAATTCCGACTGTGCAGTCCAAGATTAGGCCAGAAGCAGCAGTGGGATTTATTTTGTTGGCTCATGTAAGGGAAAACCATGGTTCTCCATAATATTAATTAATAACAGTACCATAACTGTTGCAGATTAACCTTGGTTGGCTTACTAGCTTCTTTCAGACAAACATCTGGCCATGCTATTAGTGGAATTTCTAATCCTGGAGGAGATCATTATCAGCAGGTTGTAGGTCAGGCAAAGTCTCTTGTGACGGCAGCTGTTATACCAGTTGTTCTTCAGGGCAGTCTGATTGAGCAAGATTCAAGGAGAGCATCTTAATGCCATTGTGCATTGAACAGATATAGTAACTGAGCAGCCATTGTGCTGAAAATGCAAGAGTCATTGATTCAAAGGTCATTGCGATTAATTTGCACCGGTGTTCCCTGGATCATCCTGCATAACGTCAGTAAAAGAATGGCAACACCCCTAGAAGCAACAAAACTGGCCGTTTAAACATTTGTCAAGTTGTGTGATAATCTTCTGACATTTCAATGGAAGATTTGCAAATCCTTGAAGAAATTGTACTCTTCGCTGATTTCTGCAAATAAGATGAGTGGTGCAGACAGTTCAACGTTATGCCAATTGAGTGATGTGGACCCAAACTTCTGAATGCCATTAATAAGCAGAAAGTCAATAGCAGTTAGCTGTAAATTGCATTTGATGAGTCTAAGTCCCAGGTTTCCTGGCTTAAAATGTTGAACATTGAAGTGCACGACAAGTAAATTGATACCTTTCTGTTGAGTCACGTGAACGTGTTCAATTTCTGGTTTGAAGTCTCCTTGGGGAAGTCAGTACAATATCTTTATAATGTAATCTCAGATGAACAGAATTTAAAAATCGCAAACACTAAAATGTCATCTCTGCTGCCTCCTTTCCTCACTGAAGACACAAGTGAGTTCCAACATATGACAACATTCATTAAATGGCCCCCTCAGCAGCCACGCTTAGTGCTGGTTCCAACCCCTGAGGAAAATAACTCAATCTGCTTCATTCCCACTGATTGCACTCGTGTCTTGGATTT
Source organism: Sphyrna mokarran (assembly GCA_024679065.1). Classification (NCBI taxonomy): domain Eukaryota; kingdom Metazoa; phylum Chordata; class Chondrichthyes; order Carcharhiniformes; family Carcharhinidae; genus Sphyrna; species Sphyrna mokarran. Next base: position 23,623,431 of record JAGIQG010000023.1, on the reverse strand, counting down.
ATACATGGAGCATTAAAATGATTTGACACCATGTTACCTTCTGGAAACACAGGGCTCAAAGCCTGCCTGAAACCTGTGTGGTGAAGCAGATAGCTAATAATCAGAGGGCACAAGCAGCTGAGGGTAAACAGTTATAAATTACAGTACGGCAGCTGCCCTTTATAATTGCCTTTGAGATGTATGGGGAAAGCAGGTATTGAAGTAGGGCGAGGGGAGGGCTCACTGTAGCTCTGAAAGGGGAATGGGCAATGAGAGTTTATTGCATTACACATCCAATATCAGAGGTCAAATATATATGGGCACTCTTGTAATACGGATAAAGTTAGTCATAAAGCTCTGAGACTAAAAGTAAAGGTTTATAAGCTTGTGAAGAGCACAGGCTGGAAAATTCAATTAAAATAAGTGCTTAAAGAGAGATGCTAACTTGTGGCCTAAGCTGTAATCTTTTTCATTTTTTATAACATTAAAATGAATTAAGTTGAGTGAAGTTCACGACCAAATTTGGTTAATGTATTGCTTGTATAGACCAATAAAATTGCACTTTTAATTTAAGTTTGCCTGTGCTTCTGTTCAAAGTTTATGCTTTCTTTCAGGGCAAATACTTTAAGAGAGGGGATGGGTTGTGTTTCCCCTTCCTTGGCATACCATTATTAACCTGTACCACATATATACAAATTTTATTGTACTTCATTATAATTCATAGAGTTCATAGAATACTTTCAGTGCAGAGAGAGGCCATTTGGTCCATCGAGCCTGACAATAATGCCACCAAGGCCCTATCTCCATATTTTTTCTGCTAATCCCTCTGACACTCAGGGGCAATTTTGCAACGCCAATCCACCTAACATGTACATCTTTGGAACGTGGAAGGAAACCAGAGCACCCAGAGGAAATCCACGCAGACATGGAGAGAATGTGCAAACTCCACACAGTCACCCAAGGCTGGAATTGAACCCGGATCCCCTGGCGCTGTGAGGTAGCAGTGCTAACTGCTCTGCCACCCTGCCCTGCCCATTCTTCGCACATCATCTCTTTTGTAATAGGAATCAAAGTGTCAATAAATTTCCTCTTCTTTTGCAGTCAGCACAATCTTTCATGCCATTGAACAGATCACATCACAGAGTGTGGCGGACAGATTTACTTTTTACAGGAAAAATGAAAAAGCAACTAACATTACAGATCTAGCTGCAATTTAATGATCTGATCCTTTGTTTTTATATTCTTCAGTTTTTGATTTCCACCCTGGTTGTAAGCAAAAGTGAACTCTGCAACCAATTTAAGATCATCAAACAGTTTTGAACTGTTGTGTTTATGATATTGCTTTCAGCAAAAAAATTAAACCTTCCAAATGTGTGCTTCTACAATATTTACATATTATTTTTTAAAAAGGATGCATAATCTAAAATACAAGCCATGTACAATATATAATTCACGATCCAAACTGCAGCAATGTTAGGTTTGAACTCCCACCAACAAAGGAACTGTAGAATGTATTTGCTTCTAACATTATGTTGAGAAAAATTTGTGGCTACACTTGGTTAGGTATTGCTTATATGGACTAGTAAAATTGCACTTCTATTTCAAACTTGCTAATGTTTTTGTGCTTTGAATATATGCTATCCTCAGTGAAAATAATTTATTCGAGTTTCCCCTGTCATCAGGGCTTTCATTTGCACTGTATATAAGTTCTGTAGCTAGGATCTTCCATTGATTTCTGGCGGATCTGGATGATCCCAGTGGCATGCAGCACTGGAAAACCCCACCTGCTGATGCAGTGTCATCGCCATATCTCAATATCTGCCAAATGATTCCATTTGTAGCCAACAATGTTCAAAATACAGAGCCTGTGGAAATGGGTGGGACATGGTCTTACCAGTAATGCCTCGATTATGCCCATCTGTTCTCACCTGCCAATGAACCTACCGGAGTGTCGGGATTAGTGAGAGGGCTTTTTATTTCCTTGAGGTCACCTGACAATTTACTCACGGTACACAGTTGTAGGAAACTCTGACATCCATCTGTGAAGCATACAGCCCACTGCATGAGGCATTAACCTTTAATACCATTATACAAAGGCGCCAACACAAAAACTGAAATAAAACATGCTCTGCTTGTCATGGGGTCCAGCCATTCAACTCCCCTCCATAACAATCCCCATCCCAAAACGAAGCTCATTCATGACCTTTTGAGCCAAAAGGAAACTAGTCGCCTGCAACTGAGATAAAATTCTTGAATGTGTGCACGAATAAACTGGCACCCACAGTATGCCATTTTCTGAGCGGTCTTGCAGTTGCTATTATCTTCTCTTTCTGCTCTGCACTTCCCTATGTCTGACATACATTGCACATAGATACCATTCTTCTGATATCTGGTAACGTCCAGTACATTGCTGGTCCGGCTCTGAATTGATACTTCTTTCCCAATTTGTGCTGACTTTCAGGTTTTCATGATTGGATCCTGTATTTTAACAGTTTGTCAACAACAAAATCAGGAAGGATTTAAGCATGTTTGCCAAAGTATTGACCTTCTACCTATGCACAGTCACTGGGCAGAGTTGTCTTGCATTTCCTTCCATTCAGCAGTTAGCCCAGAAGGAAAAATCAGTAAAACTTGGAAATGGTTGGTCCTGGTCTGAACTGGAGTTCCATTTTTAAGGTATACAAGTCTAGAGGACAGGGGATTTCATATCAGTCTTGTCAGGTGCAGATGAGAATGACAGTAGACAAAGTTTCATCTTCCTTTATTGTTTGGAATTTTATGAGGGTTTTCTTGACTCTCTGAGTATGTCTTTATCTAAACCCATCCCTTGGAGTAATGTGGGTAGGTGATGGTGCTAAATGCAATTCAGTGAATTCTCTAAGCTTTATGGAGGCTTCCATTATCATATAACAGACTCTTACAGAAATATTCTGTCTCTTCAAAGTGAGTGTACTACCTTCAATCCTCAGTGCCAACTCTTTTCCCTTTACCTTTTGGTTAACTGAGATTATCTGCAGCGCTTCACAACTACTCAACCTAGAATAGCAAGAACATCTGTTTCAGTGATGGAACCAACGGTTTAACCTATTCCTTTCTGTGGCCCTCTGATTTGACTTGTTCTGCGTGGATGAATCTCAGTTCCTCTGCATGCCAGTAGTATGATGTTGCTCAGTATTGGAGCTGCCGTTTCTGCTTTTCAGGAAAGATCTTTTAGTGTGGTCTAAACAGAATGACGTTAGTCTGTGTTCAGGTACATGAAGTATCAGATTTATGGCCATGGGATTATTTCTAACTCTCTTCCTGATCTGAAAGTTGTATGAAATTGTTTTCTCAGGGAGCTCCTCATTTTTTTTCTTCTTTATTCACCCATGGCATATAGGTGGAGCTGGCCAGCATTTATTGCCCTTGAACTGCGTGGCTTGCTGGGCTATTTTCAAAGGGCAGTTGAGAGTCAACTACCTTGTTGCAGCTCTGGAGCCACATGTGTGCCACCAAACCAGGTAAGGAAGGCAGATTTCCTTCCCAAAAAGACATTAGTGAACTGGATGACTTGTTCCGACAATCAACAATGGTTTTATGGTCAATAGTAGATCCTTAATTCCAGATTTTTTTTATTGAATTCAAATTCCATGATCTGCCATGGCGGGATTTGAATCTGGATCCTCAGAGCATTAGTTAAATTTCTGGATTAATAGTCTAGCGATAATACCACTAGGCCATCGCCTCCCCAGTTTCACCTAGCCATTTCATGCAGCTGTATGGTTCCTCTGCCTATGTGCTCTCAACATCATTGCCTACTTCAAGGTTATGGATGTTTTAGTCTATTTTCCAAAGTTTAAAGTTTATTTATTAAGTGCCACAAGTAGCTTTACATTAACACTGCAATGAAGTTAATATGAAAATACCCGAGTCACCACACTTCATCATCTGTTTGGATACACCGAGGAAGAATTTAGCACCTAACCAGCACATCTTTTGGCTGTGGGAAGAAAGCCGGAGCACCCAGAGGAAGCCATGAGGAGACAGGGGGAGATTGTGCAGACGCTGTATAGATAGTGACCCAAGCCAGGAGTCAGATTCGGGTCACTGGCGCTGTGAGGCAGCAGTACCACAAACGTTTCTTCCAGGTTATGGAGGTTTTAGTTTATTTTCCTTCTATTTGCCCTCTTGCTCTGTCTATGATAATTTATTTACCATCTTCTTTCTTTGTGCCCTATAATTATCACCCTGTGACATTGGCTGTCCACAAGCTATGTAATTTTATCCCTGAGTGGGACAAATTGTTTTGTCTGTAAACTCAAGTGGTCATCCACAGCTCTGGCATATCTTCCTCTCTTATAGGTATTCTTTTGTTACTGTTTCACTGAATCAACCCTGTTGCCTTTTTCTTAACTTAATTGAAAGCTAGCCTTTGCATTATCTGTAAACTCTTGGTTTCATGGGCATGCAATATTACGGGTTGTCCTTTACAATCAAATCTTTTTGTACTTCTGGGTGTGCAGAACCCCAGAAGAGCTGATCTCGCACCTGTTTCCTTGAATTTCTATTTCCTGCCTCGTTTTATAATCTTGTTAAGAAATTGTCAGCATTCTCACAAGGTTACTGCCTCAAGCTTTGAAATTTATATCAGTGGATACGATAATTTGACATTGGGTGGAGACGTGCAGGATTTTTCCAAAAGCTTTCTCTGGATTTTTATTGCTGTTCTTACTCATCTTCCCAGCAATTGAACAAACTTAACCCTATCACTCCTACTCACAAAAGAGTGTCACTAACCCTTTCCTCTTACCAGTGCCGATAAAGTCTCCTGCCTTCTGGAATCTGTTAGGTAGCATCAGACCCAGAATCAATGCAATCACAGTTGGATTACAGACACTCCCTCTTTAACTGCCACTTCTGATAAGCCAAAAACACAAGGAACAAAGCTTCTTCTCTCAGCAGTTTAAATATCTTTCCAGTTACCCTCCACTGACCCCTGTGATGTGAATATCAGGAGAAAAAATGAACAAGAGGGAGTGAGCGATCAAATATGGAGTGGGGAACATTAGTCAGCGCAGCAAAATTTGAGGGTTGCCCTCTCATCAATTCCTCCTCAGATTTAAAGGTTCTCTGCATTCCGGCAGCCCCAGGTTCCTCACTAACCCATTAAGCTGCTATTTGCTCAACTTAGTGTTTTGCTCTGATTCATTGAACTTCAATTGTATGTCGCGAACCTCTCTAGTAAGCCCATAACTGCAGTAAATGTAAACAAATGCGTCATTTATGAATAATGGAAATAATTTGATTTGATTTATTATTGCCCCATATATTAATATGCAATGAAAAATATTGTTTCTTGCATGTTATAGAGACAAAGAATACCATTCATAGAGTAGAAAAGAAGAGGGTGCGGAATGCAGTACTCTAATCATAGCTAGGGTAGAGAAAGATCAACTTAATATGAGGTAGGTTCATTTAAAGATCTGATAGCAGCAGGGGAGAAGCTGTTCTTGAATCAGCCGATACTTGATCTCAGGACTTGTGCTTTGGAATTGTTTGTCTTATTGAGGTGGGTCATATTACTGAAAAGGTTGGAAGCCACTGCTCTGGTCCACACTTCAACCAAATTTCCTTCCCAAGACAGATTGTTGTGAAAAGGTGATAACTGTCCTTAGACCTTCTCCCTTTCAGATGTCCAAGGTTACAAATACACCTTCCAACTGAATTAGTGATTATATCTGCCACTGGAAATGGCTGGAGATAATGTTTACACCCTTGTTAGTCTGTAATGAATGGGAGGGGAGAGGAGGTTTCCACTCCCGTTTTCAGGGATTGTGAATGACAGAGGGCAGTGCCAGGAGAAGTGCCAGAGTGTGTTATGTAGGAGTGGAGTTTTGTGTGGGAGGGTGGAGGGGGAGGGGTCAGGGAAGGGAAGTGGATTTCTGTGAGAGAGATGCCAGGGCTGAGTTCCCAAGGGAGGGGTATTCTGCAAACAGTTGCGCAGGGATTCAATTTTCCCTCAGTTACATCAGAGCACTTGCAAGACCTAAGTTATTAATCGGATAGTCTCAAGTAGACCCATCTCTTTCTCTTTTTTTGCTAAATTGTTTACAAATACAGCAGGAAAATTTGGTAACTCAGCAGATCCTGAGCTTTTCCCATGCAAGATGACACTTTACCAAAAATGGCAAAATTCCACCCAATATATCTCCAAAACTAATGGACAGATTTAAATGAAACCTGATACGCGATAGGGTTGATGTCTCATGGGAGAACTGATTAGTATTTGGCAAAAATTCAGATTCAGATCTACAATCATTTAAAGGATCCGTTCATTAACGCTGAGTAATTGTGAAAACTGACTTTTTTTTAAAAAAAAGTGTTGTGGGTCATTTGATTTAGAAAGTTGTTGATTGTTTTAGAATTTATGGATTGTCTCAGTGACTGTGGCACAATTTGTCACAACAATCAAAATGTGAGCAGACCTTTCAGAGCAGGTTGTGGGCTATGGATTGGACTTGTAGCTTTCTCAATAAGATGGAAGGTCTTAATGAAAGATTCATTTTCTTCATCTCCATTGTTACAGATTATCAACTGGGCATGGAAAAGGCTCAAGGAAGAATTGCATAATTGTAACAACATTTAGTCAATGCAGAATGGCAGGGGTAGATATTCTACTGAGTGCCCTTTTATTTCCTTATACTTCTTTCGGTTAAGTATACTATGACACAGATCCAAAGCACATTGGATCATTGTTCAATCTAAGAGCCTGATATCAGGACTTGTCATTGTAATTAGGACCATAGAATCCCTACAGTGCAGAAGGAGGCCATTCGGCCCATTACTGATTTTCTAAAACAGCATCTTACCTAAGTCCAAGCCAACCTTCAGAGACTTGATCAGCCAAATACCTGATAATCACGTAGGAGTTGAGACTTGGTCAACCCTTGGAACTATGTAGATGACATATCCTTCATTACTGAACTAACCAATTATCCATCAATATTGAATACGAACAATCCTAATTGTTTAAGATGCATGTCAATTGTTGTAGCCATATTAACAATACATTATTTCAATATCACTAAAATGTGCATTAGTAATCATAATTGATGGCAGCATGTAAGGCAATAGTGATGCCATCTCTGTAATGCAAAGTAACAGTTCAAATTATTATTTCCTGGTCTCAGCACAACTGTATAAGTGTCGAGACAAAATGCTGAATTTGACATTGCAGAAATATTATTGATGTTAATAAGCCAATTCAAGTAAAACAAACAAAGACCAAAGCATTGCAATTTGCATTAACAAGAAACTGTTACAGATATATTGTTATACAGCACACCTTATTTTGCAAAAAAGCAACTTCTTAAGTGCCTATAAATCAGTCCTCGTACTCAAATGATTCAGATTTGCCTCCTTTTAAACAGCCTTGAACAACCATAACATGCCACCATATATTTACATCTCATTGCTGTCTTATTTCAATTCTCTGCCCCTATTCCATCTTTCTACATTCTGGAAGTAATCATCTGCCCGGCAAAACATTAGATAGCACATTGTCATTCCCCACACAAAACAAAGTTGTAAGCAGTGAACATTGTCATGAAAATAACAAATTCATTTTGTTAAAAAGTGTCTTTTGCTCGAGCTGAGGTTTGGGACATTTAGATTTATGAGTATTCCCTCAGGGTTCTGAAGAAGTGACAGAATTATAATCGCAATCACTTCCATCTTTCGAGAGTCACCAATAAGGCAGCAGTAAAATAGATGTGTTGTTTTTTAGTTGAGTAATCTTAGGGAGTCAATATTTACACTATAAGGTTACTTCTGCAAATTGATTACTGCTATAATAATGGAATATGTAATGCAATGGCTTGTGAACTGAAATAGGTTCCAATATTCCTTAGTGTGCATGGGGCTCCATCGATGTCTCTCAAGTGGTTACTGATGTTTCTGACGAGCATAGACTGGTGGCTTCCAGAGATGCATATGGAAAAGTATTTGTGTATGTCTGATCCAAGGGAACTATCCAACTGGATGACATGGTGGCATGGTGGTTAGCACTGCTGCCTCACAGTGCCAGGGACCGAATTCAATTCCAGCCTGGAGTGACTGTATGGAGTTTGCATGTTCTCTCCATGTCTGTGTGGGATTCCTCCAGTTTTCCAGCTTATCCCACAATCCAAAGATTTGCAGGTTAGGTGGATTGGCCATGCTAAATTGCCCCTTAGTGTCACAACACTGGTAAATTAGTTGAATTACCCATGGTAAATGCATGGATTATGGGGATAAGACAGCGAGGTGATTCTGGGTGGGATGCTTTTTCGGAGGGTCAGTGCAGACTTGATGGGCTGAATGGCCTCTTTCTGAACAGTAGGAATTCTATGATTCTAAGTGACTCCTTATGTAGTCTGTGTGGTGAGCACAGGGAAACAGTGGTGGGATTGCAAACTCAAGGAAGTTTTGGGAATGTGCTGTACCAATATTTCTTCCATGTAACTTCCTTGTATATTGATTCTGCCACTTATTACAATGCTCACATACATTTTTTTTTGCAGTCACATAGTTTGCCATGGCTCAATTTTTTTTTCCTACAGGTTCAGGAGTTTCTGGTCTCTGCATTTGATTGTCTACATTAAATTGTAATGACTTCTTAAGTTTTCAATACACGTCAATGCTTTATCCTGTCAAACATCGGAGATAGATCACCGTATTTTTAGAAGTCAAGCTACTGAGTACCACTGGGACTTTTCCAATTTAGCTGAAATGTACAGAAGTATTCACAACAAATAATGTAGCAGCCTAATACTCGTATTCAAGGACACCCAAGGGTACCATTTGGTTAAACAGTCTGAGTCCAGCAATTCATTCAGTCCGTCATACTTAATTATAGGAGTTCTACAAGGAGGAAAAGTTGTTTCAGTTTTTTATGATTTTTAAAGCTTAATGTGCTACTTGTATTCTGGGGGAGGCAGTAGTTTAGTGGGTTATCACTGGATTGATCATGCAGACATTCAGGGCAATGCTCTGGAGATCTGGGTTCAAATTCCACCAAGACAGATGATTTGGATGAGAATACAGGAGACATGATTAGTAAGTTTGCAGATGACACCAAGGTTGTTGGCATAGTAGACAGTGAAGAAAGTTATCTCCAATTGCAAATTCAATTTTATTGAATTCAATTAAAAAAATCTGGAATTAAAAGTCTATTGATGACCATGAAACCATTGTTGATTGTCGTAAAAATCTAGCTGGTTCACTAATGTACTTTAGGGGAGTGAATCTCTTATCCCTTATCTGGTCTGGCCTCCAGAGCCACAGCAAGGTGGTTGATTCTTGAAAGTTCTCTGAAATGGTGGGCAGTTAGGGATGGGCAATAAATGCTGGGCCTAGCCAGCTATGCCCACATCCTGTGAACAAATATAAAAAAATGCTGCTTGAACCCAGACAATTTCTGTCAGCAATAACAACTTGCGGCACTCAAGCTGTGACTGACAACCCAAGAGAAGAGAACAAGAGATACAAAAAAAAGGGAGGCCCAACACCTCAATGCCTATCTAGACACACCTGGAATCCATACACCATCACATCTCCATTTGCACTAACTACCAACTAATTCCTACATCCAACTTAAACTCAACTCCCAATGAGGAATCTAAAAGGGCACATTGTCAGACAAAAGGCGGACTAATGTAAGAACAGCCAGGAAGGTGCTTAAAGCAACCAACTATGTTACAGAACTCTTAGAGAGAATAATTAATTAAACTTCTGCAAGTTAGATTTATCAGCCAGATGTGGAATGTTTCTTGGGAGGATGAAACTTGTTGGGAAAAACAGCTTGGGATGAAATAAGGAAAAGATCAAGTAAAAGTAATTGATCAAAGAGAGGGTACTCATGTCCATCAACAAAAAAAATTAAGGTGAATGACATTAAAGACAAACTTTTTACCTCATAATTAAGTCAAATAGAACATAGAACATAGAACATAGAACATTACAGCACAGAACAGGCCCTTCGGCCTTCGATGTTGTGCCGACCAAAATAAAAAGCAATGCCCCTCCAAACTAAACCATTCCCTTCTCTTCCATAACTCAAATCTTACAGAGTATTTTGAGACAATGGGTGAAATTTTCCAGTCTCATCTGCCACAGGAATCGTAACAGGTGGAACGAAAAATTCTGAGGACCATGTAAAAGTCTGTTGACCTCAGGTGGGAATTTCTGGTCTTGGGCGCGTGTGGCTGGAAAACCCCATCTGATATCACTTTTTATAGAACAAAAAGGTTTTGTCAATAATCCATCCAGATTCACCCTAAGAAAGGGTATAAAGTAAGAGACTTTGGGAGAGTTAATTGCAATAGATCTTAGAGAGAAACTCTAAGAGTATATTACTCTAAGAGTAAGGGTATATCTATACTGATACTCTTGAATAATTTGTAAAGCCATGGTACACCAAGAAGAAAAGAGAAAGGAGAAAGAAAGAAAGAACGAACTATCAGGGTATGTAAGTCATCCTCTCTGATCTGGTCTGAAGCTTCTGGTTTAACACAGATGTATGTCTTTGCCATAACTAATGTTGAATATTCCATCTTAAAAATAATCACCATATCGGTTGCAACCGTAATTGATCAAGTCATGGTGGCAACATAGAAAAATTAAAGCACTATAAGGAGCTATTGTCTCCTCAAGATCTTCAGTACTTGCATAATCCATGATATACAATCATAAATGAAGGTAAATTATGTATGCAAAATTCAATAAACCTTTAATAAAAGATTTGCAATGTATTTTGTGCACTGGGCTGAAAATTCAATCTTTGTTGGTGTATTATTGAAGATTAGAACATTGAAAAATTGACATTAAAATTATGATTTTACCATTAGTAATGAAAATTCAATTTTCAAACCTTAAACTTGGAGGTATATAGAATAGGGATGTAACATCCTGTCAAATATTTTGATTTTAGGCTCTGTGATACTGCATGAGGGAATATTGATGTGACATATTGGAAAAAATGACTACTGAGTTACACTGGAGGGTTAAATTCAGAGCAGGGATTTTTGTTTAGTGGATGGTGTGCAATTAAGCAACTCCAGTTCTTTACCAATCAGCAGTCAAATATGCTGGTGGGCTCCTGGGAGGAATGGGGTGAGGTGAGGGGAGTGGGGTATAGACATCAGTATCTGATTAAGGGACCCAGAATCAGGAAGGGAGGGGGGTTCTCACTCAGAGCAAGCTCTCAGACCTTGCTGCTGAGGCTCCTCCAAACTACCACCCCCACCAACCTTTGGTCTCCATTACGCAACTTCCATCCAGCACTCACTCCTGTCTGGCCAGGGTACTTTGTCAATCCTGGGTCTCTGGTGAATACATTGCCAGAGTTATCACAGCTCCACTGGGAGCACTGCTGGCAATGCGTAGCTGCTGGCCTACGACTGGGTGAGATATTCATGATGTAGAGATGCTGGAGTTGGACTGGGGTAAACACAGTAAGAAGTCTGACAACACCAGTTTTAAGTCCAACCGATTTATTTGATAGTAAACTCACAAGCTTTCGAGGCTATCCTCTTTGTCAGGTGAATGAGGTGTTCTGGTCTCAAACAGCACATATAACAGCACAAACTGTTTGCAGATTACTGATTAGATTAATGATTAGAGACCGGAACACCTCATTCACCTGACGAAGAGGATAACCTCGAAACCTTGTGAGTTTACTATCAAATAAATTGGTTGGACTTAAATCTGGTGTTGTCAGACTTCTTACTGAGATATTCATGCCAAGGTCCTTGATGCCAGGGAAGGCCCAATGAGTAGCAGGCCTTCAGCCACACAAGACAACACAGGGTTCTCACCAGCTTTCCACTTGGCAGGAATTAAATACCATCCCATGCATCCAGGGCTGCTGCCTAGTCCAAAGGAAGAAAATGTTTTGGATCTAATTTTGCGGAATGTTACAGAACAATTAGCTAATGTGAGGGATGAGGAACACGCAGAAAGAAATCAGAAGAACATATGAAAAATTGAGAAGTTTTCTTTTATTTGTTCATAGCTGGGCCAACATTTATTCTTGAGGGCATTTAAGAATCAACCACGCTGCTGTGGACCTAGAATCACATGTAGGCCAGACCAGGTAAGGATGGCAGATTTCCTTTTTTAAAGGGCATTAGTGAACCAGATGGGTTTTTACAACAATCAGCAATGGTTTCATGATCATCATTAGAATTTTAATTCCAGATTTTTATTGAATTCAAATTTCTCCATCTGCTATGGTAGGATTTCAAACTTGGGTCTCTGGATCACAAATCCGGCAACAATGCTACTATGCCAATACCTCCTGTGACAGTTATGGAAAGTCAAATTATGAAAAGTACTTGGCATGAATAAAAGTTAATTAAATATGATAAAGTGAGATAAAAATCCAAAGGGACTTTCAAGATGTTCTGTTGAGCACCTCGGGAGTTACATCTGGTGTCCAGTGATCTGGAAATTGGAAAATTTGAACTAATTAGTTTTAATGCAGTTGGTTCAGGGATGCATATTGGGTGGGATGCAGAAAATATTAAACACCACTTTTCTCCTCCCCTACACATTTTCCTGTCACAGTAGCTTCTCTGTTTTAATTCTATTTTCAATTCTCTTTCTGCACCTAGTGGTGCACTAAGGCAAATTTTTGTTCAGTTCAATAGCCAGTAATTTGCTGGAACTGATCATTAGTCTGTCACCAGTGGCTTATAGCTTGAGGGCACGACTCCACATCAAGCAGCACGGTGGCAGTGGTTAAGCACTGCTGCCTTACAATGCCACGGACCTGGGATGATTTCTGGCTTGGGCCATTATTTGTGTGGAGTTTGCCCTGTGTCTGTGTTAGTTTCCTGTAGGTGCTCTTGTTTCCTCCCACAGTCCAAAGATATGCAAGTTAAGTGGATTGGCCATGCTAAGTAGCTCTTCAGTGTCAGGGGGCTAGCTAGGGTAAATGAATGGAGTTGTGAGAATAGGGCCTGGAGGGGATTGTTGGTGCAGACTCAATGGGATGAATGGCCTTCTTCTGCACTGTAGGATTCTATAAGCATGGCTAACTAGGTGTCTGTCCCACTTTTACTGCCAACTATTGATGTAACCAGAAGAATTTGTAGGTTGACACTCAACCTATTTGGCTGCATTATGAACACACCTTCCTTGGCCATCAAGTCGTGTTGGGACTTGAACCCAGAGTTCTTGGCTCAGAGAGAGGGACAATACACATTGTGCTACAAGACCTATGCTGTCTATTTTATGTCTGGATGGGATCCTTGATGACCAATCTGAATCATCAGTGAATGAAGTGTTCTCCACTTCTGGTCAAGCACTGCTGGAAAGAACAAAGAACAAAAGAACAAAGAACAAAACAACACGGGAAACAGGCCCTTCGGCCCAATGAGCCCGCACCGCCACCCCAATGTTCCCACCTCTACCTGTGATCCCTGTCTATGTTTATAGATCTATGGATTAAAACCAAATTTGAGACAATTTAGGGAGAATTTGTTTTGCCAATTAGCCTAAGAGCATTTCTTTGGGATGTGGGAGGAAACCGGAGCACCCGGAGAAAACCCGCACAAGCACGGGGAGAATGTGCAAATTCCCACAGACACAGGTCCAAATCCATGTATCTGCACAGCACAGCGATAGTCACTGAGCTGTCGTGTTGCCCATCAAATGGTCCAGGTCAAGCATACACTAACGACGTGAAGCACTAAGTGGGACATCAGTGGGCAGATTGCCTGGGCAATATTAACTATACCAGACAAGGTTAAAATCACACCCAGTTGCATTACCGCTGCCACTAATCTCTTCTCTGGCTGTCCAAGAAACTAAAACAAAAATGTTTCTCTGTTTCCTGAGGATTGCTATTAATTTTACCCTATTCTCAGAGTCTGAGAGACAGGGACAGGGGGAGTGAGTTAGTGTGAAAAACAGAAGCCAAAAATATTCAGATCAAAAAAACAACACCCAAAAATGTAATATCCACCTCACAGTTTGAAACTGAGTCCTACAGCTGGGATGAAGGAAGCTTTGTCCTTGTATAGCTTAGGGCTCTGAGCCATGGCAGAAAACCAGGAGCTTGTGACAGATTTTTCAGTGTGATTTTCATTCAGTGAAATTTAAAATTATGATATTTTTAGTTGAAACATGTCAGAACTGTGAATTTCAGAATAATCAATGAAAATCAGGAAATGAATTGGCTAATGAGGCAATGACATTGTCTTCAACATAGTCTAAATATATTATAGCACAAAAACCAGGGGCAATCAAATCTCTGGAGACCAGAAAGGAAGTTAAAAGTAGAAAAGAGAATTATCAGCGAATACGTGACAGTGGGGAGAGTGACTGAATAACCAATTCAATCAGTGTTTAATATCGTTGAGAAAGCATAGGTTATCTATCATGGAAAATATTTTCTAAATAAAGATAATTTAACAGGGAAAATATCATGTTTGTTATGTTACAGCTTGCAATGCATAAAAATATTATCTCAGTGTGAACTGATCAGGACATTTTTGCCTCTTGTCCTTTTTTTGGTATCTTAAGTCCAGCAGCAACCTGGCCAATCAGAATGGAAATGTAGAGTCAAGAAAGATGGCAGTGATTCTCCCATCCTGCTGCTTGGTTTTTGGAGTGTAGCAGATTGCGAGACTCGAGTAGAGGCCATTTTGTGGTCTCCACAATTCTCCAGTAAGCAGATTTCCATCGCTCTTAGCGCTGCACCACACATTGGTGTGAAGCTGAATAAATTATTCAAATCCTCATCAACGTCTATTTCAAAGGTAATTAGTGGGCCCAGAACTGATGTCTCCAGGCCCGTAGGCTCTGCTATCCCTCACCAAGTATGTTTCACTCCAATGGGATTTACAGCAGCTCCCCACTTGCGGGGAAATGATGCCTGAACCCGCCGGCAATCAAAGCTTTCCCCTCCCCCCACAAGAATCAGGTACTGAGGTGTGCCCCTGAGCATTGCCATATTGGCAGTGCCTGACTGGACCACTAGCACTGAGCAAGGGGCAATGTGCCAGTTTCCAGGAGGCATCTTGGCATTGCCCATCAGGCATCAGGCAGTGTCAAGCGTGGCGGGGGGGAGGGGGGGGTGGAGGGGTGGGCAATGCCTAATGGGATGGCACCTTTGCGGGTATGATTGGTGGGGATGGGGAGGGGTTCCCCGCTGCCACTCTGAATTTAGGCTGTGTGACAGAGGAAGGGAAGCCATTGATCAGAGCTGACCACCATGGTGGATAGGGGGACAATCGGGGGGGATGGAGGGGCGGTTGGCCAGCTGTTGGGAGTGTCGGGACTTCTGGAGGAGGAAGTCAGAACTACGGACTTAGGGAGGAGTGGCCCCTTCCAGTGGGGACCGATTGGAAGGTCGGTGCTGCGGGGTGGGAGGTGGACATTGAGGTGGGCTGGGAACTAGGGTGGGGAGATGGTCAAGGCTGACCAGGGCACATTTGGGTTGCGGGGGGGTGGGGATTCGGGGTGGGGGCAGTCGTATGGCCGGCGATGCAGAGTTCATGAGGCAGATCAGTGATTGAGCTGGCCAGCGATTGGGAGGCCTGCATTGTGAGGTCACTGCACAGACTGACACATTCGCAGTGACCCACTCAGCGTTACGTTGCTGACCTCTCCAGCAGGATGCTACTCTTTGAATTTCAGCATGATTCACACTGAGACACTCTGCAGTGCACGGAGAGTGGGAGATTCGTTTTGAAAATCCTGTTGAAAAAAACACATGATTTACTCCAGTTTTCATGAAATCAATACTTAAGGTGTTTTTTTGGGAGAATTGCCCCCGATATCTCTGTAAACCTAACACTCCACATTTTAAAATATTTTCCCAGTAACTCTTTTCAATTCATCCCTCCATGTCTATTTCAGTGGCATTAAGCAAGTTGACAGTCAGGAGCAGAATGATAATGACCATCTGTCTCACTGCAGCATACTGCCATTGTTCAGTTATAATATGTTATGTTCATAGTATTAATACAATTGATGCATACAATCGTGCAACCCCGCAGATTGTAACTGATAACTTTGTGTTGATGCTGCATGTAGTTCTTAATGTTTCAACTTCAATGATGAGATTGATCTGATCTGTCTGGAAAATTAGAGTAAATTTCTCAGTCGTTGTGGCTATTGGATTATTTGGATGCAACAATTTCAAGAACATCAGGCTGAGATGAGTGCATGTCCCTAACCCAGGTCTCTGTCCATTGGCATTAATTGATGGACCATTGGGTGACTCAGTTATAGATCTACTATTTTCATAGAATTGTAGAATCCCTGCAGCGCAGCAGAAGCCATTCGGCCTATCAAGTCTGCATTGGCTTTAGAATATCTTGCCCAACCCCTCTCCCCTCCCACATCCCTATAACCCCACACATTGGCCATAACTAATCCCTTCAACTGATACATTTTGGGAAACTAATTAGTTTATTATTATTAGTGACGCTAATAAATAAACTTCAAAACTTTAAACCGTAGAACACAATGGTGAAATAATCAACACACGTCCATGAGTTAGTTAGAAGGCCTGAAATATCTTTAAGTTTAAGCGTTATTAACAAATTGTTTGCTGGATTCTGTGGGTGTTATCGGTGGAAGCAGTTTCCTGCAGCTGAAAATCAATCTACATAGCATCATAGCAGGCTGGCATGGAAGGCCAATTGGGTTGGTGGGGGGGGGGGGAATCAAGAATGATAGGATCTGGGGAATAAGAACAGGACACCACATTTTATTTTTTTCTCCAACAATCCAGCACTGCCCCAGTAATGCACTGAAGTGTCAGCTTGAAATACATGATCAAATCGTGGCAAAAACAGAACCCACAATCTTCTAAAGTGAAAACAAAAATGCGTGAACGTTCTAACTAATGGGTAAGCGAATGTTGTTCTCCCTTAGACCATTATCTAGAGTCCAAATTCTCACCGAAGTTGAAGTTTTTCCACTTCTTTGTGTCGCAAGTAAGCTTGCATTAACGCTGCATAGAAGCTACTGTGAAAATCTCCTAGCTGCCACACTCCGGCATCTGTTCAGGTGCACTGAGAGGGAATTTAGCACGGCCAAAGCACCTAATCAGCATGTCTTTCTGTGAGAAAAAGCCAGAGCACCCAGAGGAAACAACTGCATGGGGAGAATGTGCAGATTGTGACCCAATCTGGGAATTGAACCGACGTCCCTGGCTTTGGGAGGCAGCACAGCTAAACGCTGTGCTGCCATGCTTAAAAATGGAACAGAAATAATAATAACAATTCAGAAGAGAGGTTCTATTTTGATCAAAAAGAGAACAATGTAAAAAGAGAGAAAATTAAATTTACTTACAACATTGCAGCATAGTACAAAACAGGAGGCTATTTGTCCCATCATACTTGTTCCAGCTCTTTAGAAAAACTATCAAATTAGCCCCACTTCACTGCTCATTCTCTCCTGTTAGTTTTTCCACTTGAAATATATTATTGCCTTTAAACTAGCAGGACTTTAACATCATTTTAAAGGTACAAGTGTGGCATATCAAAAATGCATTTATCTACCTTGCATGAGAGACCATTTCAACTCAGCTCATAAAATTACTTGTATGATTGATTATTGCACTTGGCAAGCCTTATCGGTAATACATTTCACCACGTGAGTTAAAACAAGCTACGTTCCTCTCAGAAATAGGGTCACAACTTTATATATTCAAATTGACTCTCTAAAGTGAGTGTTCAAAGAGGACATGTTATCATTAATGATCTAGGTACCTACCAGTGCCAGAGTTTCTGAAGCATCATTCCAAAGCCAAGAAAATGTCAATTTCCTTAAAATGTTTAGAGGAGAGCTTTGTATTTATAATTTAAAAATTCAGCTATAAAATATGAGCACATGTCCACAAATAGACAGCTCAGGTACCTTTGTTTTTTCAGACAAAGACAAAATTGAGACATAGCTAATCGCTTATTTCATTAAATGTAAGGAAAATGGATGTAAAATAAAAAAATTCTGAGGCATTTGCAACTCATTTGATAATATCTAACCAATCGATAGACTCTCTAAAGTGCAGAAAGAGTCCTTTTGGCCATTTGAGTCTGCAATGAATTTCTGAAAGGGCATCTTATTACCCAGGCCCAAATCTAGAGCAAGGGACCAGGTGTAGGGTAACAAAATTTGCTGATGACACAGAAATGAGTGGGAAAGCGAATTGTGTGGAGGATGCAGAAAGTCTGCAGAGAGATTTGGATAGGCTGAATGAGTGGGCGAGGATCTGGCAGATGGAATATAATGTTGGCAGGTGTGAGATTATCCACTTTGGAAGGAATAATAGTAAAAGAGTCTATTATTTAAATGGTGATAAATTACAATATGCTACTATGCAGAGGGACCTGGGAGTCCTTGTGCATGAATTGTAAAAAGTCAGTTTGCAGGTGCAGCAGGTGGTCAAGAAGGCAAATGGAATGTTGGCCTTTATCGCGAGGGGGATGGAATATAAAAGCAGGGAGGTCTTGCTGCAATTGTGCCACTGATGAGGCCACAACTGGAGTCCTAGTTGCAATTTTGGTCCCCTTATTTGCAAAATGATACATTGACCTTAGAGAAGGTTCACCAAGTTGGTACTGGAGATGAGGGGGTTAGCTTATGAAGAGAAATTGAGTAAATTGGGCCTGTACTCGTTGGGGCTTAGAAGGCTGAGGGGTGATCTTATAGAGACATATAAGATAACGAAGGGGCTAGATAGGTGGAGGCAAAAAGGTTCTTTCCACTTAGAAAGGAAACAAGAACTAGAGGACACAGCCTCAAAATAAGGGGGAATGAGTTTAGAACAGAGTTGAGGGGGAACTTCTTCTCTCAGAGAGTAGTGAATCTCTGGAATTCTCTGTTCATTGAAGCGATGGAGGCTACCTCATTGAATATGTTTAAGTCACAGGTAGATATATTTCTGATCAATGAGGGAATTAAGGATTATGGAGAGTAGGCAGTAAGTGGAACTGAACCACTTTCAGATCAGCCATGATCTCATTGAATAGTGGGGTGGCCTTGAGGATGGCCTACTCCAGCTCCTATTTCTTATGCACTTATCCCTCCCATTCCCATGCTTTTACCTTGGCTCATCCAACTAACCTATATATCTTTGAACATTAAGAGGCAATTTAGAGTTAGCCAATCCACCTAACCTGCACACAGATAGGACTATGGAAAGAAATCAGAGCACCCAGAGGAAGTCCACATAGGCATGGGGAGAATGTGCAAACTCCACACAGATAGTCACTCAAGGCAGGAATTGAACCCAGGTCCCTTGCGCTTATAAGGCAGAAGTGCTAACCCATTGAGCCACTGGATATATCTTATTGGATTAAATTACAAATGATTCAAAGGCAAAAATAAAAGAAAACAAAAAATATAAAGTAACAGATTTTATCATTCTGTATGTTACTGTAGAGAATCACAAATAAACAAAACATCCCCATACGTTAACTGCTGCCACAAATGATAAAAATGGGTTTCTGGAAAAAATGATTATATTATCACTGGTAATATTTCAACAGTGTTTCTTAATGGGCATGGAGGGAGGTAAATGTCCCCGTACAGCCTCTGTTTTGGAACATGACCATTACACTTCACACTGAGCCATCCCACCATCTCTAAAAGGCACTGTAAATCAGTTACTCTGGGACTAAGAAAGAAGTGCATTGATTCACAAGACCACACTTGCCTCCTGCACCATTAATTTTCAAAGCTTCTGCTTTGCATCTTCTCCCACATTAAAACAGAGTAGCCTTCAGAATTATTCATTTAAAGATGCACAGTGTCCAGGAACAGAGTTTAAACATCTCATTTGTTAAAAATATGACAATTACCTTAATTTTAAATGACACGATGATAAATTTAGAAAAACGTTGCACTACCACACTGAGCACTTATAGATAAGCATTTCTCAATTTGTTTAATGAAGATGGTTAATAGTAAATTTTAGTTATCATAGCTGGGCTGCAAGGGAGACTCTTAAAATTGAGATAAACACTGCTTACAGTACATAGCAAACAGCTAAAATTTATTCCAGGCGCTACCATCCACCTTGTTATATATGAATATACTTTTTTACTGGAACTAGTTGTCATATAACAAAAAACTTGTTAAAAATCCTTCTTTCACCTTCTGTGTTTTATATATATGCTAAAAATATCTTTTTAAAACATTTACAAAAACAATTAACCCACCCAAAAAATGCTTGCTGCATCTACTCGCTGCAGCTATACCAAAAAAAAGAGTGCAAATAAATAAAGGCAGAAAGGCATTTATCATCAGCATAGGTGATATAAGTTACAGCACAATTGCAGCTCAGTACTTCCATACTGGTAGCTTTCCGAACCTCAGTCGAAGGTTCAAAAACAAACCAGAACTTCCATGTTGTTCAGACGCATATGTTGCAGGGCATAATCAGCTTAAGTTGACATTCAGGCCAGATATTACAGCATCTTCCCAGCTCTTCTTATCCTGTTTCTGTCAGCTCCTGGTCATTGTTTTCTTCAGATCTTCCCATATTCAATTTCAACATCTTAGTTTCAGCATTTTGCAATTGCACCTCATTCTCCGGCACTCTCTGACCAGTGCACTTTTCAAACACACATTATTACTCTGGACAGGCCACCCTTTTTCATTACTTCAGTGCTGATTAGACTGCCTTCGCTGCCAATATCCAATTTCGTCTTTGCATAACCCTTTGCATTAGCAACCAAGCCACATTTGTGCCCTTGTCAGGGTCTCTCCCTTTCAGCATCAACATGAAACACAAATGGGCATTACACTATCCATTTCACACCAAGTGACTTCATCCAGAATGCTTTTCAGTTTGCTAAAAAAAGCCTCAAACAGCAGAAAAGCATTTCTTCTCTATGCCATATTCCCCTTAACTGAGCATAAAACTTTTACTAATGTGTCACCAATGTTCATTTTTTTCTCTCTCAGCTTTGTATGTGCACTTCCTTGCTAAGATGAAGATGTACCTCTTCATTTTTGTCTTAAGTGCCCAAAGCATACAAAACGATAGACAATTTCACAAAATTGTCTGTTTCCCCCAGCCGGAATATTCAAAAAAATGCATCAGCTCTTTGCACTTATGCTCCCCTGCCAATGGGAATTTAGGCAGGGGGGAGCAGTGTGAATTGGAGGAATAGGATTCTCTCTGGGTTCCCATTCACCATAGCCACGCAGTGATTTTATGCTGGGGTAGGCAATGCCTCAGATTGGAAGCTTTATTCTTCACCCATTTGAGGCCTGTTTCCCACAAGCCTCAATTTTTAGGCAACTGGGGGATTTCTAAGCATAGGTGAAGCCCAAAAAGACCTAGATCTCAGACAGAAAGCTCTGGGGCGTGAGGTGGAATCTCCATCAGAAGCCCCTTATGATTGTTGACACCTCCCCCAAACCATTTATGTGTGGTCACCACTGGATGACCGTCTCCCACCCCCAGCCTTATCCCCAATAAGCCAATCATCCCGATGCACCATCACCATTCAACTCCTCCCCATTCCTACCCCAAAGTTCTCCCTTTACTCCCTGAAACTTGAGAACAAAGACAAAAGAAAATTCGGCTTTTAGCCCTTAAAGCTTGCATCGACTTAACTAAAACCTTCTACCCTTCCGGAGACCATATTTTTCTATTCCTATCCTAAAAGAGCTTGCATTGAAGCATCTCTTCAATCTAGTACAACTCTTGTCGCTGCTGGAACAGGAGAGGGGCCAAATCAGGTTGGCCAGCAGCTCTCTAAGGAGGGAATTCACCTGAGTTAGGAGTAAATGTGCTGTTGCAACAAGTCGAGCACGAAATGGCTCCAAGGCACTTCCTAACTCTTTGGAAGACATGAGGAGATCCCGGTGAGCAGTTGTTTGAATAAAGCATTCGTGAGATATTATTGATTGCAAATGGCATCCGCACCATCAGTCGGTGGGATAATAAGCCCCCCATTAACCCCCCACCACCTGGAGAACTGTAAACTCTTATTACATCACTGCATTTCTGACTTTCTGCCTGCCGCCAGATTCTTCGCTCCCGCCCAACAGAACCCATTGTGGACGAGATAGCAAAATTCCACCTGACAATCTCGGCACAAATCAAGGGACTTGTAAACAAATTCACATTGAATTCTGTGAGTATTTTCAGATTTCATTTATCTACAGTTACATTTAAAGAGTTGTTTGACATCTTGCCTCTAGTTCATGATGATTCTCACTTCCACAAGCATTTATAAAAACTGATGCAGAATATTTATTCCATATTCCCACTATGTCATCATTCACAATAATTAGATGCTCCATTTCATTGCTAAGTGATCCCACCCTTTTTAACAATCCTTTAACTTCCTAATGTGCTTCGAAAAAATCCTTACTACTTCCTTTACATTATCTGCTACTATTTTTTCCACATTCCCTTTCAATTCCCAGCCCCTGTCCTTCAATATTTCTCATTCTTACTTTGCTGTTAATTTATCATGTGCCCTCCTTTGAATTGCAGGTCAACTGCAGACATACTTTGAGTTTCCCGATCTAAGTTGCCGCCTAAATCTTAGCTTCAGCTTTGCAGTGGCCGGTTCAATTTTAAACTGAGTGTGGACTGGAACTTCGTGACTGTTTCTCCACTTCATGGATGGCTCTTCTGAATGTGTTAGATGTCACAACTCCAATACAGCTGCAAGAAATGTTGGTATTGAGTGGGAAGGTATTGTGGCAAGCTCTCTGTTTCTTGGCAGTGACTTGCAGAAAAGCTGCGCCTGTAGCCGTACATTAATTGGACATTAAGGGACTACGATCTCTTTCTGTTCACATAATTGTAAGGGTTGACTGTCACGACTTGTGTAGCCACAGGAATACAATCTATAGCTTCAAGCACTCGTGGAAGCTCTGCAATCTGTTAAATATTAATGGCGCACTCTGCAAATGTAATAAAGTGGACTGCCCTGACAAAATGGGCATTAAATACTTGCCGCTTTGAAGAATGGACAATAAATTAATGGACCTAACAGAAGCTGGCTGTTCCCCCTTGGGATGATCTGGTGTCCAGGAAATTAAATCGGATTGTAACTATCTGAGCAACAGTAAATGCAGTGCTGCTTCTTGGAGACATTTGCAGATCTCCCTGTAGGACAGTTCAAAGCACTCCCAGGGCTTCTCAGATCAACTGCGACATTACTATGCATAACTCCAAGGGATATATTCAAATGAAATTTTCTGCATCCGTACATACTGATGATATTTTTCCTGATATAGGACTGCCAGCTTCTCAGCTTTCCTGATGATCTTCATTCTTTCTTCTCTCCATATATTGTATATATATAATGAAGAGAAGATAGCCCATTAGGAAACTTACACTGCAGCCTGGCACAATATTTTATGGAAATTTCCAAATAAGAACAAAAGTCTCAAGGTAGAATTTTAAAAAGAGCAGGTGACTAGCCCAAAGGCATGAACACCTAAGAATCATGATTCCCTATAGTGCAGAAGGAGGCCACTCAGCCCATCGAGTCTGCACCAACAATAATCCCATCCAGGCTGTATCCCTGTAACTCCACATATTAACACTGCTAATCCCCCTGGCAACTAAGGTTCAATTTAGCATGGCCAATCAACGTAAGCTGCACACCTTTGGAGTGTAGAAAGAAATCGGAGCACCTGGAAGAAATCCCACAGGAAGAATGTACAAACTCCACACAATCACCCGATGCAGGAATTGAATCCAGATTCTCTGATGCTGTGAGGCAGCATTACTAACCACTCTACCACCTTGCCAGCCTGAGCATCTAACTATCAGCATAATGAAACAAATTTACAACATCAGTTTTACTTGGTCACTGTTCCAATTTAAGCTGTGTTTCATAGAACATAGAACATAGAACATTACAGTACAGAACAGGCCCTTCGGCTTCGATGTTGCACCAACCAATTAGGAAAAAGCCATGACCCTCCAAACTAAACCATTCCCTTTTCGTCCATAAACTTATCTACTAACCTCTTAAATGCCACCAAACTTGGTGCATCTACAACTGCCGCAGGCAGGGCATTCCATATCCTAACCACCCTCTGGGTAAAGAACCTACCTCTGATATCCGTCCTATAACTACCACCCCTTAATTTAAAGCTATGTCCTCTCGTGCTAGCTTTCTCCATCCTAGGAAAAAGACTATCACTGTCCACCCTATCTAAACCTCTAATCATCTTATATGTTTCAATAAGGTTTCAAGATTCTCTAACATAATTTAATTTAATCTTAGTATGGAAATCATGAACTATAATGCTAATGATCTCATCCTAGCCTAACTCATTTGAATGGCTGCACTCGATCTAGGGCAGGCACATCTTATGCCATCCCTCACTTCTGGCAGAGTTTACAGAGAGAACATAAATGAAATGCAAACCTCTCCATTCTTTTTTCTTTCACCCAAGCATTGATCTACCAAGTTGGTGCCCACAAATCCATCAGAATTTCAGGGCTCTCATGTTCAAGTGAAATCTGCGGCATTGATTTTTCACTTCTGTCTACTTAATCTATTCTGTAGTTTATAGCCTAAATCACATGGCCTGATAGAATGCTCATCCGCCTACTAGCTGGAGGCTGAAAGAACATGAGAGAGCCGATGTAAATTCAGCCAGCTAATTACAGTAACAAGGGTTTCTGTTCAACCTCGGGCAAGAAAACATTACCAGATATTATGCATATAAATCACATTACTTCCTAAAGAGTTAGACCAACTTATAGGAATAATCCTTAGGAAAACAAGCACTAGAAAAATATTCAATAATGCTTCAAAAAATTGCAACAGGCAAAGATTTTGTGCAGGATGTTTCCCCAACTCCCTCTTATCTTAAACAGAACCTCTTTTTCGAATAAGGGATTTTGCAGGTTGCGCTGCAACTTCTGCTGCATGATAAAACTTTCTGTAAGAATAAAAGCAACTCTGCATGCAGAAGGTTAATCCAGGAATTTAATTTTGCTTACACAACAACCAATCATTCCAACACCATCGTAAGTGCAAAATACTGCGGATGCTGCGGAATCTGAAACAAAAACAGAAAAATGCTGGAAAATCCCAACAGGTCTGATACTATCTGTGGAGAGAGAAAGAGTAGAGCCAATGTTTCAAGTTTAGGTGACCCTTCATGAAGAGTCATCGAGACTCGAAACATTGATTTTCCTTTCCCTCCACAGATGCTGTCAGACCTGCTGATTTTCCAGCATGCCAACATCATACTTTGAATATATAGCTTTAAAACGATGTAGATAATCATGTCCTGAGCAGAAATCTGATTTCTCCTTGGTATCAGATAACGTTTTGGCCTCAACCAAAAAAACATAATTTGGGCACCTTATCTAAGAAAAGCTATACTGGCATTGGAGACTATCCAGAGAAGGTTCACTAGATGGATCCTGGGTATGGAAGGAGTTTCTTATGAGGAGAGATTAAATAGGTTGGGTCTGTACTCATTGGAGTTTAGAAAAATGAGAGATGAGATATACAGGATTCTAAGGGGCTGCACAAGTTAGTCACTGAAAGGTTGTTTTCCCCCCATGGAAGAGTCTAGGACCAGAAGGTTGGCAATTTAAGACAGATATGAGGTGGAATTTCTTTCCTCAAAGAGTAAAGAACTGTGGAATTCTTTACTGCAGACAGCTGTAGAGGCTGGTTCATTAAGCATGTTCCTAGTTTAGACAGACTGATTTTTGATCAGGATTATGGGGATAAGATAGGAAAGTGGAGGTGAGGATTATCAAGTTAGTCATGACTGAATGGGAAAACAGATTTGATGGGTCAAATGGCCTACTTTCTGCTCTTACATCTTTATGACACACTATTTGACTGCAGAAGGCATTATAGGTGACTCTAATCCTCCTTTTCTCTGATATCTGCATGCATTCACTTCCAGCAGGGTCAGTGGCTACTAATTAATTTCACAATGCTTAATCTAGCAGAGCAAAAGCCAATTATTGGCCTGAATTTTTCCCTCATTGGGATGATTCAGGAGCTCTTTAAAAATTGGTAGACAGACGGGGTTCCTGGTTTCAATAATATTCCTGATTTTCAGGAGTGTCACTGAGGAGGTCAAACTGGTTTGGATCAAGGGTCCACATGCACCCTGTTCTCCTGAGCTGGCCAATTCCATTGCAGGCATAGGTGCCTCAGTCCCTTGCAATGTTAATGGAAATGGGCCAGATTTTGAAAAAGTTATCGTTCACAGCAACTCAAAGGTCAAAGGTAAGTTAAGACTGTCTCTTATGCTAAGATATGCTCCCAAATAATCCCTATCGTCCAGCCAAAATTGTCAAGATATGTCCGCAATAAACCTCTCTGGCCTTTCATGTTCTACAAGGTAGCAATGGCCCTTTTGTGCTCATTTGCCCAATATACAGTGCACAGAAGCAATGGACCTTTTAATGATGATAGTGTATATAAAGAGAAACCTTGAAAAACACTCATTTATAAGAATTGATTTTACTATGCATTATTAAAAGTGTCAATCATTCAGATCCTTTAAAATCTCAATAGCACAAGCTGCAAGCACTTGAAACATCTTTATATTGTATAAATAATCATTGTGAAATGAATAGAAGAGATCAGAGAGCCAGAGCTGTCAATCAAGCAATATTTTCTCTGGAGTTCAGGTGTTCTAATGAATGTCTTGGTTTTCAGCCAAGAATGTATAATGACGATCAAAAATCCTATAAATGAAGAAAGGAATACCACACTTGGCATAGGGGTCAAACAGCTATAGGGATTGTTTTGGGGGATATACCTTGTCATAGAGGGCACTTGGGGATAAAAGATTTCTTTAGGAGCTTGCTGTGGGTGGGGGGGATGTGGATAATAGAGATTGTTGGGAGGGATAGCTTGGCATGGTGTGTATGACGAGTCATGGGAGTGAATGGAAGACAGGCAGTGGCTTGGATGGAGAATTCTACAATGCAGAAGGAGGCCATTCAGCCCTTTTGGGGCTGCACCAACAACAATCCCAGCCAGACCTTACCCATCCCCCCATGTATTTACCCTGCTGATCCCCCTGACACTAAGGAGCAATTTAACATGGCCAAACCACCTAATGTGCACAACTTGGACATTGCAATCACATATTACTCTTTAATAGCACACTTCCAAAAAAAAAGGCCTCTTCTTATTGCATGTGTAGCCATTATATTATTCAGTAAGGGAGTTTAAACTTCAGTGAATGTGTCAGGCACAATGAATTGTAAATAATAAAGTTTGGCCAATATGAATTACTTCAATTTTATGATTTCTTCTCCACTGGTTATGTGGTTTGAAGGTTCTACATGCAAGTGGCGAAAGCTGGAAATTTTGAAGCTTTCGTCCCCATAAGGGAATGTTAGCCCTAATTTAAATTTGAAAAATTGTTGATTGTCGTCATTAAAATCTACAAAATATTGGGCAAAAATCCAAGTGTTTTACAACACTGAGTTTATAATAAAGCAACAACTGATTTTCTTTCATTTGAAAATGCAAATCGTGCAATCAGTTTAGATTATCAATTAAAACTAATTGAGTCGGCACAGGTGGAGCCTATCCCATTCTTGCTCTTCATAAAACTTAATTAGGTTTTGGGATTAGACCGTCTGCTAATTAATCAACCACTACCTCTCAAAGTGACATCACATTATAACCCATTATTTGGCCTTCCCGCACCATATATCAAAAGTCACTGAAGCTAATCATTAAGATACTTTGCACATGCTGAAGGAAATTGCATTTAAGCCACCCTGAATATTTATGAACAATCCATGTTTCTTGCTTTCTTGGTCTTAGAAACTTAATTTATTCTTTGATTCAACTTGTTTCTGTAATATTCCCTTCTGATTGCCAGAACAAGGGGAATTTTCTAGTGCATTTTTTTATCTTTAATCATAGAACTTAGAATTCCTACAGTGCAGAAGGAGGCCATTTGGCCCATCGAGCCTGCACCAACAACAATCGCACCCAGGCCCTATTCCCGTAACCCCATCTATTGACCCTCCTAATCTCCCTGACAGTAAAGAGCAATTTAGCGTAACCAAGTTACCTAACCTGCACATCTTTGGACTGTGGGAGGAATCCAGAGCACCCGGAGAAAACCCACACACAGACACAGGGAGAACATGCAAAGTTCACATAGTTAATCCAGGCCGAAATTGAACCTGGGTCTCTGGTGCTGTGAGGCAGCAGTGCTAATCACTGAGGCCTTTTTTTTAACTGCAGTTTTACCTATTCCAAATCTTGATGCACCAGTCATCATGAGGTGAGTTATGTGGTAAGGATGATATAGACCAACTGGTGATCTTTTCCTGCCCATCAAATTCTTCAATCAATAACCTCAAAGCAGTGGGTATTTCTTGTGTTCCATCCTCCTCCTGAATAATAGAGGATATAATATTATTTAACTAGCATAACAAAGAGCCTTATTCTTGGCAATTATTCTCTGACTATGATATTGTTGCAGAAAGGGGTAATCACTGCACAGAGATTTGAAACTTCAACAATAAACCTCAAGTCCAAACCAATCAATGGTTTCTAGATATTAAATGTGATATTGCTTCATGTTTAAAGCTGCTTCTTCTGCCTCACAATCCCTGGGATTTGTAAGTTTATTGATTTTATTCTACTCCTTAAACTTTAAAAAAAAAATACCAAAATATTATTCAGGGAAAGAAAATCACCTCAGAGTCATATTATACACCTTAGCTGCTTAAGTAATTATAATACATAAAGCATTGTTCATGTTTTTTATTATATTCTTACAGCATATTTTATAATTATTGCTGTCAAACCCATTTTGCTATATCATTAATTGGATGTCAATCTAGTGTCAGGAATTCTGAACAGCTATTACTTATGTGATTTGATTCATGCATTATAATTATTGATCCCCTTCCAGCATTGTATCACTTCAAAGAAGTTTATTGGCTGGCCAATGCTTTGGAAATCCTGAGGTCACGAAAAGTGCTACATAAATGCAAATCTGTGTTATTGTGCATAACTTTTCCCTTTTTAGTCTCTGTTAATATTTTGACTTGATGCAACCAACCTAAAATGTAGCTGCCACACATTGGGGCTGTTGACTATTATGTCACAATAAGGTAATTTAAAACTTATTTATCAGTGTTACAAGCAGGCTTGCACCCTGCAATGAAGCTACTGTGAAAATCGCCTAGTTGCTACACTCTTCTGCCTGTTCGGGTATACTGAGAGAGAATTTAGCATGGCCAATGCACATAACAGCTTATCTTTTCAGACTGTGGGAGGAAACTAGAGCACCCGGATGAAATGGGAACACGGGGAGAAGGTGTAGGCTTTGCACAGACAGTGAAAGTGATCCAAGCCAGGATTCAAACCTGAAGCCCGTGATGCTATCATGCCACAGTGCTAATCATTGTACCACTGTGTCTCATATAATTTTATACCAGCATGTCATTTACAACAAAATAATGGATCAGAAGGACTTAAATTCACGTAAAAGGATAGGTTAGGACCTTAGCAAAATGAACGAATTGCTTTTATTAACAAGCTCCTCTTAAAGATTAATAAAGCTGTCAAAGTTGTTATCAACATTCTGAAATTATAGCTGAATTATTATCATGTTTCAAATGTTTCCAGTGTGCATTGCCAACTAGAATGTGTGAGGGGCTGATTTCATATGTACACAGCATGAGTTTGTATGTTTCGGAAAAATATTGGGGTGCAAGACAGAGGAAGTAACTAACATATCATAGTTTAAACTGACGTATTTCTGTTCAGCTAAAAATCAAAGGGACAGATTAAATCTCAGTTGAGAAAGTTATGAAAGATCTAATAAGGATCTTTCATGATGGGGAATAGCCAATTCCTCCTTATCTTGGTCATAACACCCTCACCCTGCCTCTTCCTTATCCATCAAGCTAAATTGCCTCCATGTAACCTCTGTCCTCATATGCTCTTCAAGTTCATCTTTGTCCATGAGGCACACCTCTTCCCTCTTCAAGCTGCATTGCCACTAAACCACAGGGCAGCCAAATTTTCTTCCTGCTGGCTGACATTGCAAATGGTTCTCTCAGCTCAGACACCTTTCAAAACGATGGTGATTAGCCCTCCCACCAATACTGAAAAAGACACTGGCCACCGCAAAATTGCACGCCTCCCCATCACTTTTACCCTCCACCACTTCTGCAAAAGTACCCTCCTCCCCACCACCTTCAACCTCCCCTGCCCCTGCAACTTACACCCTTCCCCACCACCTTCAACCCTCCCAGCCCCTGCAAATTACACTCCCATCTCCATCTTCAATCTCCCTATCTTCTCTAAAGAACTTAACACTGTTGCCATTTTCCATGCCAATCCATGTTTGAATCATTCTGATAAGGTTCCACCGCCATCCACCTCTCACTGCCCTCTCCTCCTCTTCCCACCACATACCACCGCAGCATGGAGCTACCTCTAATCAAAAGGAGCTGCAGTTGCAATCTCTCTTCATCTTTCATGATCTTATTTGGATTTTCTGATATCATAAGCCACATCACAAATGTCTTTCCTTCCATATCCACATTGGCTCCATTCTTTCCTGTCTAATCATTGCCAGACTATTGAAGCAATGACTTCTCTTCCCACTCCTGCACCATTATCTCTGGACTTCCCAAATCACTGACCACATGTATGTCAACAACAATAAAATGTCTTCCATAGATTCTTCCTTATAGAACATAGAACATAGAACATTACAGCCTTCGGCCTTCGATGTTGCGCCGACCAATATAAAAAGCAATGCCCCTCCAAACTAAACCATTCCCTTCTCTTCCATATACTTATCAACTAACCTCTTAAACACCACCAAACTTGGCGCATCTACAACTGCTGCAGGCAGGGCATTCCACTCCCGAACCACCTTTTGGGTAAAGAACCTACCCCTGATATCCGTCCTATAACTATCACCCCTTAATTTAAAGCTGTGTCCCCTCGTGCTAGCTTTCTCCATCCTAGGAAAAAGGCTATCACTGTCCACCCTATCTAAACCTCTAATCATCTTATATGTTTCGATAAGGTCCCCTCTTAGCTACTCATAATGTATAGTGCTGCTAGACAAAACACAAACCCAATTAAAATGTTGGCACCTAACAGGTATTATCCTTACTGGGAAAAGCCTAGAAGCATCTTAACTTTCAAAAACAACACACTATTGACAATTTCAATGCTTCACCTCTTGTGAAAATAAGTCTTCATGTGATCTTTCACAGTAATCCAATATGACTTTAAGATCCTTCGAAGTCTCAGGCATGCAACTCGTTTTGCATGGAAATCGCTGTGTGGAAACAGGGTATTCAGCCCAATAAGTCTATGCTGATGTTTATCTGCAACACAAATCTCCTCCAACCCCACATAATCCTATCAGTATATCCTTCCATGTAACTGTTAGAACCATATCAGATGAGGCCCACCCTAAGTCTGACCATAACAGGGTTTTATTTTGAGAATTTAGACAGTTTGCGCTTTGCCAATACTGCAAGAGTCCCATGTTGTACATTATAAAAAATTAGTCAGGCAGGTGTTTTGAATTTAAACAAAGAACAAATAAAATCATTGAAACTACTTCCAGAATTTAATTAAACTAGGTAAATTGCAACCACTATTCATATGTCACATTCATCCCTTGGGTACACACACACACACACACACACGTATGCATGTATTTTGCAGAATAAAAGAATCATAGAACCTTACAGTGCAAAAGGAAACCATTCAGCCTATTGAATCCACATGTCGAGATTATTTATTTACCCTAACTAGTCCTCCTGACACTAAGGGACAATTTAACATTGCCAATCCACCTACTTGCACATCTTTGGACTGTGGGAGGAAATGAGAGCACGCAAAGGAAACCCATGCAGACACAGCAAGAATATGCAAACTCCATACAGACTGTGACCCAAGCCAGGAATTGACCCCAGATCCATGATGCTGTGAGGCAGCAGTGTTAACCACTGTGCCACAATGCTACCCCTAAAAGGATGGGCTTTTAGGTGTTAGCTGTTCTTTTGGCTGGTCTCAATGCAGTGATTTCATGATGCAGCCATTATATCCAGTTGTCTTCCTGGATGCAATTGTATGGAGCAAATTTCCATATTTCAGTTCATCAGTCCATAGAGGATGGGTAGAATCCTCCTATTTTCAGGCTAATAATCCATGCCAGCAGGAAAACAGGAGTATTTCCCATAGACACTGTTAGTGCCAGTCAGGAAAAATGTTAATGAGATAATTTCAGGGAACCCGCCACTAACTCCATTGCTCAGTTCTTGTAGACAGGTTCCACCAACCCCGCCAGCAAAATAATATTTTGGTTCCTCCCCCTATCCCACCCACTGTCCAATACCAACCCCTCACCGAAGAGGGACATCCTCCCCCCCAACTATAAATAATGGGTAAGTCTTCCCTCCAAGCCACATAGACATGAGATGAGAGTAACCCAACCACACCCACACTCAGAGCCTCCACTCGATCCCTCACTCCCCCTTTCAGGGCCCTCTTCCTCCTCAGATCCCCCACTCAACTCCCCCTCCCCCCTCAGACCTTATCTCCCACGCTCTCCACCACGGCTAACTTAGGTCCCCCAAGTCCTTGAAGCAGTCGGCTCAACAAGGGCTATCCACTCAGTCCAGGTCAACAGAACATCAGTTTGAGATTTGGCAGTCAGCAGACTAGAGCAAAAATGAAGGTGTCTGCCCTCGTTGTATCTTATTCCATGCCTCAGACATGCCTGTGCCTGGAGGTCACTATGAGAAGTTTGGCAACCATCAAGGAGACCATTGTTCAGGAGGTCTTGCTGAATTTGCACTTAGTCCTGCACTCCATTACCACACACATTGGGCAACATGCAGACAAGACACACTGACCTCCCACCAGCTGCAACATCTGCTGAAGGAGTTAGGATAGGGTTTCAACACCCACAGGGAGAATGAGTATCAGCCAGACACAGCTTGGGGGATTTCTTTCAGGATGCTCAAAGGATGGGCCACCATTTACATTTCTCTCAGCTTGTGACCCCCATGTGTTCCAGCCGCTCAGGCTACTGTTTGTGTTTTTGTTCTGAGCAGGAGATCCTTATCAGGTCGGGGCATCCAAGCCAGAGGATGTCTGCCAAGGTTACCTCAAACATCAGGACATAGCAATCCTTAGGCTGCCTCCACATCTCTGCTGCTACTTCCAGTACTGCACCTGGACATGGCAGTCAGATTAGCACTCAATCTGTAACTATGCTTCTATCTTCTAGATAGGAAAATTGAACTTCACTCTATTATTTAAGATATATGATTGAGGCAACTAAGAAACTAAGAGGCCAGTTAACCTATTACCTCTAATCATAAAATACAAGAACAATAAAGGACTAGGTGAGTGAACACTGAAAATGGTCACCTAATCATAGACAGCCAGCATGGATTTTATAGGGAAACTACCGACTGATGAATTAGATAGATTTTTTTTGAAATGATGACTAATGAAGTGGACAAGGGATAGTCTTTGGGTGTTATTCACATGGAAAGACATAACATTTAATAAAATCCTTCATAAAAGACTGTTAGTTAAAGTTGAAACTTATGTTATTGAGCAAATTATTGACCTGGTTTGGAAATTTGTTGAGTGACAGGAGACACAGTTTAGGGATAATGGACAGATATTCTAACTGACAGATTATTACCATTGATGTCACACAAGTATCTGTGTTGGGGCCTCAACTATTTATCATGTTCATTAACAACCTGAATGATGAGATAGGAAGCCACATGTTCAATGCCACTGGCAAAAGATAGGTGACGTATTAAACAATACAGATGTATTAGGGTATCAGTTCAGAAATCCTATAGTATTTGAAGTCAAGCTAGACCCCAATAATTTTCACTTCTGGCATTAGTGTGAGAATATTATGTTTCGATCCAGACACAACTCTACTGATATCAAAACAAACTTTAACAACACAGTTGTATTATATCAAATGAATGTGACTTAAAAATAACAAGATACAATTCTTAATTGCTAACCTATCCCTAAGAGTTCCAATTGAAGCAATATTCTTCTTAGTGACTTATATGTCCTTTTTAAAATTAGTTAGCAAAACACAGGCTTACTTGCTGTGACCTTTCAGTTAGAGAGATAGAGTGAGCTATTTTTTCTCTGGCAGCACCGGCAGCAAGTGCTTACATTTCGAAATGAAACACTATTTCTTTCTGGCAAGATTAACTCCTCCCATTAAGCACATGACTCTATCCCTGTCAACCAACCTAATCAAAACTCTACCCTGAAACCCAGAGGAACTCAAGAAAACAAAAATGCATTAGTTCTGCTTAAACAAACACCCTGTTTCTAAAATGCATGCTTAACTTTGCTCCAGCTACTGATTTAAATACTTTTCCTAGACAAATCAGCACTGTTAAAACAGATTTGAAAATCTAAACATCTCCCTTAAAACACATCATATAAAAATATTTCTTAAAGCTGCAATATCATCAGAGTTGGATGCATAAAATTCTCAAGAAATATTAAGTGAATGGGCAAAATCGAGGCAAATAAATTTCACTGTCAGCATGTATGAGATCATCCACTTTGGACCCAAGAGCTACAGAATGGAATAGCTCCATTCTGTATGTTTCACCATTATGGTGAAAATTTTGAACCTATGGCAGTCTAAAGAAACTTGAGGATTCACGTATTTAGACCATTAAAAAATCATGAACTGATAAAAAAAATTCTAATGGAATGCACGTTTTTTCATCTAGTCAATTACAATGCAATTTAGGTATGCTCCTTGATGTAACTGGAGTTCTGTGGGCAGTTTTGGGCACCTCATGTTTGCAAGGACACATTGGCCTGTGATGAAGTGCAGTGCAGTTGTGCTAGATTCCAATGGTTAAGTGACAAGAAGAGCTGACATAAAGTAGGGTTTTATTCTCTGGAGTAAAGCCACCAATGCACAGTAGTAGCAGTGTGTTCTATGTACAAGATTCACTGCAGGAACTTACCAAGACTCCACAGGCACCTGGAAGTTCCTCTCCAAGGCACTCATTACCCTGACTTGGAAATATCTCGCCATCCCTTCACTGTCACTGGGTCAAAATCCTGGAGCTCCCTACCTAACAACACTGCGGAAGTACATACGCCTTAAGGACTGCAACTTTTCAAGAATTTAGTTCATCACTACCAGCAATTAGGGATGGGCAATAAATGTTGGCCAAGCAAGTTACGTCCACATCTCTTAAGTGAATAAAAGAGATTTGAACAAAGTTTCAAGATAGTGAGGGAAACAGATAGCATAGATAGAGAAAAATTATTTCCACTAGTTGGGAAGTTTTGGACTAGTGGACTTGATCTAAATATTAGAGCCAACACTTTCAGGAGTGCAGTTGGGAAACACTTCCAGATTACTACCTAAATGGCTGTAAATTGGGAGAAGGGAACGTGTAGCAGGACTTGGGTGTCCTTGTGCATCAGTTGCTGGAGGTAAGCAAGCAGGTGTAGGAGGCAGTAAAGAAGATAAATGGTATGTTGTCTTTCATTGCAAGAGGTTTCAAGTACAGGAGCAGTGATGTGTTAATTATACAGGGCCTTGGTGAGGCCGCACTTAGAAAATTGTAACCTCCTTTTCAGGAGGATGTTCTTGCTCTCAAGAGAGTGCAGTGAAGGTTGCAGTGAACCATACTGGTTCCAGGGATGGAAGGGCTGAGGAAAGATTGTCCAGATTAGGAATGTTTTCATTGTAGTTCAGATGAATGAGGGGAGACTTACAAAATTCCAACAGGACTAGAGAGGAGAAATGCAGGGAGGATATTCCTGATGGTGGGAACATTCAGAACCAGGGGTCACAATCTGAGGATTTGTGGTAGAGCGTTTAGATGGAAGTGAGGAGACATTTCTTCATCCAACAAGTGGTGAGTCTGTGGAATTCATTACTACAGGGAGTAGTTGATACCAAAACATTGGATATATTCAAGAAATGGCTAGATATAGTATTTGGGGTGAATGGGATCAAAGATTTTGAAGAGAATGCAGGATTGCATTGCATTGGACGATGAACCATAACCATAATGAATGGTAGAGCAATCCCAAAGGGCCAAATAGCCTCCTCCTGCTCCTATCTTCTGTGTTTCTATGTTTCCATACACAGAAATTTGAAACTATCTTCCACAAATGGCACTTGATATTAGTTCAGTTGTTTATTTTAAATATGAGATTGAAGGATTTTGTTAACTAAAAGCTTTAAGGGATGTGAGACAAGGGCAGATATATGGAGTTAGATCACAAAAGGAGTCTTAAATATACTTACAAATGCAGGTTTGTAAATCTCTAATTCCCTCTGATTCATGCCACTTCAAATCGTACAGCACATTAATCCCTCAGGATCATGAACTAAAAGTGAATATTTTCCACTTTTAGCTGACAGATTATTTTTAAAATGAGCTCCAGATGAGTAGATCTTAAAGACCTAAATATCTTCAGACATAGTTGAAGACAGATCATGCACAACTGAACTTCCATCCAATCCAAAGGTAAAACTTCGCTTGAGACCATATCCAAACAGAAACATTCTTGTTTGAGTTCAGTAGCATTATCCAGTCTATATAGTGTTTAAATCACTGATTAATCATCTAGAAGGTATATGCGACACATAATTAGTTGCACTGTTAACGTTGAAAGACAAAGCAGTAAGAAGCAAACATTTTCTCCTTTTCTCCTCTTCTCCAGCCACCTTCAGGAAGAGTGAATAACTCAATGGTACATATCAAATAACTAATAATTAGTGATTTACAGAAACAATTGTCACTTCATAACCATCAGAAGACATGATGGCTTACATGCAAAACTGTTCATTCTATGCTTTCTGAACCTTATAGTTTACACATTTCAATTTCACAACACACAGTAGAATATCACTCCAATTTAGCTGCTACACCAGCTTGACCTGTTATTTTTAATTAGAAATTGTCTGTTCTCCATGGCACCACACTTGGCCATCTTTTAAT
Organism: Sphyrna mokarran; assembly: GCA_024679065.1. Taxonomy (NCBI): domain Eukaryota; kingdom Metazoa; phylum Chordata; class Chondrichthyes; order Carcharhiniformes; family Carcharhinidae; genus Sphyrna; species Sphyrna mokarran. The sequence goes on along the minus strand of JAGIQG010000023.1, from coordinate 23,586,461 downwards.
TCAGTCAGTGCATACTGCCATAAATGCAGCAGTTCACATCTAATTTCACTAATGCAGGTTGCTCTCTGGCAACATCCCAAAGCAGGAACTGCACGCGCTGCCAATGCCAACACCATCTGTTCACATCTGTGCTCTACTCACCTATACAGTCAGATCTTTATGAGACTATTCATGTTTTACATGTGTCTTCCTTCCATCTAGAGGCAACCCTCATGGTGCAGGTCAAGTAGATTGCTGAGTATCTTATGGGCCCAGTTTTGAAAGCTATCTCTGAATGAACTGTGTAACTCTTTCAATTCCTTCTCTCACCATTTCTATTCTTAATAATTAAGGACATGTCTGTCAACCTCACTTATCTCCAAATTTATTTATCTCCAAATTTAGATGTCATCAAATAATTTCCATTCCTTTGAGGAAAAGATTAAAATCTACTAACCATTTTTTTCCAATAGCCTTCACTCCACATTTTCAGCCCTCATACGACACAGCAGGAAGCCATTTGAACCAAAGTCCACAATGAACTCTTTGAAGACCAATCCATAAGAACACTTCTTTTGTTCATGCTAATGCTGGTAAATTGATATAACTAACCAAAAAACTCTTTCAACAGCTTCTTCCAAACCGACTAGCTCTACCAGCTTGTGCAGATGCATAAGAACACCACCAGCTACAAGTTCCTCTGCCAAGCTGTACAGAATGCTAACTTGAAGCCATATCACCGTTCCTTTACTGCCACTGTGTCAAAAACATGCAACTCCTTTTTGTAGTAACTGCGGGTTTCTCTACCCCACTGCAGTGCTTCAAGAAAGTTTTACAACACCAATTTTAAATCCAACCAATTTATTTGATAGTAAATGCACGAGCTTTCGACTCTATGGCCTTCGTCAGGCAGTGTTCTGGTCTGCAATAGCACTCATATCAACACAGACAGTCACAGATTGCTGATTAGAATGCGAATCCTTACATCTAACCTGCTATTCAATTGTTAAAGTGGCTAACAATGTGTGTGAAGGGAATCCTGAGCATTGGTTAGAGAATTGTGTATTTTCTCCAGACAGCACAGTAAGTGAGGTTTTTTTGCTAACCCAGGCAAGTTACGGGGGTTACAGATAGTGTGTCATGAAGCCAAGATCCCTATTAAGACCGTCCTCATGTGCGGAACTTGGCTATCAGTCTCTGCTCAGCAACTCTGCGCTGTCGTGTGTCACGAAGGCCCCCTTGAAGAACATTTACCCGCAGGTCGGAGGCCGAATGCCCATGACTGCTGAAGGGTTCGCCCACAGGAAGGGAACTGTTTTGCCTGGTGATTGCTGAGCGATGCTCATTCATCCGCTGTCGTAGTGTCTGCATGGTCTCCCCAATATACCATGCTTCGGGACATCCTTTTTTGCAACGTATTAGGTAGACAACGTTGGCCGAGTTGCAAGTGTATGTACCGTGTACCTGGTGAATGGTATCCTCACGTTTGATGATGTCGTCCATGCTTATGGTCTGGCATGTCTTGCAGAGGTTGCTGTGGCAGGGTTGTGTGGTATTGTGGTCACTGTTCTCCTGAAGGTTGGGTAGTTTGCTGCGAACAATGATCTGTTTGAGGTTGTGTGGTTGTCTGAGAGCAAGAAGTGGGGGAGTGGGGATGGCCCTAGCGAGATGTTCATCGTCATCAATGATATTTTGAAGACTCCAGAGAAGACATTGTAGCTTCTCCGCTCCAGGGAAGTACTAGACAACAAAGGGTACTCTGTCCACCATGTCCCGTGTTCATCTTCTGAGGAGGTCAGTGCAGTTTATCGCTGTGGCACGTTGAAACTGTCGATCGATGAGTCGAGCACCATATCCTGTTCTCACGAGGGCATCCTTCAGCGTCTGGAGGTGTCTGTCACGATCCTCCTCATCTGAGCAAATTCTGTGTATACGGAGGGCTTGTCCATAGGGAATGGCTTCTTTAACATGTCTAGGGTGGAGGCTGGAGAAGTGGAGCATTGTGAGGTTGTCTGTCGGTTTGCGGTATAGTGAGGTGCTGAGGTGACCGTCCTTGATGGAGATGCATGTGTCCAAGAATGCAACTGATTCTGGAGAATAGTCCATGGTGAGTCTGATGGTGGGATGGAACTTGTTGATATCATCATACAGTTGTTTCAATGATTGTTCACCATGAGTCCATAGGAAAAAGATGTCATCAATGTATCTAGTATATAACCTTAGTTGAAGATCTCGTCTGGTGAAGACGTCTTGTTCGAACCTGTGCATGAAGATGTTGGCATACTGAGGTGCAAATTTGGTCCCCAAATTTGGACATATCCATATGTCTGGATGAAAAGCTGATTGTTGAAGACATTGTGGTCCAAGATGAAGCGGATGAGTTGTAAAATTGCATCCAGAAACTGGTAGTTGCTGGCATTGAGTACTGAGGCAGTTGCAGCAATACCATCGTTGTGGGGGATGTTGGTGTAGAGCACCGAGACATCCATTGTGACAAGGAGTGTCCCTGGTTCAACAGCTCCATGTGTGCTGAGTTTCTGCAGGAAGTCCGTACTGTCAAGACAAAAGCTGGGGGTTATTTGTACAATGGGTTTCAGGATGCCCTCAATATAGCCGGAGAGGTTCTCACACAAGGTCCCATTGCCCGATACGATGGGACGGCCTCAGTGTGCCAACATCTTCATGCATAGGTTCGAACAAGACTTCTTCATCACACGAGATCTTCAACTAAGGTTATATACTAGATACATTGATGACATCTTTTTCCTATGGATTCATGGTGAACAATCATTGAAACAACTGTAAGATGATATCAACAAGTTCTATCCCACTATCAGACTCACCATGGACTATTCTCCAGAATCAGTTGCATTCTTGGACACACGCATCTCCATCAAGGACGGTCACCTCAGCACCTCACTGTACTGCAAACCGACAGACAACCTCACAATGCTCCACTTCTCCAGCTTCCACCCTAGACACATTAAAGAAGCCATTCCCTATGGACAAGCCCTCCGTATACACAGAATTTGCTCAGATGAGGAGGATCGTGACAGACACCTCCAGACGCTGAAGGATGCCATCGTGAGAACAGGATATGGCGCTCGACTCATCGATCGACAGTTCCAATGTGCCACAGCGATAAACCGCACTGACCTCCTCAGAAGACGAACACAGGACACGGTGGACAGAGTACCCTTTGTTGTCCAGTACTTCCCCGGATCGGAGAAGCTAAGACATCTTCTCTGGAGTCTTCAACATATCATTGATGACGATGAACATCTCGCTAGGGCCATCCCCACCCCCCCACTTCTTGCTTTCAGACAACCGCACAACCTCAAACAGATCATTGTTCGCAGCAAACTACCCAACCTTCAGGAGAACAGTGACCACAATACCACACACCCCTGCCACAGCAACCTCTGCAAGACATGCCAGATCATAGACATGGACGACATCATCAAACGTGAGGATACCATTCACCAGGTACACGGTACATACTCTTGCAACTCGGCCAACGTTGTCTACCTAATACGTTGCAAGAAAGGATGTCCCGAAGCATGGGACATTGGGGAGACCATGCAGACACTACGACAGCGGATGAATGAGCATCGCTCAACAATCACCAGGCAAAACAGTTCCCTTCCTGTGGGCGAACACTTCAGCAGTCATGGGCATTCGGCCTCCGACCTGCGGGTAAATGTTCTTCACGGGGGCTTTCGTGATACACGACAGCGCAGAGTCGCTGAGCAGAGACTGATAGCCAAGCTCCGCACACATGAGGACGGTCTTAACAGGGATCTTGGCTTCATGACACACTATCTGTAACCCCCGTAACTTGCCTGGGTTAGCAAAAAAACTCACTTACTGTGCTGTCTGGAGAAAATACACAATTCTCTAACCAATGCTCAGGATTCCCTTCACACACATTGTTAGCCACTTTAACACTTGAATAGCAGGTTAGATGTAAGGATTCGCATTCTAATCAGCAACCTGTGACTGTCTGTGTTGATATGAGTGCTATTGCAGACCAGAACACTGCATTTGCCTGACGAAGGCCATAGAGTCGAAAGCTCACGAATTTACTATCAAATAAATTTATTTGGATTTAAAATTGGTGTTGTAAAACTTTACTGAGTTTACCCCAGTCCAACGCCGGCATCTCTACATCGTGGTTCAAGAAGGCAGTTCACAACCTACCTTTGAAAAGGCAATTTGGAAAGGGCAATAAATGTTGACGTAGCCAGCAATGGCCAAATCTCAAAAGACAAAGAGGTTACTCCTGCCAGAAAAATAGTATGACATGAACATGAACAAGGGATTGGAATATTTTCTGCTGGTTATATACTTAAAAATAAACTGTGAGCAATGTAAGTTGCCTAAGGCAAGGACAACTTGGTCAACTAGTGTCTTTGATATGTTGATGAGCTAATTGGTAAGTGGGTAACAATATGAAGGGATTTCAATGAGTTGTTAAAGGTTCAAAAGAAGAGGCAAAGGTGTGAAGAGTCATAGATAAAGTGAGTGTATTTTGCACTTGCACAGTAATAGCTAGACTCAAGAAATGAAGGTAACTAAGTTTGACTTCTGAAGAAATTAACTCAGACAATGGAAGATCAAAGGGGAAAACTGTTTTTAAGCAGCGATGTTTTTTGCTAGATATTCTACAGCAGCAATAGCTGTTTACCTCAAAAAAATAGCTATTTAAGTCCCATAGCTGTTTGGAAAGCCTACCTTAAATCCGAAGTAACCCCAGAAAGAGAAATTTGCTTGGTAGCTTAATTATTGGATATTTATCTTTTTAGAATCTATAAGGTGTTTTGAGACATTTGGAGAGAGTTAGCTTTAAAGGTAGTGAAGTAAAGATTGTTTGTAACTGTGTACATTTGTTCATACAATATATAGCCATTTTCTTTATTAAGTGTACTGCTAGTTTATTTCATCATTGTTTATTTTATTGGTTAATAAACATTTACTTTATTTCCATACAAACTATTTTGGTCATCATTCTCTGGGTTTCAAACTCCCGTTATACTAAATTGTAAAAATATACAGGTGAGGCAGGTGTTTCAAATTTCCCTTCTGGGATTTGGAATAATCAGGCATCCATCATTAGCTGTTTCATAGTCATTGAATTTTACAGCACAGAAAGAGACCTTTTGGCCCATAGTATTTGCACCGGCTATTAAGCACCTATCTATTCATATCTCATTTTCCAGCACTTGATTTGTGGCTTATGGCATTTAAAATGCTCATCCAACTGCTTCTTAAATTTTGTGTGTTCCCACCTCCTTTCAGGGAGTGAATTTCAGATTCCCAATAAACTTTGAGTGGAAAAAGCTTTCCTCAAATCTCCTCTAAATCTTCTGTTTAAATCTATGCCCCCTGGTTATTGACCCCTCTAAGAGAAAACATTTATTCCTACTAATTTTATCTTTGTCCCTCCTAATTTTGCTCATCTCAGTCTGCTCCCCGCTTTCTGCTCCACCTCCCCTGCCGCCCTCAGCTTTCTTCTCACTAAGGTAAACAATACCAAACTTAACCAGCCTCTCTTCACAGCTGAAGAGTGTCCTTAAGTGTCCTTAATACTGCAGAACAGAGGCAGGAAATAGCTGCCTGTGTTGCAATAAATTCCATCAGGAAACAAGATGACTATTGGCAGCATAAACCTGGAGCACTTGTCCTGAAGACATTCAGTAAATAACTTATTTCTGAGTGGCATTGATTTGAAGAAGTAACATTGGAATATAATTAAATCTTATCTCAAATGTCAAGGTTTGAGAAAAAAATTTATTGTAAATGTGCCTGAAACATGATATTTGAGCACCAGAGCATTCCATTAGGAAAAAAAGCAACTGGCTTTCATCGAAAGTAATACACTCAAAGCACCGATCGCTTTAACCCTCAGGACGTAGAGTTAAACCTTTGTTACATATTTACATTATAATAATTTTTTAAAAACATCATAAGTAACTTCTGAAGAAAGAGACATTACTCTGATTTATTCAATGAAGTGAAAATTTGGAATTTTTTTTCTCCTTAGACTGAAGCCTAAATAATGGATTTTACTGACATGAAACAGAGAAAGTACAAAATAGTGGATACAATATTCCCACTCATTCCATGCTATTCACCAGAAAAATAAGTTTCAAATTCTAGTGCCTTGTTGCACCTGTTCCCCTTTAATAGTCACAAAATTTTCAAACAACCTTTGAGGCCACAAAAGGTATCTACAGCTCACCGGAGCGATCCTTTTGAAGCTGATGGAGCAAGTAGTGATGAACCTGCTGCCATAGCTTCATTCAGAATATCCTGATTTGGATGCAGTGTAGATGCAGGGAAGATATTCCCAATGGTGGGGGAGTCCAGCCTGAGGATTCAGAGTAGGCCAGAGGTGAGGAGACATTTCTCCACCCAAAGAACGGTGAGTCTGTGGAATTCAGTGCCACAGAAAGTAGTTGATGCCAAAGCATTGAATATAGTCAAGAGGAGGTTTGATATAGCATTTGGGGTGAATGGAATCAAAGGTTATTGGGAGAAAGCAGGATTAGGTTATTGAGTTGGATGATTAGCCATGATTGTAATGAATGGTGGAGCAGACACAAAGGACCAAATGACTTCATCCCGCTCCTATCTTCTATGTTACAGTGATATCACCATGGATTGCCCACAGAGATCATGCTACATATATTGGGGGAGGCAATACCCTCATAGTATTATCGCTCAATCAATAATCTAGGAAGTCAGTTATTATTCGGGGGAGTCAAGTTCGAAACCTACCATGGCAGTTGGTGAAATTTGAATTCAATAAAAATAATCTGGAATTAAAAATCTACCGATGACTATGAAACTGTTGTCAACAATAGTTGAAACAACCATTTATCTTACCAATTTCCTTACCAGAACCACAGCAATGTGGTTGATTTTCAAGTGTCCTTGGGCAACTAAGAATGGGCAAAAATGTTGGCTAGCCAGTGGCAACCATAACCCATAAACAAAAAAAGTACTCAATCTCCTGGAATAAACTGACAAATTTCTTAAAACTTATGATTTACCAATTTCATAAAAGGCAGCATAATTTTAGTCTAGATATTCGGTTTCAAGGGAAGTAAACATCTCAAACTGAATATTTTCATCATTATCCACATTTTTAAAGTGGTATAAATCTTTCTCAAGCAATAAATAATTTTCATAGATTTGCCATGTATTTCTTCTTTAATCAGCAATTGTGCTGCTTCAGTGGCCTTCCCTAAAATTTTTCAAGCACTTTTAGACAGGTATCAACTCAAAATATTAAACCCAAAGGTCTTCCATTTGCATGTCTAATTCTAAACTTTAAAAAAATAGGGAAGAGACTTTGGGTGGAAATCCCTGTCCCACCCACCACGGCAATTGTAGCGGGCATGGGCGGAATATGCAAAAAGGTCCATTGACCTCAGGTAGGAATTTTCGGGCTTGGAGCCAGTGTTGCTGGAAAATCTCACCCTTCGCCTCAAACTTGTAATGGTGCCAACAATCAAAAAGACTAACAATTGCAATTTGATAATTGCTAATTGTTAATTCAATAGATGGGGTTGTCCTATCCTATTCATTGTTGCATTCCAAAATGCATTTGAAATATAACATACATACATATTAATATACTTGAATTTCTTAGTAGCTTCTGCTGCTTCACAAGCTTTGTTTGAAAACCCTGGAGGAATCTGTTAACTTGTGCAAGTGGCATTCCACTGCAGGTCTGCAGAGACAGAAGCACCAAAGAAACATTACCTTCCTCACTTCAGTATGTTAGTGTTCATTAGTTGTACAAAATGAATGCTAACTGCTGCATCCATAGTAATCACCAGCATTTTGCTTGCATTGCAATAAATATGTTAATGTGTGCAAATGCATGTAAATTCATGCTGAAATTGACCTTTTGCTCTGTACTGTAAGCAGCTATCATCATTTTTGTTAGGAATGTGCAGTAAATGCTGGGCACCCAGCGACATCTACGAATGAATGAATGAGTTCTCACTGCAGGACAGGGGTGCGTTGGCAACAACTAATCGCCATACTAAGCATTTTGTTGACTTGCAGACGGTCTCTGTTGCCCAACATTTACTACCATACTTTGTCAAAGGCTGAGTTGACACAGCTGATCTGATAATCATCATAAATGGTGGCCTTTTGAGAGAGATGGCTGCCAAGATTTGAAAAGTTCTCAGCATAATCCAATTCCAAATCTTGGTAATACTCAAGGACATTCGAAGATATGGAGAGTGTCTTGCAAGTCTCACAAAGATTGGGCAATGACCCTGCAATCATTCACAAATTGTACATTATGTTGATCAGTTTAACTTTGTGTGGAAGTAACTGAGGCTAAAGAGATTTACATCTCGATGGTATTTAGTACTCACATCAGAGGGGAGTTGTTCTTAGTTGAGTGAATAACAACTGTCAGGTCAATGTTAAATAGCCTAGGAGTTATCATACAGCCTTCCTTGGCACTAGTTTGGATTTTGATAGTATTCGTTTCAGATTTCCACATCCAGATAGTTGCAATCATATCAATGTGAAGTAGTTCAGGAGTGCAGTGAAGTTCCCCAGACAGCCAAATCTGAGGAGCACAGCCCACAGAGCTTCAGAATTTACTGAGTCAAATGTTTTAGTCAGGTTGATGAGTTGCCGGTGTTGTTCTTGACATTTTACTTGAATTTGTCTGGCAACAAAGATCACATTGATGGTTCCTCTGGAATTTTTAAAGCCATACTATCTCTGGGAAGATATCCTCATGATGTGGAGATGCCACCGTTAGACTGGGGTAAACACAGTAAGAAGTCTCACAACATGAGGTTAAAGTCCAACAGATTTTTTTGGTAGTAAACACCATTAGCTTTCAGAACGCTGTTCCTTTGTCTGATGAGTGGGGAAATCGGCCAATATTGTCTACCTAATATGTTGCAGGAAAGGATGTCCTGAGGCATGGTACACTGGAGAGACTATGCAGACACTACGATAATGGATGAATGAACACTTCTTGACAATCAAGATGCAAGACTGTTCCCTTCCTGTTGGCGAACCTAAAAAGGTAAGAGACATGTGGAAGAGAATGCCTGAGAGATCCAACAATATGTTGACCATGATGAAAAATGAAATATTATTATTAGGCCATCAGAAGACTAAAGTCCAATAAAGCAAATCCTATTTGCTTGCAGGATAGGGTGGCTGTTTCTCTTCTTGGCAGTCATGAGCATTTGACTTATGATCTTCAGGTAAACGTTCTCCAAGGCGGTCTTCACGGCATATGACAGCACAGAGTCGCAGAGCAGAAACTGATAGCCGAGTTCTGCACACTTGAGGACGGCCTCAATTCGCATCTTGGGTTCATGTCACCAAGTGTAACCCTCATGACTTGCCTGAATTCTCAACATCTCACTTATTATCCTGTCTGGAGACAATATACATCTCTTTAACCTATGCTATCTCCACTCACGTTGTCTGCACCTTTAAGACTTGGTTAACTGATTAGCTGTAAAGACTTGCATTCTAATCAATATTCTATAAACTATGTATGCCTTTATATGCCCTGTTTGTGATCAGAACTCCCCACTCACCTGACAAAGGAACAGCGTTCAGAAAGCTAGTGGTGTTTACTTCCAAATAAATCTGTTGGACTTTAACCTGGTGTGAGACTTCTTACTGAGGATATCCTCAGCCATAGTAAGTAGGCAAGTCGGGACAACGCATGTCAGGATTTTGCTGCCACAGACAAAAGGGAAGTAGCTTGATAGTTTCTGCTGCAGAAACTATCTCCCTCCTTGAAGATAGTTACATTCATCATTTAACTTAACACTGGAAGTTTGGGGTGGAGAGTTCCTTTTCCTCCCAAATCCATTGGATGAGTGCATGAAGTCTTAATGTGAACATAAGCCCACCAGCTTTGAAAATCTTTGGTGAAATATGATCAAGGGTGCAGATTTTGTTGTTTTCATCTTTTTGCTTCCCTGTTGCAACTCTCCCATCATCCAATGACTCTATCCCCAGGGCACTGCAAAATAACATGGAGAGTATCAGCTGTCAAAGTGGATTCACAATTGAGGAGCTGTTGAAGTTTTGACAGGTGGCACCATCATCCTTAAGAAGAGAAACGGCCATCCTTCCCTGCAAGCAAATAGGATTTATCCTTTGGACTTTAGTCTGCTGACGGCCTAATAATAATAATAATATTTCATATTTCATCATGGTTGACATATAGAACATAGAACATAGAACACTACAGCACAAACAGGCCCTTCGGCCCATAAGTTGTACCGAACACATCAAAACCTACCCAGCCATAGACCTATCTATAACCCCCAATCCCATTGGATCCCATATACTCATCCAGAAGTTTTTTAAAAGACCCCAGCGAGTTCGCCTCGACCACCACCGACGGCAGCCGATTCCATTCACTCACCACCCTCTGAGTGAAAAACTTTCCCCTAGCATCCCTCTGTACTTGCTTCCCTGCACCTTAAATCTGTGCCCTCTCGTCGCGACCATTTCAGCCCTGGGAAATAGTCTCTGAGAGTCCACCCTATCTATTCCTCTCAACATCTTGTAAACCTCTATCAGGTCGCTTCTCAACCTTCGTCTCTCCAGGGAGAACAGTCCCAGCTCCCTCAACCTGTCTTCATAAGGAATGCCTCCCAATCCAGGCAACATCCTTGTAAATCTCCTCTGCACCCTTTCAGTAGCTTCCACGTCCTTCCTATAGTGAGGCGATCAGAACTGCGCACAGTACTCCAAGTGTGGTCTGACAAGGGTCCTATAAAGCTGCAGCATTACCTCCTGACTCCTGAACTCAATCCCTCGATGAATGAAGGCCAGTACACTGTAAGCTTTCTTAACCACATCCTCCACCTGGGAGGCCGATTTGAGAGTCTTATGGACCCGGACCCCAAGATCCTTCTGCTCTTCCACACAGCTAAGACTTCTACCTTTGATAGTGTACCCATTCATCCCGTTGGATCTGCCAAAATGGACCACAACACATTTGTTGGATCAGCATATTGTTGGATCTCTCAGGCATTCTCTTCCAAATGTCCTTTATCTTTTGGGTTTGTCTTTGCCTCAAGCTGTTGAAACACTCTTTCTTGACTTGCAACATTGTGCTGTTCTGCCAGGCAATGAAGGTTGCTTGTTTTAGGAAGGTGTCCTATTTCCCAACTCTTAACACAAGGTTATGTTCGATTCCATGTACTTACATTTTTGGTTAGCTCTTGCACAGAATCGTATTTTGTGTGGCATGGTGGCACAGCATCAGCATATTGGGTTTGATCCCTGCCTTGGATGACTGTCTATATGAACTTTGTATGTTGCCCCCGTGCGTGCATGGATTTCCTTCTCATGCTCTGGTTTTCTCCCACATTCCAAAGATGTACGGGTTAAGTGGATTAGTGATGCTAAATTGTCATTTGGTATCAGGGAGTTGAGCAGGATAAGTACATGAGGTTATGAAGATAGGGCCTACATGGGGTTGTTGCTGGTGATGGCTTGAAGGGCTGAGTGGCCTCCTGAAGCGCTGCAGGGATTCTATGACATTGAATATTTTCTCAAACTTTCTATATGTAACATCCAGAGACATCACTTCTCTACAATGCCAGAGACCTTTTCAAGAGCTTCAACTTGATTCATCAGACATGCTTTCACAGATTTTTATTACACTCATTATTGTCCAATTGTTCAGTCACATTGTCCCTGATGACAGATTGCAGTCATTTTTCCTAAATTGGTGTTAAACTGAGAGTTGGCTTTTTTCTCCTTTCCTTATAAATAATCAAGTGAATTTGCAAATTTTAAATGCATAATCGAGAAAGCTTTGAAAATTATTAATAATCCATTTGTAAATGCCTCAACTATTTATTTTAATGCACAAGGAAGGAATGCTATGTGTTTTAAGTTCCTTTTTTTTCTCCATTACATTTTACATATCCATAATAAATTCACCTCTTGAATTATTTGTTTTTAAGTTCCATCTTACTGCTAAATATGCCTTCCTCTTCTTCCACTGCGAATGAACATAAATTACTCATGAATGCAAAATGCAGAAAGAATCCATTCAGCCCATTTTGCATGTGGCAGCTCTTTGACAGAGCTTTCTAACTAATAAGGCTGCTTTTTCTTTAATGTCCATCATAGTCTTACTTCTATCTGTTTTAATTCGGCCCATATTCCTTTTCTGCCCTTTTTTCTCAACATATTTTACCAGAAACTTCTATCTTCAATTAAAATGCTCTTTGAATTGTGGTTTTACCATTAAACATTCCATTGGAGTTGGATTTTCTTTCCGTCCCGCTTCAGAAACAAGTTAGGGAGTTTGTTGTTAAATGTTCACTTACTTTCAAAAACTCCGAAAGAGAAAATCATCCAAGGTGCAGTGTTGGACCTTATTGTAGGCAATGAAAAATCTATTAGTTGGCCACTGGGTACATTTAGCATGAGATTTTCTGACTGTGTTTGCCTCAAGATTGGAAAATCCTGCCCAAGATCAACAGACTTTTGTATGGACCGTGTCCCACCTGCTACGGTTCCTGTGGCGGGCAGGACTGGAAAATTCTGCCCCTCTGTTGATAGATTCATGACATCTATCCTTGCCGGGACCACCGCAGTGCTTCCCCTCAGTCCCTCCCACGGCCCGTACGCAGGTCCCACAACAATTCCTGGGCCAGCCCTGACTTCCTTGCCCTGGAACACCCCAATGTCAGGCCCTTCCCTCTCAGGATCAGACACTCCCCCAAGAGGTAGACCTCCTCCAGCAGACCACCACCTACAGCCCCACCCCAATCGCTGGCCTCCCTCCAGCCCAGACTGATCACCATACAGAGTGGCAGCGGGAGTCTCTGCCCACCCCCCCCAACATCCCACGTCACCCCTCGACCTGCCCACAATAGGCCCTGCCTCTTTCGCACTGCCTAATGTCCCCTGGGCCAAGGGGCCTCCTGGGCATGGGCACTTTGCTCCTTGGACAGTGCTGGGACACAGGCTAGTGCTGCTAGGGTACCTATGCCCAAGGGCCACCACCCCCTCCATTCTATCCCCTAGGGCCCCGATCGCCCCTCTGCATTCTGAACTTGGGGAGCTGGTCTAAACCCCACCAGAATGAAGTAGTCCTGGAAGGCTGGGAGATTGAATCAGGCCCGACAAGTTCCCAATAATCACATGCAAATCACATCAATGACTTCCCTCTCTTTCCGCCAGTTTCCAGCGCGGGCTGGACTCCCACTGTTCTCTGGCTCTGGGAGATGTACATGCTTTCCTGTCGCACGCGCAAATCCTGCAAAAAGGCTGACGATGCAATTTTCCCAACCGGACCCGCCAGAAAAGTAGGGGGTCACGACGGGAGAAACGGGCCCATCTATTCACTGGGTATAAAACAATAAAGGACTGCTGCATGGTTTCTCATCAGATATTAGGCAGGGAGAGTGAGTTCAACACTCAGACATTGAAAGTGCTGCAAGACCTGGCAAATTTTCATGGTTAGGCTTGATTAAAATTCCTGTGTTGAGGTGCTCACAATTAAATCAAGATGAAAGTCCTGGACTCAGCTGGTTCAGGTTAGTTAAAGAGTGTATCCCAAGGCACGATTTGACATCTTATGGACATTTTTTCTGTCATAGAATACTGCAGCGCAGAAGGAGGCCATTCGGCCCATCGAGTCTGCACCAGCCACAATCCACCCAGCACTTATCATCGCTAGTCCCCCTGACACTAAGGAGCAATTTAAGCATGGTCAATCTGCCTAACACGCACATCTTTTGACGTGGGAGGAAACCAGAGCACCTAGAGGAAACCCACACAGATCCGGGGAGATATGCAAACTCCATACAGACAGTGACCCAAGCCGGGAATCGAACCCAGGTCCCTGGCATTGTGAGGCAACAGTGCTAACTTCTATGTCACCATGCCGCCATTTGTTGACCCAGGAGGAATATTGAAGTTCTCTTCATAGCTGTATCGGATGAATCCACCTAATAGAGGTTTCCTAACCCTAATCCTCTAAATAATGGAAATTCAGATCATTTTTATTACCACTAATTTTGTCTTGATTATTTTTCCCATTTAAACAATATAGATTTGGATGTTTGCAAGAGTTGCTGTTAGTATAAATTGAAAGAATTTTCAAACCGTTTAAAATATCTTCTAAATGGCCTGCAACACTCCCTTTAAACACAATTGAGTGGGCCACTCAAAAACAAATACCAATTATATTCTCTGTCCATATTTACAGCATAGAATCCTCAAGAATAAGAATGGCCAGAAATGAAAAGGTCTGAAAATCTTTTGCTAGAAGGAAATATAAAATTAAAGCAACTTTATATTCTGTTGTGAAATTCAAAGCTTCTAGGCCACTTCAGATAGATGGAATGTTTAGATTTCCAGTGGATAGAAATATTAGTTTTCCTTTTGTTTATTTTCTATTACCATCAAAATTATGAACCAATGTATTTGTATTAAGTTATTAAAGTGACGTCAACACTTCAGCATTCAATGTAGTTAATGTATGCTATACAGGATGAAGTCCATACAACATTTGCTTGCTGGATTATGTACATGTGAAGCAAAACAAAGGCAAAGATGCAGCAATTATTTTCCAGCATGACCCCGTTATAACTCCCCACCATCCTTTCATGTAGGTTTCAGCCAAGTTCTCCGTATTCCCTGGCGACAAAGACTCAATGAAGTTCTTCTCCCAATCACACACCAACACGTAATCAGCCTCTCTCCCCAACTCTCCTCCACCACAATCCCACCTTTTCCATATTCCCATCCCCCATTCATTCACGCATTCAGCTGACCCTCTTAACTTCCCAATGAAATATTGTTCCTTTCTTTATATGAGGCTTCCAACATCCTCTTGCTTTTGATAGGAAGAAATACATGAACCAATTAATTTCCGTAAGAATTAAGAAATGTTTTGATTTACTCGGTTGAATGCCGAGATCACTTGGTTGACTCTGTTATCTGACTTTCTCTTAGAAATAGGCATGCTATGTACAGAGTGTTTCTGTTCTTCCGTGTCTGGCAAAAGTTGAATTACATTCTGAATGCACATATCCTTAAACTTTGTCCTTATTTGTGTTTGCAGGTACAGTTTATACCACTTTGCTATATTTTGTTCATGTTGTAGTGTTGTCATTGTTTTCATTGTGAGGCCACGTTATATAGCTCCTTGATTATCATGTGATCCAGGATCATGTGTCCATCTAAGTCCTGACTAACTGTCTGTAGCACTTTAAGATGGGTGGTGAGTTCTAAAATGCAGACTTGAGATAAGACCATAAACCACAGAAGCAGGAGTAGACCATTCGGCCAATTGAGCCTGACCTGTCATTCAATTAAATAGTGACTAATTTGATATGATAATCCTTAATTCCATTTTCTTGCCTTATATATCTCCCCATAAATCTTGATTCCCTTAATGATTATAAGACCATAAGATACAGATCGCTCACAATCACTTAGCAATCCCTCTTTCAAAATCCCCTGTCTACAGATTCACTTCGCAATGTCTCAGGGATCCACTGCTCCAAGGCCCTACTTGCCAAACTCTATTGCTCCTCCAAGCACTTAGCAATATTGCACAGCCCTACTACACAACTGAGAAATGTCATATATAAACTTTAGTGACACTCTTCCAGCAATTGGCTAATCAAATCAAACAACTTGCTCTTTCAATTGGTCTTGTTAAGAAGAGTACAGATCATATTCAACCAGTTCACACTTGCAAAATCCAAAACAAAACGCCTGCTATTAGATGTCATTCCACAACTTGGCAGCACTTGGTGAACAATCCGGAGTGCATTAACAGCGACACCAACAAGCAATTTAAGATAATCAATCAAGCTCAAAATGAAGCTCATTCACATATAATATATATACATATAAGATGATTAGAGGTTTAGATAGGGTGGACAGTGATAGCCTTTTTCCTAGGATGGAGAAAGCTAGCACGAGGGGACATAGCTTTAAATTGAGGGGTGGTGGTTTTAGGACAGATGTCAGAGGTAGGTTCTTTACCCAGAGGGTGGTAAGGGTATGGAATGCCTTGCCTGAGTCAGTTGTAGATGCGCCAAGTTTGGTGGCGTTTAAGAGGTTAGTCGATAAGTTTATGGATGAAAAGGGAATGGTTTAGGTTAGAGGGTCACTGCTTGTTCCTAATTGGTCGGCGCAACATCGAGGGCCGAAGGGCCTGTTTTGCGCTGTAATGTTCTATGTTCTATGTTCTAATTTACCAGCCAGTCAGCACCTTTTTCTCCCTAATATAAATTAGAACATAGAACAAAAAAACACAGTACAGGCCTTTGACCCTTAATGTTGTACCGAGCTTTGTCCAAAACCAAGATCAAATTATCTCACACCCTTTCATTATGATGTGCTCCATGTACCTATCCAATAACTGCTTGGAAGTTCCTGAAGTGTCCCACTCTACTATCACAGCAGGCAGTCCATCCCACACCCCAACCATTCTCTGAGTGAAGTATCTACCTCAACATCCTTCCTATATCTCCCACTATGAAACTTATAGTTATGCCCTCTAGTAACAGCTACATCCACCCAAGGAAGTAGTTTCTGAACGTCCACTCTATCTATCCCCCTCATCATCTTATAAACCTTGATTAACTTGCCTCTCATATTCCTCCACTCTAAAGAGAAAAGCCCTAGCTTCCTCAACCTTTCCTCATAAGACCTACCCTCCAAGCCAGGGAGCAACTTGGTAAATCTCCTCTGCACTCTCTCCAATGCTTTCACATCCTTCTTATGGTGAGGTGACCAGAACTGCACACAATATTCCAAATGTGGTCTCACCAAGGTCCTGTACAGTTTCAGCATAACCCCATAGCTCTTAAATTCAAACCCCCTATTAATAAATACAAATAAATTGTTGCGACAGTTTGAAATTTTGGTCTCGATTTGAAGATGCACTATAGTTCTTACCACCCACCGATAGAACATCAGTGAGGAAGTTTTCCTGGGGAAGAATGACTTCCCTGTTCCCTATTGAACAGTCAATTGGTTGTGAATAGGCTGATGGGGCCATTTCTGCTCCTCAGGGATAGAAGTATTCTCTCAAAGAGCTTGTGGTCAATTGGATGGTCAGCATTTCTAGTCCCAACAGTAATAATGCACTAAGTATGACTGGAATGCCTAGTGTGGTGATTGTGATGTTGGTCATCAGTAGAGAGTCACTTAATTTGAGGGACTATTGGGAACTGAGAGTGAGTGATTACCCCAAAAAGATAGAGTTTGCTCTTAGGAAGAATACGTATGGAAACCATGTAGTAAACATGTAAGGACTGGGGCAGTGGATGAGCTGCTCCAAAGCAGCCTAGAGCTGCCAAACCCTTTACCAAGTTTCTCTTCATTAATAAATACTTTCTTTTTCCTGGCAAAATCTGAAATTCTTGACAAAGCCTGAGTACCACTACTTAATATCCAGAAACAAGCTAAAAATCCTGGACGGTGCACCTGTACTCATTGTCAATTTTTAAACAGTCACCAATTAGAAAATGTAGACTTGTGAGATTTGGTAGCCAATTCCATTCAGGAAAATTAATTAAGGATGGCGCTATCGTCCTTGACAACAGTATGTCCTATTTATGCTTCCCTTGATGAGGTTTTACTGCCATACATTTATCATCATTGCTCTCTATTGGGTTGTCTGTAATCCTGCATAGTTTTGCCAATTGTCCAAGCTGCAAAAGACAAAGGTATGGTCCCAAAGCTTCTACACTATGCAGTCTTTCCCATGCTTTCACAATTATCATTTATGAAAGCCCAACCTAACATTGTCAAACTACCTCGAAACTAGCTGAGCCCAATTGTATCAATGTGAAACATGTTTTTTGGACAATTTGGTTTTGAGTTCATGAAGCATATCATTGATTATGCTCACCGCCCCTAAGGATAGTCACATGAATAGAACGTGAGACAATTAGCAATGCATAAGACTTCAAGATCCATATGGTGACATCCTAATTGGTAATCAGTTCTCTTTTATGGAGTCTAAAATTAGCAAGTCTAAGTGAACTAGAGGTATTGCCAACGTATCTGGCATGCACACGTCCATGATGAGGTTTCTGACATTGAATACCAGCTGCACTTTCATAATATGAAAAGTCCTTGTGGATATTTACATGTGCCCCTTTGCAGGTGCAAAGTCGGATGTATGCTTACAGATGATACAACAGACAAGGCAGAAATTCCAAAGAAAGCATTCTTTTTCATTCTCTGTTGGCACTATCAGGATTTGGAAAGCTCAAAAGCAGAGTAACAATGACTTGACAAATGACGTTAGGCAGTATGAAGCAACAAATACTGAGAATTACTCTGCCAGGTATCTAAAATGTGCTGTTGGCATGGGAGGAAAGCATCATTCGCACTGTCAGGGCATAATCGGTGTTAGCATGATGCTGTAAATCCTCTTATCTCGTCACACAGCTCTTGCTTATTAAATCAGAAATGCTGAGAACGGTGATAGTTAGTCCAATCCATGAAATGAGTGTTTTGCCCTTCTGGATCTTAGATTTTTGTAAGATCAATTGTCAGCATCCAGTTTGAAATTGGCATTGAGAAAAAGGATATAACATAAGCCACTTCATGCCCTGCCTTGTTTGCTTCACGTCATAATGGAGTTAGGGCTTAAATAGAAGACATGGGTTTTATATTATTTTCAACGAATAGAGACGGAATCTTCTGAAAAAGGTCGCCAATTTGTAAAAATATCGTTAACAATCCTGCGAATCCAATAAACATGCATTGAAATTCCTTCAGAATTGACTTAGGTAGAGAAATTAGTTTTATGCGTGCACGGCACACCAATTCACAAATGCAATTCACAAATTATATGCACAGATACACATTCAGCGGAAGACTTGACATCAAAACCACCAATGAATAGTTTACCAATTCACAATTTATTCCTTTTTTTCCCTGCGCCTAATGCAAATTGGCAATATTGCAGTCACAGGAACATTTGACTCTTGGATATGGTATATCAGGACCTACAGATCATGATGGCATCTCATAGCTGCTGCTCTAAAGCCACTGCATATATAATGTGATTGAGTATATAGGCTGAAAAAGAGTGCGGTCTAAGTATTAATATATTTTGCATCCATAGAAACTATATAGTGTAGAAAGAGGCCATTCGGCCCATTGAATCTGTACTGACCAAAATCCCACCCACCCCTATTTCCATATCCCCACTTATTGGAGAGAATAATTAGGGATAGGATTTATAGTTATTTAGAGAGAAATGAATTGATTGGGGATAGTCAGCATGGTTTTGTGAAGGGTAGGTCGTGCCTTACTAACCTCATTGAGTTTTTTGAAAAAGTGACCAGAGGTGGATGGGTTAAGGCGGTTGATGTGGTATATATGTACTTTAGTAAGGCGTTTGATCAGGTGGCCCATGGAAGACTTCTGCAGAAAATGCAGATGTATGGGATAGAGGGTGATTTAGCTAAGTGGGTTAGGAATTGGCTAGCAGATAGAAGACAGAGGGTGGTGGTTGATGGGAGATATTCATCGTGGAGTTCGGTGACAAGTGGTGTACCTCAGGGGTCTGTTTTGGGGCCCCTGCTGTTGTAATTTTTATAAATGATCTGGATGAGGGTATTGAAGGATGGATTAGTAAATTTGCAGATGACACTAAAGTCGGTGGACTGGTAGATAGTGAAGAGGGGTGTTATAGTTTGCAGAGAGACTTGGACAAGTTGCAGAGCTGGGCCGAGAGGTGGCAAATGGAGTTTAATGTGGAAAAGTGTGAGGTAATGCACTATGGCAAGAATAATAAATGTGTAGAGTATAGGGCAAATGGTAGGATTCTTAGTAGTCTAGATGAACAGAGGGATCTTGGTGTGTATGTGCATAGATCCCTGAAAGTAGGCAGTCAAGTCGTGAAGGTTGTTAAGAAGGCATATGGAGTCTTAGCTTTTATTGGTAGGGGGATTGAATTTCGGAGCCGCAACGTCATGTTGCAACGGTACAAAACTCTAGTGCGGCCGCACTTGGAGTATTGTGTGCAGTTCTGGTCCCCACATTATAAGAAAGATGTGGAGGCATTGGAGAGGGTACAGAGGAGGGTACCAGGATGTTGCCTGGTATGGAGGGCAGGTCCTATGAAGAGAGGTTGAAGGATTTGAGGTTGTTTTCGTTAGAAAGGAGGCGGCTAAGAGGGAACCTAATCGAAACATATAAGATGATTAGAGGTTTAGATAGGGTGGACAGTGATAGCCTTTTTCCTAGGATGGAGAAAGCTAGCACGAGGGGACACAACTTTAAATTAAGGGTGATAGTTATAGGACGGATATCAGAGGTAGGTTCTTTACCCAAAGGGTGGTTCGGGAGTGGAATGCCCTGCCGGCAGCAGTTGTAGATGCGCCAAGTTTGGTGGCGTTTAAGAGGTTAGTTGATAAGTATATGGAAGAGAAAGGAATGGTTTAGTTTGGAGGGGCATTGCTTTTTATATTGGTCGGCGCAACATCAAAGGCCGAAGGGCCTGTTCTGTGCTGTAATGTTCTATGTTCTATTTACCCTGTTTTTCTCCTTGACACTAAGGATCAATTTAGCATGGCCAATCGACCTGACCCACATATCTTGGACTGTGGGAGGA
Organism: Sphyrna mokarran; assembly: GCA_024679065.1. Lineage (NCBI taxonomy): Eukaryota > Metazoa > Chordata > Chondrichthyes > Carcharhiniformes > Carcharhinidae > Sphyrna > Sphyrna mokarran. The sequence continues at coordinate 23,565,844 of JAGIQG010000023.1, read as the reverse complement.
AACCAGAGTACCCAGAGGAAACCCACATAGACATGGGGAGAACATGCAAAGACAGTGACCCAAGCAAGAATCAAACACGGCACTATGAGGCAGCAGTACTAACCATTATTATTCATTATAATAACATTGAATTACACTCAACTTTTCTATTTGTCTTATTAATGATTTTAATGTCAAAAGGTATCCATGAAAGAATTATTAACAAAGAAACATAGAACAGTACAACACAGTACAGATCCTTTGGCTGTCAATGTCATGCCAAGCTATATCCAAACCCAAGATCAAACTAATCCACTCCCTATCATTCTGGTGTGCTCCATGTGCCTATCCAATAACTGCTTGAAAGTTTTTAAAGTGTCCAACTCCATTATCACAGCAGGCAGTGTATTCCACACTCCAACCACTTCTGAGTGAAGAATTCACCTTGGACATCCCTTCTATATCTCCCACCATGAACCTTATAGTTATGCCCCCTAGTAACAGTTACATCCACCTGAGGAAATAATCTCTGAGCATCTATCAATCCCCCTCATCATCTTATAAAACTTTATTAAGTTGCCTCTCATCCTCCTCCACTCTCAAGAAAAAAACCCCAGCTCTGTCAACCTTTATTGTTTTAAGTTGGCTCCAATACATGACAAATGTGAAAAGTTAGCAAAAGCTCCTCATTATTATTCCAGATTTTTCATTAGTAAAAGAAAACTCACATAATATTTTAATTTAAATGTATTTGACATTGTTTTATTTATTAATGTCACAAGTTTGGCTTACATTAACACTGCAATGAAGTTACTGTGAACATCCCCCTAGTTGTCACACTAATCATCTAAGTGCCTGTTTTGAGTATCTGAGGGAAGATTTAGCATGGCTAATGCACCCAACCAGCACGTATTTTGGACTGTGAGAGGAAACTGGAATATCTCTGGAGGGGCTATGCTTATCTGTAAATTGAGTTATTTTCAGAGGGATTATTTGGAACTATAGGACTGATGTGCACCTGGCAGAATCAGGATGATTTGGTAAATCCACTTATCTTCCCTTTGCTACCTTGACCTTAACCCTACATTTGTGAATTTAACATTGGGACGAAAGATTTTGGTAACAGACATGCCAAAAACCCAGTGAGTGTTCGAATATATCCAAATGAGAGTCCTATATATAGAATCACAGGATCCCTGCAATGCAGAAGGAGGCCATTCAGCCCATCGAACCTGCACTGACAGCAATGCAACTCAGGCCCTATCCCTGTAATCGCACATATTTACCCTGTTAACACCTATATCACTAAAAGGCAATTTAGCATAATTGATCAAACAAACCCGCAGACCTTTGGAGTGTGAAAAGAAACAGAGCACCCAGAGGAAACCCAAGCAGATATAGAGAAACTCCACACAGACAGTTATCTGAGGTTACAATTGAACTTGGATCCATGGAGCCATTATAGGGACTGTGGTGTTACTTTTAATGAATGGGATGGAAGTCCCTATTCTTTCTAATTGACTCAGTTAAACTCCAATGACCTAATTCTGCTCCCATGTCTTATGGTCTTATAGGGGAATGGGAATGAGAAGAATATCAACCATGGTTGAATGGCACAGCAGGCTCAATGGGCTGAGTGGCCTAATTCTGCTCCTATGTCTTATGGCCTCATGACAGCAGACAGATGACATAAATAAAAGAGATAGTTCAAGGGGCAATCACTTTCTCTCACTTGGATTTTGCAGATCTCTAGTTTTCTGATTGCTGGATTGCACTGACATTTCAGAGCTTCAAGGTATTTTTGATTAGTTTGCTTGCACATCTGGAATAGACTTCTGTAGTTTATCGTGGTCATCAATATTACTTCCTTATTCCAAATGGATGAACAGATGAAGGTCAGCATTTGGAAGAACCAGGAATAAAACAGCTGAACCTGTTTTAACGCAGCTGATGAGAAGGCCTAACCAGTCCAAACGCTAAGGGTCACTTTCCCGGATATTTCAGAACTCTATATATAAGGAAGCTGTGCTTATCAGTTAGGAAATTACTGGTTTCTACAGCTTCCTGAAGAAAGACCTGCTGGAGCCGAGGTTTGTGCTTTTCCCAGTCAATGTTAATAGAGGCGCGAACATATTCTCCTCAGGCTCACTCCAGGCTTCTTTGGGACAAATCACCCACATCTCCCTGCCCACCAGACACAGCGCTATTAAGCAGGTCACCACTGCTTTCTCAGCCAGAGGCAACTGTACATTACTTTCCCAATGGATGCCAACAACCAGTATATAAAAAAAATCTTTGTAATTTTCAGCAGTGACTGGTTTTGCTTGCAAATGTGGCAGCTTTGTCTGCAAGCATATGGTTATAAGAACACCACAGGCTGAGCCAATGTATTTCTCAGCAGCAAGGACTATCATTGCTTCCCTGCCCAACTGGTGCATGCTGATTGCTGAAGGATCATGCAAGTCTGTGCCAGTTTTTCCTGGCAGCTGCCATGATGCTTTGATCCGAGAAATTCATTAATCACCTTATAAACCTACCCTTCCATGAAAGTCAGAAAATGGCTGCTAAGGGATATGGGACCATATGATATCATCCCACAATGCCTGTAAAACATAGATACAATAGTCAAGGCATTTTTTATTATTCATTCATCAGAGTTGGGCATCACTATCTGGCCAGCATTTATTGTCCATCCCTAATTGCCCTTATTCAAAGGGCAGTTGAAAGTCAACTGCATTGTTGTAGCTTTGGAATCACACATAGGCCAGACCAAGTAATGACAGCAGATTTCCTTTCCCGAAAGGACATTAGTGAATTGGATGAGTTTTTCTGACAATTGGCAATGGCTTTGCAGTCATCAGTAGATTATTAATTCCAGATTATCAAAAAAATTCCAGTTCCACCACCTGCCATTTATATTAGCTAGACTATCGCCTCCTCAATACCAGAAACATCTCTGAACACAGTAGTAGCATCTTAATGGTAAGATTGCTGCCTTTGATCAGCCTGCAGCTATTTCAACTATGCCCCAGACAAAGTGTTCCATGCTGTACAATATGACTGTGCAGCAAGGAATGGAGTTGGATGCTGCTGTTGCTGTGCTTCCTCCATCATGATAGAATTATGTAAAAATGAGGGAGAACAGTATGAAGGAGGGATAGCAGGCAAAGAAGCCAATGAGCAGTTGTTTCACAGCTTGGTATGTCTCCTGCTCTGCTCAAGACTGCAAGAAACTACAAAAGATTGCGAATGTAACCCACTCCATCATGCAAATCAGCCTACCATCCATTGACTCTGTCTACACTTCTTAATGCCTTGGGAAAGCAGCCAGCATAATTAAGGACCCCATGCAAACCGGACATACTCTCTTCCACCTTCTTCCATCAGGAAAAAGATACAAAAATCTGAGTCACGCATCAACTGACTCAAGAATAGCTTCTCCCCTGCTGCCCTCAGACTTTTGAATGGACCAACCTTGAATTAAGTTGATATTTTTCTACACCCTAGCTATGACTGTAACACTACATTCTGCACTCTCTCATTTTCTTCTCTACGAATGGTATGCTTTGTCTGTATAGTGCGTAAGAAACAACACTTTTCACTGTAAACTAATACATGTGACAATAATAAATCAAATAAAGTAAAATAAAACAAAATCAGTGACATTCAGACACAACTTTGAGACCACAGCTAGAGTACTGTGTGCAATTCTGGTCACCTCACTATAGGAAAGGTGTGATTGCATTAGAGAGGATGCAGAGGAGATTCACCAGGATATTATCTAGGATAGTGCATTTGAGCTATGAAGAGAGGCTGGATAGGCTTGGGTTGTTTTCTTTAGAAAAGAGAAGGATGAGGGGGACCCTGATTGTAGAATTATAGAATCCCTGCAGGGCAGAAGAAAGCCATTCAGCCCAATGACTCTCTGACAAAGTACCTGACCCAAGCCATGTCCCCCATCCTATCCCCATAACACCACACATTTATCATGGCTAATCTACCTGATCTACACATCTTTGGACACTAAGGGGCAATTTACAATGGCCAATCCACCTAGCCTATATAATCCTTGAACTGAGGTGTATAAAATTATGAGGGATATTGGCAGGGTGGACAAGAAGCAGCTGTTTCCTTCAGTGAAAGGATCAATAGTGAGAGGCATAATTTTAAGATGACGGATAGGAGGGTTAGAGGGGATTTGAGGAGAAATTCTTTTACCCAGAGGGTAGCTGGAGTCTGGAATGCTCTGCCTGGGGGGTTAGTGGAGGTGGGAAATTTCAATATTTAAAAAATACGTGAATGAGTACTTGAGATAACATTTCAAGGCTATGGGTCAAGTGCTGGAAAGTGGTATCAGGGTAGATTTAATGTTGTTTTGTCAGTGTAGATTTGATGGGCCGAAAGTCTCTTATTGTGTCAGTGATCAGCTGCAGTTATTTTTCTTAATGAAAGGTTTCCTCATTCAATTAGCCCTTCAATTTGCTCTACCAGTGTCTTCAACAGAATTGGTGCAGCTGTCATTTAGATGCGAACACTTGATATCCAGTGGGTGCATAAGTCTGAAAGGACTTGGTTGCAAACTGTTACGCTGCTCCTTCTGCAGGGACAGAGACAGGGAGAATGTGAAAACTCTACACAGACAGTCATCCACAACAAGAATTGAACCCGGATCCCTGATGCTGTCAGATAGCAAAGCTAACCACGTGCCATGTAATGAGTGTAGGAGTGATGTAGTGCAGTTTATAGAATTATAGAACCCCTACAGCATAGAAGCATTCAACCCATCAAGTCAGCACTGACAACAATCTCACCCAGACCTTATCCCCATAACCCCACATATTTACCCTGCTAATTCCCGGACATTCAGGAGCAATTTAGTACGGCCAATCAATCCAATCTCCGCATCTTTGGACTATGGGAAGAAACCGGAGCACCCAGCAGAAACCCACACAGACACGGGGAGAACGCGCAAACTCCACATAGACAGTGACCCAAGGCTGGAATTGAACCCGGGTGCCTGGCGCTGTGAGGAAATAGTGCTAACCACTGTGCCACCCTGCTACCTGAAATTAAATGCGTTTTGTGAAGTGGCATTTTCCTTGGTACTTTCAAAGTGCAGCTGTTTGCCAAAATATGTTCTGAAAACAGAAGGGAATAGCTGAGGCTGCTGTTGGACAGGGGGTGCAGAAAGGCTGGTGCCTTGTGTTCTGTAGAAAGGGGAAATGAATGAAGAGATGTATTCATCTTGCTATGCTAATGAGATCACTGAAGTGACTGACAATGCAGTGTTTTCTGGGCCTCAATATTCCTGAACCAGATAAACAAGCCATTAATATTAAAATTGCTTTTGGCAATGAAGGCCTCAACAGACCGAACACTTCAGCTCTACTGGATGATAACCTTGAAAATCCAGATAAAATATAGTAAACACTGGAAGATCAATTACGAGGGAATCTCAATGTCTGAATACACCATCTAGAAGTCATGTCCTTTAGGCAACAACTGACAGAGACCATTGATTAATTCACAAGCAGATGCAGAGACAAAGGGTGCCATTCCTACTTTACAGTGTCAGAGCTAGCTGAATGTGATAACGTTGGCCCCAATAGAAGCATTCTGAAAAGACATGCTACGATCCCAGACCAGATCCCCAAGTTTTCAGAGTAAGATTCAGTTCGTGACAGATAACATTCTATTTAAACAAAACAATATTTAAAATTTAAGCCAGTTACTCAGTAAATAAAGTCACAAGATTACAAGGGTTTTAAACAAATCAAAATAAACCTTATTATCCAAGGTTAGAGAAACAGACCAATTTCCAAGATCTATCTTGTGCTCTTTTCCTAATTTATCCCATACTCTGACCTTCAGGATTGATGTGAAGCAAATGTGAATTAACAGGAAAACTGTAGTGCAACATATCACACTGCAGGTGTAATCAATCCATGGAATTCTCAAAAACACACCCAAATGTCAGAAAGTACTGTGAGTCAACAGGTCCCACACACACGGTCTGTCTCTCTCACACACACAAGGGATTCCCGTATTCACTTCCACAGATCTCATTTTGGAATTCTTTCCAAATGTTGCTCCATCTCAGCTGACATCATTGATGGCCCACTCTCACAGGGTTTCAATCTCATCTCCTGAGATTCCATTCCCCACTCAAATGACAATTCTCTAGCACAACTTCTGCTCTTTGCCAGTGCTGAGAAAAATACTAAAGGGTTTTTTCTCAGCTCACTTTCATTATCAGAGGATCCCATGAGCCCTCTTTGATTACCATGTCTTCTGCTGAGCTCTTTTCAATTACCAGGGCTTCCCCTTGAGTCCTCTTCAATTATCTCTTCACCAGCTTGCTTCCAAGGACTTGTCTTATGAAGAGAGATTGAGCAGTCTGGGCTTAGTATCGCTGGTGTTTAGAAGAATAAGAGGAGATCTAATTGTGTTATGTAAGATGCTAAAGAAGATTGACAGGGTAGATGTAGAACAGATGTTTCCCCTTGTTGGACAGCTGGAGAGGCCTTAGTTTTAGGTGAAGGTGTGGCAGATTTAAAACAGAAATAAGGAGCAATTATTTCATTCAAAGGGTAGTGAAACTGTCGATTCTCTACCCCAGACTGCAGTGGACGTGAGAATACTGAATAAATTTTAGGAGATGAATAGGTTTTTAATTAATAGTGGGATGAAGGAAATTGGAAAGGAGGCCAAGATGATTTCAGCCATGATCAAATTGAATAGTAGAGCAGGTTTGAGGGCTGAATTATCACGTCTGCTCTTAGTTCTTCTGCAATCTGGGCTTCTCCTGAGCCTTCTTCAAACTGGAGAAGTTTGATAACCACTGTCCTTTACCTACTTTGTAACTTTGTAACTACCTACTTCCTGTCTGTGACCTTTCCTTTGGGACTCCTCCTCACCTCCTGCTTGGGACATTTGACTGAAATGGTGCTCCACTCTCAGTTACATGATTCAGATTTTTGTGCTGTTTTCCAGGTGTGACGGGCCCATCCTCAAACCAAATAATTACACTGCTGAACAGCCTGTTCCCCGTCTATGCATGTGGGAGAATACAGAGGTCTCTGCCTGGACTTTACAAACCCTTCCCAAAATACAAAACTAAATCTGGCATTTGTAACAGATATCTTAGATCAAACCAAAGGTTACAACATGGGAACACCTTTGCAATGTAGACACGTTTGAAACCACGCAGCTGGGCAGGCAAAGCCTACAGGCTATACATCATTCATCCACCATTACGATCAGCAATATAGGCAAGCCTAGTAAGCAATAAGGGAAATACAGTTTCATACGTGCACTCAGAAATTGCAATAAATGCAAAGCATGCAGCACCGGAGGATATTGGAAATACCCATGAGAAAACATCACAAGAAGCTGCAATCAAAGATCCATAAGCTGTCTAGCCAAGCTATCTAGTCAGATGGTGAGAATGATAGATTATCAATACACGGACATTCAACACAGTGAACATAAAAGAACTGACACAGAAGCCTTTCCCACCATATCAGGAGTTGAACATCAAATCCTTCTTTAAACCTAATGCTACAAAGGGCTACTGTTTGGTACATGTGGAAAAGATATCACAGGAATTAGCAATGTTCTGTACTCCTTTTGGGAGATACGGTTTCTCAACGTCACCATTCAAACTTTCCATGAGGAAGCCAGGATAGTTCCCATACAAGATTCCAGGGTGCATCCACGTAGCGGAGGGCAACACTATTGTTGGCATGATAAAACCAGGAACACAACTGAAGTTCATACCTTTTTCATGGAAGCTGCATGCCGAGCAGGAGTTGTGTCCAATAATTAGATACGCAACTTCAACACTGCACAAATCAACTTTTTAAGATCCATCTATTCTGATTTATCCTCCCTGACCCGAGAGAGCTGGAAGATGTCAATGCAATCCACACTCTGAAAGATAAAAGTGATTGAAAATGTTGCCTCAGGTTGATTATTTTTTTTTCACCAAATATATTTGCCGAGAAAGCCACAATTCTTCATGAAATGCTGGGAAAAGTACTATTCATTTGGCAGGTAGATCACCAACATGTTTTTAATGATCTTAAAAGTTCATTATTCAAAGGATCTTTAACTCTTAGTTTTACCATTCAACTCTGACCTGAGATTGATGCATTCCAAGAAGGGCTTAGAGAAAGAATCCTGCAGAAAGGGAAGCCTATTGCTTATGCCTTCAGGAATGTGTCCACATTTGAAACTGCTCAATTAAAAGATACACATTTTTAGCATTGGAGATTGGTATCCAACAGTTGCACACTTACTTGTCCATCATAGATATCAATCATAAATTGCTTAAAATAGTGAAAACCCCTGACCAATGTCTACTGGTCAAAATACAATGATGTGATTGTGACATATGCCACAAGCTAGGAAATTCCATAAAAGTAAAGTAAAAGTAACATTTATCTATTAGTCACAAGTAAAGCTTACATTAACACTGCAGTGAAGTTATTGTGAAATTCCTCTTGATCACACCCAAAACTCTAAACCACCTACGAACCCATCAGAAGCTGTAGACATCCCCTTAAATCTTCTGGATGTTGAAATGGATGACGTTCTGCAAACAGGTGAAAGTACCAGATGTTGCAGCAGGAAATGCCGACTGATCTATTCTACAGCAAGTGTGGAAGATTGGCAGATGGCCAGAGAACTTCCAGGGTGGAGACCATTTTGGTCCTATTGAAATAAAAACTTGGGATGTCTCAAGAAGACATCTTTAAGGGAAGACAAATCACCATCATCATAGGATCCCTGTAACCCAAGATCCTCCAATAATTGCACGAGGTGCACATGGGAATTAATCAAACAAGAAGATGGTTTATTGGTCCGGAATCCACCAAGACATTAAAGGAATGTGGGGCATGTCAAATATTCATGCCTAACTATCAGAATGAATCACTACTGCTTCATGAGATACTACACATATTCATGGATTAAACAAGCAATTGACCTCTTTAGTGTCTGTGGAACTGGTTTCTTGTTTGTAAAGGATCACTTCTCCAAATTTCCTATTATTTGTCAATCACACAACATATCGAGTGCAGCCATTATGAATACATTAAATTTGGTCTCCAGCCTGTTTGGGGTACTGCAGGAGGTTGTTTCCATCATTGGACTCCAATCCATTTGAATTTTGAGGGTGGTTTGTGAGAGTGGGGAGTCAGTGATACTAGTTCATTGCTGCATTTCTCCACATTCAATGAAATGGCCACAGAATGTATGGATGCATGAATGGCTATAAATTGGGAGAGGAGAGTGTGAGGGAGGACTTGAATGTGTTTGTGCACCAATTGCTGAAGTTAAGCATGCAAATACAGTAGGTGGTAAAGAAGGCAAATAGCATGTTGGTCTTCATTGCAAAAGGTCCTGAGTACAGGAGCAGAGATGTGTTGTTGCAATTATACAAGACCCTTGGTAAGGCCATACGTAGAATATTGTGTGCAGTTTTGGTCTCCTTTTCTGAGGAAGTATGTTCTTGCTCTTGAGGGAGTGCAGCGAAAATTTACCAGGCTGATTCTGGGGATGGCAGGACTGATATATGAGGAGAGATTGACTAGATTAGGATTGATTTTCACTGGAGTTCAGATGAATAAGGGGAAATCTCTTGGAGACTTATAAAACTCCAACACGACTAGACAGGGTAGATAAAGGGAGGATGTTTCCGATGATGGGGGAGTCCAGAACAAGGGCTCACAATCTAAGGATTCAGGATAGACCATTTATAATGGAGTTGAAGAGACATTTCTTCACCCAAAGAGTGGTGAGCCTGTGGAATTCATTATCACAGGAAGTAATTGATGCCAAAACATTGGAAGTATTCAAGAAGCGGTTAGATATAGCATTTGTGGTGAATAGGATCAAAGGTCATAGGGGTAAAGCAGGATTAGGCTACTGAGTTGGATGATTGTGATGAATTGCAGAGCAGGCTCAAAGAGCCAAATGGCCTTCTCCTATTCCTATTTTCTATGTTTCTATGTTTCAAACCATACAATCCTTGATCATGAAGTGCCATCAAACAAAACACAGTCTGCACATCGCCATGTTGCAACTTAGAACAGTATTGCTTAGTGCAACTGTTTCCACATCTGTTCCAAAACTATTCACCAGAAAAATGCATACAATCCTTTCCAGTTCTTACTCATCAATAATCCCAGGTGTATCTGGCGCTTTGAGACACAGCAGAAGAAGGAAGATGCCTAGGACTGGCACGTGGATAGTGAATTACCCAACTTGAATGTTTGGCAAAAGATTCAAGTACAACACCCAACTGATGGAGTATGAAATCCAGCAGAAATCATCTGCACATGCTCAAAACCAAGATTATAATTAAGCACAGACACCAAACAGCATGACAGTGTGATAAAACAGATACCAAATCAGAACAACCAAAAATAATCCAAAGAATAATCAGAACATGGCCCAAGACATCACACAAACACAGTACACCAACCAGCATTCTGAAATCGTACAGCAGCCTCTAACTAGGATCACCATAAATAAGTCCAGATGGATAAGCAAGCTAGTGATATATCTCAGAAATAGTGAATCTATTGTTTTGAATGACAATGTATTCAGATACGAGGGGTTTTCCATGGCTGATTAGGATGGGTGTCCTCTATGCTGAGATTGAAAATGCTTGCAAGAAGGCTCTTAATTCATTTCTCAATGGTGTAAATCCAGAGAGTGATTGACCCCACGCTATGTCAATGGCGGGCCACATTTCTCACCATCGAACATCAGAAGTTTAATTTTGATAAATTTGCATCTTATTATTATGGCTACATTCTAGAATCAATGCCCAAAGTCAAGTTTAAAACTCATATCAGTGTGGCTTTAAAACATGGCACTTGTCAGGATCCCAGTCAAGATAGTGGCTCTGTGAATTATGGACTGGTTACAGGAAAGTGTTCACATTAGCTTCTTCATGGCTGTCTTGTAGAGTCAGCACAAGAGTAACAGCGCTGGAGAGAAGGGAGTGAATAAAACCTTGAGGAAAAGTCTCAAATATTGACTGTCCTAGGCTAGGAAAATTCTCAATAATTATCCCTACCTAATTCCAAGGCAGTGACTTCACACAGACAATTATTTTAAGTCTGGGAAAGTGAAATATATCTGCCCCAAGGAAAGTAAATAATAAGAGATATTACCTGTTCCCAGACAGCTTGCTAAATAATTTGTTGGCTGAGTTATAACTACCCAGGTATTATAAGGGTCAGGGATCTCTCTTTAAGTGGGGATGGTTAGATTATTTCTTGGAGATGGTTATTCCCTCTGTGTGATGCAAATGTTACTTGCCAATTGTCAGCCACCAGCCTGGATATTGTCCAGGTGTTGCTGCATTTGAGCATGGACTGCATTTGGACATAGATTTAATAGTCATATTGAGAACCAATGAAATTGACGAATACCATTTCTTGCTGAAAATTCATTTGGTTCCCATCTAGAAAGTTAAACAGTGCTAATAAATAGAAGGTATTTCAAACTTGAAGAAACTATGGTCCAGTGCATTAATGCAAAATATTATAGCCAGTTAGATATGCCTTCAGGTTTAGACATTTAACATTATTTACATAGGATACAGATTTCTGTAATTTCCTTTTGATATTGTTTCACTTCTGAAAGTAAACCAGAAAACTATCCATATGACATGAACACATGGCATATGCCAATAGCTCAGCGGATAATTATGCTGATTTCATTCAAAGATAAATATGGTCACAGAATTATTAAGTGTGAATTGTCATTAGAAGGCAACTTAAAGCTAATGAAAAGCAATATGCAATGTGAATCACCAAGGCTAGAATGTTTCGGAGCTCAAGCGGACATGCACCCAACCTGAACTCGCCTGAAATTGCATGAGTAGATACCATGGCACTCTCATGTTATGTTTCAGTTGGTGGAAACCTGTGAAAGTCGGAGGCATGCTCACCGACAATTGAAAGGGCAATGAGTTTAGTTTATTTACTGGCGTCACAAGTAGACTTACATTAACCCTGCAATGAGAATACTGTGAAAACCCCCTAGAAGCCATACTCCAACACCTATTCAGGTACAGCAAGGGAAAATTCAGCATGGCCAATGCACCTAACCTGCGAGCCTTTCGCACTGTGGGTGGAAACTGCAGTACCTGGAGGAAACCCAAGCAGACATGAAGAGAATGTGCAGACTCCGCACAGGCAGTGACCCAAGCCAGGAATCGAGCCTAAGACCCTGATGCTACGAGGCAGTAGTGCTAACCACTGTACTACAATGCCACTCTTGATTACGCCCATTAAACATACAGTTGGCCCTAATTATACTTTGCCCATGCTCTTTTACGCTTGGCACACAGGGAGTACACATTTATTCACTATTCCCAATCCAGAGCAGGATAGAATGTCTGAGATTATATAAAATAATAGAAAATGCTTGAAGGTTGAATCGTGTTATGCTACCAGTTGCTTGATTCTGCAATCTCAAGAGAGTTTGCAGAATTTTTGTTTAGGATTCAAATGTCATTGGAACAATACTACAGCTCCCTGAGGCAGCTGTCAGTGTTCGGGGAGCTTGTTGGAAATGTCCATCTGCATCTTTACTTCTTTCCAGTCTGCCCGACAGCACTCAGCCTTTCATAGTGGGCGTTTCACACTGGCTGTCTGTTCATTGGAAATACACCGTTTCCGTGCACACCCAACAGGGGAAAATTTCAGGCCCAGGTCAACGTTTGTTAGTTACATCATCACTGCCACAAGGCATTGATTCTGATAATATAAAAATGTCAGCTGCCTACTCATTGTACAGGAAAGACCCACAGCGATGTATACGAATGGTCAATTCTATGCATAAATTTATTCCAACAGCTTTGGAAAAAAATATCACCCCTCGTTAGAGAAGATCACTGTATGAAGCTGAAATCATGAATGGAATAAAGCATGGGAATATTTAAAAAGGTTTATCAAAGCAAATCAATTCTGCTGTTCCAAGATCTTGAAAGCCCAGAAAAAATTCATCAGCTGCTTCACAGAGGATTAGGGGCCATGCTGTTGGAAAAGTGTCGGGATTAGAGTCAACCTCTTGTGTATACTTCACATTCATTGACTGGCAGATGCAAGATAAACACCATTTGAAAAGGATCTGCTAAGTATTGTGTGTGCTTGGTTCAATCAGTTTGTGTATGGCCATAATATTAATATTGAAATGGACCAAGTTTTCAGCTGCTATATTTGTGAAACCGTCATCAAGTGGCTGACCTGAAGGTTTTACACACGCGCACACACACACACACACATATACACACACGTATGTACATTGCAAATAACTATCAAGGACAATGAATCAGCAAGTTAAAATCAATGAGAACCTAATAAAAATATTACTTCTTACACTGACCAACCGACAAAAAAATGGCTCTCACCAGACTTAGATAAGAGAAAGGTGCAATCTTTACCATCTTCAAAGAAATAGCAACATAATGATGGCCACAAGTCAAACAAAGTTGCTCTACAGAAATTCAAGAACATTGAAACAGTGATGAATTGAAAAAGGGTAACAATGTAGTTCTGATAGAACTCATTTCAAAAAATTTCATGCAACACGTTTAGTTACAGACAAATATGTGAGATTGTGTTTGGCCCAGAATGAATCATGATACTGGTCATGTGGTGGTAAATTGCTCAACTACTTAGCAAACAAACAGATGAAACCACCACGCAAAACCACGGGAGGCTGATTCAGTATCACAACAAGCCTCCTTAGAATGAACACAGAAAATGTTCAGGCAGTGTCAAAAGTGCAAGAGACATAGTTAGCATTTCAGGTTGATGACATTCCATCAGAACTGGGGAGGAAAAAGAGGTGTAATAGGTTTAAACAAATGCAAGAGAATAAGGTGCGAAGAAACCTCAGGGAAGACAAAGGGTGAACAGGTGAGATTATAACTCCAAGGATTAAAGTAAAGTTTATTTATTAATTACAAGTAAACTTATGTTAAAATTGCAGTGAAGTTACTGTGAAAATTCCTGAGTCGCCACTCTCCGGCACCTGTCTGGGTACAGTGAGGGAGAATTTAGCTTGGTCAATGCACCTAACCAGCATGCCTTTCGGAATGTGGGAGGAAACCGAAGCATCCAGAGGAAACCTACACAGACATGGGAAAAACATGCAGACTCCGCACAGTGACCCAAGCTAGGAATCAAACCCAAGTCCCTGGCACTGCGAGGCAGCAGTGTTAACTACTGTGCCACTATGGTTGATGTTCTCTTAAGGAAGTTAGTGTTAATTTGTTTACATGATGGGTGAAGGAATAAAGAGCAATTGCTACAATTAAATAGGGGAGGTGAGAGGCAGAAAATGGTTTTTCGTGATTCTGGAAATAAAAGTTTTTAAACCTATTATTGTATTCTGAAATAAATAAGAAATGCATTAACTTGTAAATCATTTCCAATCTGATTTACAAGGGTATTTCCTGCCATTGTCTGAATATACAGTGATTCCTGGCAGTAATGAAAATGCAATATTTTAATAGTGAGGTTCAGATTATACCATGAAACTCACTAATTAATTTAGTTTAGTTTTGAATTACACAAAGAAACAATAGCATTAAGTTCCCTCCAAAGCACTTTTTGCTTTGACTGGCAGGCTGTATTTCCTCTGTACGTTATGTTTAACAAATCTGTACCTGGGTTACTGAAAAAAACAGTTAGCAATAAATTGTTTTTGACTTTATTACATGTACTATTACTGTGAACTCATAGCGACAGATTTATCAATTTTGTACAATTATCAACTTCTGAATGCTGAAACGCATGTGTTATATAAACATTAATAACATGAATTGATATCAACAAATAATTAGTAAGTAATTTGGTCATTATGTATTTACATAGATTAGATATAACATACAGAGGTACCAATTGAATTAAAATCAGTAACGTAGGGGCTGATTCTTTCATTGTGAAGTGTAAATTTTCAGTCAGGTCTGATCAGGACCATCGTGTATTGGCCATTTCATGGAATTGGTGCATGTGTTCCCGATGCATGTGTATCTCCCAGAGCCAGGGAACAATCACAGTCGGGATTGCACTGGAAACCAGCGAGGAGAGGGGTAAGCAATTTAAAAGATTTAATAGATTTTAAATGTAGTCTATATGTGATTAATGGGCCTGATAGCATCTCCCACCCCACCAGGTGTATTTCATTCTGGCGGGGTTTAGAGTAACTCCCCACATTCGGGGAACTAGTGGGAGACCCCACTGGAGTGAAGGAGGGGGCAATCAGGGTCTCCCAGGGTGTTGGACCGCAAGGGATGGTGCCCTCTGGGCATGGACATCTTGGCAGTGCCAGCTTGTGCCCCCTGGCACCACCCAAAGGGTAAAGTGCCCATGCCCAGAGGCACCATGGCACTGCCCACCAGGCATCACACAGTGCCAAGGGAGTGGGACTTATTGTGGGTAGAACTTAAGGGCGATTGGTGGGGGAGTCCTCCTGCCACTCTGCATTACGATCAGTCTGGGGTGGAGGGAGACCAGTGATTGGGAAAGGGTTGGGGGGCTGTGGTAGTGTGCTGGAGGGGAGGGGCAGGAGGTCTGATCCCAGGTGAGGTCAGCAGGGGTGAGGGGTGGGGAGATTTTAATGATATCCACAACTCTGACCTCTGCATTGCACAGAGTGTGGAGATTCAGGTTTGAAGCTGTTCTGAAAAAAACAGTGGTGATTGAGACCGGTTTTCCCACCAATACAGGACTTTTGGGAAAATCACTCCCGTATTTTCTAAACAGTTTAGCTTGCAAGATGTTTCAGTTTCAGTAAAACAAGAGCAAAAGAGGAGAAATTTTACGTTTCCAATGTATTCATTTTCTGTCTAATTTACTATTAAGTTAAGTTACTTCACTTGTACTGCTTATCACAACTTCCCATGAGTTCTGTCTAATTGGCTGCTTTAATGGGAAAACACGCTTGCTGTGGATTTGTTTTGCTTTTGTGGGTGACTTTACAGTTCATTGTTTTTGGTTAAAGCCTCAGTTCTGGTTGTCAGTTGAACTGACAGAATTCCAACATGTCAAAACAATACTGCTATGTCTCATCGGGCTGCTGACATGAAGTGGGATTCGCTACTCTATTTCACTTCTTGTCTACTCTTTCGTTTCTTCATTTTTTTTTTGACTGCCCTCTCCTCAGTATTTATTTGTTCAGTGGAATGAAAAATCAAGGTAAAAAAATTCATGATGCATATCTTGGAGGGCGAAAGAATGAAAGAGAAAATGAGGGAAATTGGGACACGATGATTAAAGATGAATCAGGATACAATGATTAAACACTGTGGTTAGCACTGCTGCCTCACAGCGCCAGTGATCCAGGCTCGATTCCTGGCTTGGGTCACTGTCCATGTGGAGGCTGCACATTCTCCTCGTGCCTGCATGGGTTACTTCCAACTGCTCCGGTTTCCTCCCACAGTCTGAAAGATGTGCTGGTTGGGTGCGTTGGCCATGCTAAATTCTCTCGCAGTGTATGCGAATAGGCACCCGAGTGTGGTGTGTCGGGGATTTTCACAGTAACTTCATTGCAATGTTAATGTAAGCCTATTTGTGATACTAATAAATAAATGCAAAAACTTAAACTTAGAGGGAATTGAGATATAGGGCCCGATCTTACCATTTTCATTCTGGGTGCTGAATCTGGATGCAATTCAGATCCGACTGCTGTCAGTGCCTTTTACACACTTAATCTGAAAAATAAAATCACAGGTCTGAACACGAAACACAAAACGATTGGAGCTTTGAACTGTGCATGTGCAGTGAGGGAAAAAAATTTGAAAATCGTGCTGCTGTCGCATGACCCCCCCATGAAAAGCAGGAGCAATGGCTCCCACAGACATCCTAGACACCCCTACAACATAACTTTCCCCCTTATCCACAACCCCCCTCACTACCCAGATCAATTGCAACCCTCTGCTTCTTTCCCTCTCACCGTTCACCTGCAGAGTAGCAGCAGATCCCCCTTCCCTGGCATACATCTGCCTCCTCTCCCCCACCAGAGACCCATCTGGTTTTACTACCCTGCTCTGCGCCTCGCCAGAGATCCATCTGGCCTCCCTCCTCTCACCTCCTCACCAGGGAATGATCAAGCTTCCCTCCCACCCTCCCACCATCCATCAGAAATACACCTGACCCACCTCCTCCTTCTCCCCACCCAGAAAATGAACAGACCTCCCTTCTCCTGACCCCCACCCCCACCAGAGAATGATCTGACACCTATCCCCCCCTCCCTCCTTCCCGCCCACTCCGATCTGAGTCAGAGTGCTCTGAACTTATCTCTTCAGAAGCTGGAGCACTCAGAACAGACCTTTGCTGAGCATGCCTGTTTTATGCTGATTCTGGAAGGGTGAGTGTGATGGTAAAGAGAGAAATGCTGGTAAATTGGGCAGACAGTTCTTTAATTCAATTGAAATGTAGGCAAATGTATTTAAATCGCCATTATGCCCATTTCGGGTGCAATTTGGATCGTGGCCATTTTCAGGCCTTGGGAAAGTGGACATCTACGTGAGCATGGGTGCGGATTGTGTTAATGGCCTCACACCCAACTTTACCAATGGCAAAATTGGGCCCAGAGGGATTAGAGGCAATTTGGAATACAATGATTTGAGGAAAATTGGGATACAGTGGATTGAGGAATTAGATGACACTGCAATGCTTGAGTTTTAAAATTGTGAAGATTACAAAGGAATGGAAAAGTAATGAGATCCAGAGCTGGAGATATGAGAAAAGGACAGGAGATTGTAACATGCATTTTGATTGGTCATGTGGGAAGAAAATGATGTATTTGGAACAGTATTTTAGGGATTTAAAAGAATTTGTTTACTTTGGTTTATCTGAAGAGGAAGAATGTACAGGGTTATGGGGAGAAGGAAGGGAAATAGCTCTAGGAAACAGCTCTTCTGTAGAACCAGTGCTGACACTAATGGGCTGAATGGCCTTATTCTGTGCTGTAACAATTCTGGGATTCTTAGGTTCCATTCATCAAAAAAAGGAAGTTTAGAGATCTAACAATAATGGGGATGCAAAGGATTGCAATAGAGAAGGAGGTTAGAGACAAGAGATGAGAGACAAATCCTCAGTTTGATGGCAACCTTCTTTTCTTATATTCTATCCAAGTGACAAGAATCAGAAAAGTTTTCACAAGTGTGACAATAGTTTGCACATCAGTCACGCAATGTTTTACCTTTTAGCATTCAATGGAATTAAATGATCTACAGAATCCTCCTCAGTTCTGAACATCAGCATATTGTTCATGGGGACTCCATTAACGTTTGAGAACTTTCATTTTTGTACATAGTGATACCTCATCTAATTGCCCCCCACCCAGAACTGACAAAGCTCATCAAACGTATTGACACTCACGTCTTAACATCAGCCACTACTGAGATTCAAACTGCCAACCACGCGTTTTATTTCACCAGAAAAAAAACAATAAAATATTTTACAGGGACATGCTATTTTCATTACTTGGAGACAATTTATCCATGTGAAAAATAAAAATGACAATATGCACATGCAAATTAGCATTTAGCAATTGGTCGTCGTACACATTATCCCAAAATTAATGTCTGTACTAAAATTTCGCAATCATCCGCTTCCATTGAATAAACAGTATATATTCACACTTCACACAGCTAACTAATCACCTCATAAAAGCTTAGTAATCTTTTTCCAAAGGCAATAATTCAATAAAAGCTCGGCATTTTTGCAATGACAGTTTATCACGGTGGAATTCTTGAAGTAGAAAAATAGTTATAAACATGCTGTGAGTAATGGTGATGACACAGTGGAATGTGCTGGAACCGCCAACCTGCTTCATATATAACCTAAATTATTAACGAGACCCAGCACTCATGTTGTAAAACAATATTGGATAGAAAATTAGCAGTTACTTACGGCAGGTCTTTACCTCTATAATTTTTAATGAGGCACCATTGATACCTCTAATCATTTTCTGGTCCATTGTTATGTTCTTGCTTGCAAAGGCCTGAAATTATTCTGGCAAAATAATTCAGGAGATTCTAATATAATGCAAATAGGATTGAAGCCAATAACCTCCAGGTATTCCTTTGGTTATGTGGGAGAGTTTAATAACTCAGATTTACCTGCGGCATTTGTAAGGAATAGTTCTTTTCATGTTTTGGAAGGAGCACCAATATTTGTCACTAGTATTTCTTTTCTTCAGTCCATTAAACTGTGAGGGCAAGTATTACAATTAAAGTGAGTATTAATTTTTAACCATATTACAGCTAAATAACATGCAGGCTTTTAACATTTGGTTTCCTGATAGATTCCTGAAAATGAATTCCCTCAGTCTAGCCAGCTTTCGAACTAATAGCCCCACACATCCTAATTTTGTGTGTGAAATATCAACGTTGCAATAATAAATTAAGAACAGACTTTGTTTTTACCGTATTATTTCTGAAATACAGATGAAATGAATTTAAATTTTAAAAAGATTTTCTTATCTTTCCTTCCCTATTTCACTCTTTTCTTTCCCATTTGCCCTCTTTACCCTCAAAACAACAACTTATATTTATTTAGCACCTGTTAGGAAACAGAGATAGTTAATTTGTAGTTTAGAAATGTAGATTAGAAATGGATCTAGTTTCGTTTTAACCATGGAGACAACAGGTTTGGAGCTATATGTTCACTTGCATTTTTCATGAGGTTTTACAATATTTGAAGTAGTTTTAGGAAAGTTAAAAGAAAAGTAGAAAAAAAGCCAAAATAATCCCAATCACATCAATACATTAAATAGGGGAAAAAAACTTGAGAAACTGGGTTTAGATGGAGTGCTTTGCACAGCCTCACTGGGAACTCACCCATTTTGAGACGAAGTGAGGTGATGGGCGGTTCTGGGTAGACGTCTTCTGCTGGTTAGAATGGGGGTCCCAATCAAAATTGAGAATTTGGAACCTATTTAATTATGTACGGGAGAGTTTGTCTCTAACTCTCTCCTGGTGGGACAGCCATCCAGCCAATCTCAGCTAATGGCTGACGAGTTGTAAGGTCCCAGCACCACATATAAGTAAGCACTCCCTTCAGCCCACGTGCCCTTCTCCAGACTGCACAGGATGCCAGGAACCCAGAGGGAAAAGGCTGGCAGCCTCATGACAGAAAAGTCTGGAAACCTCAAGAAGAAATTTGTTCCTCAATTCAACCACCCCATCTCCCTCTCCAAACCCATCACCAGTGTGGTGTCCTTGCCCATTTTGGGAAACTACCCATAACTTATGCATCCCGTTCCAGTAGACAGCGTAGTATTTCATTGAGCCCCCTCATTTGTGAGCATCCAACGCAGCCTTAATGGGGTTGAGTTTCCTTCCCTTCTGTCTTTCATCTGCATTCTATCGCTCATCTTCTTCATCCATCTACTTCTTGCTATCATGACCTCTTATAATCACTACCCACCCCCATCACCCACTCCTTACACAGCTTTCCTTCCACAATGTCCCCCTTTGTTTTTGTCAGGTCACCACAATGCACTCCCACTCCACACACCATACGCTGGTCAAACTTCAAATTGCATGAGTCCCACAACACAGTACTGTTCAGATTGTCCCTGTGTGTGGCACAGGTCTGGGACATGACCCCTGTACTCCCCAACCCCAGATGCTGTACTGATCTGACTTGGTGACACACAGGGTCCAGCAGCGCACTGCTATCTATGTAGGTCAGTTTGGCATGGCAATGGAAGCAGGAACTGGTTTGCTCTGGTAGAGTGCTGAACAGTACATCAGGAGCAGCATAGGACAACAGCAGGTTTGCACTCAACTTGAGGTCTCAGATGAACTGAGGGTCATCTTGTGCATGCCAGCCTTTATCAATCAGGTTTGATACCAATATAGTTTTGATGAGACGCAAGATTGGAAAGCCTGACAGGACAGCGGTAGGCAGCTGTTTTAATAAGCATGCATGAGATGCAAATTAATGCAAATGAAATTCATGCCACCCACCAACAGGAAGATAAAACTGCCGTTAACTCACCATGAGACTTGCAATGTAATTTTACACTGACAAGTTTCTAACCTCTTGGCTCCCATCAGGTTCTCTATGCCCACCCATCACCAAAACCTTCACAGGGGGGTTGAGAAAATTCAGCCCATTGATTCCATCTGCCTCCCCAGACATTCCCCAGGTGCCAAATTAGACTGCTCACAACCTCACTCAAAGCTTAGTTCCTGACCTACATACTCTGCCTTATAAATACT
Organism: Sphyrna mokarran; assembly: GCA_024679065.1. Classification (NCBI taxonomy): domain Eukaryota; kingdom Metazoa; phylum Chordata; class Chondrichthyes; order Carcharhiniformes; family Carcharhinidae; genus Sphyrna; species Sphyrna mokarran. The sequence goes on along the minus strand of JAGIQG010000023.1, from coordinate 23,544,600 downwards.
GCCTACATATCACCACCTATCTAGCTAGCACAGATGGTTTCCCCCAATAGTTTATTACAGAATGCAAAATAAAACCATTGCCATGGTGTACACACATTAGTCCATGCTAATCTCCTTGGCAAATCAAATAAATTAAATCAAATAAACTGAGCGACAAAATAAAAAGGAATCCCCCCCCCAAAAAAAAGAAAAGCACTCTCTGAAACAAAAGACAAAGCAGAAAGAAAATACCAGTCCATATCTGGAATCAGTCTGGGCCTGCCTTATAAAAGGCTTAGGTAATGAATTCCAGTCAGCCAGGCCACTACCTGTTACCAGGGGAACTCACACGCAACAAGCCCTATAAAGAGATCAATCAGTGATTCCCCATGGACCTGATGGGAGGTGATTTCAGTATGCTTTCTTGTTGAAGTGCGGAAGACATCCTGGGAAGCATTTAGTCAAGTAAGAAATATGCTCAAGTCGACTTGAAAAATAGGCATTCAAGAAGGCATTTTTTCAATTGGACACATACCATTTACAATGCCAGAAACTCTTGGTGACTTATTCTCCTGAAGGAGGTGAGTAACTACAAGCAAATCTTCAACAGAGCAAATCTGGAATGTCTTCTGGATGCAGAAGTTAATTGAGCAAAAGCCCTGCAATACTAATCTATTTTTCCAATCTGCCCAACTGTTTTTAATAAATGGCAATCTCTTGACAGGATCCATAGTGCTGTATGGACTATAGAGCATCAATTTCTACACATATCCAGATAATTTTCAATCCTTTGTGTGAGTAGATATGAATTCAGCTTTGATGGAGGAATTAATCAACATAACTTTTTTTTGTTTTGACATGTGTCTGTGCCATCATTTACTGTAAGAAAATAAATCCAATCTCTAATCTTGCATTTGATGTGCTGATGTTTTATTCATGATCCCTAGATCTCGTGATTATAGTGGAAGCTAGAACGATAGCGGTCAAAATTGGACAGGGCTTGATACTGAGTGCATGGAGTGTGATGCAGAATCACCCTGTGCTTGTTGCTTCCAGCATGCCTTCATACTGCCTATTAATTTATTTTATTGTAGCAGCAGCTAGCAGTAAATGGGTTGTTGAGTGCTTGCATACCTAAGCAGAAGTGCAAAATCGGGAGAGGGCAAGTTAAAATAACTTGCACTATTTAAATTCAGGCTGCATCTCTTAAAGGGAAGGCACATTGTAAGTGTAGCACATGCCAGAAGACATACTAAAGTATAGGGGACACACAGTAATAGCTGACAACGGGACAGAACAGTCTCCGAGATTTTCTGATTGCATTGGAGGCCTTGGTGCAAGAGATAGGGAAAAGAACAGTTATGATCTATTCATGAGGACCCACAAGTCAAACATTCAGAAAGCAGTGGGACAACTGTTAAAAGTTTATTTATTACTGTCACAAGGAGGCTTATATTAACATTGCAAACAAATTACTGGGAAAATCCCCTTGTTGAAACACTCCAGCAGCCGTTCAGGTACATTGAGGACAATTTAGCATAGCCAATGCACATAACCAGTACATCTTTCAGACCATGGGAGGAAGCTGGAGAAAACACATGCAGACATGGGGAGAATATGCAGAATCCACACAGACAGTCCCTAAGCTAGGAATTGAACCCAGATCCCTGGAGCTGTGAGGCAGCAGTTGTTGCCGCTGTGCTATTATAGTGGTTAGTGGTAGGCATCTAGCCAAGAAGATCTCAATTCAGCGTCACAAAATGTTAATTCCCACAATGGGTCAGAATCAGTAAATGTATCACCAAATATCAGATCCCATTGGTTTCAGCATCAACCTCACACATTGCACAATGCACAGCCATCTTTTCACTAACAGACCAACAATCTCCGTTAATCACAACTCATACCCAATGTTCAAAACTTCACCTCAGCCTCACACAGTTACCATTGCTGCCTGCCATACAGACATTCAGCCAGAAAACAGCACATCACCCAAACAAGTTGCACCACGTTCATTGTTACAATTCCCTCTCTCTTGTAAGACAAGTAGATGCATGACCACAGGCAGCAGAAGTTAAGCTGAGGAGGACTTCTCTCATTTTCAAATGGTATGTGCAGTGCTTCTTTTAAGGCAACATTGGAATAAAAATTATTTTAATGAATAAATATGTAGTATATTGTACTTAATATGTAATTTATACAATGCATAATATAAAAATAGTATCTTGTATATAGCATATTGGCCACAATTCTCTGACCATCCACGCTGGCTGGATTCTCCAGTCCTGCCGGCAGTATATCCCCACCCAGGGATTTCCGGCTAGTGTGGGGTGATGTCAATAGGAATTTCCATTGACAGCAGTAGGACCAGAGAATCCCTGGGAGGCTGGAGAATCTTGCCCATATGGATTAAAACAGGCTCTGAAGCAAAATCATTTTCTCAGCAAATAGAAAATTAAATTTCTCAGGCTTCACTCATCAACTGCATGTTTCAGCACTGAAAACTTCTTAGAATGCATACTTAATTAAAGCTTTCCCTATAATTTACTAGCTAATATATAATTTTCCCACCACCAAGCATTTATTTTCAGCAATTTCTAACCGACTCTAATTCAGTAGTGCAATGAGAACTTCAAAAATTAATTGAAAATCAGTCAGAGATAGATATCTGGTTATCTTCTTACTCGGTAATAGTCTTCCATATCTATCAAAAGTGAATGAGAAATCAGTCAAAGATTCCCTGATATATATCCATTAATTTCAAACAATGTAAAAGATTGCTAATGAGTTATGAACCGTCAGAAAATTGCTTATTTGAAATTGCTCCCACTGCTCTTAAATAATTTCTCATTTTTGTTTCTATTGACCAGAAGGATTCTCATAGAATCTAATCAGACAGACAAGTGCGGGGTTGCTGGTCAGCTGAAGATATGAATCGTATTACAATATATTCACCAAGTGAATTGTCAAGAGACACACCAGCTGCAAGAAAGGTTGCCTTAAGTATCTCGGTTACCTGGATGCAAGAGCCTACATTGGAAAAAAGTCCAAATCTAATTCCATTTTTCATGGCATTTTGACAAATTAGAGCAGACATTGAATTTGACAAACATGATCAAGGCCTTTGTTAAATCATAAAATATTACACAAAGTCATCTAACTGATCATCTAGAGAAGGATTGCTGTACCAACTAATCCAAAGGTGAACTTGTGATGCTTACACATAACATGAAAGGAAGCTTCTGAATCCATTCTACCTGTATCAGTTTTACTAAGTATATATCTACCCATCTCAACCCCTTCCATTAGGATCTGAACAGATGTTACTACTGTACAGGATGGAGCCAGAATGGAATGCTGACTCAAAGGACTATAACTTTACTTTTCTGTAGAAAACACAGGAGAATAAAGTCACAAGAATGTCAACTAGTTTTTCACCACAAAAAAATGATTAAATATGAAAAGTTTCTTGATACCTTGATACAATATTCTTTCAGTACCACTCATCTTCATAAATGTTCACAGATGTAAAGGATGACACAGGTTACAAAATATATCTTATGCCATGATGTTTGCAGTAAACATGCAGGCTGGGATTCTCCAAAAAAAAAATTCTAAGTGCCAACTTTATGCAAAAATTGGAGTTTTTAAGTGGGAGTTTCAAAATGAACCTCCAAGTAAGTAGGATTCCTAACTATCAGTATTGTAAGTATATTTGTAGTTTGGGAATAGGGTAAATATAACAGTGAGAACAAATATTTGTTATATGCCACTGATATCATTAGTAAGGCAAGATCCTGCAGTATTTGGGAAGTTACCTGGAATAAAAGATTGTCAGAGCTACACTTTATTAAAACATTCTAATCAATCCATGTCCCACTATGACTAACTATAATTTTGAAGCATGCAACACACTAGTGCTTCTCACTGAAGCCAGGTATTGTATGGTGTAGCTAGTCTGATTGGAACACAAGCCCAAAAGCCTTTTTAGAATGACATAGTGCCATGGAATAACTTCTTCACACTCACTCACCACAGCAGCGACAAAGAGACAGAGAAAAAAGCTTAATTTGGATTTGGGGAAATAGCTCTTGATGCCAGGAAAGAAAAAGCTCCAAAAGGGATGTGTCAGAATTTTGCATTTGGGGGTTGGGAATACAATTGATCCAGCTGAACATAAAATTTGGTCAAATGAAATTGGGTGTGCTTCTTGATGTCATTTCTCATGCTCACAATTTTGAGGTTGGCAGCGTACATATGAATTGGATGCACACCTGCAGACAATTAAATGGCCAATTAAGGTCATTACCAAGCTAGTAGTCAACAATTTTACGCTGCTTGTGTGTTTTTTAGCTCATCACATGGACAGAACTGGTGGGCACTAATAATGTTTTTTTTCATTTCCTCAAAAAGCCTTCAGAGCAGCAGCACTTTCTCTGTCATTGCGAGTTTGTCACTATGTGAATGCAGAGTTGTCCCTGAATTTCTTTGTAATTCTTTAGCTTTTTCAGCCTGCTTTTTATCATTTCAAGACTTGATCATTCTGGGAAGTCTTCTCTGAGGATTAGAGGATAGCAATCCCTCATTTGCGAGGCACTGGTCCGGTTTGAGGGCTGGAAAATCCTGCCCATAACTTCTGTTCTATCTCTCCTCAGTCTCAGCTCTCGAAGATGGAGTGAGGTCATTACCCACCTCTTTTAAGGTATAGCCTCATCACTCGGGAACCATTCATCCAATTGTGCAGGAGTCACAAACAGCCTTGGTATCTGTGAGTGCCGCAAGATGTAATCATCACGTGCTTACATGAAAGGGGTATTCTGCTGATGGGATCTTCTCTGAAAAGGTAGGGAGGCCTAGGAGGGAGAAAAAGCCAGGTGAGTGCAGACAGCATCCCACGCAGAGACATGTAAGAGGGAAAGCAATGGGCTCAGTTGGTGCAGGGTCAGCAGAAAGGCCAAAATGGGATGGTACATCACATTACCCAGTGGCTATACAAACAATGCTCCAAATGCATTCATATCTGACATTTTGTGCTTCAAAAGGCTACGCCTCTTCAGAGACTCTGTGACAGCAATAGGTGATATGATAATTGCCTCCAATTGTTGGCTTGTAGCTTTGAAAGTTCAGTGGGTTGGGAAACATCCCTCCATCAACCATACACAGTTGTGTTGAGCTTGTGACTGATGCCATCTTTACTTACATCTGTATGGTCATCCACTACCAGACAGGGTAAAGCCAGCCAGAGAGAAAGAATGAGACTTTACTGAAATGGATGGGTTCTCCCACATCCAGGGTCAAATGGATTGCATTCATTTCGCCATTAAGACACCAGCAGTTAAATTTGAAGCTCCCGAAAACAGGAAGCGTTCCACTCAATAATTGTAAAGATTATCTGTGACTACCAGATGCAGATTCTCCAGGTTTGTGCCCATTACCCTGGGGCTCACATGATGCCTACATCTTGTGGCACTCACAGTTACCAAGGCTGTCTGTGGCTCCTGCACGATTGGATGCATTGTTCCTGAGTGACAAGGCTATCTCTTAAAGAAGTGGCTGATGACCCCATTCCAACATTCAAGAACTGAGGCCGAGGAGAGACAGAACAAAAGTTATGGGCAGGATTTTCCAGATGCACCGGCCCCCAAATCAGAAAATCCCACCCGAGGTCAACAGACCTTTGCATGGTCAGACCCCTGCCAGTTACAATTCCCATGGCAAGCAGGACAGAAATATTCCCTCAGTGTCTCCACAAGTATAATGGAGGTAGTGAACAATAGAATGGAAGTACAGCAAAAGGAGGAAATTGCTGCCTCCTTTACACAATGACTAGAATGTACCGATGGATTTCCAGGAATGTTATCTTTTATTGTAAAGGTATTGAGTATAAAATTAGGGAGCTTATGCTTAGTTGTATAGGAAATTGATGAGACCAAATCTGTAGTATTGTGTTCAATATTGGTTCCTTATTTAAGGAAAATGGACATGTAAACATAAAGGACTAATATCAGGAATGGCTGAGTGCTCTTCTGAGGAAATACTCATAGAATCTTGTAGTGCAGAAAGAGGCCCTTCGGCCCATCAAGTCTGCACCGACCACAATCCCATCAAGGCCATATCCCCATACCCCAATATATTTTAACTGCTAATCCCTTTAATCTATGCATCTCAGGACACTGAGGGGCAATTTTAGCATGGCCAATCAACTTAACCCGCACATCTTTGGATTAAGGGAGGAAACCGGAGCGCCAGAGAAAATCCACACAGACACGAAGAGAATGACTGGAGCGCCAGAGGAAATCCACACAGACAATGACCTCAGCCAGGAATCGAACCCAGGTACCTGGAGCTGTGAAGCAGTAGTGCTAACCACTATGCTACTGTGCTGCCCAAATATTATGGATGCTTTTTGTATCCACTAGAGTTTAGAAAGTAAGAGGTGACACAGGGACCTTTATAGGTTGGATGTGAAGAGGTTGTTTCCTCTTGCTGGAGAATCTTGAACTAGGGGTCACTTTTTAATAGTAATGGTCATTTATTTAAAATGGAGGTGAGGAGAAATACTTTCCCTCAGAAGTTCATGCATCTCTGGAACTCTCTTCCTCAAAAGACAGTAGAGGGAGAGCTTTTTTAAAGGCAGTAGAGGCAAAGCTAGATAGATTCTTAATTAACAAGGGCTGAACAGTGGTAGGCAGGAAAGGTGGAGTTGAGGTTACAATCAGATCAGCCATGATCCTATTAAATGATGGGCCAGGCTCAAGGGGCCGAGTGGCCTATGCCTTCTCCTAATTCATACGTCTATATGTTACTTTCAATTTGCTCTTTAGATCCCCAAACTGTTTCTGAGAATTTTTCTTCTGTATTTGCTCTTTCAGACTGCGTATCTCATCTTTCATGTTCTTTGAATTGGATCAAAGTTCAAGAATTTCATCAGTTTTATTTGTTAATTCTACATTGAACCAACTGTCTAATTCATCAGCAATTCCTTTTCCTGTTCCAGGGTTGACCTCATGCTGTTCGTGTTAGCTTGACACTCAGAGCTTTTCCTTTTGCCAATTCCTCTGTGTGCCTTCAAGCTCACATTATGTAATTTTACTGCTCCTAATTACTTCTGAGGCTTTTCATGCTCCTTTGTGGGAACTTTCACTTTCAATTGCAATTGTTCAACTTTTTCTTGACCTATGTTCTTGATTTTCACTTCAGCCATTTCATTTTTTTAACAACTCATTTGTTCTCAGTACATGTGAGTCAACCACGGTTTTTACTTTTAGTTCCTTGAGCTTCAACATAGGATTTACGGTTTCCGATCTGATTTCTGACTTTTCTTTCGCTGCCTGTGGCTGTTTGTCCTTGTCCTTCACTTTGGTTTCACAGTTGGCCAGATCTGCTTCTGACAAATTTATAACTGGCTTCAGTTCTTTAATCATGCTGCTCGTGGCTTTATTATCCACTGGCAACTTAGAAAGTTCGACAGACTTTCCTGTCAATTCCTCCTCTTTTCCATTCAACTGGTTCCTTAGCTGTTTAGTGTTTTTCTTGTACTTCTTGACTTCCTCCTGCAATGTAAACATTCTGAGTCTTCCCTGTCAACTGGTTCTTGAGTTCATTCTGAGTGATATTAAATTCATTTTGTTTCACTTCAGAAATTTTCAGAGGAACAAACATTGACCGAAGGTTCCTTGTTGCCTATGATGGTCCATCAACATGCTCTCCTTTTATTTGTGGTGCTCAGTTGCTTCATTCTCAGCTTCCTTGCAACGCAACACAGTCCATGCCTGTTTCCTTTTTCTGCTATACTTCCATTCCACTGTTCAGTATACACGTAATTTCTTCATGCTGCTTCTACAGGATTATGTACTTTCTTTGCATTTTATGTTGAAAGAAGATCAGCTGTTCTTTCAACTGTTTATTTACTTGTTAATCTCTTGCCAACTCATGATATTCTTCAGTGCATCATTTTGTCATTACTGCTGGTTCCAATGCAACTTTTTTTCTGAAGTAGTATTCAACTTTTTTAAAGCTCATTTTTTCCCAAGACCTATGTATTGATTCTTCAAAGAGTCTTTTAAGGCAGCAACTTTCCTGCCTGTTGTTGAGCCTGGCTGTACTTCTGGTTGAGTGCTTCCACCTCCATGTTGGCATGAATGTTTTCCCTGGGGAAAAGCTTGATTTTCTTTTCCAGACAATAGACGTGATTCTGAACCCATGTTCACTGTATGTGATCTCACTTGAAGAGATACGCACTGGTTTTCAGTCAGAACTTGACACCCTGACAAACACTGATAAAATCCTGCCCTCTGTTTCTTTCACTTTACATCAGATAGCTTTTCTTCATTCACAGCCACCTGCTTGCTCTGCTACCTGCTGTGGCAGTTTGGATACTGCATTGGCACATTCAAAACTCTGCACTTTTAAGCCTTCTAGCTGCTTCACAGCCTCTTCTGTCAGCTGCATTAAAATTTCAGCTTATGCACTTAATTATATTGACAAGGTCTATAATCATATGCTTTGCTTGTGTCGGTATTGTTTCCTTCTCTGGGGTCTCTTTGTTCCTTTGGTGCTTTAGAGGGGCATTCAACACTGTTTATTAAGGTCTGCACTCTTCACAACATGGAATTTAAAATATTTGTCAAAGACATTTAATATCTCACTAAATGTGCCTGAGTATTCAGCTGTTTTAGGATTACTTCTTTCACAAACATACCAAGTATAAAAATATACTGAGTGGTACTTCTTCTGATTTATCACCTAATCTGGATGCGCTCCTATAATCTAAAAAAACTTTTCTCCTCGATGCTGAATTTTGGATGTGATTTGGGTGGCACAATGGCACAGAGGTGGCATTGCTGCTTTCCATTGCCAGGGCCCCAGGTTTGATCCTGGCCTTGTGTGAAAGCTTGCTGTGCCAGCCTTGCTGTGCCAGCCTTGCAGTGCCAGCATGGGTTTCTTCTGGGTGCTCCAGTTTTATCTCACACTCTAAAGATGTGCAGATTAGATGGATTGGCCGTGCTAAATTGGCCCTTACTGTCAGGGGGATTAACAAAGTAAACACATGGGGTTTCGGGGATAGGATTGTTGTTGTTGTAGGCTCGATGGGCCAGACATGCTCTTTCTGCATGATAGGGTGTCTCTGATATTCTAGGGCTTTTATATCACAAATGAATGAGCTAAAATTACCAACAATTTTTAGATAATTTTTCAAAATGAGGCTTAAGCAATGCCCTATACACAGACAGTATTATATTGCTTTTTCAGTGTTTAATCATCCTGGTAATACATCTTAGGAGAATTGTTTTCACAGTCACCTCAGACTGCAATTTGTGGATCTTCAAGGATTCATGCAGTGCTACAACCAAGTCTTCCTCCCACTCAGCATCCTTGAATCTTAGACATGCTCGGAGTTCCTCTATCCACATACATAGGGTTATATTTGTCTGTATTAAAATACAACTCACAGACACGCTTTAAATTTTTTTATCTCATTCAAATCTGCTTGTAATTCATTTTTTGGGTTCTTACATGCATACATATTTTTACATACTCACAGGCTTTCAGCAGTTGTCCTGATGCTGTCATCCAATCATTATTCAGTAATGAAGATAGATTGGAAAAATTGGGATGCTTTCCCTCGGAGGAAGGAATGGTGAGAGGAGATTTGATAGAAGTGTTAAAATCGCGAGGAGCCTGGACAGGTAGATAGGGCAAAGCTGTTCCCATTGGTGGGACGATCAAGAATGAGTGGTGCAATGGTTACTGCTACCGGGTCACTGTCAGGCCTCGGGTCACTATCTGTGTGGAGTTTGCATGTTATCCCCATGTCTGTATGGGTTTCCTCTGCGTGCTTTGGTTTTCTCCCACAATCTGAAAGATGTGTGGGTTAGGCTGATTAGCAAGCTAAATTCCCCTACTGTCGGGGTAACCATGACAGGGATAGAATCTGGGTGGGATTGTTGTTGATGGGCCAAATGGCTTCTTTCTTCACTATGAGGATTCTATGATTCAATTCTAATTCAATGAGTGGGCACAGATTTAAGGCAATTGGAAAAGATCTAAAGGCAGTATGAGAAGAAACTTCTTTTTTGACAAGGTGAGAGATTAGGATCTGGAATTAACTATCTGAGGATGTGATAGAAGCAAGTTCAACCACAATGTCCAGGGTTATAGGAAGAAAACAGGAGAAGGGCTTTCGGTTAGATACTCAGTGAGTTAGTGCAGATACAATGAGTCAAATGGCCCCCTTCAGTATTGTAACAAAAGGCAATGAACATAGATGGTCATTTTGGGTACTAATGCGATATAGGGATAGGTGGAATTGAGATTGAAGATCATATTGAATGGCAGAGTAGGTTTGAAAATTTGATTTACCTACTCTTGCTCCTATTCCTTATGTCGGCATGATCCTAACAGTCAAGCCCAAACAAATACATGACCATTAATATTCGCATAATGTCTATGAGTATGCAACTAAACTAAAATAATCTGTTAATCCCACAAAAGATTCTACTTTATTTAGCAGTCTAAAACAAATGATAGAAACCTGCAGCACAGAAGGAGAATTTTCAGTGCACTGTACTTGTCCTAGCTCTTCAGAAATGCAGTCATTCTTCATTATGCATTCATGAGATCTGGGCATCACTGGCTTTCCCAACATTTGTATTGCCCATCCATAATTGCCCTTGAATTGAATGACTTTCTAGGGTATTTTTAACTTTCAACCACATTGTTGTGGATCTGGAGTCATGTGTAGGCCAGAACAGGTAAGTACAGCAAATTTCCTTCCTTAAAGGACATTAGTGAACCAGATGGGTTTTGACGACAATGTTTTCATGATCATTCGACTTTCAATTTTCCAGATTTTTAATGAATGCAAATTCCACCATGTGCCATGATTACTAGTCCAATGACAATGCCACTGTGCCACCACTTTGCCTCATATACCTTGTAAGTTCCTTACCCGCAAGTACTCATCCAACTCCCTTCTAAAATTATTGATGGAATAATATTCCATCACATTTTCAGGTAGACAGCTCTTGAGTGAAATTCTTGAATTAAGAAAGGATCTCATCTTCTTTTCAACCTTTCTGCTCTAATCGTTCACAGTATTTATGTGGTTGAACTTCTGGGGTTAGTGGCAATCTTCAGATTCTTAATGGTGAAGTATTCGATGACAGGTATGAAGTAGGGTTGGTTGTACTCTCCCATGTTAGAAATAATTATTGCTAAATAACAATTGTTACAATTGACACAATCGTTGCATTTGCAAACATTAGTATTGGACATACTGTTAAATCTAATTATTGTCATTCCTTCACAGCTGCTGGGTCAAAATCCTGGAATTCCCTCCCAAATGGAATTGTGGATCAACTCACGGCATGTGGACTGCAGTGTTTCAAATGGCAGCTCACTACCACTTTCTCAAGGCAACTAGGGATGGGCAACAAATGTTGGCCAGCCAGCATTGCCCATATCCCATAACTGAATAAAAAATGCAGTTGAGCCACAAGAATCAGGAAGATAATTGTTGGGAGGGGAGGAGAGCTATATTTTACTGATTCCTGCCAACAAATTTTGCTCACAGCAAGAGAACAAGATGAAATCAAAATTCCAGTACTTTGACATTCTATTATGATATACTATTGGGAGAGATAGTGGGAGGAATTTCCAGGATCTTGATCCATTTGTTCCATCGAGTATGCCCTTTTTTATTTTGAAGAGTAGTTAGTCCCATTCCTCCATGTTTTCTCAGGTTGTGACAGTTTTATCTTCTAAAACTGTTTATCTAATTTTGAAGACTACATTACTCAGCGAATTATGGATCCATAATCAGAATTTTAACCTCTTCTTTCAGTATTCCTGTACCCTGGTTCACCTTGTGTATTCAAGCTTCCACATAATCTCTCAGATACCTAGCTTCATCAACGGAACACCATTGCTTCACAGACCAGATTAAAGTGTCACCAACTTTTTGATTACTTTGAATATGTGACTACTAGCGAGCCAATGCCTCAAGGGCTGTCCTTTGCAGCACTCTCTTTAACTGGGTGCCTCTCTTCACTTCTTATTTTAATGTCCCTTGATTTCATAGTCTTTCTGGGACTTTCCTATCTCCCATTCCATAGTTCCTGGAACTTCCTGTGTTTTAGATTGGGACTGGCTTTCAATCCCTGCACACTTTCCTGCGTGTTCCAGCAATTTCTGTGAGATGCTTGTTACCTCTGAGTTACCTGGTTCCAAATTGAAACTCAAGTGCTATCAGTGTGGGTGTCTGTTTGCTAAATCATAGCTTAGTTTTTTGTTTTAAAAAAGCCTTGTGATTGCTTTTACATTCTAAAACCTTTATTACAATGTAGGCAAAAGCTAAAGTGAAACTAAGCCTACAAACTGGCAGACATCTTTATTTAACATGAAGCTAAATTGAAGTTTTAATCTTTTCTTAGCACGTAAATACAGAAACACAAATTAAGCTTGCTTAGATATATCCTTATTCCTAATACACAAAATACAAATATAATCTACCACAAAGTGCAGTGGATGCTGGGACAGTATGTAAATTTAAGGAGGAGTTAAACAGATTTTTAATTGGTAATGGGTTGAAGGATTATGGGGAGAAGGCAGAAAAATGGGGATGAGGAGCATATCAGCCATGATCGAATGGTGGGGCAGATCTGATGGGTCGAATGGCCCAATTCTACTCCTATATTTTATGAATTTAGGAACTACAAACATATAAGTTACTTAAGCTTTCTTTATTCCCTAACACTATCTAAACCCTTCTACAAGTTAAAAGATTGGAATTCTGGAATAAATAAATAACCAATTTCTCCCAGTTTTATGCGTTCGCCCAAGGAATTAAATCTGCATATATGGCAGTATAAAAAAATACAATTTTAGAAAAATAATCTGGGACTTTACAACAGCATTAGATGAAGATAATTTGGGGATGATATCACTCCAGCAGCTGGAGCATAGTGAGTTGTTAATTTGATTCATTCAGAGAAACTATTAACGCATATTTTTAGAAGTGAGAATTTAAACTGCTAAAGAATGCAATGTACTCTGTAAAATGCTAATGCTAATTTTAGCAGATCAGCAATGAGTTAAAAGCCATCTGAACACACCAGGCTGTCATGAATTATATACTTGGCATTGTTCTTTCAGCACCCATTATCAATGGGATTATTTTGAATTGAATCAATTTGACTTAATATCTGCCCATGCAGGCAAAACAACTTTTATCTGTTCCTGAGTTATCAGGGCAAACAAATTGTCTCACAATTTGACAAAAAGTAATGGTGAATTCAAGATGCATGCTCTTACCAGTGTGTAAAAATTCTGGAAATGTTGGTGAGAAAGAGGTGTGTCACAAGTTGCTGGATAAGTTGCACTGCTCCGCCAACAACTTTGCAAAATTAGTAGCCCAACACCAATGTCGCCACAAATATCAAGAAATTGTTGAATTCACACTATAAGGACAAATGAAACCTGCCACAGAAATAATCGATTGCTAGCTCATAGTATAATGATCCTGCTAATTGGGTGATCAATGGTCCCAACGTGTCTCAAACTTGGCGGCCTGAAGCAATTGGAACTTGTAGAGCCTCATAGAATCATAGAATCCCTACAGTGCAGAAAGAAGCCATTTGGCCCATAGAGTGTGCATCGAGCACAATCCCATTCAGGCCCTATCCCTATAATCCCACATATTTATCCTAACCCCTGACTAAGGGGCAACTTTGCATGGCCAATGCACCTAATCCATACATCTTTGGACTGTGGGAAGAAACCAGAACACCCGGAGGAAACTCACGCAAACATGGGGAGAATGTGCAAACTCCACTCAGACAATAACCCAAGCGAGGTATTGAATCCTGGTCTGCGAAGTAGCAGTACTAACTGTGCCACTGTGCCACCCCGTGAAGTTAGTAAATTGTTTTAATATTCTCATCTTTGATTTCAAATCTCTCCATGGTTCTCTCCCCTCATTCCTCTTAATCTCTACAGTCTTCCAACTCTCCAAGAAACCTACTTCCTTCCAATTCTTTTGAGTATCCTGATTTTAATCATGCCACTATTAATCTGACCTTCAGCTGACAAGGCCCAAAGATCTGGAATTCCTCTCGGAATATCTCACTTTGCTCCCTCTTTTTCTTTCTTTAAAGTGCTGTTGATCCTTATCTCTAACCAAAGGTCATCAATCTAATATCTGTTTATATGGCTCAGTGTCAAATTTTGTTAAATATTACTTCCATGAAGCATCTTGGGACGTTTCTCTACATTAAAAGCAGTATATAAATTTTCATTGTTGTTAATTTTGCTTTTAGTTCTGCTTTTTATTTAATTTTTTTGACTTTTATTTTACTTTTTCTTTCTGCCTCTCTGCTCTCTCAGTTTAATATTTCTTTCCCTCTCCTTATTCTTCTTTCTGTACCTAATTTGACTCATTTCTTCCTTTAACATTTGCTCTGTTTCTTCCTCCATCTTTAAAATTTGATTGATTAAAAAGCTTATGGTCCATTAGTCCTGACATTCATCAATGTCCCAGTTGCACCATTGATTGCAATCAAATTTTCAACAATTTACCATTGTGAAGATACTGTGCCTTAAAGAAATGTATCTGTGTCATGCTTCTTACGCAAGATTTGTTTTAGTAGTCAGTTGTATTATTCGCGCTGCTTTGTTTGTAGTCAGCATCCTACATGTTGTTACTGCAATTGCATAACTGCTTTTTGCTAAAATGTGTGTTTCAATTCTGGCGAATGCTGTTATTTTAGTGCTTTCCCCTGGGTTTTTTCAGAGTCGGGCTTGATTAGATTTATTGACATGAAAAGTCATGTGACTGGGCAGGATTAGAAGCACAGAGAGAAAAACAAGCTCAGTTGCTGCTTGGGAACTGTAGAGATAACTGTCTCTTTCTCTCTCTGAAGTTTGGAAACTGGGATCTGCCAGAAAATATAACTCTTTTCCTGAAGTTCTGCTGTTTCAAGTTAGAACTTCCTCCAGTGACTGCTATATGGGAGTCAGAAGACAGGTACCTGTCCAGAGGTGTTAAAAGGCTGGAAATCTAGCATCTATGAGAGCACATCTGTTTATGGTGCTGATTGATTCTGAAAAAGGATTTATGTCTGTGGGGATATTGCATAAATTGGAACAATTAGCTAGTTAGGGAAAAATTACACCTTGTCATATCTGAGTATCTCAATTGGTAAAAAAAATTATGCTAATTCCTTTTGTTGTACTTTAACTGTGTTCTTAAATAAAGTTTGTTTTGATAAAAGTTTGCAAGCAGGTCAACAGAATCACATCTGGAGTGAAATACCTTATGCTTGCAGTAATGCCAAAATCAAATAAAGTTGGGGAATAGGCTAACTTCATAAAATACCTTGGTCTGGCCCCTAACACCATGCAAAATAATTGGGGCTAAAGGGTGAAGAGGGGGAAAAGAACATGAGCAACTTTTTTTTTTGCTCTCCATAGATTCTGCCTGACCTGTCAACTCTTTCCAACATTTACTGTTTTCATTTAAGAATCTATTACCTGTTTGATTTTAAAGGTTGTCTTATCTGGCAATTGATGGTTTGAATGGTTTTATTAGTGTAAAAATGTAATGCTGTAGAAATCTTCACAATTACAGAATGGACAAAGTTGTGACCAATTAGTTGATTGCAATGGCCCAAAGCAGAAAGTATAATATTGTTGACAGCCTCTCTATTGAAGAGAAGGTGATGAAAAAGGCTTCCCTTGGTGCTGAGCAGATAGGTTGGCTCTCTAAATGCAGGCCTGGCACAGACAGAGAGGTTTTTCACACCTACTCTCCAGATAGATTGGATCGCCAGAGCACATTCCCAGGAAAATCTTCCGAACACCTCAGATATTATTCCACCTGCAGGTGCAGAGCTTTTGTGAACTTGTCTGTAAATCACAGCAAAAAAGAACCACAAAGGAGTTCTCCTGCTGAGCACTTTGCTTGCTGCAAGTTGTTTGGCATCAACAATACTCCGAGGAAGTGTACCTAATAAACAATATGCAAAAATAGTGCCATCCATAGGAAAAACAATTAAAGCCAGATGCAGAGTGTAAGTAAGTATAAATGTCCTTCCCAAAGAAAAATCCCCACATCTTTTGAGCAAACTTGGGAAATGTTATGCTAAACTGTAGACCTGCCTGCTCTCTGAGGTGGGTGTAAAGATGGCTTGGCATTATTTCTAAGAGAAATAGGGGACTTCTCTCTGATGTTGTGGACAATATTTATACCACAACAACATCATCATGAAAGCAGATATCCAATTATTTATCACAATGCAGCTTGTGGCACCTTGTGTGCACAAACTGGCCACATACTTCTCATGTTATGACAGTGATGATACTTCAAGTGTACTGAATAGCTATAAAGAGATTTGAGAGATATTCTCAGGTCATGAAAGACACTGAAGACATTGTGGGACCGGTTCTCCCATCCCAATGTGCATGCCTTTTGGTGCATCGGGATGGGAGAATCCTGTGTTGGCCATTTTACGGGGTTTGCGCTTGCTATTCCAAATCTCCCAGAGCCAGAGAACAAGCACAGTCAGGACTGCACAGGAAACCGGCAAGAAGAGAGTAAGTCCGTTAAATCATATTAATACATTTTAAATCTATTATCGGGCCTGGAGTGGAATTCTCTGAACCCGATAGTATCTCCCACCCTGCCAGGAATATTTCACTCTGGCGGAGATTAGACTAGCTCCTGACTTGCAGGGAATTGGCCACTGGACTGAAGGGGCAGGAATCAGGCACCCCCCCCAGGGATTGGGTGGAGGGGGTTGGTGCCCCCTTGGACATTAGGCAGTACCAAGAGGGTGTGAACAAAGAGATATGGCCTTAGTAGAGGGGCTGGGCCAAGGGGCAAAGGGGGTGATGCCTGTGGCTGGGATCAAGAGGGTGCATCTTTTGTGGGCAGGGCTTGAGGGCGATCACTGGGCATCCTGCTGCCACTCTGCATTGGACTTAGCCGGGATTGGAAGGGCCCAGCGATTGGGGCAGGCTGTAGTGGGAGGGCAGTGGGGGTCTGCCCGGGGGTCTATCTCCTGCAGCTGGAGTGGGAGTTAACAGGAGGGGTTTTGCCAGGGTGAGGGCATGGCGGAATTGCCACTGCTGGAGAGAGATGGCTGGGGATTAGGGCACTCCAGGACAGGGGGGCAGGGGGCAATTGGGCTAGGCTAGGAATTCTTGTGTGGGCCATGATTGGGCCACAATTGGCCCACGGTGAGGGATGGGGGGGAATGGGGAGCAGCACTGCAGGGGACTTGTGCTGGTCAGTAAAACAGCTGGCCAGCAAATGGGGAGACTACTGGATTGGGGCTACTGTGCAGCGCAGATTCCCGGAACAGTCAGACTCCACAGCGTGAATAGGCCTCCGGCATCCCTTTTAATGAGATTCATGACTGTGACCTCTGTATTGTACAGAGTTTGGAGACTCAGGTCTAAAGTTGCATTGAGAAAACAACCATGATTTATACCAGTGTTCTCACCAATTCAACACTTTTGGCAGAATCGTCCCTGTATTTCCTTATCTTTGCCACCTATATCCATCTTTCTCTTCTTTATTTTCAGGATTTAGTAAAGAGCATGTGGTTGGTATGGAATTGTAAATAGCTTTAATTTACATTGTGGTTGGATGTTGCAAGAAAATACATACAGAAGTTTTCTTCTCATTCCTTTCCAAATCATTCATGCTCCTAACCCCTTCTCTCATCCCTCCTGCCACTGGAATTCTAGTGAGGGATTGGGGGTGTCTGACCATATAAAGGTCCACTGAAGTGCGGCGGGAATCTCTGGTTTTCAGGCAAGCATGGCTAGGGAATCCCACCCTCTGGAGGTAATTTAGTATGTCCAATCCACCTAAAGTACGCATGTTTGAAATGTGGGAGGAAACCAGAGCACCTGGCAGAAATCCACGAGACACTGGGAGAGAATGCAAACTCCACACAGATAGTCACCCAAGGCTGGAATCGAACCTGTGTCCCTGGAGCTGTGAAGCAGCACTGCCAACCACTGTGCCAACATGCCACCTTGGCAAAGCCACCATGGTAAATAGCCGGTAATGAATTGTTCCCATCTTTTCAAATCTAACAGGAAGCTCCACACAACACCTGCAAGTTTGAATAAAAAGTTAATATCAATGGTTATTATGCTGGCACCCACGATCTTTACTCGAATCCTGATAAACACAACTCAGCTGAAAATCTTTTGGTCTCAATCAAAGTAGCTAGATAAAAAAAACCTACCACTGACCTTGCCAGAGCCTGCAGGGTCACTGGGAAATGTCTTGTTTAAATGGTCCAAAGCAGAGTTCACACGATTAGAGGAATATCCCAGTTATTCACAAATGAAAGGAAGTCAGGAATCCCGGCAGTGAACAATGTCCTAGGACATTCATCCCTCAGAAGTAGCACCAAAATGATCAACCTTGTCCCAAAGGGATTAAGAAAATTATTCAAAAATATTTAATACCTCATATCATATTGCCCAGGTGAGCCATGCCTCCATAAACCAGCAGGTCTCTATTTGATTTGATCTATTATTGACACATGTCTTAATATACAGTAAAATGTATTGTTTCTTACGTGCTACACAAAGTATACCCAACATAGAGAAGGTATGGAGAAGGTGCAGGATTTTGTGTTACAGTCATAGCTAGGGTGTAGAGAAAGATCAACTTAATATGAATAGACCTGTTCAAGAGTCTGATGGCAGACAGGGAAGAAACCGCTTTTGAGTCAGTTTGTACTCAGACTTTTGTATCATTTTCTTGATGGAAGAAGGTGGAAGTGAGTATGTCCTGGGTGTGCGGAGTCCTTGATTATGTTGGCTGCTTTTCCAAGGCAGCAGGAAGTGTAGACAGAGTCAATGGATGAGAATCTGGTTTGCGTGATGGACTGGGCTTCATTCAAGACCCTTTGTAATTTCTTATGGTCTTGGACAGAGCAGGTGTCATACCAAGCTGATATACAACCAGAAAGAATACTTTTCTATGGTTTGACAAACGGTCATTTGGACTCAAATCGTCAGCTCTTTTTTCCCTTACAGACCCGCTGAGATTTTCCAGTATTTTTTCTTTTGCTTTCTATGGTACCTCTGTAAAAATTGGTGAGTGGCTTTGTGGACATGCCAAATTTCCTTAGTCTCCTGAGAAAGTCCAGGCTTGTGTGGGCTTTCTTAACTGTAGCATTGGCATGGAGAGACCGGGACAGGTTTTTGATGATCTGGACACCTAGAAATTTGAAGCTCTCGACCATTTCCACTTCAGCCCCATCAATGTAGACAGAGGCATGAATTCCACTATGCTTTCTGAAGCCAATGGCTATCTCCTACGTGTTGTTGAATGTTCCATCCAAAACTTCTCTTAGACCTGTGAGACTTTTTGCATTAGTGGCTTGTTTATTGAAACTGCTAGAGGTGCAGCCGGTTAGCTCAGTTGACTACACGGCTAGAATATGATGCAGAATGACACCAACAGTGCAAATCCAATTTCTGCACAGGCTGAGCCAGTTTTTGGATCTACGCCTCACCTTGCCTCATCGTGATATCACCTAAGTCGTGATTAGCAACCCTTGGACACTGCAGACACTACATGAAGAGGAACACATGCCTTTGAAATCCTAAAGTAACGCAAGCACCTTGCCGAACCAATTCCAGGCTTATTTTCAGGGCCTATCTACCACAATCCTCCTGGAGTTACAGCTCATTTACACTGAGATATTGGATCATTTTTAGCCCTCAACTATTTTAGAATATATGCACAACAACATCAAACAATAGTGTGTCAGTGCAATATAAAACCCTCTTCTTAGCCATCCATGTATCTAACCAGAATAGCTGGGAAAATGTTTTTTTTTGTTATTTGGAAATTGCACCCCCTTCTCTTCCTGAGTCGCATCAATTATGTATATAATTATACATAGATTATAACATCACATGCATAAGGGCTATACTGGAGTTTAAGTGTTTGTACAAGTAGACATGAGATAGCATAACATTTCAGTAACAGAAAGTCAGCCAGTCTCAGGGATATCTCTTAAGATTCCACACACTGACAGATGCTCCCCAGTGTTGCCTCACAGCACGAGATCAAATAGTGGGTCAGGACTGACAAGAACACCATCACAAGCACTGAACTTGCAGATGGCAACTTGCTATCATTAAAAGAGCATCTGTTACCAAGGGATTTGGGCTGTGTCAAAATATATTAAATTTCATTCTGCAGGCTACAATTAGCAGCCGACGAAAATCCACACAGTCATTTCCACAGGGCAAATACTGTAGGTTTTGACTTTTATACGTTAATGAGTAGTGTCATCCATCTGTTGGCATTTGTTGGAGGGACGAAGAAGTTAGTCTGAATATGATCTATAGCCAGATATAAGTCATAACGAATGCTTTGATCTGTCAATCATAATAGCTTAGAAAAGTTTAAAAGATAATATTAATTATCAGTAATGGGCTGCCAGTTAACACACTGCATTAGAGTCAGCTGAACTGTGAAGAAGTTACCTTGATTATATTAGTTAGTTGCAGAACTGTTATATTTTGGAGTAAAATATTTCATTCCAAGGGCACCAAAAAGTGATGCTGTCCAACCATTGGCATTGGAATCATTACTCATATGTCTGATCATCTAACGTAATACTGACAGTAATGTTGCACAATAGCAATCAGCCTTAAAGAGAAAATTAAAGAAAAAACTATGTAAATCTTTCTATTTATTTTAGGCAGCAAGATTTAAATTAATCAGAAAGTGGAAACCAATGTCTCGTCTCCGTGGGAATTATAAAATGGATTTGACATTTTCGACATAATTGTTAGATCTTGGAGATGAAATGCAACAATCATTCATTTTCCAATGTAAATGGCTAACTGGAAATGCTTAAACATTACAGAAAACCTCGAATAAAGAAAGTATAAAATTACACAGCATTAATAAAAACACTTTTTCAATCAGCATATTTGAATTTTCCAAACCTTCATTCACCAAAAAAGGATGTTAATCCTAAATTTGGCAAACAACACATTGCACTGAGACACTTAGAACAAATGCCAGTGTTCACACCAGGGTGGCACAGTGCTGCTGCACGGTGCCAGTGTCCTGGGCTCGATTCCTGTCTTGAGTCACTGTCTGTGCGCAGTCTGGACATTCTCCCCGTGTCTGCATGGGTTTCCTCTGAGTGCTCCGGTTTCCTCCACAGTGCAAAAATCGTGTTGCTTAGATGCATTGACAATGCTAAATTCTCTCTCAGTGTACTCAAACAGGTGCTGGAGTGTTGTAACTGGGGGATTTTCACAATAACTTCATTGTAGTATTAACGAAAGCCTACTTGTGGCACTAATAAATAAACTTTTAAAATGTCATCAATATTTCGGAACTTTGACAACAAATGGTTTGGATTGAAACCCAGATTTACTATTTTTTATATGTGTGCACTTTTTGCTTAGATTTTAAAATTCTGAAGCAGGAACAGGTTAGTTATTAGAATGATCAGCCATGAGCATAATGAATGGTGGAGTAGGTTCAAAGGCCAAATGGTCCTCTTCTGCTCCTATTTTCTATGTTCATTGAAACATATAAGATACCCTGAGGGAGATTTGGCAGAGTGGATACAAGGAAGGCATTTCCTCTTGTGGAGGTGACTGAACATTTTGGGACACTTTTTAAAATAAGTTTTTTTTAAAATGAAGGTGAGGAGAATTTTCTTTCTCTGAAGATCATAAGTTTATGAAATTCTCTTCCCCAAAAGCTAATTGTGGCTGGGCCATTGAATTTATTTAAGGCCTGTTGAGGGAGATTGTTGATAGACAAGAAACTCAAGAGTTATAAGAGTCTAACAAGAAACAGAAAATACGAGCAAGGGTAGGCCATTTGGCCTATTGAGTCTGCTGTACCATTCAATGTGGTCATGACTGTTTTTCTATATAAATGCTATACTCCCTGTATCCCCATGTATTTTGATGTCTTTCATGGCTCAAGATCTACTTATTCATTTCTTAAATATATTCAGTGACTTGGTCTCCACAGATTTTTGTGGCAGAGAATCCCACAGGTTCATCCTCTCTAACTGAAGAAATTTCTCCTCATCCCAGTCTTGAACAATCCTGCCATCCTAGGGATCAGTCTGATGAACCTTTGCTGCATTCCCTCTATAAGAAGTATAACTTTTTGAGACAAGGAGACCAAAACTGCACACAATAGTCCAAATAAGGCCTCACCAAGGCCCTAAACGACTGCAGTACGACATCCATGTTCATGCACTTAAATCCTCTTGCAATGAAGGCCAACATATCATTTGTCTTCCTAATTGCTTGCAGACTTTCAATAACTGGTATGCAAGGAGACTCAGCTTCCTTTTTGCATCATCATTTCCCAATCTATCACCATTTAGATAGTATTCTGCCATTCTGTTTTTCCTACTGAAGTGGATAACCTCAATTATCCACATGCTGCATCTACCATGTATGTTCCCATTCACCCAACTTTCTAAATTGCTTTGAAGCCGCCTTACTTCCTCTTCACACTCACAATTCTACCTAGTTTTGAGTTGTCAGCAAGCTTGGAATATTTGATTCTCTCATCCAAATCATTCATATATACTGTTAACAGCTGGGACCTAGGCACTGAACCCTTTGGTACCCCACTAATTAATGCCTTCTATTCTGAAAAAGATCCATTTATTCCTACTCCTTGTTTCCTATCTGCAAACCAGTTCTGAATCCATGCTAATATATTACTCTTAGAACATAGAACATAGAACATTACAGCGCAGAACAGGCCCTTCGGCCCTCAATGTTGCGCCGGCCAATTGAGAAAAAGCAATGACCCTCTAACCTAAACCATTCCCTTTTCATCCATAAACCTATCCACTGACCACTTAAACGCCCCAAAACTTGGCGCATCTACAACTGCTGCAGGCAGGGCATTCCATACCTTACCACCCTCTGGGTAAAGAACCTACCTCTGACTTCCGTCCTATAACTACCACCCCTTAATTTAAAGCTATGTCCCCTCATGCTAGCCTTCTCCATCCGAGGAGAAAGGTTATCACTGTCCACCCTGTCTAATCCCATTCTTGATCTAATGCAGATTAATTGTGCACACTAATCTCCTTTGTGGGACTTTACGACAACTTTCTGAAAACACAGATGCATCACATCCACTGATTCTCCCTCATCTATTTTACTAGGTTCGTTTTCAAAAGATTCTAGCATGTTGTCAAGCATAATTTCCCTTTCATAAATCCATGTTGACTTTTTCTAATCCTTTTGATGTCTTCTCTATGTTCTGTTATCACATCCTTTAAATAGATTCTGGCATTTTTCTGACCACTGATGTTGAGCTAACTGGTCTGTAATTCCCCATGTCTTTCCCTCCCTCCCTCCTTTTATTAATACTGGGATTACCTTTGCCACTCATCAATCTGCTGTGACTGCTCCAGAATCTACAAAATGTTGAATGATGACAGCCAACACATTTCTTTGGCCACCTCTTTAGAATCCTTAAATGTAAATTATCAATCCCGAGGGATTTATCAGCTGTTAGCCCCATTCATTTCTCCAGCAGTTTTTTTTTAACTGATGTTAATTTCCTACAGTTGCTCCTTCACACTAAACCCTGTCTTCCTTAACATCTCTGGAAGGTTATTTGTGTTTTCCTCTACAAAGATAGAACTATTTTTTAGAACTATCTTTTTGGTGGCACGGTGGTACGTGTCTAGCATTGCTACCTCACAGCACCAGGAATCCAGGTTTGATTCCCAGATTTGGTCACTATCTGTACGGAGTCTGCACATTCTCCTCAGGCACTCTGGTTTTCTCCCACAGTCCAAAAGATGTGCTAGTTAGATGAATAAGCCATGCTTTTTCCTTGCTGTACCTAAATAGACCAGGAGTGTGGTAACTAGGAATTTCACAGTAACTTAATTGTAGTGTTAATTGTATTTGTGACACTAATAAATAAAAAGCTGCTGTATAATTGCTCCTCCATTTCCTTATTTTCCATTATCAATTCTCCCATTTTGGTCAGTAAGGGACCTACATTTGTCTTCACTAATTTTTGTTTTATTTTGTTTTTACAAAGTTACATCCGTTATTACAGTCCACTTTTATGTTTCTTGAAACTTTACTCTTATACCATATTGTTCCCCTTAAATAATCTCCCAGTCCCCCTTTGCTGAATTCTAAACTGCTCCCGAACCTCAGGTTTGCTACTTATTTTACGACTGCTCTTTCAATCTAATGTTAGCCTTAATTTACTTACTTAGCCATCATTCATCCACTTTGCCGGTCGTGTTTTTGCTCCAAAAAGGAATGTACATGTGTTGCAATGCAAATGTTCAATCCTTAAATATTAGCCATTGCTTATTCATTGTCATCCTTTTAATGAAGTCACCCAATTATATGGCAGGATTGACATAAAGAAATCCCACAACACCAGTTTAAAGTCCAAACAGGCTTATTTGTAGCAAAAGCCGCAAGCTTTCAGGATAGCCTGTCCCTTAGTCAGGTGGCAGGGCATTCTGATCGTAAAAATGACACAAAGACACAAACTACAAATAAACCTATTTGGTCTTTAAGCTGGTGTTGTGGAATTTCTTTCTATTTTATCGCAGTCCAAAGGAAACAAAGATAGCTTTAAGTAATCTATATTTGTATTTTTGTGTATTAGAAATAAACTAACAAGTAAGTTTAATTTTTGTGGTTTTGTATTTGAAAGGGTTAATAGCTTTGGTTTTGGTTTAGATGCCGCTATGATAATAAGTTATGAAATGAAAACTGATAGGGTTTAAAGAAAGATGAGGTTATTGCTTAGCAACCAGGGGCAACCCTCTGTTGAAAAGAACTTTTGAGCTTAGTTTTAAGCTTGGCCCAGAAGAAGCTGGACAGGCAAGGGAGCCACAGGGAGCCCACTTCCCAAAAAAGAACAAAAGAAAGTCAAGAAACCAGGGGATTGGAACAAAAAGAACATCTCAAGAAGACAGTTACATTAAAGGAACAAAGAAAAAGAAGTTGAACATGATCCTATTGGGTGAAATTAAAGTATAAAGCAGAGTAAGTGCTCTAAAATACAGCTGCAAGACCGCGATTTAAAGTAAGAAGCCAGACATCTGAAGTAATCCTATAATTCATGGTATCTTAATATAGCCTGTGAAGAAGTGGTGTTCTGTTGGCATTGTTAGGTAGCTGAGAGATTGCGTGGAAGGTTGAATGAACATGGTGATCTAAGGTAGAGGAATACTAAATAGAGAGATTGAAATCCTGGATGTGGATTATTGGTGAAGCCATCTGCAAGATATCTTTGTATAGGGGAAGATTTTCATTTGCATTCTTTGAGAGTAGTGAATGGAAACCCCCATGCGGCAGTCAGAGTTCCAGTGAGTCCAGATTGCTCACAGTGTGTTAAACATCTAGGGGGAATTTGATCAGAATTCCACAAAAGTTGAATTAGGTGGCATCTTGGTTTCAGAGTGTGGTGTCTGATCAAGTTTTGTCTATTGGTTTACATGACTGTGTACTTTTTCAAAACATTCAAGTGCAAGATATTTTGTAACTCATGTGAAAGTATACTGGGAGTGAAGAAATAGTGAATTATAGCTATTCTTTTTGTTGAATAAATGTATTACTCTTTTGTTAAAAATTAATCAATAGTCCTGTTCATCCATATCTCTAAACAAAAACTAAAAGTTTGAGCCAGGGTTCACTCTGGGATCTGACTGTCCAGTAATAATATCAGTTTGGATCGTAACCAAAGTGGGGTCTCTTACAGGACTTGAAATGTGAAAAGCAAGTTACTGGATGCCAAATAATAAAACTAGGTCTGGAATTTATTATTATGAGGTGGGATCTGTGAATCCTTTTTAAAATAAATGTATGGGGTACAGAAGTACTAGACATTCAGTTGAATTGCTGAGAGATATATTATACAGGTTGGAATCCAAAATGCTAGTGGAAATTGCTAAGACTTTTCTAAAGACGTTTGTAAACTTGACTTGTTTACAGGAAATAATCAAGAGTCAGTGAATTGAATTGGCAGATAGATTGCAGTTGGGACTACTTGCAAAGATAAGGAAAGTAGACATAATTGAAAGTACAGCTAAGCTTTGAAATTGCAAGAGAAATGAGAGAGCTCGAGACTTGACTAAAATTCAGTCACAAGTGGAACAATTAGAAATAGAAAAAGAATTAGAAATAAAGTAACTTCCAGTGGGGGAAACAGAATTGGGGAGGAATTGGCGCAGTGGTATTGTCACTGAACTAATAATGCAGAGAGCCAAGGCAGTCTCTGGGGATCCAGGATTAAATCTCACCATGGCAGATGGTGAAATTTGAACTCAACAAAAATGTGGAATTAAAAATCTGATGGTGACCACGAACCATTGTTGATTGTCGTAAAAACTTATCTGGTTCATTGATGTCCTTTAGGGAAAGAAATCTGCTGTTCTTATCTGGTCTGGCCTACATATGACTGACTCTTAAATTCCCTGAGGATTGGGCAATAAATGTTAGCCCAGCCAGCAATACCCACATCTCATGAGCAAACAAAAAAAAAATGAGAACAAGCAGCTAGAAAATTCGAAATGGAAAAGTTAGAGAAGGAAGGAAGAGAAAAGGAGACAGACAGAGAATCCCAACTTAAAATGCCGACAGTTAAAAGAGAAACACCAGAGGAAGGTGAAGAAGACCTTTCTTCCAAAACTCGTACTAATTCATCCCAAGTTTGAGTAAAGGAATTTAGAAGCGTTCTTTATTTCTTTTGAAAAGGTAGCAAAACAGATGAAATGGCCAAAAGATATCTGGACTTTGCTGAGTGTTTTCATGATAATAATGTTGGACATATTCAGGCAGACTATTGGAAATTAAATGGGAGGAAAGCAGGAAAGGTAGCACAGAAAAGAAACGGCTGCTAAATCTGTGGGAATGGTACAGGTGAAATATGTTCCCTCATAATCTATGAAAAAGGGAAATAGGGCTCAAGGCTCAAAGAATTTTTTTTTTGAGAATTGGTGAAGGAAGTCAGGCAATTAGAGGTTCTGGAGGATTCGTTTTCCCTTACTTGCCCAATAAAGTGAGTAAACATATCAAAATTTTGATCGGTAGAAGGGCAGATTAATTATTGATGGTGACTAATGATAAAATTTGTGTTCCAGATAGTTTTGTGAAGGAGAAAGTATTAACACAAGATATTAATAGGATGGATGAACCTATTTATTTGTGTAAAGTGAATTTAACAGGCGACTTTATAAATTGAATTATTTTGATGGTAATTATTCCTAAATTACCTATTGAAGGGATAGCTTTCATTCTCAGTAATTAGTTCGCTTGTAGAGACAGTAATGCAACAACAACTGAATCATAGCAGATGTTAATCAGATGTTAATTTTGCAAACTAGTACAGACAAAAATGGAGCCATTTATTGCAGAAAACAAGCAATTAAAGGAAAACCTGATTAACATAAAAAACAACTTTCAAATACCAAATCGGGTGGCACAATGCTTGGTGCTGCTGCCTCACAGCACCAGAGACCCGGGTTCGATTCTGGCCTTGGATAACTGCCTATGTGTTTCCTCTGGCTACTCCAATTTCCTGATGTAGAGATGCCGGCGTTGGACTGGGGTAAACACAGTAAGAGGTCTGACAACACCAGTTTTAAATCCAATCAATTTATTTGATAGTATACTCGCAAACTTTCAGCTTTATAGCCTTCTTCAGGCGAATGAGGTGTTCTGGTCTGCAATAGCGCACATATCAGCACAGACAGTTTACAGATTGCTGATTAGAATGCGAATCTTTGCACCTAACCTGCTATTCAAGTCTTAAAGTGGCTAACAATGTGAGTGGAAGGAGCACTGAGCACAGGTTAGAGAGATGTGCATTGTCTCCAGACAGCTCAGTGAGTGAGGTTTTTTTGCTAACCCAGGCAAGTCATGGGGGTCACAGATAGTGTGACATGAAGCCAAGATTCCCGTTAAGACTGTACTCATGTGTGCAGAACTTGGCTATAACAAACTAACTTGTTTGTTATATTTAAACTGTATTGTTAAAATAAAGTTTGTTTTGATAAAAACTTCCTAATGCATCGGTAGAATCATACCTGGGATAAAGAACTTTATCCACACAATGATGTCAAAGTGGAAAATAGTTGGGGTCTAATCTAACTTCACAATATATTTTAGGGTTTGTGATCTGGTTCAAACAAATTACAAAATTATATTTTCATATCAATGACTAAAGACACTGGTTTAAAAGTGTTTGTCAGTAATAATGAACAATGTAACAGTTTGAATATAGGCAATTGGATATTTTACAAAAGAACATTCAAAACTTGCTGTCTTCTGGACTCATGTAATTCATAAATAATGAAAAGGATTAGAACGAACTATAAAACTTCAGAGGGAAAAGGTAATTGACAATGTTCAAAAAGGAATGGAAAGGATCTTATTGAAACTTACAGAATACTGTGAGGCCTGGAAAGAATGGAATTGGAGAGAAAGTTTCCACAAGTAGGAAAAACTAGAACCAGAAGGCACAACCTCATACTAAAGGAAGATTCTTTAAAACAGAGATGAGGAGGAATTTCCTCAGCCAGGCAGTGAATCTGTGGAACTCCTTGCCACACAAGACCATAGAGGTCAGCTCTTTGGGTGTCTTTAAGACAGAGATAGATAGGTTCTTGATTAATAAGGGGATCAGGGATTATGAGGAAAAGGTAGGAGAATGGTAATGAGAAAAATATCAAACATGATTGAATGGCAGAGCAGACTCAATGGGCCAAGTGGCCTAATTCTGCTTCTGTGTCTTATGATCTTATAGTATAAAATGGGATTTGAAGAAATGAATCACAAAATGTTCAAAGAACAAACAAAGCAAGAATACAAAACCATTTTGAGTGAATGTAAGAAGCATCTCAACAATATAATTGAAACAGCTAAATAAAAGATCTTACCAGTGATAAATGAGGTGTTCGTGTGCAAAAATGTCATTTTAACTTTATTAAATCAAAATGTAGACTTATTACATTTGAATTCAGGAAATATGCTCAAGAATGGAACTATGCTGACAAATAATGTAAAGAACAATTGCACCGTGGGCTTCAATGATACTTTCTTTGCTGAGTTAAAAACTGGTAACAAGAAGGTAAGGAAATTGTAAATTGCTGTTAATTTAGACAAAAAAAGATTGTTAAACATCTTTAGATTTCTGAAAGTTAGATTTTATCAGTTGAAACTTCCAGCCAAGCCCACAGCCGGTATTCTCCAGTCCCACTGCAGTGAATGGAGTTTTAGCTAAGCTCCCTATGTTTAGATATACTCAAGGTAGGTGATGCATCACCACTGATGAGTCAAGCTGCAGCATAATTGCTGTGAGAATGAAGGCAAGTAATATTTGCCATTAAAGGTGAAGAAACAGATCAAGTATCCACTGTGGAACAATTGCATCCATTGTCAGAGGGAGAACAAATGAGTGCTTTGAAAATTATCAGCTAATTAAAGAAGATCAACATGATTTTGTAAAGGTAAGTTTTAGCTAACTAGCTTCTTGGAGTTTTTTGAGAGAATCATTGAGGTAATGGATCAAGGAAAATCAATACATGCATGATCATTCAAAGGCTTTTGATAAGGTTCCATACAAAAAAAATTGAGGTGCTTGGAGTTGAAGGCAAATTGAGAGCAGGGATCAAGCAAAGTGATTAAAGACAAGAGGCACAAGATTATAACAAGAAAACATTTACAGGTAATCAGGGACAAAAGATGGTCCCATGGATTAATGCTGGGGACTCAACGTATTCTACGTATTTGAAAAGATTCAAGAAGAGAAAGAATTCTATCCATCACTGCAGATGATACTAAGTTAAAAACTATAGTCAATTGTAAGGGTGAGTGCAGAAAATTACAATAGGAAACAGAACTCTTCCATTTTGAGACTAAGTGCCAAGGGCAGGAAAGTGGAGTGTTTTCCCCTGTGGTGGCCAGTGGGAGAACACGCCATATTATTCATCCAAGTGTTTCAGACCATATTCAGTGGTGGGTACAGCCTGAATGGAACATAGTCTGCTGTCTGGGTGCCATATTAAAAAGGCATCCAACGTCACAGACCCAATATTGAAGAAAGAAGATGGACCCCTGAGAATGAAGATGGATCTCACACACATTCTGAGGCTGGAAAATGGACACTCGCCAGGACACCAATCTGGAAGGTCCATCTGCAGTGTATCCTCGGACCATTGATACAGGATACAGGGTTGCGTGTGACCTCCATTGCAAACTCCAGAGGCAGCCCCAGATCTTGTACAATGAGTCTCGACATTCGCGTGCCACATTGTTCCAAAAAAGTTTCACCCCATTGTATTTTCCCGCCGGAATCTCAGCAAATCTAACCTGAGGGATAGAGTTGGGCCTTCATCTGCATCCCTCTACTGAGCTTCACACTGGTTTGCGGCAGATTTTCTGACTCGCCAGAGTGGGCATCAGCAGAAGAACCCAATTTCTGGGCCTCCCACTATATGGTGGTTGTGCCCACCATCTAACTAGCTGGTGGGGGCTTGGGAGAATTCCAAACAGAAAGATAGTAGATTCAATTTGAGGAAAGTGTGAAGTAATGCATTTTGAATGTAAGGAAGATGTTGAAACTAATCTAATGTGTAAGCACTGGATTGAGATAGTAGGGTTCAGAGACAGGCAAACAAACGGATTTGGGCTTCAAGTTACTTTAAAAGTTACTTTACAGGTACATTAAAATTTACTTTACAGGTACAAAGTGCGCCTTAAAAGATGAAGTGGATGCAAAATCATGAGAAGCATGGAATAGAAAGCAAGGAGATCTCGTTGTAATTAACAAAGAGCTGCTCCTTCATCTGGTGAAGAAGTAATATTCCGAGAGCTCGTCATTCAAATAAATCTGTTGGGCTTTAACTTAGTGTGGTGAGACTTCTTACTTTGCCCACCCAGTCTATTGTTGGCATCTCCACCTCATAATTAACAGATTAACTAGTCAATCCTCATTTAAAATATTATTTTTAGGGCTGGGTATTGTTGCTTACAAAAATATATTAAAAAAAGGGAGGGAGATCAACCATGATTTACATGGGACGAGGGATTGAACTTTGACGAGAAACTGAGCAAACTTGGTTTCTGATGCAAGCAAATCAGAAGATTAAAGGAGATATGACTGATATATTAAAATAATGAAGGGAACCAAGAAGGTAGAATAGTTCTTCAGTAAGCGAATTCAAAATTAACCTGGTTCAACTAAGAAAAAATTAAATCTTCATACCAAAAGCTTTGGAAGTATGAAAGGTCATTGGTGTATTGTCAATTGAGGTACTTCCTTTGAAAGTTAAAATATTGATGGACACTGCAAAACAGCAGAGAGTTGAAATTAAAAATGGTAGAAAGACTTGAAAGGCCCACATTTAACATCTTTTGCTCCTGACTAATCTAATACTTGAGAGTTAATTTGAGCAAAATGATACAAGTTTACTCTACCCTGATGCTGTAATTTCCATTGTATAGGTGAGCACAAAGATGGCACTGCTGCCTCACATGTGCCAGGGACCTGCGTTCAGTTCCAGCTTTGGGTCATTGTCTGTGCAGAATTTGCACATTCTCCCTGCATCTGCATGGTTTCCTCTGGTTATTCCGGTTTCCTCTCCCAGTCCAAAGATATGTGGGTTAGGTGGATTAGCCATGCCAAATTGCCCCTTAGCATCAGGGAGACTACCTAGGATAAATGCACGGGGTTATGGAGATAGGGCCTGGGTGGGATTATGATCGGTGCAGACTTGATAGCCCGAATGTCTTCCTTCTATTCTGTATGATCCCACGATGTCAACCTACATGCAGTAGCTCTAGACACTATGAAAACATACATAATTTTAGTGGAGAGCGTCCTATTTCGTGGCTACGGGGATGGTGCAGGAGGGAGGGGTTCAGGTTCCTGAACAATTGGGACTCATTCTGGGATAGGTGGGACCTCTACAAGAGAGATGGTCTACACCTGAACCAGAGGGGAACTAATATCTTGGGGGGAAAATTTGCTAAGGCTATGCAGGGGGCTTTAAATTGATTCGGGGGGGGATGGTGGGATCCTGAATAGTTGGGGTGCTAAGAGGGATGAGAGTAAGGGGGTCATAGAGGAAAGCTGTAAAACACAGCAGCATACGGGTGGGGTAGGGCATGGTTTGAAATGCGTATACTTTAATGCAAGGAGTATTCGCAATAAGGGGGAGGAACTTGCAGCTTGGACCAGTACCTGGAACTTCGATGTTGTGGCCATTTCAGAGACTTGGGTAGAGCAGGGACAAGAATGGATGTTGCAGGTTCCAGGGTTCAAATGCTTTAGTCGGAGTAGAGAAGGAGGTAGAAGGGGGGGAGGAGTGGCATTATTAGTCAAAGACTGTATCACAGTGACAGAGAAGAAGTTTGATGAGGACTTGTCTGTTGAGGTAGTATGGGCTGAGATTAGAAACAGGAAAGGAGAGGTCACCCTGTTGGGAGTCTTTTATAGACCTCCTAAAAGTTCTAGAGAGGTTGAGGAAAGGATTGCAAAGTCAATTCTGGTCAGGAGTGAAAGTAATAGGGTAATTGTTATGGGGGACTTTAACTTTACTAATATTGATTGGAATAGCTATAGCTCTAGCTCGTTAGAGGGGTCAGTTTTCGTACAAAGTGTGCAGGAGGGTTTTTTGACTCAGTATGTAGATAGGCCAACTAGAGGTGAGGCTACATTGGATTTGGTGCTGGGCAATGAGCCAGACCAGGTGTTAGGCTTGGAGGTTGGTGAACATTTTGGTGATAGTGACCACAATTCGGTTACGTTCACCTTAGTGATGGATAGGGATAGGCATGAAGCTGGGGGCAGTAGTTATAGCTGGGGGAAGGGTAATTATGAGGCCATCAGGAGAGAATTAGGGTGCATAGATTGGACTAGGAAGCTACAGGGACTGGGAACATCTGGAATGTGGAGCTTATTCAAGGAGCAGCTGCTGCGGGTCCTTAATAAGTATGTCCCTGTCAGGCAAGGAGGAAATGGTCGAGTAAGAGAACCTTAGTGTACGAAAAAAGTTGATTTGCTGGTTAAAAGGAAAAAGGAGGCTTATGTCAGGATGAGGATTGAAGGCTCGGTTAGTGCAATGGATAGCTATAGATTAGCCAGGAGGGAGCTAAAGAGGGAATTGAGGAGAGCAAAGAGAGGACATGAGAAGACTTTGGCTGATAGGATTAGGGAGAATCCTAAAGCTTTCTTTAGATATGTTAAGAATAGAAGATTGGTTAGGGCAAGATTAGGGCCAGTCATAGACAGCAGTGGGAAGTTGTGCGTGGAGCCTGAAGAGATTGGAGAGGTACTGAATAAATATTTCTCTTCGGTATTCACGCAGGGTGATGTAAATGTAGCTATGGAGAACACTGAGGTACAGGGTAGCAAACTGGAAGGTATCGAAGTAGATAGGGAGGATGTGCTAGATATTCTCGAGGGTTTGAAGTTGGATAAGTCCCCTGGGCCGGACGGGATTTACCCTAGGATTCTCTGGGAGGCAAGAGAGGAGATTGCAGAGCCTCTGGCTCTGATCTTCAGGTCGTCGTTGGTTACGGGTGTGGTTCCGGAGGACTGGAGGATAGCGAATGTGGTCCCGTTGTTCAAGAAGGGAAAGAGAGACCTTCCAGGGAATTATAGGCCAGTGAGTCTTACTTCTGTTGTGGGCAAAGTATTGGAGAGAATAATTAGGGATAGGATTTATAGTTATTTAGAGAGTAATGAATTGATTGGAGATAGTCAGCATGGTTTTGTGAAGGGTAGGTCGTGCCTTACTAACCTCATTGAGTTTTTTGAAAAAGTGACTAAGGAGGTGGATGGGGGTAAGGCGGTTGATGTGGTATATATGGACTTTAGTAAGGCGTTTGATAAGGTGGCCATGGAAGACTTCTGCAGAAAATGCAGATGTATGGGATAGAGGGTGATTTAGCTAATTGGGTTAGGAATTGGCTAGCAGATAGAAGACAGAGGGTGGTGGTTGATGGGAGATATTCATCGTGGAGTTCGGTGACAAGTGGTGTACCTCAGGGGTCTGTTTTGGGGCCCCTGCTGTTTGTAATTTTTATAAATGATCTGGATGAGGGTATTGAAGGATGGATTAGTAAATTTGCAGATGACACTAAAGTCGGTGGAGTGGTAGATAGTGAAGAGGGGTGTTATAGTTTGCAGAGGGACTTGGACAAGTTGCAGAGCTGGGCCGAGAGGTGGCAAATGGAGTTTAATGTGGAAAAGTGTGAGGTAATGCACTATGGCAGAAATAATAAATGTGTAGAGTATAGGGCAAATGGTAGGATTCTTAGTAGTCTAGATGAACAGAGGGATCTTGGTGTGTATGTGCATAGATCCCTGAAAGTAGGCAGTCAGGTCGAGAAGGTTGTTAGGAAGGCATATGGAGTCTTGGCTTTTATTGGTAGAGGGATTGAATTTCGGAGCCGCAACGTCATGTTGCAACTGTACAAAACTCTAGTGCGGCCGCACTTGGAGTATTGTGTGCAGTTCTGGTCCCCACATTATAAGAAAGATGTGGAGGCATTGGAGAGGGTACAGAGGAGGTTTACCAGGATGTTGCCTGGTATGGAGGGCAGGTCTTATGAAGAGAGGCTGAGGGATTTGAGGTTGTTTTCGTTAGAAAGGAGGCGGCTAAGAGGGGACCTTATCGAAACATATAAGATGATTAGAGGTTTAGATAGGGTGGACAGTGATAGCCTTTTTCCTAGGATGGAGAAAGCTAGCACGAGGGGACACAGCTTTAAATTAAGGGGTGATAGTTATAGGACGGATATCAGAGGTAGGTTCTTTACCCAAAGGGTGATTCGGGAGTGGAATGCCCTGCCTGCAGCAGTTGTAGATGCGCCAAGTTTGGTGGCGTTTAAGAGGTTAGTTGATAAGTGTATGGAAGAGAAGGGAATGGTTTAGTTTGGAGGGGCATTGCTTTTTATATTGGTCGGCGCAACATCGAAGGCCAAAGGGCCTGTTCTGTGCTGTAATGTTCTATGTTCTATGTTCTATTTTTATAATCTTTGTAGTTGTTGCATGAGATCCACAAGGTATATGATTTTCAATGTCATTAATCTACAGATTCAATATCGGGTGGGGTGAGGGGAAAGAATTTGGGGGGAAACGCAAAAAGTCAGTTTCATGCCAGCATGATTTTCCCATGGTATCTCCCACTGATGCCCACAATAGCAGATTGAGAAACCTGATGGAGGTTGGTATGACTCTGACTTGCACTCCACTAGTGGGACACAATTGAAGGTCCACCCAGATTTTTCTACTCACATCCAATTCTCCGTGATGCCAGTGATAAAACACGCCGATGCAATATATATCTGGAATAACATGGTACGCAGATGTTGGGATTCAACCAAAAAGTACCTCCGGAGTTCGAAATGGAAGCTGCCGGCAAGCTTGGATCCCAGAACAGCACATCAGCATGGGGGTGGAGTTCGGTCCCATGTTGCTGTCACTGCCATGGGACATATTTCCCAGCTGGGGAAATTCTGCTTGAGTAGTCATGGCTGATTTATTATAAATGAGCCTGGGGGCATTAAGCACATGTTTATGGTGTTAGGCTTGGAAGTTAGTGAACACCTAACACCTAACAGGTGTTAGGCTTGGAAGTTAGTGAACATTTTGGTGATAGTGACCACAATTCGGTTACGTTCACCTTAGTGATGGACAGGGATAGGCATGAAGCTGGGGGCTGTAGTTATAGCTGGGGAAGGGTAATTATGAGGCCATCAGGAGAGAATTAGGGTGCATAGATTGGACTAGGAAACTACAGGGACTGGGAACATCTGGAATGTGGAGCTTATTCAAGGAGCAGCTGCTGCGAGTCCTTGATAAGTATGTTCCTGTCAGGCAGGAGGAAATGGTCGAGTAAGAGAGCCTTGGTGTACGAAAAAAGTTAAATCGCTGGTTAAAAGGAAAAAGGAGGCTTATGTCAGGATGAGGCTTGAAGGCTCAGTTAGTGCAATGGATAGCTATAGATTAGCTAGGAAGGAGGTAAAAAGTGAATTGAGGAGAGCTAAGAGGGGACACGAGAAGATGTTGGCTGATAGGATTAAGGAGAATCCTAAAGCTTTCTTTCGATATGTTAAGAATAGAAGATTGGTTAGGGCAAGATTAGGGCCAGTCATAGACAGCAGTGGGAAGTTGTGCGTGGAGCCTGAAGAGATTGGTGAGGCACTGAATAAATATTTCTCTTCGGTATTCACGCAGAGTGCTGGAAATGTAGCTATGGAGAACACTGAGGTACAGGGTTGCAAATTGGGAAGTATTGTAGTAGATAGGGAGGATGTGTTAGAAATTCTCGAGGGTTTGAAGTTGGATAAGTCCCCTGGGCCGGACGGGATTTACCCTAGGATTCTCTGGGAGGCAAGAGAGGAGATTGCAGAGCCTCTGGCTCTGATCTTCAGGTCCTCGTTGGTTACGGGTGTGGTTCCGGAGGACTGGAGGATGGCGAATGTGGTCCCATTGTTTAAGAAGGGGAAGAGAGACCTTCCTGGGAATTATAGGCCAGTGAGTCTTACTTCTGTGGTGGGCAAGGTATTGGAGAGAATTATTAGGGATAGGATTTATAGTTATTTAGAGAGAAATGAATTGATTGGGGATAGTCAGCATGGTTTCGTGAAGGGTAGGTCATGCCTTACTAACCTCATTGAGTTTTTTGAGAAAGTGACCAGAGAGGTGGATGGGGGTAAGGCGGTTGATGTAGTATATATGGACTTTAGTAAGGCTTTTGATAAGGTGGCCCATGGAAGACTTCTACAGAAAATGCAGATGTGTGGAATAGAGGGTGATTTAGCTAATTGGATTAGGAATTGGCTGGCAGATAGAAGACAGAGGGTGGTGGTTGATGGGAGATATTCATCGTGGAGTTCGGTGACGAGTGGTGTGCCTCAGGGGTCTGTTTTGGGGCCCTGCTGTTTGTAATTTTTATAAATGATCTGGATGAGGGTATTGAGGGATGGATCAGTAAATTTGCAGATGATACTAAAGTTGGTGGTGTGGTAGATAGTGAAGAGGGGTGTTTTAGTTTACAGAGTGACTTGGACAAGTTGCAGAGCTGGGCCGAGAGGTGGCAAATGGAGTTTAATGTGGAAAAGTGTGAGGTAATGCACTTTGGCAGGAACAATAAATGTGTAGAGTATAGGGCTAATGGTAGGGCTCTTAATAGTGTTGAGGAACAGAAGGATCTTGGTGTATGTGTCAATAGATCCCTGAAAGTAGGCAGTCAAGTGGATAAAGTTGTTAAGAAGGCTTATGGAGTCTTAGCTTTTATTGGTAGGGGGATTGAATTTAGGAGCCGCAGCATCATGTTGCAGCTGTACAAAACTCTAGTGCGGCCGCACTTGGAGTATTGTGTGCAGTTCTGGTCGCCACATTATAAGAAAGATGTGGAGGCATTGGAGAGGGTACAGAGGAGGTTTACCAGGATGTTGCCTGGTATGGAGGGCAGGTCCTATGAAGAGAGGTTGAAGGATTTGAGGTTGTTTTCGTTAGAAAGGAGGCGGCTAAGAGGGGATCTTATTGAAGCATATAAGATGATTAGAGGTTTAGATAGGGTGGACAGTGATAGCCTTTTTCCTAGGATGGAGAAAGCTAGCACGAGGGGACACAGCTTTAAATTAAGGGGTATGAGTTATAGGACGGATATCAGAGGTAGGTTCTTTACTCAAAGAGTGATTAGGGAGTGGAATGCCCTGCCTGCAGCTGTTGTAGATGCGCCAAGTTTGGTGGCGTTTAAGAGGTTAGTTGATAAGTATATGGATGAGAAGGGAATGGTTTAGTTAGGAGGGGCATTGCTTTTTATTTTGGTCGGCACAACATCGAAGGCCGAAGGGCCTGTTCTGTGCTGTATTGTTCTATGTTCTATGTTCTAATATTTGGATGAAAATATTGCCATTTTAGTTGAAGAATTTGATCTTTAAAATTCACATCTCAGGGGAAGCAATGGCTTAGTGGTATTACCGGTTGACTATTAATCCAGAAACTCAACTAATGTTCTGGAAACCCAGGTTCGAATCCCACCACAGCAGATGGTGGAATTTGAATTCAATTAAAAAAATCTGGAATTGAGAATCTGCAAATGACCATGAAACCATTGTCAATTGTCAAAAAAACCCATCTGGTTCACTAATGTCCTTTAGGGAAATCTGCCATCTTTACCTGGTCTGGCCTACATGTGACTCCAGAGTCACAGCAATGTAGTTGACTGATAAGTGTTCCCTGAATAACAGCAATTGGAGATAGGGAATAAACGCTGGCCAGCTAATGACAGCAATACCTCATGAATGCATAATAAAAGAAAATCACACCTATAACCCCATAACATGGATTGCTCGACAATATTTGGTCAGATTAACAATATCTGGATAATGAAAATTGATGGTTGTCACCTTGAAATAATGATCTTAAAACAGACAAATGGAGCCACCAGAAAGTGTATTGGGGGGTGGGGGGGGAAGCAACATAAACCAGCTGTTAAACTTTGATGTATATAGATCCTGCATACTATTACATAATAAAGTAAATCAAAATGATAAGGAGATAAACATAAAACATTGCTACAACAAAAGCAAAATATTGGGTGTTGTAAACTTGAAGTAAGAATAAAAAAAAAGGCTGGAAAAACTTAGATCAAGCAACATCTGTGAAGAGAAACAGAGGGAATGTTTCAGGCCGATGATCTTTCATCATCCAGCTTTTGTGTTTCTTACGTAAAAACATTGCTACTTATTTGCTATTGTAGACAAGCAATTATTTCTAATGAAGGACATAAATTTAGTTCAGTGAAGGTGTTTAAAACTTTGGAAAAGCACTGAAAGAATAACCCAAACATTGTCACTGTTTGTCAAGCTATTTTGCACAAATGAGACAACCCACAGATGTTTCTATTTTCTCAGAGGACTAAGGAAATTTGCATGTAAGCTAATGACTTGCACTAACTTTTACAGATGCACCATAGGAAACATCCTTTCCAAATGTACCACATCATGGCATGGCCCATGCTCTGTCCAAGACTGCAAAAAAAACTACAAAGGTTTGTGAACGAAGCCCAGTCCATCACACAAACCAGCCTCCCATCCATTGACTCTGTCAACACTTTGCACTGCCTCAGAAAAACAACCAGTGTGATCAAAGATCCTATGCAACCCGGACCTTCTCTCTTCCACCTTCTTCTGTTGGGTCATGTACCAACCAATTCAAGAACAGCTTCCTCCCTGATGCCATCAGATTTTTGAACGGGCCTACTTTATATTAAGTTGACCTTTCTCTACACCTTAGCTGTGACTATATTCTGCACTCTCTCCTCTCCCTCTCTATGAGCAATATGATTTGACTGCAGAGCATGGAAGAAACAATACTTTTCACTGAATACTAATACATGAGACAATAATAAATCGATACCAAAAATGATTGAAAAGATCATTAATTTAATCGGATGCAATATTTTGATAAGATATTGACAGTCTCACCATGTAATCAGAAAACACAAATATGAGCACATTCTCAGCCATATGCTATAGATGTAATGTACAGGATTATAACTATGCCACATGTTAATCATAACTCTAAACCATCTGGAATATCACTAGGGCTCAAAGAGATGTGAGGATGTTTAACATGGATTCTCATTTGTCTTACCAAACTTCAGCAATCACATGACATCGCTACAAGAGGTACAATTTTCAGCTTCATCAACCCACAATGATTGCCTTAATGCAGATTTATGACAGCTATCAAGCGCTTTGTTATGTTTGGTTTCGAATAACTCACGGTTTGCATGCTTGAAGACACAAATGCATACCACCAGAGTGAAAATGTCATTCAGATGAAGGATGCAGTTCTTTAAGATTTACCCTGACATTTGTAACCTGAAGGCATTGTTGTATAAAGACGGGCACTGAAGTGATTTCTGAATTTATTTGATGGGAATTGATCAATTAGGAATTATCAGATCGACAAACTTGAATGACTGAATACAGATGTCCTTGTCCCATGATTAATGAGACATTTTGCTTTGTTGTGACAATTCAAATTGGACATAATGGATGGGATTTTATGGTCTTGGTCATCCTGAGATAAAATGCCATTAAGGTCAACAGAACTTTCCACTGTTCCCTGCCTTTTTCCGCTATGATTCCAGGACGGGCATGGCGGTAAAATTCCAGCTAATATCTTGACGTCGGTTATGTACATAAAGTTAGAGTAATTTCATGTTTCTGATACAAATTTGAAAATGGATCTGGAACTGATGGGAATGAAGGAATTTTATTCCTTCAATTTATCTTAAGAGATTAATCACTTTTTAAAATTTTTACCTAATTAACGAAGATGTAGAAATAAAAAGAGCAAATGCTTGAACTGCTCAGTAAGTCTAGCAGCATCAGACAGAGAGGGAAACAGAACCAGTGGGCGTAATTCTCCAGTCTCACCTGCCCCACCACTGGGGTCTGCAAGAACAGAGAATTTGGCACTCAGCCAATTCTCCATTTACCATTGTGGGACCAGAAAATCCCAGCTGCTGACAAGGTCAGAGAATCCTGGTTAATGTTACAAGTGGATAAATTTTCACCACAGCTAAGAAGTAGCCTTTATAAGAGGATGCTGCACAACTAGATTATAGAATTAATTCCATTTTTTAAATTCACTTTCATACAAAGGGGAAAACTGAAGTATGAACCCCAACTTAGAAGAAACCCCAACTTAGATTCCACTACCATTGACATGGAACATTTACAATGCAGAGTGAGGCCATTCGATCCATTGTGTTTGCACTCGCTCTCCGAATTAGCATTTTATCCAATGCCATTTTCCTGCCTTGTTCCCATAATCCTGCATCCTCCTTTTTTTCAAATAATTATCTAATATCCTTTTAAAGTACCTCGATGGAACCTACCTCCACTATACTCCCAGCCCCCTAGATGAGAACCACTTCTTGTTTTTTCTCACCTCAATATGGCTTTTTTATTAATTATTTTAAATCACAGCGCACTGATTGTCGAATATTCTACCAAAGGAAACAGACTCGCCCTATCTAGCCCATCCAGACCCCTCATGATTTTGAATGCTTCTATCAAATCTCCTCTCAGTTTCCTTTTCTCTGAGGAATCGACTCAACATCACCAATCTTCATAACTGAAGTTCCTCATCCTGGAACCATTCTTGTGAACCTCTTTCACACTCTCTCCAGTATGTCTTCACATCCTTCCTACACCCACAACTGTATGCAATACTCCAGTGGAAGTAGAATTAGTGTCTTATTGAAGTTTAACATAACCTCCTTGTTCTTGTAGTCTCTGACCCAATCAATAAAGCCTAAGATGCTGTATGCTTTATTAATTCCTTTTCTCAATCTGTTCTGCTATCTTTAATGATTTAGGTACACATATATCCAAGCCCCTCTGCTCCTGCACTCCCTTTAGGATTGTATTCTTTATCATATACTGTCACTCCATGTTCCTCCTTCCAAACTAGCCACATATTTCTTTGCATTGAATTTCATCTGCCATCTGTCTTCCCATTCCACATGTATTATATGATTTTTTGAAGTTTTAAACTGTCCTCACAGTTTAAAATTTTGTACATCCACAAATTTTGAATTATGAATTCCCCTGTACACCAAGATCTAAATCATTAATACATACCAAGAAAGGCAAGGGTCCCATTATCAATCCATGGAGAACCCCACTACAAACCTTTTACACATCTTTACTCTGGTCAATACACCACTAAAATTATAGAGTCCTTGATGTGAATGGCGTGTGAGCATGGATAAAAAGCTCTTCATCATTTACAATAATCAAATGCAGCATTGGCAGTGCTATCACA
Organism: Sphyrna mokarran; assembly: GCA_024679065.1. Classification (NCBI taxonomy): domain Eukaryota; kingdom Metazoa; phylum Chordata; class Chondrichthyes; order Carcharhiniformes; family Carcharhinidae; genus Sphyrna; species Sphyrna mokarran. Next base: position 23,502,734 of record JAGIQG010000023.1, on the reverse strand, counting down.
CTGGATCACATCTGGCTTCTGAGATTATTCTGAGAAAACAGAACTGGTAATTATTTGCTTCAAAAGCACTACATAAAACTCAAGTTAAGAATATGATGGCATATTCATCACTTACCTCAATGGTCCAGCTGAGTCCCCATGGAGGTGAAGGAATGAGTTGTGGAGTTGTGTCAGTGTGTGTAGTCCTTTGGAAATGAGGGAAGCTTCATTGGGGTATCAGAGTGATGGTGGGAGGAAGCTCCTAAGGGATTGCAGTCTGGGGAATGTACTGTTGAGATTTTATAAGTCTTTAGTGAGACCACATTAAGAATATTGTGGGCAATTGCGGGTCCCATATCTAAGGAAGGATGTGCTGGCCTTGGAGAGGGTCCAGAGGATGTTTACAAGAATGATCGCAGGAATTAAAAGCTTGACATACGAGAAGCAACTGAGGACTCTGAGTCTGCACTCAATGAAATATAAAAAGGATGAGAGGGAGTCTCATTGAAATTTACAGAATAATGAAAGGCCTGGACAGAGTTAGTGTGATGAAAATGTTTCCATTAGTAGGAAAGACTAGGATCCAAGGGCACAGCCTCAGAGTTAAGTAACAACCCTTTGGAACTGAGATGAGAAGACATTCTTTCAGCCAGAGGGCGGCGACTTCGTGGAATTCATTACTATCGAAGGCTATGGAAGCCAGGTCATTGAGTGGATTTAAGACAGAGATAGATAGATTCTTGATTGGTAAAAGAATCAAAATTTATGGGAAAAGTGAGAGATTGAGTTGAGAAACTTATCAGTCATGATTTAATGATGGAGTAAACTCGATGAGCGAAATGGCCTAATTCTGCCTCTTTATCTTATGGCCTTATCTGCCATTTTAGCTCCCACTCCACCAACTCATCAATATCATTTTGGCAATTGCTGTGAAAACTTTACCTGTCCAAAGGAGATTCCCCAGTGCACCTTTGGGGTATCCCTCCCAATCTGATGCCCTGGGGCTCAGAAGCAATGATCCAGTCTGTTTTTTGTGATGTTACTTGAAGGATAAATATTGACCAGAACATTGGGGATAGCTCTACTGCTCATCTTTAAAATAAAGCCATGGGATCTATTACATCCATCTGAGCAAAAAGATGGAGCCTTAGTCTAACATCTCATCCAAAAGATAATATCCCTGACAATGCAGTGCCCCCTCACTTTTATACATAGTCAGGAAAGGAGGAAGAATGGGAGAGAAGAAGGGAAGTAAGAATGGACCAGGCAGAGAGAGAGGGGAGGAGGAATGATATGGAATTCGTAGGATAGTTTGGTTTTGGTAATGTTGTTGTAACATTACTGCTCTTGTCTATCTGATAGAAGGCGAGATAGATGATAAGTAACTTTGGTAAGTTGTTATTCTGCATCCTGTATATCGTACACACTACAGCTACAGTATGTGATTGGTGCAGTGAGTGAGTTCTGAGTTCAGTAGTTGGAGGGCTGATTACTGAATGACTCTTTCTTTTGAGTGTTGTAATAGATGCACACATCCAGATGAGTGGCAAATACTTCATCAGTCTTTGATATTATCTTGAAGATGATGGAGGGGCTGTGAGAGGTTTGTTAAGTGAGTCACTCAATACAGAGTATGGGGTTCCTCCCAGTTTGTGTAACTAATCCAATTACATTTTTGATCAATGATAACTTCTAGGATGTCAATGGAAATCAGAAGGAAAATAATTAGACTTTCTTCTGATTAAGATGATGATTTCTTGGCACTTGCCTGGTATGAAATGGTACCAGCCACTTTTTCAGCCAAGCTTGTATGTTGTCCAAGTGTTGAAGTTGGCCGATGCAGGCTGCTTCATTACCTTAGGAATTGTTAAATGGAGTTCAGCGCTATGAAATTGTCAGATAATCATTACACAGCTGAGCTTCCGATGGAGGGAAGATAATAAGGAAGCAGCAGGAATGGTTGAGCCAAGAACATTTCCCTGTGAAACACCAGCAGCAACATCTTGATACTGAAATGATTGACATCCAGCAGCCATAACTACATCCGGTTGGATTGGATAGGATTCGAATCACTGGAGGATTCACACTTCCCCCCACGATTGATCTCAGTTTTACTTGGGCTCCTTAGGAAGATCCTGTTTTGAATAGTGCCTTGATGTCAACAGCAATTATTTCCATTTCTCCTCTAACGTGCAGCTTTTGCATCTATGTCTGGACCAAGGCAGTGATAAGCTTGAGAACTAATTACTTCTGGCACAACAAAACTCCACTTTGACAAGCAGGTTACTGGTAAGTAGGTGTTGCTTCAAGGAGCTATATACTAATGATTGGGAGAAGACTGATAGAGTGGAAATTGGCTGGTTTCATTTGTCCTGTTTTCTGTCAATTGGACGTAAGTGTGCAATTTCCAAGTTATTACAGTCAATTCTGGAACGGAAGCTGCAATAGAACAGCTTAGCTAAAATAACAACTAATTCTGGTTCACAGTATAGTTGTCAGAGCCAATAATCATTGCTGTAGCCAGCATACTCAGCCAGTTCTTAATGTAATGTGGAGTGAACAAGACACTGGAATCCACGAGGACTGGGAAGAGGCCAACTAGGATCATCCACTCAGCACTTTATCTGAAGTCTCTTGTACTTGCATGCTGAGTTTCAATGGTTTCAATTGGAAACTCGTTTCCAAGTTTGCTGATGTTCCTACTTTTCCCAGGCATGAAAATCGAATTGATTTGTTACTACTGCATGCATTGGGATACAGTGAAAAGTATTGTTTCTTGTGAGTTGTATAGAAAAAACATACTATTCGTAAAGTACATGAGGAGGACAAATGGAGTGAATACACAATATAGTGCTGCAGTTACCAATAGGGTGTAGAAAAGATCAGCCTGATATGTGACAGGACCATTCAAAAGTTTGTTGACAGTAGGGAAGAAGCTATTCTTGGAGTTGGCTGGTACATGACATCAAATCTTTGAATCTTTTTCCCGACAGAAATATGTGAAAGAGACTATGTCCGGGATGCCTTGATTAAACTGGCTGCTTTTCCAAGGCAGCAGGAAGAGTCAATGGATGGGAGTCTGGTTTGCATGATGGACGGGGTTACATTCAGAACACTTTGTAGTTTCTTTCAGTCTTGGTCAGAGCAGGAGTTATACAAAGCTGTGATACATCCGGAAAGGATGTTTCAATGGTGTATCTGTAAAAATTGGTGAGATTCGTAGTGAATATGTCAAATTTCCTTAGCCTTCTGAGAAGAGAGGTATTGGTGGGCTTTCTGAACTATAGTGTGGGCATGGAGGGATCAGGGCAGATTGTTGGTGATCTGAACAGTTAGGAACTTGAAGCTCTCCACCATTTCCAGTTCATCAACTTTGATGTGGACACGGGCATGTCTGCCATTGCATTTCCTGAAGTCGATGACTCTCATCTTTTTACTGACATTGAACAGGCGTTGAGAAGAGAAGCTGGAAAATGAAGTTGTCCATCTCATTAGCTGTACAGATTCAATGGACCAAATGGCCTCCTTCTGTATTGTAAGATTCTATGATTTCACGGTTCTAAATGATATCATAGGTCACTAGTGCAGGAAATTGCCAGAGTGAAAAAGTAGCCATGTTATGAACATCACCTTGTAAATAAAGCTCCATTACTTTTAATTCTCTGGGCTTCCTGGAATCAATTCTCCAATACACAACATTGTCAAATCAGAAAGAGACATTGAGGGACAGAAAAAAAATACAAAAAAAAAGATTTGGGAACATATTTATTTCTTTAATTTCTTAAATTTCAAATAATAGAATTCTTACAGGACAAAATAAGGCCATTGAGCTGGCAGGTGTCATGAGAAGCTCAGTTCAATTCCCTTCTGAATCTCCCTGATTTTCACAGTAGCAGGGGGATGGTGGGAATTCTGCAAAGTTGACCAGCCTCCAGGGGGCAGAGCGATGGGAAGCAGGATTGACAACATTCAAAATGTTTTGTCCATTAGAAAAGTAATGTAAGTTTGAACGAACGAAACCACCTACAGAAATGAAATAATAATCAACATCATGTTGACTTACCTCAGGTCCAAGCTGTCCATTTGTCCCAGCCATTTGAGGATGAAGGGACTCTCATTTTTTTTATTCATTCATGGGATGTGAGTGTCATTGACTGGCCAGCATTTACTGCCCCTCCCTGGTCACCCGTGAACGAAGTGCCTTGCTAGGCAATTTCAGAGGACAGTTGAGAGTCAACCACATTGCTGTGGCTCTGAAATCACATGTAGGCCAGACCAAGTGAGGATGGTAGATTTCTCTCGCTAAAGGACATTAGTGAACGAGATAGGTTTTTCCAACAATCAACAATAGTTTTATGGTCATCAGTGGATTTTAATTTCCAGATTTTTAAAGTTTTTTTTATTTAAGTTCCACCACCTGCATGGGGGGATTTGAACACAGGTCCCCAAAACATTAGCTGAGTTCCTGGATCAACATCAAGTGATAATACCATTAAGACGTTATCTTCCTCATCAGAGCACATACAGAGAGCAGCCCAGCAGTGGCTGCCGATTCAAGTCAGAATGTGACTTGCTTCACTGGTGTCCTGCCTCCATTCCTGCCCTCTGGCCATTAATTGAACAGCCAACTATCTCTAAGGTCATTAAGGCTCTAATCCCATGAAAATCCTGCCTTCTGGCAAGCTGGCGATGGAGGTGGGAATGCGAGCCGGAATATTTCCAGCCTCCCAACACCCACCTCCAGTGAGATCACCCTCAAAAGAGAATCTGAGAGCCATGTAAACAGAACAAGCAACCTTATCCAATCAAATTAAAGAATCATCATTGAGCAGTGCCACGTCTGAACCAGAAGTCACTGTAAACTGGACATTGAATTCATTGTATTTTGTATGAATATTGCTTCTTGGTAGCTGCAGTAAGCACTGTATATTCATATATTCATGTATTCAGTAGGCTTGGGGGTGGCAAGGTGGCACAGTGGTTCTTACTGCTATCTCACAGCACCAGGGACCCAGGTTTGATTCCCAGCTTGTGGAGTTTGCACATTCTCCCTGTGTCTGCATGGGTTTCCTCTGGGTATTCTGGTTTCCTCCCACAGTCCAAAGATGTGTGGGTTACATAGATTGGCCATGTTGAATTGGCCTTAGTGTCAAGCTAGAACAAATGCATGGGGTAATGAGGATAGGGCCTGGGTGGGATTGTGATCAGTGCAGATTCAATATACCAAATGGCCTCCTTCTGTACTGTAAGATTCTATGATTTCATGGTTCCAATTGACATCATAGGTCACTAGCGCAGGAGACTGCCGGAGTGAAAAAGCAACCATATTATGAACATTACCTTGTAAATAAAGCTTCATTATTTTTAACTCTCCAGGCTTCCGCGAATCAATTCTCCAATACACAATATTGTCAAATCAGAAAGAGACATTGAGGAACAGAACGGAAGACAGAAAAAGAAAAGATCTAGGAACATATTTACTTCTTTAATTTGTAAAATTTCAAATAATAGAATTCCTATGGTGCAGAATAAGGCCATTGAGTTCATTGAGCCTGTACCAACAATAATCCAACCCAGGCCCTATCCCGGTAACCTTACACATTTACTACTCAAATCTCCCTGACACAAAGGGGCAATTTAGCCTGACCAATCAACCTAACCTACTGTGATGACTTTAGCCAGGCTAATGAGGCTAGCTTGCTAGAATATGAACAACCTGGTGAGTCCTAATTGATGGTTAAATCGGGGAGCCTCATGCTCCCTATTTAAAGTAGGTGTGTTAGACTCCCAGCCTGCATTCAGCAGGGAGCAATTGGAGAGCTGGCTGTGTACAGATGTAAGGTGCAAAAAAAAAAAAAAAGTAATTTGATGGCTGGAGTTTTGCTTTTGTGGTGTAACAATATCTATAGATCTTTGAACTGTATGAAGAAACCAGAGCACCTGGAGGAAACCCATGCAGACATGGGTAGAAAATGCAAGCTCTACATAGAAAGACTGAGGCCAGAATTGAACAAGTGTCCCTGGCACTATGAAACAGCAGTACTAACTACTGTGTCATACTGTTGCTCTCATATCTCCAATGTTAATTAAAATTTGAAAAGTTTAGTTTTCAGTGCCAGAGAGGTTGTTCAGTCATGAGTAAGATTTATCCCACAATTTAAAAACTAGAATAGATAAGTCTCAATCTTTTTGGGTGGCTTCCATTGATACCTATTGCATAAATATTATGTTCCATGTATTTGAATGCTGAATGTCTTTGCAAAATACTGATAGTGCACCTCTGGAAGAAAAAGGCAATTTAGATAGCAATTTTAGGAGTTCCACTGCATTAGTGCTGTCACTGAAATAGCTCTCTGATTCACAAGTAGATAATGTGAGCACTGTCAGCACCATTTTTTCCACAGCAAAACCTGGGACGCTGGCAATATTCAGCCTTGCAGGCAGTGTAATGAGTTGTGGCTATTCACATCTTACTACTTCATTCTCCATTCTAAAATTAAATTCTTCAGGTTATTCTTTATGGATTAGAAGCCATTTGGGAAAGTCCAGTTTGACAAATGAGATTTGAGAATGGAACAGCCTTAGTTCATTTCATTTTCAAAAAGCCATTTGCTTTTTTTGTCCACAATTCATTTTTTGGAATGACAGCATTATCTTTTCACGTTCTGTTCTACTGTGTTATTTACTCTATTCAGAGTAAACTTCACCAATTGATTTCAATAGAACAAGGAACAGTAAAGTTACAGGATGAAGAAGGTCAAATCATTTCACCAGAGGTGACAAAGTAGTCGTTTTTGCAAATAATGCCTTTTTCATCTAATTTCTTTCAATTTGGTTTTTTTTTGACCATAAGGCAATAGTTGTGAATATTAGAAAATACCATTGCTTGGACTATATATTTAGGGAAAGTAAAATGTTTATTTCTTTCAAGGTAATTTTGATCAAAAATAAAGTGTTCTGAAAGCAGCTTCAGTGATCAGTAAAATAAATATCCATAGTGAACATTTAATATAAATTTACTTTGCCCTAAACATTAACTGTTGGACCTAGGAGTCCCTAGTGAAAGGGTGTTGGGGATTTGTAGTTAAAAGGCTTCATTTTAAGGTATTTCTGTCTAAGGTAACTAATTGCGTTATGCTTTAAGCTAACTTTCATCAGCTCCTGCAGCTTTCCAAGACCTGTTCAGTGCTGGCATTCTGTGAATTCCCAATTTTCACCACTCCACTAATGGCCGCCATGTCATCAACTTCCTCAGATAAAGCTCTGGAATTCTCTCCCTATATCTCTCCACCTCTTTTCCCTCTTCTGAAGAAGCTCCTTAAAATCTATTTTTGATTTTTGACATTTTATTTTTTATGTGCCTTGGTGTCAAAATTGGCTTGATAAGACTCCTGTGAAGTCCCTTGTGATGCTTTACCAGATTCATCGTTTTATAGAAAGAAAAATTATTGTCATGTACAGACTGAATATCCTTTAGGATTTCAGATCATTTTGGTTATTGAATACTACATATAATATTGCATGCAAACTTACAGTATAATAGCCTAGGTCAAAACGAGGTGCCATTTAAAGTGAATAAAATGGCTAGAGAAGTAAGGTGTATCACAGAATAATAATTACAAGGTGCCTGAGACATCTTGGAATTCCTACAGTGCAGAAGGAGGCCATTTAGCCCATCGAGTCTGCACAGACACTCCAAAGGGCATCCCACCCTTTCTTCCCCCAAACCCATTCCTGCAACCCATAATGGCAAATTTATCTAACCTACAGACTGAGGGACAACTTAGCATAGCCAATCTACCTAACCTGCACATCTTCTAGAGCGTGGGAGGAAACTGGAGCACCTGGAGGAAATCCACACAGACACTGGGAGAACATGCAGTCTCCTCATTTTCCTTCAATGTTTTCCTTCCTGTCTTTATTTTTTCTCTCTTAAACCAGTCTTTCTTTCCCTCTTTTTATTTGGCATATACTATCTACAAATGCACTGCAGCAACTCACCGAGGTATCTTTGGCAGCAACTTTCAAATTGGTGACTTTTACCATCTGGATGAACAAGGGCATCAGGTGTATGGGAATATTAGCAGCAAGATGCCCTCTGGGTCAAACACAACCCTGACTTAGAACTACATCATCAGTCTTACACTGTAACTGAGTCAAAATCCTGAAAATCTCTTTCATTATGGATATAGCTACACCACATGGATTACAGCAGTTGAAGATGGCAACTCACCACTGTCATCTCGATGGATATTTTAAAAATTGTGTTGAATTCATCCACTCTAATTGATGCTTTCTTCTCAATCTTTATGCTGCTTACATCATAAACCTTTATCTGATTGGTTGACCTATTCAATCATGATTTCCTCATGGTATTGTTATCAGGTTACACTTGCACCAACTCAATATGTCAATATATTATTATTTTACTAGTATCACAAGTAAGCTTGCATTAACACTGCAATGAAGTTACTGTGAAAATCCCCTAGTCGCCACACTCTAATGTCTGTTTGGGTACGCTGTTGAAAATTTAGCACAACCAATGATTCTAACCAGTATATCTTTTGGACTGTTGGAGAAAACCTGAGCACCTTGAGGAAACTCATGCAGACACGAGGAGAATGTGCAGACTCCACACAGATAGTGACGCAAGCTAGTAATCAAACCCTGGTCTCTGGCACTGTGAGGCAGCAGTGCTAATCATTGTGCTACTGTGTTAAGGCCAAGTTTAACTCGTGGCAAGTGGCACCACCACAGCTAAATCTGAACCACTGTTTCATGTCATGCGAGCATATCATGCAGTATTTGCATGTGTGACAATTTTCACTTACCGGTTTGTTCTAACAAGGACATCACTACTTTTTAAAAATTTAATAGAATTATGCTTGAAACATAATTTGCACAGGCAGTTCCTTTTTGTTTGGAAACAATTTGTAAATTGTTTGAGTGTACAGTCCCTTCAGCTGAAGAGGATCAGGTGGCACAGTGCATTAGCACCCTTTGATTCGAGAATCCAGATTCAATTTCTGCACAGATTAATGGAGCTGAAGTGTTATTCTGAAGGCTGTAAAGATCATAGGCAAAAAACATTGCACAAAAATTGACATGTAGTGCCCCAAAATGGGTAGCAAACTGAAATCTCACTTGCCCTGGGTTTGCTAGTGGGCACACACTGACATTTCTTTAAATGATGGTATGTCAGCAGATCCACAACATTAACCTGTCCTTACTTTTTAGCTACTGATTGATCTGTTGTATATTTCCAGCAGTTTCTGTTTCCTGCCACGTTATGTTGGCAGTCATTGACTGTCATGAATAAAATCAAACACTGCCCCCTACAGTGATAAAACTGTGTGATTTACTGACAGTTTACCTGTAACCAAGTTATCTGCAGCTCCGACCAACCGAGGAGATATATATCAGAAGAGAAGTGCACACTAACTCTGTCATATTTTTACATGGTGTAATAACAATGGACAAAAAAATTATCATTCCAAAACTTGCTAAAACAAAAATAATCCAACTCAATTTCAAATTTTTTCCCACTTTAAAATCAACTTGATTTTAATCTGTTATCAAATTTAATTAATCATTAACAGAAGATTAGCATGAACCAATTTAAATGTGAATGCATCCAGATCAGGTTTATGTCCAGAAGTGCCCTCCAGTAACATCCCAGTGTACACAAGTGGAGTGGAAAAGGCATTTTACATGTGTATGGTTGGCAGACTCCTGCACCATGATTGATACATCACATGAGATTGTAACTGAAGACTTTTAATAAATTATGAGTCTGGATTTAATGGTAGGAATGTGGGTGAAACTCTCAGTATTGCCATCATTAATCCTTTGAAACTGATGGCAACTTTCTGGGAAAGGGGGGCACGTTCAGGTGAACACAGAGGAGGAGAAGTCATGAAAATGGAGGGTAGTGGGAAATCGCATGAGATCAGCTCCATCACATGTTCTTGCCTCCAGGAGATGGGAGTGATAGTAGAACCTGACCACTCACCTGATGAAGGGGCAGCCAGCGCTCCGAAAGCCTGTGGCTTTTGCTACCAAATAAACCTATTGGACTTTAACCTGGCGTTGTGAGACTTCAGTTCAGGAAACCAGGATGTGGAAATGTTTTGGGTCAAGGTGAGAAATGTTAAAGGCAAGTCGTTACTTGTGGGAGTTGTGAACAGGCCCCCCAGTTGTAACCAAATGATTGCGTGGAACATAATGGAAGAAATACTGGGAGCTTGTCAGAAAGGAGCAGCAATAATCGTGGGAGATTCTAATCTGCATTCTGCCTGGAAATGACATCAGTATTTGATGTAAAGAGTTCCTGAAACACTCAGACATACAGATTGTCGGCTTTCTAAATGGAGGGACTGAATACAAAAGCAGGAAAGTTTTGATTAATCTTTATAAAACACTGGCTTGTCTTTAATTGGAGCAGTGTCTATAGTTCTGGAAATCACACTATCAGAAACATATGACGTCATTAGAGAGGATACAGAAACCATTTACAAGTGTAAGATCATAATATATAGGATCAGAATCAAGCTATTTGGCTCACTGAGTCTGTTCTGCCATTTAATCATGGCTGTTTTGTTTCTTAACCCTATTCTCACCCTTTTCCCTATAACCTTTGATCCCCTTACCAATCAAGAACCTATCTCTGTCTTGAATACGTTTGTGATTTGGCCTCCAAAGCTTTCTGTAGCAATGAATTTCATAGATTTACCACCCTCTATTTGAAGTAATTCCTCCTTATCTGAGTTGCTCTGAGGCTGTGCCCTCAGATCCTAGCCTGTCCCACTAATGGAAACATCTCACTAGACAACTGGTGATCAATTTGCATTAGACCCGGGTTGTTGGGGAATCAGGAACTCTATGCACATGGGTTACGTTCCCACTGACACAGAGGACTCTGGCACAATCATTATAGAAGTGCACTGGAAGAATCATCTAATTCCTAGGTTTCTCATGACAATTGCATTTCATCACCTGAGAAATAAATGTTTATTTGCCTCAGATTTAAGAGTTGTATATAGGAAAGCTGAAAAAAAGAACACTGGCACACTTACGATCTTTCATTCTGTCACTTTATTTAAAATGAAGAACCTCATTTCAGTCTAGATGAATCAAAACAAAAAGTGCAAACACTTGAAAATATACCACTATAAAAGGGTATTTTTTTTCTCTGTATAAAATTCCTACAATACAGAAGGAGGACATTTGGCCCATCAAGCCTACTATCACACCCTATCCTGGTAGCCCACATATTTACCCTGCTAATTCCTCTGAAACTAGGGTCAATTTAGCATGACCAGGCAACCTAACCTGCACATCTTTGGTCTATGGGAGGAAACCAGAGCACTCGGAGGAAACCCACACAGACACAGGGAGAATGTACATACTCTACACAAACAGTGACACAATAGAGATGACAAACTCTTAAGTGACAGCGGGTAATGCCACTGTCTTTGGATCAGAAGCTCCAGATTTGAGTCCCAATCCAGAATTTGGTGACCAAAGTAGGTTCATTCATGACATGGAGATTGAGGATCAACATACAAATCCACCCAGCATGCCAATGGCAGGCTGTAAGATCAGAAGGGATTCTTGGTCAGTGATGTGATGGAAAGAATATTGGAGCCTCTACCATCCACTATCCATAGTCCTAGTCTACAGCATAAATTTATAAAATGTATGTTGCCACAGCAACTCAGACTCTGAATGAACTGTGACATGCTATCACAATAAAGATAAATTATTTTATTAAATTGTGGTGGTTTAGTGAAGCAGCTCAGTGAATGAATTTTACTTTAAATTTATACAAAGGAAAACGTATCTCAATACAGCTTAGGGCTAGTTCTCATTACCCATTATCATATTGATAGTTCTGACCGCTGAGTGGATGTTTTAAATGTTTAATTAAGTAATGTTTTAAATGACTGCAACATTTTTCCAATTCTCCACTCTCATGTATAAATTTAATCGTTCTGTCTCTTCTTGTTTTCTTTGATTTCTTGATCAATTTTGTTTCCAAGCTTTCTTTCAATTTATTGTTTTCTTTTAACAATCCATGTTATATCATACATTTAGTTTTGAAATTGAGTGTGACAGTAATGAATGGACTTTGTTGTGCCATAAAACTGAAATTCAGTAACATTATGCATTCAAATTAAACCCTGGTTAACTACAGGCTATCATTCAATTTCAGACTTGCTTCTTCTGTAATCAATGTGTGACAAGGTATCCTGAAAAATGTATTAAGACTAATGATGGGAAGATAGAATTCTCTTCGCACCCATCTTTATTTTCTGCCTGGTGACTTTTCTTTTTCAGCGATTTGAAAATGAATGACTGCTCTTTATATATACGTGTGTGTTTAGCAAGTCATCTGCTGAATTTAGATTCTAGTCTCCGTCTGTTTCCTTTGATTCGTGAGAGGAAAAAAGTCCCACTGATGGCACGGTGGTATAATGGATAGCACTTTTGCCTTACAGTGCCAGTGACCTGGGTTCAATTCTGACCAAAGGTCACCGTCTTATTGGAGTTTGTACATTCTGTCTGTGGGTTTCCTCCAGGTGTTCTGGTTTATTCCACGGATGTGCAGGTTAGGTTAGGTGGCCATGCACCCTAGTGTCAGGGGGATTAGGAGCATAAATATGAGAGGTTATGGGAATAGGGCCTGGATGAGATTGCGGTTGTTGCAAACTCAATGGGCCGAATGGCCTCCTTCGGCATGTAGGGAATCTATGATAATTCTATGAATTATGAATCAAATTGCCTTTGAGACAATTTCCCAATAGATCATTAAAAATTAATTTACTAATCTGATTGCCTACTATAGTCTCGCTTCATCAGAACACTTGAATTTCTGTGAGGCTCAGGATTCTGGAAGAAGGCATCTTTCCCAGCTTTATCTTAAAATCAGGAAAAAAATTCAATAAAACACTCCGCTCCTGTGCACAGACTTCAAGCAAATAATTTTAATTTAAATAGGTTTTTCCAGAGGATTAGAATGATGAATTAAACGCTTGAATAATGGGTTACAGCTTGCCCATATTAACTATTGCAATCACAGCCACGGTTCTGTTTTTGTAGATGTCCCTGTGCAATGGCTGAAACAGCAGCATTCCTTTTCCAGAGCTTCATTTGTTGATTTGAGATCAATTTAACACAACCAACCATCCAACTGATCAGTACTGTTTCTTGGGACTGATCGGAAAGAAAATTTACCAAAGAAAACTAACAAATGCACTAAATTGTCATCATTCTTCAAAACAAAGAAATTGGTCACAATGAGAGGTACTATTAGACAAATTGTTCAGATTTATTTCATTATGCTTCTGTTTTATGCTCACAAACATTCATTTAATTTTACACTCAATCCATTATTCCCATCTTTTCCCCAGAGTCACAATTGCCTCAGCCAAGCCAGTTGTTAGCCCATGACATGATGGGTCAAATGGTCTCCTTCTGCACTGTAAGATGATGATACATGTAGCCAGGTCGTAGCTACCTAGCAACACCAAAAATAATACATAACAAAAACTTTGGTATGGAACGTGGCATGGGAGAAATTGAAATAATGGAACTCATAGAATCTCTGCAGAATAGATTCCCTACAGTATAGAAGGAGACCATTCAGCCCATCAAGCCTGCACTGATCATAATCCCACCTAGCCCCTATCCCCCCTAGCTCCAAATGTTTATCCTGCTAATCCCCCTAACACTAAGTGGCAATTTAGTATGGCCAATCAATCTGATTCATACATCTTTGGAGTGTCGAAACAAAGGAAATCCACACATACAGGAAGAATGTTCAAACTCTACACAGACATTGATCCAAACCAGGAATCAAACCCGACCCCTGGCACTGAGAAGCAGCAGTGCCAACCATTGTGCCACCCCACTTACAGAAAGCAGGTAAGAGGAAATGCAACCAAAGTAGTTATAAGAGTCACTGGGCTTCCAGGTGATGTTGGTCAACAACCTATTCTCCAAAAATGGAAATGCCTATAGAGAACACAACAGAAGAGTTACAGATGGGTCATACGTACATACGAGCATAAGAAATGGGTGCAGAAGTAAAGCATGCACTCCCTGAGCCTACTCCACCATTCATATGATTATGGTTATCTTTTGCCTCAGCTCCACTTTCTCATCAACTTTGCATGGTGTTTTGTCAGAGACCAAAATCCATCTATCTCCACCTTGAATACAGAAGGTTAAAGAATGCTCAAAATTGGAAACAAAATTGATACAATGTTTGAGTTTGGGGTGAGGACAGGAAACAGCAAAGATACATCATGAACATGCAGGAATAAGCGAGGAGGGAAGGGACCTGAGTGGGACTGAAATACATAATATTACATATATATCCCATAAAATATATATATAGCATGGACTATACACGTTTCCATAGGAAGTCATTTTAATTCAAGAAAATAAGTGGTCGAAAGGCTGGATTTTACCACTCCTCCCTGGCCTCCTACTCCACTCCCAAACACCCCCCGGCTATGTATGGCCTTCTCTCAGGTGCATCGGCTGCTGACAAACTCTTGCGATGTTGGTTGGGGGAGAGGATTGTGGGGGTGGCGTGAGCAATACATCTGCCCATGAAATCCAGCGCAAAGGAGGGACTGTTCAGCCCAAGAGCAAAATCAGTCAAGCAGAAGAGGGTGGTGGTGGGTGTGAGCTGTATGCAACCCTGTTAAAGGAAGAAGTAGAAGAAGTTCAGGATGTGCTGGTGGGCAATGCAAGTGTGACGATGCCCACAATGAAAAGGAAACAGGACCAATGAAATGCAAACTGTGAAAGTGACAGAGTGTGTTGGAAGATTCAGAGATGGAGTAACTGGACAAGGGGAGGAGAAAATATTATCAAGATAAAAATTAATGATAAGTGGGTTATTCTAAAAGTAAGAGATTCATGTAGAGGTGCCGTCTCCCAGATCATCCATTAAATTAAGGCGCTTAGCAGGGTTTTCCATCCCACCTTATGGCATTGTTTCCAGCAGCAGAGGTGGTCCACCATTAGCTGGTGGCAGGATCTTATTGAAGTAGTACACAATGTTTTGCCGGTAGCACAGTCAATATTTCCCCTGTAAGCAATACATCCTATTGACTGTCAATTTATGTCACTGCTCCTTGTGAGTCCTTGCCACATTTGCCAAAAAAAAACAGCATTTATATTTCAAATGTAGTTCATTGATTGTAAAGTTAAGGACATATCATTGCAAATCTTTTCTTGCTTTCATCAGCTCTGCGCACGTCAGAGATCAGGATTGGGATAGTATCAGCCAGGAGGGTGGGCTCACATCTCTGGAGGCTCCTGGCGACAATTTCCAGATTCCTTTCTTCTTCTCACCATCACCTCCCTGTTCTTCCCTTCCTTATTTTCCTGTCCAGAAACAGACATACTATGGAATTCATTGCCTGGTGTAACAGGTACTCTACATATTGAACTGTTTCTCAATCTGGGCAATTTGCTGTTCAGGAGGATCATCTCAACTACCAAATGGTGTAGGCGCATATTGTTGCTATTTTGTGAATCATGTGGTTCAGAATGTAACTTTTAGCTTGAGAAATTAAGGTTTAAAATAAGCTTGGAGCTTACAACACTTAAAAGGTAGGCGCCTTGAGAGATTAACAGTTGGAAAGATAGAGTAATTAATCGCCTTTCGAAATTCCAGAAGACCTAAAGAAATGATGGTTCATAAGGTGACTTTCCCTATAATGTGTTTCTTGTGGCATTGACTATACACCTTGCTGCAATCAAGTATACTGTTGGCGAGACCAGAAAACCCCACTGGTGCAAACAGCCAAAACATTCCAGCAATACTGGCAGTCCAGAGGGATTTTGTTTTTGGTTTTGAAAGATGGGGTTAAATTAGTTTAAAAGCATTTGGTAAACTCTGAAAAAAAAACCCCACTTACTTCATCAAATCAAAGAAGAAATTGTAAAGTAACATTAATTAAATTAAAGGTCAGTTAGAGGACAGCCCCGAGCAGATGATGTTGCTATTGTGACAGGTGGAGATTAGAAAAGTGTTCCAATTTCAGTTTTCCATGCTTGCTGAGAGAATTGGGTTGCCATTTGGATCTTGTATGATTTGCAGCTCAGAGAGAGAAAACAGCCAAAGTAAATGACAGTTGAATAGACCTGCACTGTAAGCAGAGTAAAGAAATAAAGCATCATTCACCATATAGCAAGTGGGTCAAGACTAATCTCAGTTTGAATATTGTGAGGGACATAAACTAGATGATTGCCCAGTTTGTAGTTAGTGGGAGAATCTAAACTGGACCTCAAGGTGCCTTATTTCTAAAGAAAATAATCAGCTGAATAGGCAAGAATTATTGAAAAGAAACCAAAACAAGGAACAGGACAGCTACAGTCAAGAGAAAATAAATTAAAGTTTTACCTCTGAGGATTACTGAAGCTGAGAATTCTCCAGAGGACCATGGCACACTGATGATTCTTTTTTATAAAAGTAAATAACTTTAAGATTGATCTGCCTTATAAGAGAACTCTTGAGGGAAGTAACAGTAACCCTGAGATGATAATAGTTTCAAGCTATAGAGTTAACTTACGCATATTTGTTTAATTTGTCCTTTATACAATACGTTTGTGTTATGTTAATAAATTGAAATGTTGGCATAGTTCTATTGGTTAAAATGAGGGGTTTTAATTGCTATTTAAATGTTAACAGTCCCTAACCCGATCAAGCATAAAGTCCACTACAATACAGCTACAAGTTGAGTATTCTTTTTTCAAGTTTCTTGGGGCTGATTGATTTTCGGTATTAAGATATTTTTGGTTTTCCGATCTACGTCTGTCGACCTATGCCTATTTACATTACAGTCACCATGCTAGCTTTAGTCTAAAAATACTTTGGTCTGAGTTTTCCAGCCCTTCCAGCCGATAGGATCTTCCAGTCTTGCTGAAAGTGACCCCCCCACCAACTCCTGTGGCATGTTACCTAGTGGCATGGCTGATGAGGAGCTACAAATGGCCATTGACTGGAAAATTCTACCGGCTGACAATGGCGAACCATCTCTGCCACTGGAAAACCTGCTGCAGAGGGATTGGAAAATCCAGGCCTTTACTTCTTTGTTTGCCAACTCACGCACACATACTCAACTTCTCTAATATATATATATATATATTATATATTACACCTATAATATATCGCATTGCTTTATTAATATACAAATTAACCACACAGCAATGCAACAAAATTTTTTTGTTATGTGTTCAGTTTTTGGTTGATTGGCTAAAGGTATTCAATCTGCAGAGGTTGCTCGATAGGGCCTGGCTGGGATTGTGGTTGGTGCAGACACATTGGGCTGAATGGCCTCCTTCTGCACTATAGGAATTCTATGATTCTATAATCAGCATTTCCCAATGCAATAAACTATCTGGATCAACTTGTTTAAAATTACAATCAAAATAAATAACAAATTAAATTTAAAATTAAACTTCTCGGCATTGGTATTGGGACAACAACGGCATTTGGAAAATTCTTGGTAAATTTGCAGCAGAAAGTGATCCATGATCTGCCAATGGCTATGAGCAGTTTTAAAAAACAAATCTGCATGTTTTCACTAAACAAGAGTTGGTAGTGTGGCTTTGGTCCCTTTGAGGTCAAATGACCCACAAAACCTAACAGAGGCAAGATTGATAGTCACCCCGGTGTGAACGGAGAAAGAACAGCTGCAACAATAATTTAACATCAATAATGGCAATAGTGACTTTAAAATGGCTATTCTGGCAGAGAGTGAAGCATGCTGGAAATATTTTTCAATTTATAGATTAAAACCAGATGTAGGTTGTAAAAGGCTCTGGTCTGGGAGCTGTGATTTGAAGATTCTTGTGTTGGACAGATCAAGGAAGTTGTTTACATCGACCCAGACATTGCATCTCCAATTTATGGCTGCTATGTATGGGACATGTAAAATGAACTAAGCATCATGACTTTGTTCAAAATTTCATTGAATGTTCGAAGCATATGATCAGATTCTGGTTGCACAATTGTCTGGATGGCAGAGAATCTTCCGGAAGCAACAGGAGAAGAGTGGATAAAAAGGCATGTGAGTCTTTTGTTTAGCAGCAATAATTCAAAGACACCAACCATCGCAACAAGACCTTGTACCCTGAAAGATGCTTCAGAGAAGAAGATAGATTCTATATCGTGGATATTTCTTGGCTAAAGTTTTGCTAAACTTGATGGTATCTACTTTCAGTTAAATAGTTAAAGTTGATGTTCAGTTAAAGTTAATATGCAGTTTAAGAGTTAAAGTTCAGTTGAAAGCTATATTCAGTTAGAGGTAAAGTTCAGTAAAGAGTTAATGAGTTGCAACTGTTCATGCTTCAGTTCATATTAGAAGT
The DNA here is from genome assembly GCA_024679065.1 of Sphyrna mokarran. Lineage (NCBI taxonomy): Eukaryota > Metazoa > Chordata > Chondrichthyes > Carcharhiniformes > Carcharhinidae > Sphyrna > Sphyrna mokarran. The sequence goes on along the minus strand of JAGIQG010000023.1, from coordinate 23,484,365 downwards.
GTTAAATAAAAAACAATGGAATTACTGCCCTTGTCATTACTGTCATTAAACTAGAATGCTTGGAAGGTGTTTAATTTTAAGCTATATAACAATAGTAAGCAGGGATTTTGTTCTAGAACCATCTCGGGAGCTGGCTGCAGCCATGAGGCTGCAAATTTCTGTATAGCCTTTATGTTGCTGTTTTCCCTTTAACTGGTGAACACAAATTATTACAGGTATATTCTTACATATTTGGTTCAGCTTTTTGGAGGATGATATTTAATTGAGTGATCACCAATTATGTAAGATTTATAAATCATTAGGCTTTCTTAAATGGTGGTAATGAAGCCGATTGTTTTGATTTAGGCTGAGGGGTTTTTTTGAAAGATCACTATAACGATAAACAAAAAGTCATTCTTTCTCAGCTGCACTGCACACACTAGACACAGAAAATCAGAGGCATGTCTAAATTTGGAAGCTTACTGTTTACTGTTGGAATCAGGCATAAACAGCATGCAGGTTGCAGAATGCCATCATCAACACACAGGCAGCGCTAACTGTCACTGGAGTAATCAAGGTGGCCTTGATATAAGCAGCATTACTCCACTTTACCATGAAACATTTCCCCACAGTGGTTGATCTCTCTTGGGCGGCCAGTCGAACGTAGTGCAAGAGAAAGAAAAATCAAAAGAAAAATGTAATGGTAAAGGCTTCATTCTTGTTCTTCCTGTGGATTGATTCAATAGTGCCAGCTGCTTCATGGTTCCTCATTGATTCACGGTGAAAAATGTCAGCTCTGCACTAATCATTACCAAAATATTCCCTCATTATAGCACTGCTTGACCTTGGTCCCTTCATTTTTTTTTGTATTATATTTAATACTATCATTTGGGAAATTCACTTGCCAGCGCAGCCTTATAATGTCAAGAGCATGGGCAGAGAATATTGTTAGGTTTTTGAAACTGGGGATTATCTTTTGCTTTGTAAAAGAAATTAGGAGAAATGATTATTTCTTGTCTAAGTTTAAAGCTATGGTCCTCAAATCACAGATTTGGGTAATGCAGAAATGTGCAATTCCCAAGAAGGTGATTTCAATCATGGGAATTGGAAGAATTCGTAACATCACAAAATAGATTGGACATTTGTTCTCTTTGCCAGTATAGCACAGCCGTAAAATATTATTAGTCCATATAGGATGTGTACTATTTTGAAAAATGGCTCGGGAGTTTTCATCATTCCTGCTCAATAATCTGAATGGTCATTGAAGGAGCAGCACTCCGAAAGCTCGTGATTCCAAATAAACTTGTTGGACTTTAATCTGGTGTTGCAAAACTTCTTATTGTGCCCATCCCAGTCCAACACCAGTATCTCTGTATCCTGAATGGTCTTGGAAAGAGGTCCAAGAGCATTTGCACAATTTGCAAAAGTAAACCATGATTGTTATTGTGAGACAGTAATACCAGATATAAAGAAAATGGTATTTCTCAAGGATATATTCAATGATACTACATTGAAGCAGAATAATGTCTGCAAAACTATTGCAAGAGGGATAGAATTGATATTTTATGTGTCACAGTGGAAAAGAGAAAGGTTTTGCGAGGGCTCTTTCTCTCCTGAGTGAAATCTTTCCATTTCAATTCTCCCACTTCTCTGATATTTCCAGACAAAAGAGGAGGACATTTTCTGGAATATGTATTGGATCCCATGTGCTAGATCATTTGATAAACACATAAGGAATCAACAGTTATTTAGGGAAGAATCTAATGATATTGGAATCTTTGAGATTGGGAAGGTGCAGAAAGTAATTAACATGCATTAATTTTATATTTTCTGCTTTAAATGGAATGATATCCACAGAATATACCACACACACATACACATGCATACATGCAAAAAGGGCCCAATCAACTCCCTTTGCAAAATTCAATTGCACAGACACGCAGATATTTGTTGCATGATAAAGGCGCCTCAGAAGGCTGCCACCAGAAAGAGAAGTTTATACTATTTTTTAGTCTACCTTATCGAAGAGCTGGGAGGATCTGGAATGTTTCCCTGGCTCCAGCAGCAAGCTGCAGGTCGCTGTTCACCGCTTTTACCATCCTGCCTGATCTGAGTTTTACAATGGACCTTGAGTAGCATCTGAACTAGCCCATCTTGCTGCATCCAAAGGACCAGTAAGCAAGCTGTAAGGCCATAAGACCATAAGAAGTAGGGGTAGAAGTAGGCCATGTTGCCCCTCGAGTCTGTCCCAACATTCATTAAGATCAGACTAATCTGATGTGACAATCCTTAACTCCAATCTCCTCAATAAGACTGTAAGACATGGAACAGAATTCATGCACACAACTCATTGGTAATAAAGAAGTAAGGCTAACATGGCAAATTGATGTGGGTCTGCTATCACAAGCATGTTTGCAACATGCAATGTGTGGGAATCATTTCTACATTCAATTTCTATGATACTGTCCCCACTATACGCTTCAGATCCTATCTCCCCAGTAATATCCTCAGGCTGAATCAAACTCCAGTGTCCCACTTAAATCCACACACAAGCTTCTGACTTCTGCTTATCCAACACTGCTCTATCCATATCCTATTCCACACCAAGTCACCGTGTCTGAGAAACAGTTGTTCCTGTTCAGCCAATATCTCTCAATTTAAATTCTCATGCTCTGTGTAATCTTCACCTCTCCTTATCTCTGTAACCTCCAGTTCTATAATCTACCTCTTTACAAGGTTGTTCAAATAATCTTTCCTAATATCTTACTTGGCTTGACAGAATTTCATTCTTATATCTCCATGAAACACCTTACGATATCTTTACAGCATAAAGACATTGTTGTAGATCTTTGCTTTTGATTCTGACAGATGTTTTATTTCTTTATATAAATCTGCTTAATGACTCTCCACTTTTTATTTCCATGAAAGGAGAGGGAAAGAAATGAAGACTTGACTGCAGAAGAGAAGGATGCAGAGCTCTTAGACACAGAAAAGAGAATAAACTCTCAGGTACTCATTTTTAAAAGTTTATACAATGCCGCATGAGTTCAAATGTTCACACCCTCATCTCACTATGGAATCTGGACAATGAGTGAAAAAGGATCGATCAAAGTGGGGTGAAGTATGATAGGGCTCCTTTTGCACTGGGCAGCTTTGATTACCATGGGATCCTGTCTAGGGACACTGGAAACATTCATTATACAGGGCTCAGGTAAACATATCCTCAGTAGCAGAATGGATGGAGGAAGATGCACCATCTGAAATATTTCAACAGTTGCTCTGGCATTCAAAGGCTTCAGCAGAATAAAACAACTAAATATTTTGGTTTCTTTGCTCTTTGCTTAAGACACATGTGGAAACTGGTATACAAAAGTTTCGCCAGCTGAAGGATGTCATGCACACATGCCTTTTTTTCGAAGCAGATCTTTTTTGGTGAGCCGCAAATGGTGAAAAGCATAAGACGTTCTGTCTGAAAGCTTCTAGTCATGATCTGACACAGAGGCAGCAATCACAGTATGGTCACCTAACATCAGGTAAGGCGGGGCTGCCTTTCAGCAACTGTAACTGTAACTAATGATCAGCACTCCAGGATCCACTCTATGTGGGAGGTTGAATAATAAGACTCTCAGTGCCATATCCATGACTGAACACCCCAAGTGTCACGCCGTGTTTGTTACCCAAAAACTGTGATGATACGACGTAAGCATCTCCACTCTGAGTTGGAGAGGGGCAGATCAAGGAACTCCGAGCCAACTATGTTTTCCTTCGGAGGAGGAAATCAGAAGAAGAATGCAGATTTCCTGGAGTTGGATTTGCCATCAAGAATGAACTTGTGAACTTGGTTCATGAGTCCACTCCTTGAAGAAATAAATCCCTCATGACTGGTGAAGAATCAATTCACAACCATGGCAGACTTCACTCAAGGGCAGAACAAGTGTCGACAGTGGCTGGAATGATTTTTAAAACTAATATCGTCAATGCCTGCTAAGGGACACTTGGATTTTCTGTCAAGAAATATCAGGATTAGTTTAATGAAAATGATCAGCAGTTCAACGAACTAATTGATTGTGAACACAAGACTTTCTTGTGCACCTGGAGGAATGGACTCAAACGCAAAGCAAAGAAACTGCCTTACCAAAAAATAAAGAACACGCGACAACAGACAAGACGAAAGGAATTCAACATCTCATCGTGATTCACTATGGTTTCTTCACTGTCACAAAGGCCACTTACGGCCAAAGAATTCAAGGTCCAGTTCTTCTGAGGCCTAAGGATAAGGAGGATCTAATCAAGGAAAAGAAAGCTGTTACCAACTTTTAGAGGGAGCATTTTAGAAGAGTATCTTAAATCAAGAATCAAATGCTGGCGAGCATATTTTCAATCCATTCCCACAATATCCACTTAGGAATGTGCTCAGAATTTCACAATGCCCACTGAAATCTTTAAGCATGAAGGAGGGGAACTCCAGCCCCTTATCCTACAGATCTACAATAAAGAAGAAATCCCAAATGATTTTAAGGATAGCATGATTGTGACAACCGTCAAAGAAGGAGACAAATTCATAGTTTGGTTCAATTCAAGGCAATGGTCTCCCAGGAGTTAATGTCTTAGAAATCTAGAAACCCTACGGTGCAGAAGGAGGCCATTCGGCTCATTGTATCAGTACCAACCACAATCCCACCTCAGCCATAGTCCTGTAATCCCACATATTTGCCCCGTTAACTCCTCTAAGCAAAGCACGTGGAAATTACAGCGACATTAGTGTGATTTCCATTGCAGGAAAGATCATGACAAGAACGTTTCTGAATGACTTGTTGCACTTAACATAGAACATAGAACAATACAGCACAAACACGAGTTGCATCAATCCCATCTACCAATCCACAGACCGATCTATCACCCCCTATCCTATTCTTTTCCATATACTCATCCAGAAGTCTTTTAAAAGACCCCAGTGAGTTTGCCTCAACAACCTCTGACGGCAGTCGGTTCCATTCACTCACCACCCTCTGAGTGAAAAACCTTCCCCTGACATCTCCTTTGTATTTGCTTCCCTGCACCTTAAATCTGTGTCCTCTCGTAGTGACCATTTCAGCTCGGGGAAATAGTCTCTGAGAGTCCACCCTATCAACATTTTATAAACCTCTATCAGGTCGCCTCTCAATCTATGTCTCTCCAGTGAGAAGAATCCAAGCTCCCTCAACCTATCTTCATAAGGCCTGCCTCCCAATCCAGGCAGCATCCTTGTAAACTTGCTGAAGAGTTACTCCCTGAACCTCAATCAGGGTTCAAGCCATCAAGAGGCACAGCCAACCCACTCAACAACTACAAAAAATATGTCATGAACATCAAACTTTCTACATAACGCTCTTTGACAAAGGCCTTTGATTCTGTAAACTGTGAGGCACTCTGGGAGATTCCACTGAAGGATAAATATCCTCCAAAATTCTTCACCATCCTGCAACTGCTTCTTGATGATATGCAAGCTGTAATCCTTAACAACAAATTCACTACAAGTATTTTTACAGATACAACAGAGCTCAAACAAGGTCATCCAAACTCTTTTTTTCAATCTTGCTCATTATCATGGTCCTTTTAACTGGAGACAAGTTCCCTGCTGGAATACAGCTTATTTATCAACTGGATGATAAACTTTAATCTCAGGTGGCTCCAATCAAAAACTGGGACATTAATCATTGTTGATGTTACTGCAGTCTGTGTTGTGTCAGAAACAGATCTCCAGAAAATCATCTAAATATTTACTGAGGGGGCTTAAACTCAACTTTCAAAAGACCAAAGTCCTCCGTCAGCAAGCTCCAAATTCAACCCCTCACCTATGCCCATCAATTAGGATTCATGATGCTTTTTTTAAAAATTATCTTTCACCAAAGGCTGACAATAACAGAAAAAAGATTCAACCTGAAACCTGTTGGTGTAGCCTTTGACCAATTGAAGCAGTGAGTGTTTCAACATTGCAATATCAAAACTGAAACCAAATTCTGGGTCTACCATGCAGTCATGATCCCTTCCTAAATGTAGGGGGCTGAAACATGGACAATATATTGGAGGCAACTCAAAGCATTGGAGTCAAACCATCAAAGTTGCCGACAGAATCTCTTTCATATTAAGTGAGAGGATAGACATACAAATATCAATGTCCTCTCACAAACAGGTACCACCAGCATGGAGATTACAATCATCCACCATTATTTCCATGGAGCTGGGTATTGGTTGTACACAATACAGACTTCAGGTACCTGGATCCATTAACATTTTCTCCCAGCTCTTTCAGAGCAGATGACCAGAAGAGGATACTTCAAGAATGTGCTGAAAGCCAACATGAAGAAATGCAACATTGATGTGAGGGCGGCATGGTGGTTTGCACTGCTACCTCACAGATCCAGAGATCTGCGTTTGATTCCCAGATTGTGTCACTGACTGTGTGGAGTTTGCACATTCTCCTAGTGCCTGTGCGCTCTGGTTTCCTCCCACAATTCAAAGATCTGTGAGATAGGTGCTTTGGACAACCTAAAATTGTCCCTTAGTGTCCTGGGATGTGTATGTTAGAGGGGTTAAGGGGGAAAATGCGTGGGATTGCATGGCTATGGCCGAGATGGGATTGTGTTTGGTGCTGATTCAATGGACTGAATGGCCTCCTTCTGCACTGTAGGGTTTCTAGGTTTCTAAGATATTTACTGCTGGGACACCATTGCCTTGAACTGAACCAAACTATGGCAGTGTATATGGGGAGGATTCCAGCATTTTGAGACCCAAGATGATAAAATGAAGATGAAAATCGAGAGCAGCAAAATGAAGACAGCATGATCTGAACTAATAACATACACAGCCAGACTCCTAGATGACAACAAATGCCTAACAAATGCTATGACAAAGATGTAGAATCAACATCATCAGCCATCTACATACTCAGGCAAGACAATCATCCTCAGCAGCGAGGAAAGCCATTACTGTGCTGCAGACAAAAACTATAAATAGAAACTTATGTAATAATGAAGCATAGTAATTTCACAAAGCAAGCACTATAATAATTTAATAATAACAGGAAAGTGCTACAGTATTTCCAGTGAAATTAAATATATCTAATGAAACTATAAAATGGAAAATATATCCGTACAGCAGCCTGTATAATAATTCACTGCACTGAGATATGAATTAAAGGAAAGACTTCTGAACTGAAAACCTTTTTTAATTTGGAGACGGCAAAGTACCAAAGGATCATGAGTCATTTAGACTTTATTTGCGGATGGCATAATGATAACAGTTTGCTATGAGTTATGTCATTCCCTTGTGTGAGTGCAAGGACATTTTAAAAGGTAGCGGCCATTGACACTTTATCAGTATCTTTTTAAAATGTAAAACTAAAATCACTGTGGACTAACACAGCCGAGTGAGTTAGATTACATATATTCTCCTTTTGGGTTTGTATCCAGTTCAGATTTATACACAGGATAAATTAATTCTCTTCCTGATGAGAAAAGGGGCCAAAGTGAATGAATTTTTTTACGACTGCAACTTCCCATCTTGGACAATTCTCTTAAGAAGTGGTTTCTAAATTGGCAATACATTGACAGCTTTATTCAAATCAGTTGGTTGGTTAGCTCAGTTTGTTGAAAGGTGATACTAAAAACACCAAGATCATGGTTTTGATTTCCACCAATCCCCTGTGCTTAGAGGTAACACAGTGATAAGCATTGCTGCCTCACAGCACTGGGGATCAGGGTTCTATTCTAGCTTCAGGTCACTGTCTGTGAGGAGTTTGCAAATTCTCCCCGTGTCTGCATGGGTTTCCTCCAAACACTCTGGTTTTCTCTCACAGTCCAAAGATATACAGGCTGATTGGTCATGCTAAATTGCCCGTTAATGTCAGGGAGATTGGCAGGGTAAATACATAGGGTTATGAGGATAGGACCCAGGTGGGATTATTATTGGTGCAAACTTGATGGGCTAAATAGCCTCCTTCTGCAAGGTGGAGATTCTATGATTCTTCTGTAAAATTTGCAAATTGGGGAACAGCTTGTTTAAAGGTTGTACTTGTACATTATTGCAACAGATTAGTAGGACCTTAAAACTAGCAGAGTCTCCATCCCAAATTAGGCTCATCCTACATAGAAACCAATGGGAAGGTTAAGACATGACATATCGTGATCCTGGTTTAATTTCTAGTCTATTGACCACAATCTACCACAGAGTGAAGTAGTGTTCTGGAGGGACCACAGATTGTTCAGTTCTCTGCAACTATTTATCTTTGGAGTGTTTAATACTGACATTAGATGTTTAAAGTGATAGGATATTTCATTTCCCAATGTTGTTTTCTCATAGATAGAACATAGAACATAGAACATTACAGCGCAGAACAGGCCCTTCGGCCTTCGATGTTGCGCCGACCAATTAGGAAAAAGCAATGACCCTCTAACCTAAACCATTCCCTTTTCATCCATAAACTTATCTACTAACCTCTTAAACGCCACCAAACTTGGCGCATCTACAACTGCAGCAGGCAGGGCATTCCATACCCTTACCACCCTCTGGGTAAAGAACCTACCTCTGACATCCGTCCTATAACTACCACCCCTTAATTTAAAGCTATGTCCCTTCGTGCTAGCTTTCTCCATCCTAGGAAAAAGGCTATCACTGTCCACCCTATCTAAACCTCTAATCATCTTATATGTTTCAATAAGGTCTCCTCTTAGCCGCCTTCTTTCTAACGAAAACAACCTCAAATCCCTCAGCCTCTCTTCATAAGACCTGCCCTCCATACCAGGCAACATCCTGGTAAACCTCCTCTGTACCCTCTCCAATGCCTCCACATCTTTCTTATAATGTGGGGACCAGAACTGCACACAATACTCCAAGTGCGGCCGCACTAGAGTTTTGTACAGTTGCAACATGACGTTGCGGCTCCGAAATTCAATCCCCCTACCAATAAAAGCTAAGACTCCATATGCCTTCTTAACAACCTTATCGACTTGACTGCCAACTTTCAGGGATCTATGCACATATACACCAAGATCCCTCTGTTCATCAACACTATTAAGAGTCCTACCATTAGCCCTATACTCTACACATTTATTATTCCTGCCAAAGTGAATTACCTCACACTTTTCCACATTAAACTCCATTTGCCACCTCTCGGCCCAGCTCTGCAACTTGTCCAAGTCTCTCTGCAAACTATAACACCCCTCTTCACTATCTACCACTCCCCCGACTTTGGTGTCATCCGCAAATTTACTAATCCATCCTTCAATGCCCTCATACAGATCACTTATAAAAATTACAAACAGCAGGGGCCCCAAAACAGATCCCTGAGGCACACCACTTGTAACCGAACTCCACGATGAATAATTTCCATCAGCTAGTTAATTTTTATCAGCTAGCCAATTCCTAATCCAATTAGCTAAATCACCCTCAATCCCATACATCTGCATTTTCTGCAGAATCCTTCCATGGGCCACCTTATCGAACGCCTTACTAAAGTCCATATATACCACATCAACTGCCTTACCCCAATCCACCTCTTTGGTCACTTTTTCAAAAAACTCAATAAGGTTAGTAAGGCACGACCTACCCTTCACAAAACCATGCTGACTATCCCCAATCAATTCATTTCCCTCTAAATAACTATAAATCCCTATCCCTAAGATAGATCTTCACAGAAATTCGCCAAGAAATTCAAACAATGAATCTTGCGAAATAAGTGGATTTTCACACTACTTGGTGATGTTTAATCACTTGCGTGTTCAAGCACCATCAACAAAATCACTGCAAAAATTCAAGCAAGCAGCCCACTGCCATGTTTTCAGATCTAGGGATAGACAGTAAATGTGAATTTACAATAATTGCCCATATCCCAAGAGCAAATTAAACAAAAAAAATCATTTTGATTCTCTTTTACCAAAATTCATAGAATCACTACAGTGCAGAAGGAGGCCATTTGGCCCTTTGAGTCTACACTGACCAGAATCCCATGTTGGCCCATTCCCCTTGACACTATGAATTTACCCTGCTAATCCCCGTGACACTTCGAGGCAATTTACCATGGCAAATCAACATAACCCACACATCTATGTTAAAGAGCTATGTTAAACATGCAAAGAAACCATGGCCCAGATCTTCCAGTTAATCAAAGACTCAATGTACCTCAATGACATCTGGAAGATGTCAACATGATTCAATGCAGCAAATCCATAGGAATTGCCTGGGTAAGTTTCACATTCTGATAAGCAATTCCCTTGATCCCTGGGCCCTCCAACAACGTTTCCAACTCTGTGTTAGTATCAGAGAATTTGGGCGGTTCAGACTTGCATCAGATTAGGAGCATAGAATCCCTACAGTGCTGAAAGAGATCACCCGGACATTGAGTCTACACCAACTCGCTGAACGTGTATCCCACCCGTGCCTTCCCTCTGCCCCATCCCCAAAATCCACATCATCCCCAAAATCCACATCATCCCACACATTTAACATGGTTAATCCACCTAACTCATACACCATTGGTCACTAAGGGACAATTTAGGAAGGCTATTCCACCTAATCTGCATATCTTTGGTATTAAAACCAATCCAACACCTGGGTGACTTTACAACTGACCCAAAATATTCACACTGAAACCCATAACACTAACTGACTCTATCCACTACCTCGACCTCTATATCTGCTACTGATCTTACCTGACTTCCCTCAACCTGCCTAACCCCTACCAGCCAACTACTCCCTCTGACACAACCACCCTGACTTCCTGTGACCCAACCTAATGAGCCCCCACCAGTTGTCTCCTCCAAACCTCAGCATAACTAGCACCTGCTCCGACAATCCATGCACATCCAACCCAACTATTTCCTGACCCACTTACCCAATTGCCATCCTTTATGCCTGCCACCCCTACACCCCTACTATCCTATACTCTCACCAACCTACTCAGCTGCTGCCCTACCTATCTACCAACATATCTAGCTACGACGATGCCACCTCCACCCATCTATCACTTGCCCAGCTGCTATTTTACCCACTTTTCATCCTACCCATTGCCCACTTACTTTACCTACTCTAGCCCCTTACCCACTTACATACTCTATAGTTTTTCAAAGAGGTTTTAGGATGTGTAAACTCTTTTATTTCCAGGATATGCCAGCTTGGGCCGTTACAGGAGGGCCCAGATTGTTTTCCCACCACCATCCAAGGTTGTGAAGAAGCAGCTTCATTTTGGTGTGCTCCACAATTCTGGAAAAGCTGGGATTGGAAGCCCCAGGCCAAAAAAGCAAGGTTTCAGCAGGGCACATAGAAATAGGAGTGAATTGTCAATCCTACAGTGATTGCTACTCTACAGAAGATTCAACCCATAATTATTCACCATAGTAAATATGACACCCTAACTGTATTTGCCCAAACATCTTACAAATTGCAAACATTGAACTTAATGCCAAACAAATATTTCAATGTCTAAAGTTAAAATGGAACAGCAGTCTAAATTTCATTTGCCATTGATTACAAAAAGCAACTATATCTTTGCCCATCACAACTGAATGTGGCATGGTGACACAATGGTTAGCCCTGGTCCTTCACAGTGCCAGGGACCCAGGTTCGATTCCCAGTTTGGGTAATGGTTTGTGCAAAGTCTGCACCTCCTCCCCGTGTCAGCATAGATTTCTTTTGGATGCTGAAGTTTTCTCTCAAGATCTCTGAAAGATATGCTGGTAAGATGCAATAACAATGCTAAATTCCCCCTCATTGTACCCAAACAAGGCACCAGAGTGTAGAGACGAGTGAATTTTCACAATAACTTGTTAATGTAAGCCTACTTATAACACCAATAAACAAATTTTAAAAAACCTTTTCTGTCATAGCAGAAATAATGGTATAACACTTATCTCCAGGTAAAAACAGAAACAAAAATACTACTTGTTAAGTGCAGCAGGTTATTGCACTCTCCTTTCTACTCAAGGTTATTTCCAATTTGATTCCAACCCAAACTGATGGGTCAAGAGCCCATTATGTGTAAAGTTTTGTGCAAAATCAGATTAGCTTAGTATTCAGTATACATAAACCAGAGAATTAACTGCCTATAATTGAGCATAATTTGCTATTAAATTGGCAGTCTTGGTTAGATGCCTGTTGTGGGATTTGGAATGGTCATGGGTGAAGAGGAAGGATTGCTGTTTCAAGAATATAATTAGAATGTATTTTGGGGCAGGGTTGAGTGAGTTTTACACTGACTCGGGCCAGTTCTGCATCGGCAATGCTTAATGCCAAATTTGACACTTTACTGGAAAATGCACAAAGTGTTCCATTCCCAAGAACAAATGTTCTTTACCTTGATAAGACAATAATTCCCCAGAAAAACAGATGGCTGTGCCTCAAACATTTTAAAGCTGCTAGTAGGGCAGCGTTGTGACACAGCAGTTGGTACTGCTGCCTCACAGTGCCAGGTATCCAGGTTCAATTCCAGCCTTGGGTAACAGTCCATGTGGAGTTTGCACATTCTTCCTGTGTCTATGTAGGTTTCCTCCGGGTGCTCTGGTTTCCTCCTACAGTCCAAGGATGTGCAGGTTAGATAGATCGGTCATGCTAAATTGCCATATTTGTCCATTTCCCAGTAAGTGTCAAATTTGGCATTAAGTGTTGCCAGTGAAGCACTGGCCAGATCCAGTGTAAAACTTATTCAATCCTCCCCCAAAATACATTCTAACCATGTTCTTGAAACAGCACTCCTTCCTCTTCATCCTTGATCATTCCAATTCCCACAACAGTCTTCTAACTAAGACTGCCAATTTAATAGCAAATTGTGCTGAATGATGGACAGTTCATTCTCTGGTTTTATGTAAACTAAACACCATGCTAATCTGATTTTCTACAAAACCTTACACATAACAGGCCCTCGACCCATCAGTTTGGGCTGGAATCAAACTGGAAATGAGTAGAAAGGAGAGTACAATAACATGCTGCACTTATCAAGTAGTATTTTTGTTTCTGTTACTACCTGGAGGTGAGCATTGTACCATTATTTCTGCTATTATAGAAGAAGTTTTTAAAAATGTATTTATTAATTAGGGGGGACTAGCAGGATAAATATGTAGGGCTGGTGGGATTGTGATCAGTGCAGGCTTGATGGCCGAATGGCCTGCTTCTGCATTGCAGGGACTCTATTCTGTAGGGATTCTATGAATTCCATTATTTCGGTTTTTCCCATACCATGTTCTATACCAACGTTTTTGTTATTGTTGTTAGACAGATAGGACCTGGCTACACATATCATGATTGGAGATGCCGGCGTTGGACTGGGATAAGCACAGTAAGAAGTCTCACAACATCAAGTTAAAGTCTGAAAGGTTATTTGGTAGCATGACCCACAAATTTTCAGAGCACTGCCCCTTCATCAGGTGAGTGGGAGTTGTGTTAGATCCTCTTGACTTGGCGGTTTGCAGTGTTGATGATACCCATTATGTGGAGATGCTGGCATTGGACTGGGGTAAGCACAGTAAGAAGTCTAATCTCACAGCCATGCTAAATTACCCCTTAGTATCAAGGGGATTAGCAGGGTAAATATGTGGAGTTTATGGGGATAAGACCTGGATGGGATTGATGTCGGGCTCAATGGGCCAAATGACCTCCTTCTGCAGTGTAGAGCTTCTATGAAAATCTATTTTGGGGGAGGATTGAATGAGTTTTACATCAGATCTGGTCATGCTTAATGTTGAACTTGACACTTACTGGAAAATAGGAAAAGAGTTCCATTCCCAGGCACGAATGTCCTTCACCTTGCCGAGACAATAATTCCCCCAAAACAGATGGCTGTGCTGCTAACATTTTAAAGCTGTCACTTCATTTGTCCAAATCCCTCCTGAGGAGTTGCCCTGAGTAGATTGGTCTTTTTCCTGCTAATCTGTTGTGACAATTTGAAAATAAAGAAAAGAAAGGTACTGCCTATGACTCAATCTTTGGGTCTATTTGAGTGAAGCTGCCGATTTAATGTCAATTTTTTCACTGGTCATTTGAATTTTTCACGATCAAATCTGGATTGCCGCTTGCTGCAAGTCCTGATAGAATGTTATTTTACTTAGTGTTGCTTTTTTTGACACTGTAGTGATTTTAATACTTCTGCCAAAGTATTATTACGATAATAATGAACCAGATTTATTGAAAAATTTTAAGAGTGGTCTTTGTCAATGAAACAATCTTTCCACATACGTTGGATGAACAGTAATGCAACTCAATATACAGTGCAAGTATTACTCACCTACTTGATGGAAATTAAATTCATCTCTAATTTCAAAGCACTTGCAAATTCTAGAAACTTCTGTAAGCGTGCAAAATTATTCATATTGAAATTATGCCTATTGGCACATATGTGTGCTGTTCACGTCACTTCCATTAATAACAGGAAGAGTCAATGTGGTGGGTGACTTTCAGAAATCAGTGTTCTGACACATGAACTTTAAAGAAAATTAAAATGCAAGCAAACTTCCTCCTGACATTTATCCCGACGACAAACATATTCATGAGGGGAATGACATTCGGAGTTTTCCTGTTTAGTAGCCATTTTGTAAGTAGCTCTATTTACTTTCTTCAGAACACTCTCTGGATTTTTTTCCTTGCGGAATATTGTGATGGAAGCCATTCTATCAATACTAAGAATCTCTACAGTGGAGAAGGAGACCATTTGGCCCATCAAGCCTGCACTGTTAACAATGCCACTCAGGCCCCATCCCTGTGACCCCACGTTTGCACCCTGACACCACAGGGTAATTTTAAGATGTCCAATTAACTCAACTCACACATTTTTGGAGTCTGGGAAGATACCAGAGCACCTGGAGGAAACCCACACTTTAACTGGGAGAATGTGCAAACTCTACAGAGATAGTCACCCAAGGCTGGAATTGAACCCAGGTCCCTGGTGCTGTGAGGCAGCAATGCTAACCACAAAATCTTATTTATCTGCTGGCACTGCTGAGATTTTGTGACAATAGACACAGAAGTGATGAACAAAGAACAAAGAACAAAACAGCATGGAAAACAGGCCCTTCGGCCCAACGAGCCTGCGCCGCCACCTCGATGTTCCCACTTCTACACGCTGTCCATGTTTATAGATCTATGGATTAAAAACCAAATTTGAGACAATTTAGGGAGAATTTGTTTTGCCAATTAGCCTAAGAGCACATCTTTGGGATGTGGGAGGGAACCAGAGCTCCCAGAGAAAACCCACGCAAGCACAGGGAAAATGCGCAAACTCCCACAGACACAGGCCCAAATCCATGTATCTGCACATCACAGCTATAGTCACTGCGCTGTCGTGTTGCCCATCAGATGGTCCAGGTCAAGCATACACTAACGATGTGAAGTAGTAGGATACTCTCGAAAAAGGTCCAAGAGGCATGATTTTTGGATAACTGTGTTCAAATGTTAGACTGATACCAAATGAAACATCAGCCATGTACATGAGATATTTACAAAAAAAAATTCTTCTTTCACCCAGCACCACTATATAACAGGCTATGATAGGAACTATTTTTCTCTCCCTCAATGCAAGTGCCCAACACAGAATGCTAATCATGTTGAAAGCACGGTAGCACAGCGTTAGTATTGTTGCCTCACAGTGCCAGGCATGCAGGTTCAAATCCAGCCTTGGGTGACTGTCTGTGCAGAGCTTACACATTCTCCCAGTTACTATGTGGGTTTCCTCCCACAGTCCAAAGGTGTGCAGTTTAGGTGGATTTGCCATGCTAAATTGATCCTTAGTATCAGGTGAATTAGCAGGGTAAATTTGTAGGCTAACAAGGATTGGGCCTGGGTGGAATTGTTGTCAGTGTAGGCTTGATGGGCCAAGTGGCCTCTTTCTGCACTGTAGCAATTCTACGATTGTATGATTCTAGGCTGGCAGCAATTATTTTGATGAACCTGAACTTGAAAGTTTCCTAAGTGTCAGAGTGTGAACATTTGCATATATAGTCAGTAAGGGAAATCCTGTCAGCAAATTTTGATTTCTTGATACTTATTGTTGCCCTTTTGAAATGATTCTCCAATATTTAAGATTTTCATCCCACTTGACCATGCCTCTTTTGCTCACCTAAAGCAACAGGAGCTAATCTCTCTAATCGCTTGTGACTTGCGTTAAAAAAGCTAAAGAGCATTTTGTCTACCATTTCTGTGGAAGCTCCCACGACTGTTCAGCATTACGAAATGATAGTAGTTCATCCCCGAGATCTGATTTTATTTATTTATGACCTTTTTTTTCATTCTTGGTTTCAAAAGATATATGTGTCAATTCCCACCTTCTCCAGTGTTATTCTTCATGCCTTGATTCATGCTCCAGTTTCTCACATGCACAAGTAGTACCTGCATCCACATTATTTTACTCCTTCAAATGGCTTGAATACAATTTCGGCCTTCACTCCGGGGATAGATAAATCATTGTGTTATCCACTAGCCCGTGAGGATGGTGACATATCCCAGCTACTACCAAACAATAAAGGCTGTTCCCTCAGCTGCAGCTCAGCTATTTCAGATCCTATGAGGAGAAAAAAGAATGGCTATTACAGAGCAGGCCATATGGAACAGTTCAGGTTAATGGTGGTAAAAGTGATGGACTGCATCATTCTGAGCATCAATCATTAATTCACTGCTAATTGGCATCACTTATGCACGAGAATGGTAAACTTGGTCTGGATTTACAAAGGAAAATTACACACTAGAGCAGGATTTTACATCCTCGCTTGACGCCGAGACCAGCCAAAGTTAACAGACTATCCCATTGTCTGTCCTTCACCCACTCCGATTCCAATGGCAGGTGGGACAATAGAATTTTGGTGTAGGATTTAGCCCTAAAATAACAGATCTTATCAACAACACCCTCAGTTCACAAGCTCTGACACATTTAGACAATGCTGACGAATAAGAACCTTGATTTCTATCTTCTCTATAGGGACGGTAATCTGAGTAAGCGGATCATCACATACCTTATGGAATGTTCTTGATTTGCATCTTTATTGATTTCAAATCAAACATGTTCTACAACAGACCATGACCCATTCATTCAGATAATTTCTCAAGGGATGGAGTAAATTAACACCTTTGCCTTGCTCAAAGCATTCAAATTTTTTCTGAAGCATATGAGCATAGCAACATAGAAACTAGAAGCAGGAGTAGGCCATTCAGCCCCTCAAGCCTGCTCAACCATTCATTATGATCATGGCTGACCATCAAAATCAATATCCTAATTCCCCTTCCTCCCATATCTCTTGATCCCTCTAGCCCCAAGAGCGATATCTAATTTCTTCTTGAAATCAGACAACGTTTTGGCCTCAGCTGCATTCCGTGATAGTGAATTCCACACGTCCACCACTCTCTGGATGAAGAAATTTCTCCTCACCTCAGTTCTAAAATGTTTACCCCCTTATCCTCAAACTATGACTCCTAGTTCTGGACTCCTCTAACATTGGGAACATTTTTTCTGAACCTACAGAATTTTGTACATTTCTATGAGATCTCCTATGAAATGCTGACTATTCCAAAAGATGGGCAAAGGGCTTGACGTGAAAATTGAAAGAAGCAGGCATCATTTAGATGTTTGGTTTCATCACTTCAAATTGTCATACACTTTTGTCCATTGAACGCACTCACAGGAATTTCAGGCCCATTGACAGGAGAGTTAAAAAGAAAATACTGTTGCTGTTTCAGAAATAGTTTTTTTTTGTCAGAATTTCATTGCCCCACTGAAACGGCCTTTTATAGCATTAAAAGACGACTTGCTTTTCTATTGAGTATTTTGCAAATCATTCAATCTATAATCCATAAACTGCCTATTCGGGGTCATTTCAGCTCACATCATCATATGGGAAAGTTGCAGGATTGGGTGGAACCACAATTTACATACTGCCCAATATTGACTCCAATGGAGAATCAGAACAGGAATATTGCAAAGCAACAATTGCAATCGAGTTTTTTGGCTGGTAGATTGGACTAAAATTGACTTCTTCAGCTTCAGAAGATCATAGAACATAGATCATAGAACACTACAGCACAGAACAGGCCCTTCGGCCTTCGATGTTGCTCTGACCAATATAAAAAGCAATGCCCCTCCAAACTAAACCATTCCCTTCTCTTCCATATACTTATCAACTAACCTCTTAAACGCCACCAAACTTGGCGCATCTACAACTGCTGCAGGCAGGGCATTCCACTCCCGAACCACCTTTGGGTAAAGAACCTACCTCTGATATCCGTCCTATAACTATCACCCCTTAATTTAAAGCTGTGTCCCCTCGTGCTAGCTTTCTCCATCCTAGGAAAAAGGCTATCACTGTCCACCCTATCTAAACCTCTAATCATCTTATATGTTTCGATTAGGTCCCCTCTTAGCCGCCTCCTTTCTAACGAAAACAACCTCAAATCCCTCAGCCTCTCTTCATAAGACCTGCCCTCCATACCAGGCAACATCCTGGTAAACCTCCTCTGTACCCTCTCCAATGCCTCCACATCTTTCTTATAATGTGGGGACCAGAACTGCACACAATACTCCAAGTGCGGCCGCACTAGAGTTTTGTACAGTTGCAACATGACGTTGCGGCTCCGAAATTCAATCCCCCTACCAATAAAAGCTAAGACTCCATATGCCTTCTTAACAACCTTATCGACTTGACTGCCTACTTTCAGGGATCTATGCACATATACACCAAGATCCCTCTGTTCATCAACACTATTAAGAGTCCTACCATTAGCCCTATACTCTACACATTTATTATTCCTGCCAAAGTGCATTACCTCACACTTTTCCACATTAAACTCCATTTGCCACCTCTCGGCCCAGCTCTGCAACTTGTCCAAGTCTCTCTGCAAACTATAACACCCCTCTTCACTATCTACCACTCCACCGACTTTAGTGTCATCTGCAAATTTACTAATCCATCCTTCAATACCCTCATCCAGATCATTTATAAAAATTACAAACAGCAGGGGCCCCAAAAGAGATGGTGTTTCTTTCCCCAACCCATCATCTCTAATCTTCCTAAAATAATTCATTATCTTTCACATTCAAGTTCTAACAAGGAGTGTACACTCGAGACATTAATATTTCATTGTTCTTTGCAGGTGTTGAGTAGTCTGCTGCGTTTTTCTGGCACATCCTGTCTTTGCTTCTGATTTTCATCATTTGCATTGATGTTTTAATTCTCAAGGGACAAGGCTCAAGAGTTTTCATCCAAATGTGTTGAGTGGGCGATCTGACTGAATCACACCCCCGGGGATCTCCAGCCAATTCAGTTCACTCAGCTTGATCATTACATTCAATACCAATCCCTTCCACCCCATTAACACACTTGTGATAAGGCTGTAACCCTTTCCATTTGAAAGTAAGGTTTTTCAACTTTCATCTGCATGGAGATTTTGCAATTTGAACTGAGACAGAGAAAACTGCTTAAAAATGAAGTTGAAGCTGAGAAGCCAACAAATCACCCTCAGGGCATGGAAGGAGAAAAGCATTTCCTACTATCCTTTGAAATTTGCAATAGCCTCAGAGAGAAAAAAAATTAAAATTGCAAAACACTGAAAATTGAAACAATGGGCAGGATTCTATGGCCTCACTCATCCCGAAAACATAAAGCTCCAATTGAGGTCAATGGACCTTCCCACTGTCCGCCCCTCGCCTGCTCCGATTCCCATGGTGGGCGGGACAGTAAAACTCTGGCCAATGGCCACCACAAGAAACACTCCCAAAATCTCTTGGAAATGCACGAAGGGTGAAGAATTACGAGGCACGGCTGCTAGCCACCAGGGGGAGAGTACAAGTGATGGAGATGGTTTTCGAAAAGTCTTCAGCAGAGTTAGCAGTCTCAGGGCTACTTTCTCTCTTCTTCTCTGTCTTGGAATAAAAATGTTGCCCAGCTCCAGAAAAAACTTTGCCAGAAACCTATCAGCGAATTGAGATATCATAATAACTGAAACATCTTGTACATCTGACTGCATCCAAGAAACCAGCTAATCCAAATTAACCGCAATATTTAAAATCTATGAGTCAATGTTAATCAAAGGACACTTGACTGCATTTTCTTTCATTTTTTAAATTTTGACTCTAACCCCTATTATTTCTGATATATAGTTGTGTGTGTGTGTGTGTGTGTGTGTGTGTGTGTGTGTGTGTGTGTGTGTGTGTGTGTGTGTGTATGCTATGCGTGTATGTGTATGTAATGTGTGTGTGTGTGTATGCTGTGCACAGGTGTGTGTGTGTGTGTGTCTGCTACTAATATATGTGTGTGTGTGTGTGTGTGTGCGCGCTGTGCATTGTATATTTGTATGTACGTGTATCTGCTATACATATATATGTGTGTGTGCGCAGTGCATGTGCGTGCGTGTGTGTTTGTGTATGTGTGTGTTTTGTGGTCTTTAATTATTGTATGAGGGCAGAATGTTTGACATTGCACTTTTATCATTTTTCTCTGATTTAGCGGTTAATAAATTTGCTCTTTCTTTGACTCAAGAAAACTTTGATTGTATCCTTATCACTCACAGCTTAAACAATTAAAAACATTTTAATTTGGAAAAGGCACATCCTCGTGAAAGAGAAATAGAAACCTTTGTTGTGAGCAATTGAGGTGGTTGAATAGAGGGGGTTCACCCACTCTGGCCTGGCTGTAACACACTGTGGATACAAAGTACAGAGTCTGTGTATTGAGCTGCAGCAACTCACTGGTGTTACTTCAATTCCCCTTTGTGAAGCTCTTAGCACCAAAAACAACAAGGGCAGCAAAGTCATAGGAATACATTACCTCAGAATTTTCTTCCAAGCCATTCACATTCTGACTTTAACATTTATCACCATTAATTCATTGCGGCTGGGTCAATATCCTGGAATTCCCTACTTAGCATCATTGTAGGAGCAGCATCAGCAGAAAGACTACAGCAGTTCAAGAAGAATAATTAGGAAACAAAGGATGGGCAGGCAATATTACCAAGTTTGTGCTGTTCAAGTTCTTAGATCAAAAAAATCGCTAACAATGAAGATTTTTGAATAGCCCAAGAAATCACAAAGTTCCCATTAAATTCAATGTTGTGATTTGATGAAGCAGCAGTTATTTAAATGTAGCTTTACTCACCAAGGGCTGAATTTTCACTTCTCAATCAGAAATCCAACATGAGATTAATTGCCAGTCTCAACTGTGGACTGTGCATTATAGACACAGTAAGAAGTCTCACATCACCAGGTTAAAGTCCAACAGGTTTATTTGGTAGCAAAAGCCACTAGCTTTTAGAGTGCTTGCTGTTCCTTTGTCAGGTGAGTGGTAGTTCTGCTCACAAACAGGGCATATACAAACTCAATTTACAAAATAATGATTGGAATGTGAGATATTACAGATAATCAAGCCTCAAAGGTCCAGACAATGTGAGTGGAGAGAATGTTAAGCAGACCGGACAGGAAGTGAGATTTTGCAAGTCCAGGTAAGTCATGTGGGTTACAGATAGTGTGACATCAATGCAAGATCCCAGTTTGAGGCCATCCTCGTGTGTGAAACTTGACTATCAGTTTCTGCTCAGCAATTCTGCACTGTAGTGTGTCGTGAAGGCCGCCTTGGAAAACGCTTACCCGAAGATCAGAGGCTGAATGCCTGTGACTGCTGAAGTGTTCCCCAATAGGAAGAGAACACTCTTGCCTGGTGATTGTCAAGTGGTATTCATTCATCTGTTGTCATTAGTGTCTGCATGGTCCCCCCAATGTACCATGCCTCAGGACATCCTTTCCTGCAGGGTATCAGGAAGACAATGTTGGCTGAGTTGCAAGAGTATGTATTGTGTACTGATGGATGGTGTTCTCACATGAGATGATGGCATCCATCTGGCACATCTTGCATGGATTTCTGTGGCAGAGTTGTGTGTGTCGTGGTCACTGCTCTCCTGAAGGCTGAGTAGTTTGCTGCTGAAAATGGTCTGTTGAGGTTGTGCGGTTGTTTGAAGGCAAGAAGTGAGGGTGAGCAGATGGCCTTGGCAAGATGTTTGTCTTCATCAATGACATGCTGAAGGTTCCAGACAAGATGTTGTGGTTTCTCCACTCTGGGGAAGTACTGGACAAAGAAGGGTACACTGACAACCGTGTCCTGTGTTTGTCTTCTGAGGAGGTCAGTGTGGTTTTTCCCTGCGGTACATCGGAACTCTCGATCAATGAGTCGAGCGCCATATTCCATTCTTATGAGGGCATCTTTGAACATATAGACATACCCATTGTTACTATGCATTAACCCAAAACCAGAAAGCGGTCTCACTATCCAATCATGGCTGGGCAGATGTGTTCCTGTCATCCAATCTTTGAATCCCTATAGTACAGAAGGAGGTTATCTGGCCCATCGAATCAATACTGACCACAATCTTACCCGGACTCTATTCCGATAACCCCACATATCTACCCTGCCAATCCCTCTGACACTAGGGTCAATTTAGTATGGCCAACCAAACTAACACACACATCTTTGGACTGTGGGAGAAAACTGGAGTACACAGAGGGAACCCATGCAATCTTCACTCAGACCCGAAGCTGGAATTGAATCCAGATCCCACTGTGTCATCGTGCTGCCCAACTGACACTGGCAGGGGCAATGGAAGGCCATCAAACATTCACAAGCCAGCGGAGGCAGGAGTTGCAAGTATGAAGATGGAGGTCGTGAAGGAGATGGTCTTTTTTATTTATTTGAAAACAGCCACAGTGGCCTGTGCATGATCCTGGAGTGGCAACATTCCCACCAGCGAACAGGGCAGTAGCCACAATCCAGCTGGCACAACCCAGGTCAATGCAGGCTACCAGGACTATTGACTGAAAATCAGATTTGGCATGTGGGTGAGGGTCTTTCCACAGCCTCTGAATTAAATTAATTTACAGATAATTGGATATCTGCCACTTGCTGATGAGCAATTGGTCCAACACCCATTCCCCCCCGCTCCACCCCTTCCCCCACAATTCCGCTTCCTTGGAAATGGACCAGGGTCTGAGCAAAGATGTTGAGGGACTATCATGGCAGCTAACGGCATCGAATTGTGAGCCAACCAGTCTCTGATCCAGGCAGCATCAGCCTTGATTAGAGAATGACACAGAAAGCTCAGAAAAGCAATACAAAGCAACAAAGACACTACACTGTAGCTATAATTCTTCAATCATTCAGCCTCCAAATCCCATCATCCAAACATGCGTAATTGTCAAGTCAAGAACCACCCAACATTGGAACAGAAGTAGATCATGTAATCCCTTGAGCTACTCCATTAGATGAAAAGTTCGTACAACATAGGGACAGAATTTAGCCCATCAATTCCATTCTGCCATTTGATCATGGCTGATATGTTCCTCTTTGTGATGTGGAGATGTAGCATTGGGCTGGGGTAAACATAGTAAGAAGTCTCACAACACCAGATTAAAGTCCAACAGGTTTATCTGGTAGCACAAGACACAAGCTTTCGGAGCGCTGCCGGAGTGTCCCCTTCCAGTCGGGGATCACTTCAGCAGTCACAGCCATTTAGCTTCTGATCTTCAGGTAAGGGTTCTCCAAGGCTGTTGGACTTTAATCTGGAATTGTGAGGCTTCTAAATGTTCCTTTTCCCCATTTTCCTGCCTTCTCCCAATAACCCTTCAAAAAATTATCAATTAAAATCCTAGCAAACTCCTCCTTAAATTTTTTCACTGTCCCAGTAACCACCGCTCTTTGGGGTAGCGAATTCCAAAGATACACAACTTTTGTGAGAAGTCGTCCTCAATTCCATTTTAAATTTGCTATCCCTTATCCTAAGACTATGGCCTCTTGATGCTGTCTCTAATTAACTCCAGTTACCTGCTTTAGCTCCATATTTCTTACTACTTTTGCTAAGAAATGTCTGTCAATCCAAACAGAGCACCAATAATTCACTAACTAATTCAATCGCTTGACATCTTTTCACTCGGCAACAGCAATTACACACAATAGCATGATTGAGATCAGGTACTGACTGAATGGGGAGTTGCAGTCACAGCTTATTGTTCTTGGTGTTTTATGTTGTATTTCTGAGCAACTCATGACAGGAGAAAGTTAACGAGTTGATAAGCAGACCTTGGGGCAATACCACTTGCTTGTAGCATTGCCTTTCAGGAGACAACAGAAAACAACCTCTCACAGCAGAGCTGCAGCTGAATGAGATTGATTTTGCCTGGCCAATGCCTGAGAAAACTTCCATTTCCCAAGCCAGAAAGAGATGCAGAGATCAGTTTTGCTCTCTGATCACTGCTCCTTTAAAGTTGGTTCTCGACTTTCTGAGGCTTCCCCAGGATGGGGGCAAGGCAAAAGACTATAGCTGAGATTGGCTGCTCCCGCTGACAGCAATCCCCTGCCAAGAGTTCCTCAGTATGGAGATGCCAGCATTGGACTGAGGCAAACAGGGTAAGAAGTCTCACAACATCAGGTTAAAGCCCAACCAGTTTATTTGGTAGAAAATCCACAAGCTTTCAAAATGCTGCTCCTTTGTCTGATATGTAGAAAGTTCTGATCAGAGAAGGGCATATAAAAGCACACACACAGTTTACAGAATACTGATTAGAATGCGAGTCTTTACAGCTAACCTGCTATTCAAGTCTTAAATATGCAGACAATGTGAGCGGAGATAGCATTAGGCATAGGTTAAAGAAGTGTGTATTGTCTCCAGACAGGTCAATAAGCGAGATGTTGCAAGCTCAGGCAAGTCATGAATGTTACAGATAGTGCGACATGAACTCAAGATCCTGGTTGAGGCCGTCCTCATGTGCTCATGCCAACTTCTGCACACATGAGGACAGCCTCAGCTGGGATCTGGTTTAACCTGGTGTTATGAGACTTCTTACTGGGTTCCTCGGTGACAGAGGGCGTGAGAAACAGGAAACCCCATTAACAGCATTGGGACCAGAAGATCCTGCTGCCAACCAATAGTGGGACACATCCACCACAGCAAAACACAGGATGGGGAAACCTGATGTCGGTCTATATACTAAGTAGGCCAAGTTCCACTGCAGCTATGAGATAGGGACTGTGTATTCCTGACCTTTCACTTTATTTCTTATGGGCAATGCTGCTAATACAGTCCACCCTAGTACACAGGGTTACCTGGTGAAATGTTTGTCTCTGTCAGTCTTTTGACATCCATTGACCAGAGAGACAATGTGAAATACAAAGCCAGCCACATGTAGAAAGTTAAGATAATCAGTGGCCAGAAGATTCAAATTTCAGCATTCCAAAGTGCAGTTGCAGGCGCGTGGCTGATTTAAAATTTTCTTGTCTTCTGTATGCACGATCCCCTTGCATAGAGGCAGCCTTGTGCATAGGGTGCACCCAGATAATGTACAGGGACACAGTTCATCCTGAAGTGGGGAGGGATGGAGAAGGGAAGGAAACCAATCTTTTAGAGATGATGGTGCTGTGAACTTCAGTCTCAATATTATTGATTTACAGGATTTTGAAGTTAAAATCCCAGCCTAAAGTTTTCACTTTAGATCCTGCCAGGAATCTAAATGTAACTTGCAACCTGAGTTGCATTATGTTTTGAGAAACGTTTGTATTCTCAAGCTTCTGCTCAAACTTATTTGTGCTTAAAATTCCATCTTTTGCATTGGTTTGGCTAATCTTGGACAAATTGCCCCCTAGTATTTAAGCTTTTATTCCCAAGTAGAATTGATTGTGTAAGCTTAATAATTAATATTATGTGAATATAGCAAATGTATTTGTTGGTGTAACAAGTATGATTTGAATTTGGATTCATTTTTTTATTTGAACTTTTTTTTCTTTGTAGGATTTTATGGATTTGTTTTCATTTTTTGCATCGTTCAATCTCACAATGAAATGTCTCAATGGCATCTAAGGCAATGGTTATACTACAAAGGAGGTCTGAGGCAAAAGCTTGATGGATGTGGCTGTATTATATCCATTCTAAGGTTGGTCTGATAGTGCAGAACTCATCAATCACTTCATAGATTCTTTCATTAATAAAAACCATCAATGGATTTCAGGTAATCAATCACATGCCCTGATACATCCCAGTTCACTACAGTAATGTAACCTTGCTTTTAATTGTTTAACTTATAACATATTTAAAAAGCTACATGAAAAATTTATTGATTTTGCATAAGTATTTTGAAAGGTTATATCAGGCAATGCTTTACTAATCTGGATAGAATTAACATACTTACCACTGTTACGGACAGGAGGGAGATTAAATTTAAACAGCCTTGTTTTCTTGGTCCTCTCAATACCCATCAGTAAACAGAAGAGTATTTTTGATTTCCCCCTTTATAAGTGGTGTTTTATTTTCCCCCCACCCTTCAGTTTGGATTGATCTGATCCTCTACTAATAACCCCATAGCAAACTCAAGATAAGATACAAGATTTTCTGACCCACCTACCACTGGGATGGTAGCGAGCAGATCCAAAAATTCAGTGGACCATTTAAAGGACCTCAGATGAGAATTTCCAGATTTGGGATGCACAAGGTAGGAAAATACTCAAGTAGTGCAGAGGGGCAGAACATTTCCACGGGAGGGAAAAGAATCTGATTTACAACCAGTATCCAGTTGATTACAAATCTCCTGGGCCACTTGTTGTGATGTGATCGGCCTCACACAGGGGAAGAGTGCAAGGCTGATTTAAATAGTTATAACTTAAGTATGTTTTGCAAACTCCAGATGCTACTGTCCAGTTCACTGGCCCTTTGACCTCACCAGTAAAGGTTCTCACCAATACGGATCACAGCTGTGATCATACCAATGGGGACCAGACATGATGGCTGCACCAATGAGAATGGAAGCCATTGAGGCCTCTGAGGTGGTCAGGAGCAGGGGGCCAGAACTTCTTGAGTAGTGCCAGTTTGGCATTGCCAGCCTGTGACTCTGGCACTGCCAAACTGATACTGCCCACAGGCAACCTGGCACTGCCCAGCAGTGCCGAAGGGGCGAGGCCTCATAGGGACAAGCCTGATGGAGCAGAGCCGAATTGGAGAGTGGGGAGGGGAGGAGAGAGGAGGGGAAGAGAGACATCTGAACTGCAATGGAGGCTAATAGTGAGACTCATGATCAGGAGTCAGAGTTGCCAATCTGGAGACCGGCAATCGGGAATAGGGTCCATGGGGGGTTGGGGACGAGAGGGGGGCGGTGCCGGGGTGGGGGGAACAGCTATGTGGGGGGAGAGTCTGTGACAGGAATGTGTGTGGGGTCGATGTCTGTGAGAGTGGCTTTGGGTAGAGTGTGGGGGGAGGCAATTGGGAATCTGTGAGAGAAGGATCTGTGGGGTGTGTCTGTAAGGGAGGTCTTCGAATCTCTTACAATTTTAGATTCTTAGAGCCTGGGTGTCATTCAAGTAAAACTATGCTGCAGTTCCTCCAAAATCAACATATTATTAAAATGTAGTGCCCAGAACTGCTCACAGTACTCAAGGTATGATCATAGAATTATAAATGTTTACAGCATGGAAACAGGCCCTTGTACCCAACATGTCCATGCCGCACCAGGGTTTTGTATAACCACAGCATGACCTCTATCTCTTGTATTCTAATCCTTTAGATATTCAGATCAGCATTCCATTAGTCATTTTGGTTCCTTCCTGTACCTGTTCAATAGCATTTTATTAATCTACGTACATGAACTCCTAAGTCTCTTTGGAATTCCACTATTTATAGAGTATTCTCTTCTATCTTTTTGAGATTAAAAATGGATGACCTCTCATTTATCTGCATTCAAATCATTTGCTATCATTTTGCCCTATCATTTAATCTATCGATATCACTTCTTAATTTTACGCTTCCATCTATAATATTTATAAATCTGTTTATCTTCATATTTTAATATGTGGCTTTTCATTCCATCATCCATTCACACTGCTGATTCCATGCAGGAAGATTCCTAACATTACACAGAACTGCACAATCCAGCACACACAGCTCAGTTTTCCTACTTGCAAATACTTATTAGCTTTACCAAATTTTGTATTAGACCTGAGCAGGCTTCTGAAATTGACATTATAAAACTTATTAAGCCTGTACTTAAGTTTAAATGTATTTATTGTCGTTGCAAGTATTCTTACATTAACATTGCAATGAAGTTACTGTGAAAATCCCCTAGTCGCCACATTCTGGTGCCTGTTTGGGAGGGAGAATTTAGTATGGACAATGCACATAATCAGCACATTTTTCGGGCTGTGGGAGGAAACCGGAGCATCTGGAGGAAACCTACACAAACACGGAGAGAATGTGCAAACTCCATACAGTCAGTGACCCAAACTAGAGATCGAATCTGGGCCCCTGGCGCTGTGAGGCAACAGTGCTAATCACTGCCACTTTTCTATGTAATTAAAGCTGAATTATTTTTTATCACCTTTTTTTTAGTAAGTCTTTCGGTGATTTGCTGTCATTAAAGTAAGAAATATGGCGTGGAATTCTCCGATCTCATATTTTCCGCACTGCTACCACTGAGAAAAGAGAATTTGGCATTCAGCGGAAATTTCATTCCCTGCAGCAGGACTGGAGAATCCCAGCCATGGGCAATGTAAGAGAATTCCAGCCACGCTTCTTGAAACATCTAATGTCAGGATCAATCAGTTATATACAGAATGAGCCAGGTCCAAAGTAAATATTCTTTTAGTCCATCCTAATAAAGTGCCTGAAATCCGACATCAAATAATCACTGATGAATGAAGTAAAAGGTAAATTTAACTTCTATCATTTACCATTGTTCTGCTTTTTATGAATGAAATCACCCACTTGTATGAGGGATTTGTGGGAGGTTTTAAGCTGTAGACTATTGCACAACAACTTGGTTGGGGCTGGCACTCCAGTTTAAACAAATCATTTACAATTACTTAAGCTCTCAGATAGAAATGATGACAGAAGAACACTTCGCAAAATACAGCAAACAAATTAAGAGTGAGTACGTGAAACAATAAAGCAGTCCTGCTCTACAGGTTAGGATTATAGCATGTGAAAGAACAACTGTATTATTTGTTTTCAAGTTATGCAATTGCTACAGTGCTTTGATATTCATAGAACATAGAACACTACAGCACAAATAGGCCCTTCGGCCCACAAATTGTGCCGATCATATCAGTACCTATCAGGCCATAGAACTATCTGTAACTCCCAATCCCATTAAATCCCATGTACTCATCCAGAAGTCTCTTAAAAGACCCCAGCGAGTTCGCCTCTACCACCATTGACGGCAACCGATTCCATTCACTTCACTCTCTGAGTGAAAAACTTAACCTCTAACATCTCCTCTGTACTTGTCCCCCAGCATCTTAAACCTGTGTCCTCTCGTAGCGACCACTTCAGCCCTGGGAAACAGCCTCCAAGAATCCACTCTATCTATTCCTCTCAACATCTTATAAATCTCTATCAGGTCGCCTCTCCATCTTCGTCTCTCCAGGGAGGAGACCTAGCTCTCTCAACCTATCTTCATAAGGCATGCCCTCCAATCCAGGCAACATCCTTGTAGTTCTCCTCTGCATCCTCTCAATGGCTTCCACATCCTTCCTATAGTGAGGCGACCAGAACTGCACATAATACTCCAAGAGGGGTCTGACAAGGGTTTTATAAAGTTGCAGCATTACCTCCCAACTCCTAAACTCAATCCCTCTATTAATGAAGGCCAGTACATCATATGTCTTCTTGACTACATCTTCCACTTGCGGGGGTGATTTAAGAGTCCTATGGACCTGGACCCCAAGATTCTTCTGCTCCTCAACACTGCCAAGACTCCTACCCTTGATATTATACTGCTTCATCCCATTGGTCCTGCCAAAATGGACCACCACACATTTATCCGTGTTATCTATCTGCCACTTCTCCGCCCAGTCTTGCATCCCTATCTATGTCTCGCTGCAACTTCAGACATCCCTCCAGACTATCCGCAACACCACCAACCTTTGTATCATCGGCAAACTTACTAACCCATCCCTCCACTTCCTCATCCAGGTCATTTATGAAAATGACAAACATAATGATGGCTTTTGTAGAATGTTTCCAAATGTATGCTTTATTATTACTTTTATTAATGAGAGAAGTTTAAGTTTTTTTCCTACATTAACACGATGTGAGTGGGTGTCATTGGTTTGGCCAGAAATGATTAAGCATTCCTAGTTGCCCTTCAGAAGGGGTTGTGAGCTGCCTTCTTGAACTGCTGCAATTCTTGAAGTATAAGTACACTGCCAGTGCTGTTAGGGAGAGTGTTCCATGATTTGAGGAACAGTGATACATTTCCAAGTCAGGATGATGAGTGACTTGGAAGGGAACACCCAAATGGTGGTATTCCCTTGTGTCTGCTGCTGTTGTTTTTCTAGATGGTAGTGGTTATGGGTTTGGAAGCTATTGCCTGAGGAGTCTTGGGAAGTTCCTGCAGTGCATCTTGCAGCATTTCATCAGTGGTAGAGGGATTAAATGTTTGAGGAAGACGTGTTATTTAGGGGGCTGCTTTGTCCTGAATGTTGCTGAACTTTGGGTTAATGTTGAGAGAAATGGTCCTATTAAGATGAATAAATATCTCCACAGATTTCAACAATAAGAGAATAGACCTTAAACGAAAATTCTTCATAACTTTCCAATAACCCAATTCTCAACTTAAAAATTAATACAAAATTTAAAAAGAAAATTATTGAAGCTATGTGAATTGCTGTATTCAGTTCCCATTATTCTGCAATTAATACTATCACAGCAAAAGGACTGAGTTCAGCATTCCTCTTGCTAACATCTGGTCCCAACATCAGTTTAAGTGGAAAGTTGCTTTAATCCAGCACCTAATCCAGGATACAGTCTCTATGTGGCAAGTAGAGCAAGAAGTACCAAGTTATTCAAACAATCAGATCAAAGAATGATCGCTGTTACATGCAGGTTTAGATTTTAATCTGAAAACAAATTCCATGAAGTTTAAAGTTTATTATTAGTGTCACAAGAAGACTTACATTAATACTACAATGAAGTTACTGTAAAAATCCCCTGGTCACCACACTTGGACACCTGTTCGGGTACACTGAGAGAACAGGATGTCTTTTGGTTTGTGGGAGGAAAGCAGGGAAAACCCATGCAGATACAGGGAGAATGTGCAGACTCCGCACAGAAAGTGGTCCAAGCCAGGAATCAAACCCAGCTCCCTGGCACTGTGAGGCAGCAGTGCTAACCACTGTGCCACCTTAAAATCTGGACTGTTAGAAATTTAGGAAACTTGGAAGAATGGATTACCAGAATGTCCTGTGGAATCCACTGCATCCTTTAAGTGGAGTTTCCATTCACGGGCAGTCTCACTGGCAGGTTGGAAACCTTTCAGGTTAAAAAAAAACCTAGAAGAGCAAATTGATGCATTAATTGAGAGAGATGAATGGGTTCTTGATCACAAAAGAAGTGGGTGGTTGGTGACCAGTCCAGATCAAGGTAGGGGAATAGGGAGAGTGAGGGAACAAACAGACTGCAATATGGAAGAGAGATAGTTTACTGGGTATTTATTTTTACAAGTGCTCCAGTTTCTTCCCAACTCCAAAGATGTGCAGGTTCAGTTGATTGACCATGATAAATTGTCTCTTACTGCTAGGGGGATGTGCAGGGTAAATATGTGGGGTTACAAGAGTAAGGTTTGGTGGAATTGTTGATAGTGCAGGCTTGATGGGCCAAATGGCCTCCTTCTGCACTGTAGGGATTCTATTGGATTTGGCAGCATCACACCCAGTCCTCCTGGCTCACAAAAATTGCCATAAAGACAGTTGTCATGAAGAGATGAACCCACTTCATGCAATTGGATTGGCTGTACACACCTCATTCTACCCTTACTAATATCAGAAGTGGGCATGTTTAATTCCTGTTCCAGATTTTTGTTGCATTGTAATCACTGAGATGACCCCGACCCATCCATTTTGAGGACTTCTGATTGAGCCTACAAAGTCTAAACTATCAAGTACAACATAGAAATAACACTTAGATTTCAATTTCGTAGGAAAAGCAAAGTAAAGATTGGCAAAGGCAGATGAGATTGAACGTAGAACATAGAACATTACAGCGCAGAACAGGCCCTTCGGCCTTCAATGTTGCGCCGACCAATTAGGAACAAGCAGTGACCCTCTAACCTAAACCATTCCCCTTTCATCCATAAACTTCCATCCATAAATTGAGAGAGAGGGAGATGTAAAAGAGGAAGAAAACAGCAATTAATTTAAGGAGGCTTAAGACTTACAAAATTCAGTTCTCAGTGTCAGAAGGTTGACTGCAGCAATTAGGATATATCATGACATAAAATCATTTACTCCTGAATAGACTAGCCCTAACATTTTCTCATGTGTTGAGAGAGTAACTACTAAGTTAGTACCCCAATGTCATGCTATCAGATGGATTTCAATGATAAGCCTTTCAGAGAGGTAGCATTAGAGCCCATGTTATGGAGGTGTTGGATAACTCAGACCACAACTTCTGGATTTTCACTTTTAACTTTGTATGTGTGCCCTCTGGAAATTGTTTAATTTAACCCTATAATAATAGTGAGCATCAACAGCTTCACTATTATTGTTCACACTAAATCCTGTTGGACTGAGGTTTCTGCTCAATAACTACTCCACATACAGATCTCAGGTAACACCACTCTTTATTCAGTCGACTCGTCCCACACTCTAAATATTGGCTGCCCACACAGCGCAGTTCCCAACAGCTCACTCCCACATCGGGGGTCGCATGACCCGTCCCCTTAAAAGACAACATACATAAAAATCAACACAAAATCCAGACCAGTATATTACCTAACACTATCAGAGCATTATATTTGAGTGTCAGTCCTCATCTGAAAACCCATCAGTATCCAGTCATGCCAGTGATCAGATAGTACAGAGAAGTACTTTCCAGCAAATTTCTATGGAACTGTTAATGATGCACTGAGAACATACACCTACAAAGTATTCTCCATTATGTGTACTTCAACAGAAAGCCAGTTTGCCAACACTTTGCATAAATAATATCAACAGAAATGGGATAGTTGAATCAGTAAAAGGCTAGCCATGGATCTAAATGTTATCATGCTTGTCTTTAAATGCACATTTTCCACTTCAGGTGTTTGCTCAGTCGGGTATTCTTTTGTCTATTTTACAAAAATTATAGTGCAGCAGCAATATTCCATTACACGCTACTCAGTCTAAAAGCTTTCTGCTACAGAATCAGTGCTATGGCCTCTGACCTTGGCGTTTATCCATTGTGGTTTTTTTTTATTAACTTATGCACAACAATAGAATGGAATTTGTCAGCCAAGCATTACAAGATTAGTGTGTCTAGTTTGTGTCTACCACTTTATTTGCAATGTGTTTTGAGGTAAGCAGTCATAACCATTTTGCAAAATATTAAGATCATGTTGATTCATAGAAAATTCCTCAACTCCCCCAAATGGATACAACTGCCTTCATGCAATAAGCATCAATTCTTTTCCAGACTCCCACAGTCTCCATTTTAAACAGTAATATGCATGGTTTGATCTTGTATTTTCAACAGTAATTTTATTTCACAGCATACATTAGTAAATTATCATTTTTTTTACCACACTGGTTATGACAAGTAGCTTGTGTTAACAATAAAAACATGACTGCTGAATCTCATCAACAAAACAAGCACAATTTTATTATTAAATTTCACGTCAGGTAATAAAATGTTAAAATTGGAATCCTATCCAACAAATCAGAGGTAAACTAATACAATTTTTAAGGCAATAATTTCAATATCAGCTTTATTAATTGCCCGAGGTGTCTCTAATTTTTATAGTTCATAAAAGTGTAATTCAGTCCTTCATCTACTGGATCTTCTTCAACTGGCTCTGCTTCACACAGCAGCTTTGCAACTTGCAGGCATATTCAATCGACGTTAGAATATAAATGAGTTCCATTTCCCATAAGTGTGAGCCCCACAGATTTTTTTGGTATTTATCTAAGAGCTCCAGGCATTAGACTAACAAATTAATCATCCAATGTACTCGATCAAATTATTCAATGAAAGGACACACTTAAAAACTGAAAGAACCCATTGTTGTCCCTGGACATATTAATCTTCAATTGATCATTTTAACTCCTCAAGTGCTGACTACATCTTTGGAACATTGAATTGAAGTAATGATGATTTTCCCCTGTAGACAACAGTGGTGACAAAATTATTCAAAATGAAGGTAGCATCCCAGCCTCTGGAAGCCTCCATTAGTCCTGAAAAATGATGGAAATGATGAGACTAATGTGCTTCTGAGTACCCCTTTGGTGGAATTTTAGACAGTTTGCAAATATTCTTCAACAACTGATTTTCACTTTTTAAATTTAACTACAAGTGAAATATTACAATAGTATTCCCCAATCATGTGTTGATTATTTGGATAATACTACTGAAAGTTCCAAAATATGATTAAAGTATCTCACTATTCCTGAATTACATTAACACGTGGCATCATAAACATCTCTTCATGGGATGAAGAGAAATATTTCTTCCCTGATTGGTGCACTTCTGTTTCTGATGGCAAATCCTATCCAAAAATATCATGTTGGTTCAAAAATTAAACGACATTTGCAATACTTTGATCATCTATGAAGCTGTATGCCTTAAATTATAGACAGCTATTTTTCATCTCATACAAGTATCTGCCATGTAAAGTATATTCTAATAGCACATTTTCATTTCAGCTTATAAATTCGGTTCCCTGAAGATCTCTGCCTCTCTTCACATTTTAGCATGATTATCTTTCATGCTCAATATTGCTTAAAAATAAAGGACTACTGCACCCCTTCCCTCCCCCAATCCTCCTACTCGCCACTTTCCCCTCCCCCAATTTTCTCCTTCACTGTTTCTCTCCCTGACCCCCACTCTCTCTTCATCTCACCCTTACAAACCTCCCACAACCATCCATCTCCCATGTTAGTAAGATGACATGAATAGCCTTCATCTGTACTGAAATTTCCATCACTCAAAATATTGAATTTAATCTTAACAATTACGTTTTAGTCTAAATAATGGTGAGCAACTGCCCCTTGAACTTTGAAGATCGATATATATATGATGAATACAAATGAGCAATGTTTCCAGTTATACTTCTACAGGACCAATGGTTCGAACCTTGGAGAAAACAGATTTTCCACTCTCAAAATGATGAAAACCAGGTAGCTCTTTCCTCTTTTGAAATGCTTCATTTCAATACAAGGGGAATGTTGTAATTCTTTATCACAAAGTAAGCCTCAGCCCTGGTGAATAACATGCATTAAATAAAATGGATCTCATGAATTCTGCTTCTCCAGAGGTTTAACAATGAACTATCAAGGTTAAAGTTAATTTATTAATCATAAGTAGGCTTACATTAACACTGCAATGAAGTTACTGTGAAAATCCCCTTGTCACCACATTCCTGCGCCTATTCAGGTGCCTAGGAAGAATTTGGCATGGTCAATGTACCTAACCAGCACAACTTTGGACTGTGGGAGGGAACCGGAGCACCCAGAGGGAACACATGCAGACATGGGGAGAACGTGTAAACTTCAAACAGACTATGACTGAAGCTAGGGATGGAACCTCAGTCTCTGGTGCTGCAAGACAGCACAGCTAACAACTGTGCCACCTTGCCACCCCTCAGCTTGTATATGTGACCAATGCACCAACTGTGCACTCATGGAAGCATTTATATTTTACATTAAGATTTTGAATGGAAAGGCTCAGCCTAGTAACTGTTGGCACATTAAACTATGTGATGGTGTTGCACCATTTCAAATAATTGATGAAGAATGAAACTTGCAATATGCTAAAAAAGTCCAACCAGATCTCCTAAGACTGCTGATGAACTCAGAGAGATACTAGTCTTCTTCCCTAGGGTAACCATTTCTAAGTAATTCATATACAAAAATCTGGGTGCTCAGATTTGAAGAACAGATTCATTATCCTCCTATTAATATTACATCCCGTAAACATTGATAGACAACCTAACATAAAATTTCCCAATCTATCTGAACTTCCAAACAGGGATATTGCTGGACTAGATGATATTGACATCTCTTCATTTAACAGAATCTGCAGATTAAGTCATTGTTTGTTCTGTGATGGACCCTGAGCTACCTTTTATATTATGAACACAATGAATGCATCAAGCAGGTAACCATCCGCATCTCATGTCTTTGAAATGGTCTTCTCAATTTCAAACTGTGAAATGTATTTGTTACAACCTGCAGCTATAAATAGCTGCAATTCATATTTAAAATAACAGCCAGTAGGACGGTCCAAATGCACTGATATATGTTTTCTGTTCAAAAGTTGACTTCTCAATTGTCACACTTTAAAATATCTGGAAGAAAGTTTAGGCTCTATAGTGCATGTTTATTTGGGGCACAATGTATTTTCTTAAACTTGGAAAATGGCATCCAGGTGACGTGCACACTCTTCCAACAGAAAGTGTGTGCTGCATGTCAATTTTGTGAAGGGGCTTGTGCTGAGTACCCAAGGACAGAACGCAGAGCAAGTAGATCACGTTAACCAGTGAGTAATGTTGATTAGATGCTAAATTTGCCATCTTGGAACTACAAACTCCAGCCTACTCTCTCTCTTGATCTTGTACAATTGGACATGACATTAAATAGTAAGAAGATCGACTACATCATTGCAGCTACTGCTGGAATTCTCTGTTTGGGTGCTTTACCATGTTAAACATTTCAGTAAACTGCAAAAAGCTGGCATTGAAGTACATTTTTGGTGCACAGATCAGTTGTTTCCAGATTTGGGTACGGCTTACTGTTAGCATTAAGCATTTAGAACATAGAACATAGAACACTACAGCACAAACAGGCCCTTCGGCCCACAAGTTGTGCCGAACACATCAAAACCTACCCAGCCATAGACCTATCTATAACCCCCAATCCCATTGGATCCCATATACTCATCCAGAAGTCTTTTAAAAGACCCCAGCGAGTTCGCCTCGACCACCACCGACGGCAGCCGATTCCATTCACTCACCACCCTCTGAGTGAAAAACTTTCCCCTAACATCCCCTCTGTACTTGCTTCCCTGCACCCTAAATCTGTGCCCTCTCGTCGCGACCATTTCAGCCCTGGGAAATAGTCTCTGAGAGTCCACCCTATCTATTCCTCTCAACATCTTGTAAACCTCTATCAGGTCGCCTCTCAACCTTCGTCTCTCCAGGGAGAACAGTCCCAGCTCCCTCAACCTGTCTTCATAAGGCATGCCTCCCAATCCAGGCAACATCCTTGTAAATCTCCTCTGCACCCTTTCAATAGCTTCCACGTCCTTCCTATAGTGAGGCGACCAGAACTGCGCACAGTACTCCAAGTGTGGTCTGACAAGGGTCCTATAAAGCTACAGCATTACCTCCTGACTCCTGAACTCAATCCCTCGATGAATGAAGGCCAGTACACCGTAAGCTTTCTTAACCACATCCTCCACCTGGGAGGCCGATTTGAGAGTCTTATGGACCCGGACCCCAAGATCCCTCTGCTCTTCCACACAGCTAAGACTCCTACCTTTGATAGTGTACTCATTCATCCCGTTGGATCTGCCAAAATGGACCACAACACATTTATCCGCGTTGAAGTCCATCTGCCACTTCTCCGCCCAGTCTTGCATCCTGTCGATGTCATGCTGCAACTTCTGACATCCCTCCAGACCATCCACAACACCACCGACCTTTGTGTCATTGGCGAACTTACTCACCCATCCCTCCACTTCCTCATCCAGGTCATTTGTGCAGAGATCACACAGTTCGGGGCAAGTTGCTGGAAGAGGGAAGAGAAAGGGGAGAGTGAGTCAAGCTCTCAGTCAGACTCCACATTTGCAGTGGCTGTTTATGGAGGAATTTTCCAACCTGAGTTTCATTCTAGTGAAGGTTTGAGCTTTGGTAAAAAGCTTGTGACTAAAATCTGTCAATTACTGCAACCCAAAGTCCAACTCAAAGCAGAGCAAATACAATCTTGTCAGTATGACCATAGTTCTTAAATTTTACACATCTGCTTCCAGGCTGTTACTGGAGATCTCAACAGCATCTCTCAGTTTATAGTATAATGTTCCATAAGAGAGACAAGTGAGGCCAAGGGAAATAACTTCAACTCATTCCCTCTTGTCAGTGACAAGCAGGAGGAGTGACCTAGCAGGTTTGCAGGATTTCTTATGGTGCAGGACATCATTAGCTACATGTTTCTCATGTAAATTCAATTACTTATCAGAACCTCAGTACATAGTCGGGGAGGGGAAGGGGCACAATTCTCCTGTCAGTGCTGAATTGGTGGGAAAACTGGTCTAGATCATGACTGCCTTTTCAACACAACCTCAAACTTGAATCTTTCCACTCTGTGCAATGCAGAGGTCACAATCATGATTATCATTAAAACTTAGCCGGCAGGGCCTATTCACATCAAAGAGCCTGACGTTGGTGGGATGAATGGGACTTGCGCCTCACTGTGAGATTTCTGAACAGACCCTGCAGCATCCAGATCACTGCTTCTTCGCTGGCTCCCACAACCCCCCACAGACATCGCTGACCTCCCTCCCCCATAGACATCGCTGCCCCACTCCCCCATACAGAGATCGCTGCTCTCCTCTCCCATACAAGCATCACAGGTCCTCTCCCCCATACAGACATCGCTGCTTCCCCCTCCCCCATACAGACATCGCTGACTCCACTCCCCCATACAGACATCGCTGCTTCTCCCTCCCCCATACAGATATCGCTGACCCCCTCCCCCTACAGACATCGCTGACTCCACTCCCCCATACAGACATCGCTGCTTCTCCCTCCCCCATACAGATATCGCTGAACCCTCCCCCATACAGACATCGCTGACTCCACTCCCCCATACAGACATCGCTGACTCCACTCCCCCATATAGACATCGCTGACCCCCCCTCCCCCACACAGACATCGCTGCTTCCCCCTCCCCATACAGATATCGCTGACCCCCTCCCCCATATTCGCTTACTCCACTCCCCAATAGACATCGCTGACTCCACTCCCCAATAGACAACTCCCCAATACAGACATCGCTGACTCCACTCCCCAATACAGACATCGCTGACTCCACTCCCCCATATAGACATCGCTGCTTCCCCCTCCCCCATACAGATATCGCTGAACCCCCTCCCCCATACAGACATCGCTGACTCCACTCCCCCATATAGACATCGCTGACCCCCTCCCCCACACAGACATCGCTGCTTCCCCTCCCCCATACAGATATCGCTGAACCCCCTCCTCCATATAGACATCACTGATCCCCTCCCCCCATTCAGACATCGCTGCTTCCCCCTCCCCCATACAGACATCGCTGCCTCCCCTCCCCCATACAGATATCGCTGAACCTCTCCCCCATATAGACATCACTGATTCCCCTCCCCCATACAGACATTGCTGACTCCCCTCCCCCATATAAACATTGCTGGTCTCCCTCTTCCATACAAACATCACTGGCCCCTCTCCCCAGTATAGACATCTCTGGTCCCCTTTCCCCATACAGATATCGCCGACCCCGCCCCCATACAGGCATCGCTGGCCCTTCTCTTCCATTCAGATGTCACTGGCCTCATCACTGGCCCCCACCCCCTCTCAAACATCACTGGCCCCCTCCCCAATACAGACATTGCTGACCATATACAGATATTGGTTTTCCATCACCCCCCCCTACACACAGACATGACTGCCCACTCATCTCATATTCCTATGGTATAATGCAGGTTCCAATCCCACCATCCCTTGTTCCTCTCTGCTGTCCTGCAGAGAACTAGCATTGTGCTGACATACACAACCCCAGCTTGTGATCATTCCCTCTCTTGAATGGGAGCCTTGAGTATTGCAATCCACTCCCCCGCATCCTACCCTGCACCCCCACCCTTCCTTCCCCCCACCCCTCCACCCTCTGGACACAGCAGCTTATTGAATGGCAGCCAATCAGCACCCTAAAGGATGAATGACACTCAACTAAGTGTGGCCTTCAAAATCTCTCACAAGTATTTGTTGCCAACGGATCCTTGGCTGGCCACACTCACTGCACCTGCACTCCCCTAATAAGCCAGAGCTATATATAAGCTGCAGGAACAGACACACAGCCAGTCACGCACCAGAGATATCTGCGTGCAAACATGCACCTAGATTCACAGAGGCCAACCAGGAGCACCTCCTAGGTGCCATGGAGGAGAGGCGTGAGTGGATTTTCTCCGGCCAGGGCAGTCACCCAACAGAGGTGGTAGAAGTGGTGAATGTCAGAAGCCTGACAGCCCACCGTGGCCAGCAGTGTCGGAAAAAAATGTGCAACTTCTGCAAGCAGCAAGGGTGAGGGAGGATCCTGCACATGCTTGCAATAGTTCTCAAATGCTGCTTAGACACCTGAAGGACATGTAACAAGTTACCCTTCCTCTAGGAACAGAATCTAACCCCTTCTCCTCATGCCTCAATGGGCATCCTTCAGTGGTGACTGCTTTCCCCAAAAACCGTCAGCACAACGCCCAAGACACAGACATGCATTGTGAACCATGCATTGTAATGTATTAATGTTTGTTATTCACCTTATGTTCCCACAGGAAAAGAATATTCACAATGTATGTAAGATGGCACAGACCGATGGTGGTTTACCTGACCTGCAGCAGCTGACCAGCATCGAGGAGCTGGCAGAGGATGATGTGCCATCCCGGTTGGTCACCGACAGCCAGGTCAGTGTCCAGAATGCAAGTGAGCTGAAGCGTACCCTCAACCTAGCTTGTCCTTGAAGTAAGTGTGATGTTGCATGGAATATTTTGCCTCCCTTCCCCTAACGTGTGTTCTTTTTCCCAGCTCTGGGCCCAGAGGAACGCAGCCCTTTGGGTGTTGCTGCTTCCCCTGCTGCTCTGGAGCAAACTGCCCACAACTCCCTGGATGACACTTCAGAGGGAGGCACTGAGGAATCCTCCGAGGGTGGCAGTACTGAAGTGGTACTGGCATGTGCCACACAAACCACCAACACAAAGGCAAGCACCAGAGTGGGTACCTTTAGTGATGAGGCTTCTGGATCATGAACTCAGGAGCATATCACAGACACTGATGTACATTGGGCGGAGGCAGACACACAGAGATCTGCCAAAGGCCAGAATTCTGCTGTTCCTCAGCCAGCTGCTGGGCCTCCAGATGTGATCCTCTCAAGGCTGGTGGAGATAAATCAGGGAGCATGGGCAGTGGTGGAAGGACTATCAGCAACAATGCTGCGACTGCAAGACTGTTTAGGGGAATCAAACAGAGTGCTGTTGCAGGAGGTGGTACCAATGTAGCATGAGATCCAGGCCAACACGACAAGGGTGGCGACTGCAGTGGAAAGTCTGGCTCAGGGATTGGTCCTCTTGGTTATAAGGTCCAGGCCACCCTGGAGACACAATGGGCCATGTGCAAGCGTGTTTCTGGCACCCAAGAAGCACAGCATTCGATGGCCGTGGAAGACTGCTCATTATGGCTGGGATTCTCGCTGGTATTCTGAGACATAGGCCGTGGCTGTGAGCCTCGACAACTCAGCCCCGGTTCAGAGAGCTAAACTGTTGAGGGGCCCCAGATACTGGCTTGCTCACAGAATATTGTAGCAGAGGGGCTCCTGAGCTTGGCCCAGTCTCAGAGGATCTGGACTGAGGGATCACAGATCATGGGGCAGACACATGTAGGTCTCCAAGATTGACAGAGCCAGGTGATGCCAGAGCTTCTGGAGCTCAGTCCAGTTCCTCTGGCATCCCATAAAAGTCCCCAGAGCCTGTGGACACCCCAAAGGAGGAAATCTTGACCCCTTGCCAGGGCCAAGACCTTCCCGAGACCTTCTAAT
Organism: Sphyrna mokarran; assembly: GCA_024679065.1. NCBI lineage: Eukaryota > Metazoa > Chordata > Chondrichthyes > Carcharhiniformes > Carcharhinidae > Sphyrna > Sphyrna mokarran. The sequence continues at coordinate 23,442,612 of JAGIQG010000023.1, read as the reverse complement.
TTTAACTCCCCCCCCCCCTCACCCCCACACCAGGGCATCTCAGGAGATGAACAGGGTGGCACCAAAACAGTGCCATCCACAAATCAGTCAGGGCCACTCAGGGGATGTTCACCAAGGGCATCACATCTAGACACCTCCACCTCTGGTGTACACCCTGGAGTAGCATCGAGAAGAAGCAGTAAACTGCACAAAGTAAGAAAGTTGTGGTTCACTAAAAGAGCAATAAACTGTTAATTGCACCTTACAGCTGTGACTAATGTGTCTCTGATTCTGCAATAAAGTGCAGTCTGTTGAATTTGGAGATTCAGCCACATGTTTCAGAGTGCCTGCTCTCCCCTCCCCACCACCATTGGCCAAAAGAGTGTCCCAGCCCTTACAGTTGCCAGGGTGGCAGCGTGCATTCGGAGTACAGGTAGGAATCAGACTTGAGTGGCACCAGAGGCAGGATCCCAGTGTGTATAACAGCGAGTCATCATCATCCTCCATTCTTTAACCAAGACTCACAACCGTTGCAGCCCAGGGACATGAAGAGGTTCACATGTTCCTGGGGGATATGGTGGTGGGATGACAGGGGCTGGGGGGTGGGGGGGAAGGGTGATGTAGTGGTTTGAGGGCCCAAGTCAGTTTGGAGGGGGAAAAGTGGCTGCACTTGCTCCTGGGGTGTGGTGGAAGCGTGATGGTTGCAGTCTCCTCATTGCACAGCACCAGCTCGGTGAAGAAGGCTGCAATCAAAGCGTCCTTCACTGCCCTTACCTGCCAGATACCTGCCAATGCCACCTGCCTTCTTTTGCCCAGCTCTTCATATGGTGACACAATCACCTTGCCCCCTCGCTGCTTGTCAAGTTCTTCTTGCTCCAATTAGTTTCCCCGCTATTGAACAATGTTGTGCGGAACGCAGTAAATTATGATGTGTGAAGCACGCACGGAGTCACACTGGAGCCCCCCGACACCACCACCACCACCACCACCACCATCCCCATAACATAGAACTTAGAACACTACAGCACAAACCGGCCCTGCGGCCCACGAGTTGCGCCGATCACATCTATACCTACCAAGCCACAGACCTATCTATAATCCCTTATCCCATTAGTTCCCATATACTCATCCAGAAGTCTTTTAAAAGACTCCAGCGAGTTCGCCTCTACCACCACCGACGGCAGCCGATTCCATTCACTCGCCACCCTCTGAGTGAAAAACTTACCCCTAACATCTCCTCTGTATTTGCTTCCCTGCACCTTAAATCTGTGTCCTCTCGTCGTGACAATTTCAGCTCAGGGAAATAGCCTCTGAGAATCCACCCTATCTATTCCTCTCAAGATTTTATAAACCTCTATCAGGTCGCCTCTCAACCTACGTCTTTCCAGGGAGAAGAGTCCCAGCTCCCTCAACCTATCTTCATAAGGCCTGCCTCCCAATCCAGGCAGCATCCTTGTAAATCTCCTCTGCACTCTTTCAATAGCTTCTACATCCTTCCTATAATGAGGCGACCAGAACTATGCACAGTACTCCAAGTGGGGCCTAACAAGGGTCTTATAGAGCTGCATCATTACCTCCTGACTCGTAAACTTGATTCCTCGATTAATGAAGGCCAGTACACCATACGCCTTCTTGACCACTTCCTCCACCTGTGAGGCCAATTTAAGAGTCCTATGGACCCGGACCCCAAGATCCTTTTGCTCTACAACACAGCTAAGACTCCTATCCTTGATATTCATCCCATTATTCTTGCCAAAATGGACCACTACACATTCATCCGCGTTGAAGTCCAAATCAAATCAAATGGGTCCCCAGATTTTGACCTGGGTCTCTGGATTACTATTCTAATGACAATACCACGATCTTACCACCTCCTCAATTTTTATTTGTACAAAATTCCAAAATTGTTGCTCTGCGCAAGAGGGAGTTGAATGAAAACCAGTGCTAGGTATAGCTGCCATGCAGCTGCCTTCCTGAGCCTAATGCATTCGATTCCTTTCGAGTTATAATACTTTCAGTACAGATCACTGTTTGGCTTTCATTCACAAACACAAGGATCCCTGTGAGGCCAAGAACTACCACTGAGTCTTTCCGGTGTCAGTGTCTCTTAGGCCAGTTGTTTAGATGTAGCCAGTTAATGTAATGATCCAGAAAATGAGCACAAGGAACATATTGTGCGACTTAATCCATGCACACCGACTTTGCAAGAAGCAGGATGTCAATCTCATGCTAACTTCTCCATTCCACAATTTCCCTATGTAGCCATATCTTCAAGCTACTCATTGGTTTCACTTCCTGGCAGGGAGTGACATAGTGCAAGTGTCATTCGAACACAAATCCAAAGGCCTAGGCTAATGCTCCAAAGGACTTGGATTCAAATTCCACTATGGCAGAGAGTGGAATTGAAATTCAATTAATAAATCTGGAACTGAAAGTCAATCTCAGAAACCTTTGTCAATTGTCAAAAAAACCATCTGGTTCACGAATGTCCTTCAGGGAAGGAAATCTGCTGTCCTTACCTGATCTGAGCCACATGTGGCTCCAGACCAAAGCAGTATGTTTGACTCTTAAATGGCTAAGCAAACTGCTATGAAGCCTAAATAGGCAGATTACCCAGTAGGCACTGGAAAGGACAATGGCAAACAAAGCCCTGTCAAACCTGATGTATATTTGACAGCTTGTACCAACTGGGAGATCTGTCCCACAGACTAGTTAAGCAACAGCCTGACACAACCAGACTCACCAAATCCGACTTCACAATGTTCCAGAGAGCATAATCATCACCCTGTCCCATCAGCTAAACAGACGCAGCTCAATACTGAATTTGGACCCTATGAAGTCTCGTGACTTCAGGTCAGACATGGGCAAGGAAACTTCCTGCTATTTAATATGTACAGTGCCGCTCAGTTGATTATCTGAGATTAAACTTTTTCTGAGAGTGGGTATGAATCACGGCTAGCAGTGTTGCTCGGTAATGATGGTGAGCTGCACCATCCTTCATCTTAATACATGCTTGAAATGATAGATTATTTTCAGTAACAAATAATGCCATAATAAAGATTTCCTATGAATTTATAAATAGGTAAACTAATCTTTCATTGAAACCTTTCAGTGTTTAAATTATAAATGCCAGTATTTATTCTCATTCCAGAAGCAACATTATCTACATGCAAACACATTTTAAAATAAGAGTGATCAAAATATCTGATAAAAGATAAAATATAAAAACTTGGAACTGGAAATAAACTTTTTCTTTGATCATTTATGGGACATGGGCATTGCTGACTGGCCAGCATTTATTGCCCATCTCTAGTTCCCTTGTTCAGAGGGCAGTTGAGAATCAACCACATTGCTGTGGCTTTGGAGTCACATGTAGGCCAGACCAAGTAAGGATGGCAGATTTCCTTCCCTATAGGACACTAGTGAACCAGATGAGTTTTTTGACAATCAACAATGGTTTCATGGTCATCAATAGATTCTTAATTCCAGATATTTTTTATTGAATTCAAATTTTACCAGCTGCCGTGGCAGGGTTCGATCCCAAGTACTCAGAACACTAGTTAAGTTTCAAGATTAATAGTCTAATGAAAATACTAGGTTATAGCCTTCCCATTCAAGGGATTATGCAAGGCAGCCATGTTCCACAGAGGAACCTACATCTGTGGCACTCTGTATTTTACGCTAAGTGGAAAATGTTTGGTCTTTCTAATTGCATGTATCATATCTGCCTATTCCTGCCTTAGCTAAATGTCAAACTCCGGAATAAATTAAAAATGAAATTCCTTAAATGCATTAAAATAAGCAAAATCCTATTTAGAGCTATGCATGTGCAAAAATATATTCAAAAATGGTCATCAATGAGCAGCACTCTTACTTTAGCCTACGATTGATGTTTCCTCTGGAGTATATGGTCACCCAGTTGCTGTTATTCCTGACAACACCCAACAGAACCACCCAGTTCCAGTGACACATCTTTTTGTGTAGCTCACATTACATTCCCATCAGTAGTGGTGCATCACTCTGACTGTTCACGCAGAGTATTCCACAGACTTAATTTATAGAAGACAGAATGTTCTGTTCTTTGTTTACAGAAGACATGACAAATGTTTTGTCCTTTTTCCGATACGTGCTGCAGTAAATATACAAGGAACTTAAGGGGGAGAAAATGTAGCCATGGGATTGGTTGTCCCTCCCTCCTGCTTATCAACCAGGGGATGGTGCCAAGTGAGGGGCTTCTGGTGGAAAGATGGCAACAAATGTTAAAGTATCAAAATATATGCTCTCAATAAAAGTTACATTTATCTGAACCAAACCTGCCTTCAAGTTATTACCGTTTATATAGAACAAAATAAACACAGATTTCTAACTGTACTTCTTCTGAGATGGATTTTTTTTGTAACCAAACAGGGTTCCACATATTGGCATGTATGAGTTATTAAAATCCAAAATTTACAGGAGAGCAAACATGAATAATAGGAAACATCAGAATCTATGTATAGGAATTCCCTTCTTACTGTTGCAATCACAATAGTGTATGTTATGCGTGTGCATGTATGTGTGAATATGCTACGTATTGCATGTTTTGTACCTGAGCATGTGTGGGCATATATGTGTGTGTGTGTGCACGCGTGCGTCTGTGTGTATACGTGTATGGCATGTGTGACTGTATGTTATGCTTGTGTTTGTGTGTTGTTTGTGTGTGCGTGCATGCCCGTTTACATGTAGAAGCCTTTATTATATCAACCCTCCCCTCAGGACAACAAGCAGCAAATTCTGTCCTCCTTCTGAAGACCTTTCCAGTATTTATAGGGTCCACAAAGCCTGCCCTTTTATTAAATTGAGTGCACTGGAGAGTGTTAATGATGAGTGAGCACCACAGTTTGATAAAGCACATGCTACAGCAGTCTGATATGCTCAGAAATGATTGATTCTGGATGTCAAGCAATTGCTTGGTTACAAGTTTGACTTTGAAGTTTCGATGGAAATTAGGTCCATGAGGTACAGTTGTGCGGATTCATCTTGGAAGAGAGATAGTACCTTTTCTAAGGAAGTAAACCAAATTTAATGGCATGATAAAATAGCAAAAATAGCAAAAAGTAATATGGATCTGAACAGGTTTATCCTTCACTTTCCAAAAGGTCCACAGCAAGTGCGAATGCTGAGCAAAAAAAATCATGCTTTGAAAATATTCAAACTAATTTCAGTTAAAAATATGAATTATTTTAATTCTACATTTGTTATTTTCTTCTTCTCTGTCAAGCTCCAATTCTCCTTGTTCCTTTCAAAGATTATCCAACCAAAATACTTTACTGCATTTACTTTGTTTTAGCTTTTTATTTTTGTTTAGATTCCTTTCCTGATGCCTCCTTCCTCCAAGTAACACCATCCCAACCTCAATATAAGTTTAATTTTCCAGCATCATAACATAAATCTAACACTCAGCTTTGGGGAAGATGGAATGCAACAAGCAAAATGCTTTTACATTCAGCCTCATTTATGAAATACAAATCTGTTCAAGCACTTCAATAGTACACACAACACAATTTGTTGGAATAGGCAAACACTTGTATATAACCTGACAGCTAAATCATTAAACGCGGAAGGGTCAATTTGAAACTGCTTACCATTTTAATACATCATGCAGCTGGAGATCCCTTTTCATTCGAAGTGAGGACACTGATCTATGCGTTGGTATATGGTGGACACTTTTTTGAGTAATAAAGGAATGCAGTATGCAATCCACTGCAACTAATTCTCATTCTTAATTTGTTCGATCTTCAATTCACCAACACAACAGTCAATGTACCCAAGTCAATTCTTCAGTTTTAAAAATTTTGGAGTACACAGATGTGTGTGTCTGGTTGTATTATGCTTTACTGGTGTTTGAAGATAATGCAGGAGGACTCATCAACTCTGCTCATCACTAGTTTGAATCCCAACATTTTGCTGAATCAAACATAGGGGATAAAACCTGATTCTGACTTGGCAGCAAATCCGTCATCACCCCACCAGCCCTGATGAAATTCCTGCCCCACTAGCCCCAAATAGATTCCCATCCCGATGACATCCACATCCCGATCCAGAGCAGATCCCCACCCTGATCCAGAGCATGTCCGCATCCCGATCCAGAGCACATCCCCATCCAAATCCAGAGCAAATCGCTGCCCTAATCCAGACCAGATCCCTGTCCAATCCAGAGCATGTCCCCATCCTGATCCAGAGCAGATCCCCATCTCAATCCAGAGCAGATCCCTATCCTGATCCAGAGCAGATTCCCACCCTGATCCAGAGCAAATCGCTGCCCTGATCCACAGCAGATCCCTGCCCAATTCAGAGCAGATCCCTTTCCTAATCCAGAGCAGATTCCCACCCTGATTCAGAGCAGATTCCCACCCTGATCCAGAGCAGATTCCTGCCCCGATACAGATCAGATCGCCATCCTGAACCAGAACAGATCCCCATCCTGATCCAGAGCAGATTCCCTTCCTGATCAAAGCAGATTCTGCCCCAATCCAGAGCAGATTTCCATCCCGATCCTGAATAGATGCCCAATTGTTACACAAATCTGTCTTTCATTCACAGGCTGGAATCCCAGTTCAGCAGCATCCCACGATGCTCTCCCCTCCCTTCTCCAGCAGGAAGTCACATGGCCATGATTTGGTATTGCTCCTGAAAAGCTGGGCTCTGGCACCATGGAATCCAAGGGGAGCAAGGAAAAATGCAGCATGCTTTACAAGTTTCTATGTTGCATGGGGTGGGGAGTATGTGTTAACTGGGGGAAGAAGGGGTCCTGCTGGAGGGAAAAGATGATTCAGATTTCTCCCTGCGATGGATGCCTTTGCTGGCTGGCTTTATGGTGTTTTTAAACAGTTGTAACTCACTCCTAGATGGGCAGCTAACAGCTTAAAAATGTTCATTCCTCTTTGTGTCCTGTAACAGCCGAGGTTTCATGTTCAATGCCAACTTCATGCAACATGACCATCTGGGCTGCTGCATACTCAAATCAGAAATGCCCTCATGATCTGGCCGAGCCCTGACTTCAGTTAACCACCCCCCCCCCCAGCTGTTGGCAGCTCTGTCTAAAGTCCTCTCACTCACGGGATATGTTAGTGCACCAAGGATCCTCCTGCTTGTAAGCCTGAATGAGCACAAGCTGTTGGCACACCTCATGGAGCTGCCTCCATTGACAGTACACAGCAGATGAAGGTGAGGAATCATTGAGGCTAGTGCGCAGAACAATCAGGTGCCCTAGCAGCAACTGAAAGATGTGCCAGTAGACAGGCCATATGCCATCATAGACCCCACTACTGTAATATTCAGTGAACGCTCTATCAAGGCTATGCTCTCTGTACCTGTCCCACAGCTGTTTCCTTGTGCCTCACTCTTATTTCACTGCTTAATGTTTATAATCTTGGAACCCTCTTGAAGATTATTAGTGCTTTAATTTTTTTATTCATTCATGGTTCAAGGGCATCGCCGGCTGGCCAGCATTTATTGCCCATCCCTAACTGCCAAACGGCAGTTGAGAGTCAACCAAATTGCTGTGGCTCTGGAGTCACATAGGCCAGACCAGGTAAGAATGGCAGATTTCCTTCCCTAAAGGACGTTAGTGAAACAAATGGTTTTTATGACAATTGACAATGGTTTCAGTAAATTCTTAATTCCAGATTTTTATTTTATTGAATTTAAATTCCACCACCTGCTGTGATGGGATTTGAATCCAGATTCCCAGAACACTAGCTAAGTTTCTGGATTAATAGTCTAGCAATAATACTACTAGGCCATTGCCTCCTCTTTCTGACAAGGCTCTCACTTTCAACAGAGGCTACATCACTTGTTGGCAAAGACATACACATCTCTCACCGACAACAATTTTTCATCTGTGGTACCACTTCAGTTTCTTCTGAAGGAGCCGCTTGCCTTCCCAGAATGAACATCCAGGCCACACAGACATCTCAGACAAAAAGGCAATCGGGAAGCTCTTTGAGGAAGCCCACCGTGCCCCACTTCCCACCCTCTCCTCACTACCTTGGACTCCCAGGGAAAGCAGAAAAAGGACTACAAACCCTATAACCCAATACCCAATGTAGCACTCATAGGCTCCTCATGTGTGAGAGAGAGATTGTTAAGACTGAAGCTTTTAGATGAAGGGGTGGCTGGTAACTCCCTGAAGGGTACGGGGCTATAGTGTCAATGCAGTGTCCTGGTAGAAGTTGGAGGGGGGGTGGGAGGGTGCATAGAATGACACTCTGTCATTCAAAGGTTACGTGCCAAGTCGTACCATGGCTGCCCAGTTTTTTGGAATCAGGTTACCTGCCTGGAATAAGGGGGTATTATGTTAACACAGGAGAATATGCACCAATGGTAGTGGATGGTGCCGGTGAAAAGTGTGCCAGGAATTCAGTGTCCTCCCAAGGTTCATGAAGCTTTGAAGGATCAGATGTCCTGGCCTCATCTAATGGAGATCCTGGAAAAAAAATTACATCGGGAATATCAAGGATATGGGAAATATCAGACATGTGGATAAAGGTGCATTGGACTCTTATTTTCTCAGAGCATTCCAATTTTGCATTTGGCCACGACTCACTAAGGTCATCCCCCACAATTACCAGCACTCTCTCCTCAAAGTGGTGAGGACAAAATACCCCAGACATACCTCCACCCATGTCCCCACTCTCCCTCTTTGCTATCTTGTCCTAGGCAACACAAAGGAGACACTGTGAGTTGGTGCCCTGGCAGTTATGGGGGCAGTGCCGGACAACAGGTGCACATGTGGGCATCTTGATTAGTCTGTAGAGATGCAGATTGTGTGGGGGATTAGAGGGATGCTGGTAGTTTGAGTGTGAGATGACAGAGGTTAAGAATGATGGGGTTGATACCAGGGACTGATAGGTGGGTACACACCCTCGTAACTCAGAAAAGGTCATTCATCTCCTTTCGGCATTGATGTGTGGTCTTCCTTGTGATGCTGTTGCATCTGATTGCTTCCGCCACCGCGTCCCAGGAACCAGCATCAGATTGGTAGGTTATCTCCTCCCAAGGCTGAGAAACAGGCTGGCACTCCTGCCCTCTCCTCAATGACAGTATCTAGCCCACATCAGCATGCAAAAATCTTGGGGCACCTCCTGTTGCATTCCTGATGCTGTCTGAAATGAGGGTGCATGTACATATTGCTCCTACTCGTCAAGACGAACCGATGTTTGCCGACTCCAGCGGATCAGGCACCACTGGAATGGAAAGATTCACGTAGTAGGTGGGGGCGGGGTGGGGGGAGAGGTGGTTAGTGGACTGTCCCAGTCAAATTGGCTGAATGTGTCCTGCTGAATGCTGCCAATGCAAATAGGGCTCACTTCAGTTTTCCGGATGGCATGGGCACTTCTTAGAGCCAATTCGGGTGAATCACACCCAAAGTTAACAAACCAGAAGATTTCCCAACATTATTATATATTTGCTTTTTGCTATGTTTTGGCAAACCCCAATGCAAACTGGAGGAAAAGCGCCTCATCTTCCAATTGGACTGAACATTGAGTTCAACAACTTCAGAGCATGAACTCTCCCCTCCACCTTCACCCCATTTCCATTTATTTCATTCTGTTTAATTTCATTCATCCATTTTATCATCCCTCTTTCTCACTTTCAATTTTCCACCTTCCATTCCAGTTCTCTCCCTTGTCCACCACTCCCCAATCCCCCCCCATCCCCCCTACACTCCTTGTTGACCCCTCAGGGCAACTGCCACATTCCTCAGGCAGTTCTTCAACAATATATACCTCTGTTCTGCCATTCACACATTCTGATCATTTAATGGACACTTCTAGCACAGTCTCAGTCTTCTGTATCCTCATTTACATTCCTTTTATCTCAGTCCAAACCCTCTGCAAACCACCGCCCCCTTCCCCCACCTTCATTCTATCAATCTCCGCTGATTCTCTTTGCTGTCAGCTCTGATGAAAGGTTGTTTAGACTTGAAACGCTGGCTCTATTCTCTCTCCCCAGATTTATCAGACCTGCTGAGATTTTCCAGCATTTTCTGCAGTATTGTGCTTTGTTTTATTATATTTTTGCTCTGCGATTCACACGCCTGTGTAATTTATGAAAAATGAACAGCCTGCTCACCAGAACAGCGCATCTGTCATCTTCTGAACACATAAACATTTTTGTGCCATGATCAGTAATCTCCTTTAGATGTCTGCCTAGAAAGCAGCAGCAAACATCAATCGTGTCCCAGGTAAACTGGGATGGGATGGTTGGGGCCAATTCCAAATCTGTATCTGACATTTGGTTGATCCCTGCCATGAACCTTCTAATTTACCCTCAACATTTTATGCACTGTACCTTAGGTAATTCCAGGAAAGCCAACTTTTATCCTCAGTACTGTAAATATGCCCTCTGCTTCTCTCTTCTGTTTTTTGCATTTTGAATCTTCCCCCCACTTATCCACAGAGAGCAATTGTTGTTGCTAATGCATGGAAGAATGCAGATCAAAAAAATGGGACATGAGTTTATCTTGGCTGCTACTGCAAAATTGGAGGTGACAAGTCAACTGCCAAGGCTTTTTCAATGGAAATTAAAATCTGGTAGTCTGTAAAAAGAAATGCCAATTATTTAGTGCCCATATTGTGCTATCTCTGTGATGAATATGTAGCCCAACAGCATGGCTCCAGTAGTGGTAATGAAACTGGGTTAAATTGCGATTTGCCTCCTCACTAATGGCATGAAAGGTTTATTTATTTATAAGTGTCACAAGTAGGCTTATGTTAACAGTGCAATCAAGTTACTGTGAAAATACCCCAGTCACTGCACTCCAGCACCTTTTCAGGTACACTGAAGTAGAATTTAGCATGCCAAGTAGAATTTAGCATGGCCAATGCACCTAACCAGCATATCTTCCAGACTGTGGGAGAAAAGGGCACTTAAGGGCATTCAAATGGTCAGTGGATAGGCATATGGATAGCATTGGAATAATTTAGGTTAGAGGATCATAAAATTGGTTCAACAAATAGGTGCAACATCAAGGTCCAAAGGGCCTGTACAGCACTGTAATGTTCTATGTTCTAAAGATGTAAAGATGCCAGCGTTGGACTGGGGTAGTAAGAACTCAGTAAGAATTTAGCAACACCAATTTTAAATCCAACCGATTTATTTGATAGTAAAATTGCAAGCTTTCAACACTCTGTGTCATCAAAGAACAAAGAACAAAGAACAAAGAACAACACAGCACGGGAAACAGGCCCTTCGGCCCAATGAGCCCGTGCCGCCATCCTAACGTCTTAATGACATATAGAGACCAATATAGGGACAATTTGTTACCCAATCATCCTAAGAGCACATTTTTGGGATGTGGGAGGAAACCGGAGCACCCGGAGAAAACCCACGCAACCACAGGGAGAACGTGCAAACTCCCGCAGACACAGGCCCAAATCCATGTGTCTGCACAGCAACAGCGATAGTCTCTGAGCTGTCATGTTGCCCGTCTGATGGTCCAGTTTAAGCATACACTAACGACATGAAGCACTAGGCCACTCCTGAATTAACCTCCAGGAGCAGCCCTCGCACGACCTGCCGAATGCATGCACCTTGTTGGTCAACAAGGTGGACCGAATAGCCTGTGGAAACAAATAAAGTATTTAAACAGTCCTCCTATATTCCTCTATCTGCAGACCGCTCATGTGGCTGTCCAGGAGACCCTTAAACAACCCTAGCGTGCCTGCTCCCACCACCTTACTCAGTAGTGCATTCCACACCCCCACTACCCTTTGTGTGAAAAAATGCCCTCTAATATTAGTCTTATACATAGCCCCCCTCACCCTAAGGCCATGACCCCTCATTCTATCCGAATCTAATGGTGGAAAAAGCTTACCACCATTTACTCTATCTATACCCCTCATAATCTTATATACCTCTAATAGATCCCCTCTCAGCCGATAAACATGCTAAAAAAACTAAGACATTCCCGAGACGAAACTAAAAGATAGTCTACTACTATTTGGTCCTCCCGATATTCAAACAGTCCTGCTATATCCCTCTATCTGCAGACCGCTCATGTGGCTGTCCAAGAGACCCTTAAACAACCCTAGCGTGCCTGCTCCCACCACCTTACTCGGCAGTGCATTCCACACCCCCCCTACCCTTTGTGAGAAAAACTGGCCTCTAATATTCATCTTATACAAAGCCCCCCTCACCCTGAGCCCGTGACCCCTCATTCTATCTATTTCTAATGGTGGAAAAAGCTTACCACCATTTACTCTATCTATACTCCTAATCTTATATACCTCTAAAAGATCCCGTCAGGCAAATGCATTGTTTGCAATTTTACTATCAAATAAATCAGTTGGATTTAAAATTGGTGTTGCTAAATTCTTACTATGTTCTAAGAACAGAGCTCCTGGAGGAACCATATGCAGACACAAGGGGAACGTGCAAACTCCACATCAATAGTGACCCAAGCCAGGAATCAAACCCGGGTCCCACAGCAGTGCTACCCATTGTGTCATCATGCATCACATATCAGAAAAAAATTAACCAAGAAAATCACCAGTATAGAACACCGGTCACCATATTAAGAAAATTGTGTTTTCTGTAGCTGAATATTCTAATCTTGGAATAATTCTGATTCAGGTAGTTAGGGGTGGCATGGTGGCACGGTAGTTAGCATTGCTGCTTCACGGTATTAGGGACCCAGATTCAATTCCAATCTTAGGTGACTATCTGTGTGGAGTCTGCACATTCTCCCCATTTCTATGCGAGTTTCCTCCAGGTGCTCCAGTTTCCTCCCACAGTCCAAAGATGTGCGGGTTAGGTGGATTTGTCATGCTAAATCGCTCCTTACTCTTCCAAGATGTGTAGGTTTGATGGGATTAGCCATGCTACACGCATGAGGTTATAGGAGAAAGGACCTGGGTATGATGATCTGACAGAGAGTCACAGACTCGATGGGCTGAATGGCCTCTTTTGCACTGTAGTTATTCTATTCTATTCAATAAAAGGTGGGATTTTCCAGCCTTGCCTGTGGTGACAGCTGTTAAGAACGAGAATGGAAAATTTGGTGTTCCAGCCAAAACACCACTCACATTCTGCAGAACCAAAAGCTCCGAGCCGCAAACAAGGACAGAAGGTTCCAAATAGGATGTGCTTCAAAGTTCTCTCAAAAGATTCATGATAATTCCACTGTACTTAATACGTTTAAGCTGCATCTGTCTATAACCTTGTAAAGATTTAAGCCAAAATCATTTATTAAAGCAATTATTATATAAAGATCACAAGATTGATGTACAGAGGACTCCTATCTTATTAGCATGCAGGAGCCCTAACACGAATAGAATTGCTGCTGGAACTGCTAATGGGAAATAAACCAGAGAAGCTTAATTGACGTAAGTATCAGGGCACATCTAGTTAACGGCAATCAAACATAAAAAGGTTTAAAATAATTATTGAGAAAGACATAATTAAAATTATTGCCAAAATAATTGAGTGAAAAAAAGGCTAATTTTGAGGGATAATTTAGTTTAGTTTTTAGTTTAGTTTATTTATTTGTGTCACAAATAGGCTTTCATTAACCTATATGTGGTTTGCTTCAGTTACAAGATTTCATTTTAAGGTATTTCTGCCTGTGTAACTAAGCTTTAAAGCTAACTTGGCCACATTTTAAAAACTCAGTAAGAATTTAGCAACACCAATTTTTAATCCAACCGATTTATTTGATAGTAAATCCGCGAGCTTTCAACACTCTGTGTCTTCCTCAGGCAAATGCAGTGTTCTGGTCTGCAATAGCACACATCAGCACAGACAGTCAGAGATTGCTGATTAGAATGCGAATCCTTACATCTAACCTGCTATTCAAGTGTTAAAGTGGCTAACAATGTGTGTGAAGGGAATCCTGAGCATTGTTAGAGAATTGTGTATTTTCTCCAGACAGCACAGTAAGTGAGGTTTTTGCTAACCCAGGCAAGTTACGGGGGTTACAGATAGTGTGTCATGAAGCCAAGATCCCTGTTAAGCCCTCCGTATACACAGAATTTGCTCAGATGAGGAGGATCGTGACAGACACCTCCAGACACTGAAGGATGCCCTCGTGAGAACAGGATATGGTGCTCGACTCATCGATCGACAGTTCCAACGTGCCACAACGATAAACCGCACTGATCTCCTCAGAAGACGAACACGGGACACGGTGGACAGAGTACCCTTTATTGTCCAGTACTTCCCCGGAGTGGAGAAGCTACGACATCTTCTCCGGAGTCTTCAACATATCATTGATGACGATGAACATCTCGCTAGGGCCATCCCCACCCCCCCACTTCTTGCTTTCAGACAACCGCACAACCTCAAACAGATCATTGTTCGCAGCAAACTACCCAACCTTCAGGAGAACAGTGACCACAATACCACACAACCCTGCCACAGCAACCTCTGCAAGACATGCCGGATCATAGACATGGACGACATCATCAAACGTGAGGATACCATTCACCAGGTGCACGGTACATACTCTTGCAACTCGGCCAACGTTGCAAGAAAGGATGTCCCGAAGCATGGTATATTGGGGAGACCATGCAGACACTACGACAGCGGATGAATGAGCATCGCTCAACAATCACCAGGCAAAACAGTTCCCTTCCTGTGGGCGAACACTTCAGCAGTCATGGGCATTCGGCCTCCGACCTGCGGGTAAATGTTCTTCAAGGGGGCTTTCGTGATACACGACAGCGCAGAGTCGCTGAGCAGAGACTGATAGCCAAGCTCCGCACACATGAGGACGGTCTTAACAGGGATCTTGGCTTCATGACACACTATCTGTAACCCCCGTAACTTGCCTGGGTTAGCAAAAAACCTCACTTACTGTGCTGTCTGGAGAAAATACACAATTCTCTAACCAATGCTCAGGATTCCCTTCACACACATTGTTAGCCACTTTAACACTTGAATAGCAGGTTAGATGTAAGGATTCGCATTCTAATCAGCAATCTCTGACTGTCTGTGCTGATGTGTGCTATTGCAGACCAGAACACTGCATTTGCCTGAGGAAGACACAGAGTGTTGAAAGCTCGCAATTTTACTATCAAATAAATCGGTTGGATTAAAAATTGGTGTTGCTAAATTCTTACTGAGTTCTTACCACCCCAATCCAACGCTGGCATCTTTACATCATGACTACTATTGACACCACATTTTAAAACTCAGCTGGGAATTCTGGGATGAGTTTAGAAATTGACTGCATTTGAAAATACAATGTTAGCCGAAACGCCTAAACAAATCTTTCACAGCTGCCAATTGTTTTTTTCCAAGTTGGAGGTGTATGCCCTGCTCTTTCAATAACACAGATAAGAATTCATATTTTGTAATAACAGTTATCTGTTCAGTTTAGTCTTGTCCAAAGTCTGCTTCCAGTCTTTATCGGGATTAGTTTCTGCTGGTTCCTTTCTCTCTCAAGTAATCCTCTTTCATTTTCTGATGTGTTAATTTTAAATGATGTTCAAAAAAAGATGTTCAACTTTGGACCAGTGCTACTTACATCTATTCTAAGGAGGGAACAGACCCTATAACTGCAATGAAACGACTGTGAAAATTCCCAGTTGCCACACATCACCCCCTGTTCGGGTACACTGTGGGAGAATTTAGCATAGCTAATACATCTAATCAGCACATCTTTCATACTGTGGGAACACCTGGAGGAAACTCACTCAGACATGGGAGGAATGTGCAGACTCCACCCAGAGAGTGACCCAAACCAGGAATGAAACCTGGACCCTTGGTGCTATAAGGCAACAGTGCTAGCTACTGTGTTACCATGCTATCCTAAGGATAAGGAAACTGGAGGAAATTTGGCAAATTTAGAATAGTGATGGGATAAATAAGAAAGGATGGATAAATAAGAAAGTAATCAGAAATAATAAAGTTTTCTACAAGTAGATAAACAACAAAATAAACACCAAGGTAAGGGTCATTAAGAAATACACAAGATAACCTCATAAGTAATAATAGTGAATAAATAGAAATATTGAATAGATATTTTGCCACAGTACTCACCAGGGAAATTATCAGGTAGATATATTAGAAGAAGAGATTTAAAAATATACCGAATTGAAAACAGAAGTGGGAGTGCAGAAAAGAACAAACTAATCAAAACTGTGCAAGATAAAATTCATGATCCAGCTGGATTGCATTCATGCATAAATGTGAAGCTTTATAAGTTTGTTACGTTTTAGAACTGTGTCTTCTATTTAGGGTAAAATGCAGGAATGAAGGAGGTCAGGTGACCTGTTCAAATTCTAATAACAGGAAGCTGGAATGGCTTAATTTTTAAAGGTTAAAGGTGCTCAGATTGCCTTATTGGGAAGAAGCTACAAAATATGCATTCCTGTATATAACCACTGAAGCAGCTGTTCTGACATGGACAGATTAGTCTCCAAGTCTCCGGGAGGTATGAGGAATGTGAGGTTATATCTTAAACTCTCCATTTAATTCCAAGAGTGCAGTTGAGAGTCAAAAGGATAGCTATTAGGATTTCTAACTGGATATAAGGCCTGTGTGATTCATGTCTGTATGGAGATGGGCTTTGAGAAGGGAAGAGATCATAGGAAGTCATTATACGTGCAGATTGCTGATTTTCTTAAAGCGTCATTGTACCTTGCAGAAAGGTTGGTACATGTGAATCAAAGTGTATGAGTGTGTGTGAGACAGAGAGCAGGGGAGAGAAACAATGCTGGAAGATTCACCTAGCTTTGGCTAGATGAAGGGATCTCCAGGGCAACCTGGACCATGAAAGTTAGATTAGTGGTGTGAAGATATCCAGCTGCAAAATGGAAAAAGAGCTCAACTGGTTGCTCAACTGGTTTCTAGAGAATGAAGTGTCCACTTTAGGGGAAAAGTAAAGTATAACAATGGAAGGGAATTTTTGATCATCATAAATGTTAAATGGGAATTCTTTTCTCCTCTAGCAGTGTTTGGTCAGTATTGCCTTTAGTTTGTATAATACAACAAAAGTCTGGAAAGTTGAAATCTTATCATGTGATCCTTTCAACCATTCACATAAGTTATTGACCTCTGTGGGGATCATAACAAATTAAAGAGAGGATGTAACCAAACATTCCCTTGCCCCCACCCTCCCATCCTCCTCCCCCAGTTACTCACAATGTCATTGAACCATCTGTCTCTGCCCAAGCTAAGTCAACCTCTCAGGATCGTAGGTCTCCCATGCTCAAACTCTTATCACTCCTTCAGTAGGATGCAAATCAGTTTCACACCGACTTTCAGGGGGATTCCCAATCCACCACAGCAATGGAAGAAGTCGTTGTAATTTCACATTGGTGTGAAACTGATTCTTGGATCACCTTGGCCAAATTCTCACCCCATCGGCTGTTATTGATGCCACCACAGAGGGCATGAGAGAATTTTGCCCTTCAACTTGAAAAGTAAAGAAATTATGTTAAACTTGGGTGGACAACACATATTATAATGAACCTCGTTTGCTGACTTCTAACAAAAAGATGAGAAATGGCTGTTTCGCTGCTGTAGACAATTGACTGTAATAGACTGGTGTGGGATTCCTGTCCCTCAGGGAGGTACTGCCACATGGAGCAGCTGGCCAATTAGAGGCCAGCAGTTTGCCGTTACTGTTAGTACCACCTGCAGCACTGACTATGCTGATATTGCATTCAGGTGATGAGGAGATTAACTGCAATGGATTCCTTCGTAAGTGTTTGGGGGTCCTGCCAGACACCAAGCTGGCTTGACCTAGTGAAGGCATTGCATTTGGGGTTTGAGGTGTTGGGGAGGGTAACCTGGTCTTGTAACAACATAAAGGGGGACCACACAACCATAGCCAGCCCATGCAGGGATTATTAGCCTCTTCTGTCACAGATTAAATTTTGACAGCGATAGGATAAGGCATGGCATTCATTGTCCATTTGTCCTTAACCCATCCCTACCAGAGGTAAAATTATAGTGAGGTCAGTGGTCATTGGGTAGGCAGTGGGCAAGCCCTCTGGGTTTTCCATGCTCCCCATCCTTAAATTAACAGGGATAGAACAATGGCACAATGGTTAGCACTGCTACCTCACAGCTCCAGGGACCTGGGTCCAATTCTGGATTGTGTCACTGTCTGTGTGGAGTTTGCACATTCTCGCTGTGTCTGCACAAGTTTCCTCTGGGTGCTCTGGTATCCTCCCACAGTCCAAAGATGTGTAGGTTAGGTGCGTTAGCCATGTAAAATTGCCCTTTAGTATCCCAGAATGCGGAGGTTATAAGGATTATCAGAATAAATATGTGGGGTCAGGGGGGTGCAGCCTGTGTGGGATTGTTGTTGGTGCACTCGATGGGCCAAATGGCCTCTTCTGCATTAAAATTATATATATATTTTAACAGCCAGGGAGCATGACATTGCGTTCTTGTAGTGTAGCAGGAAAGGTGCAAAAATACTTCTAAAGGTGATACCAGAATTGAAAGATTACAGTTCTCTTGAAAGATTGAATGTTGAAGTATGACCTGATAGAGGTCTTTAACATTGAAAGGCTAAACATAGAGAAGGGCGAGGATTTTCCAGCTCCATCCATCACCAAGATCTTCCGGCCTTGCCAAAAGTCAAGGACTGGCACGTTGCATTTCCCCATGGCAGGTCCCACCATGGCGAGGCCAAATAATCCCCACAGGGAAATATGGGCACTTGTCATCAGTTTCTTGGTGGCGAGAACTGCATTAATTGGAAACCCCATTGATAATGGCAGGTCCCACCGCCAGCCAATGCTTCCGCAAAACACACGGCAGGTTGCCCAGAAAATTCCACCCAAGGTGTTTCTGCTTGTTGTAAGAGTGGGAGTGAAACAAAAACCTGGAGCCATAAATATGAGATCACCACCAATAAATTCAACAGGTAATTAGCAGGAGAGATTTCTTTTACACAAAGCGTGGTTAGAATTTGGAAACTACTACAACAAAGTGTAATTGAGTTAACTAGCAATGGAAACACTTAAGGGGAAAACAAAATAAACTTAAGATGTGAGGAATAGAAGGTTGCGGTGATGTGACTAGTAGAAGAGGGATGGGAGAAGACTCACATGAAACATAAACACAAGCCTGGTGCAGTTGGGCTAAATGTGCATTACATATGAGCGTAGATAAAATTCCTATTGCTCCTAAATGGGAGGACTGTAAAGCACTCCTATGATTATCAAAACTCGCTAAAAATCATCTACAGAATATCATTATTAAATTATTAATCTTATAATTTAACCTCATAACATTACGATGACAGAGAGACCTTTCTTCAAAAATTGAGTAATTTAACTGGCCACTTATGATGATTTTATTCAATTGTTTAAATATGGACTTGAAGTATAATATTCATGGACTGCATTGTGTCAAGGAACTCTGTGACTTCTCAGCGATTGTATGTCCATCTGTGCACTTCATTACATCATGTAGGGTTCACTTCTTTCCCCATCAATGTCTTTGATAATGTAACATTTTATAGGAGAATCATATAATCTTTACAGTGCAGAAAGAGACCATTTGGCCCATCAAAGATGCACCAACAATAATTCCACCCAGGCGCTATGCCCTTAACCTCTACTAATCCCCCTGACACTAAGGGACAAGTTAGCCTGGCACATCAACCTAACCCGTACATTTCTAGATTGTGGGAGCAAATTGGAACACCTGGAGGAAACCCATGAAGACATCTGGAGAATGTGCAAATTCCACACAAACATTGACCCAAAGCTGGAATCGAACCCAAATCCCTGGCTCCGTGAGGCAGCAGTGTTAACCGCTGTGCTCCTGTGCCATCCATTTAAACAAAAAGAACCAGAAATAAATGAGTAGAAGTTAGAATTAAAATATAGGGTATTAAAGTTAATTGTTTCAACTGTTTCTTACAATCCCAGTTGGTGTTATACCTGGACAGGAAGACCCCAGAATGGAACTCTAGCTTAAAAGATTGTAACTTTTAGGTTTTTTGCATTAAATATGGAGGAATAGAGTCATAGGACTGCTAATTAGTTTTAACAACAAAAAGAAAACATTTATTAAATACGAAAAGTTAAATTATTATGCAACAGTCCTTTACTCCCCCTTATCTTAACAAATGCATAGAGACTTTAAGATTAATATGAATTATGAAATACATCTTAAACTACAATGGTCCCATTACACAACCCCTTTTTAAGCAAACATATTGGCAGTGGTCAAATACACACACTTTGCTCTAAATTCAAGTTAGTGTCAATGGTTTTCTCCTCAGAATCTCCCCAGGTGTTTGCTATGAAAATTTCCAAATTCTATTCCCACAAAAAATGCTTTCGAATCTTTTTTTATTATAATGCTTTGCCTCCATGTTCTATGTTTCTCAGTTTAGTGGTTTAAACTCTGAAATCCAGGGCAAACTTTCCAAATGGCACTTAAAGAAAGCATCCTTTCTACTTTTAACAGTGAATCCAGTTCAGAAGTTTATACCAACCCCTTTTCAAACTTCTTTATCTTGATTGCTGTAGGAGGTACAATTGCTTTATCTCTTGATTCCCAGGCTCTTATTAAAATGGCATCGGACATTTGAGTTACCTCTGAAGTCTGCTGTCCCACTTTAAATTTGATTACTAAAATTGTCTCTTTAACTTTGTTCACTCTTCCTTGAATAATTGGTCTCTGTTCTCTTAAATTCTCTCAAGAAAACTTTCTGTCCCAATTCCATGGTTATCTGAATAGTAACTCGTACTGTTGCATCTTGGCAACTTTCTTGTCCAGTCCAGATTCTCCTAACAAAGTTGAGAGAGATAGTCCCCTCGGTGTCCTGTCCCAAACTGCAGTAGATCCAGCTAAAACTAAAACTTAAAGGCTTATTTTACCTTACAAGGACTGCCAAGTGCTAACCAACACTCAGATAGCTCTACTGGTCTATGTATTCTTCATACCGTAGCCCTCTCTAAGCACGATAGAGACACAGTTGGAACTTAACCAACACTCAGACATACAAACACTTTGTCCAGCATGACTCTAATTAAAGGTTTTACCTTTCCCAGTACAAAAACGTTAAATTAAACACACTTAAAACTATACCTTATTTCTAAAGTCTACCAAACAAATATAAATCCCATAAAACTACTCTTGTTTTTCTGACATACTTTACAAAGGTATATTTGTGACAGTTGTTCTTTAATTCATTACATATACTCAAATAATATTACGATGTCTAAGATTTGCTGTCAATGTGACACTTTGCAAGGT
This sequence comes from Sphyrna mokarran, assembly GCA_024679065.1. Lineage (NCBI taxonomy): Eukaryota > Metazoa > Chordata > Chondrichthyes > Carcharhiniformes > Carcharhinidae > Sphyrna > Sphyrna mokarran. The sequence goes on along the minus strand of JAGIQG010000023.1, from coordinate 23,421,417 downwards.
AATGGAGTGCATCAATTGTCAATCATCACTGATGATCGTCACTGACATTTCATGACAATTTGATCATTTGTACACCAGATAGTCAGTATTTCATTCAGATATTTATTCAGCACTGGAGAGAACTTTGCGCACACCTTCTTTAGCAGAATGGGAAGTTAAACAAATAGGCAAAGCAGACTAAGAAAATTTAAGGATGGTTTTCCAGAGATTGGAAGTTCTGAAGTGCTGTGGTTTTCAAATCAGTGCAAATGCCATATTGAGAAAGACTTCAGAGTATCAGGGGGGAAAAAAAATTATCCTGAACCACAGCTACTGAACTTTCAAAATGTCATAATTGAAATCTTAATTACTTGCCAGGGCTCACTACTTTTTGAAATGTTGTGACTGCAGTACAACATATTCATCTCAAAGAAAGAAATGTGAATTTCAAACAGATTAATCTTAATAATAAATTTTCCTGTGTCTGATGTGTATGTCAGGCATGTCATAAACTTTGAGAGTATTGAACTGTGGAAGCATTGTCTATTTCAGATTGTCAATTATTTTTGTTCTTCCTTATTATTTAATTTGCTTCATTTCTATTTGTTCGACTGAGTTATTTTCCAGAATTGTTATGCAGCAATCATATTATGCAAAACCTTTCCCCATAATTGCATTTGACCGAAACCAAACTTTCTACTTAATCATTTTCCAACAAGAATACTCTGCGAGATTCAGTTGCCATGGTAGTTTCTCATCCACTCCAATAATATATCCCTGAGCTTCACCTAATAATCAGACAAGGCCGAAATTTTCCAGCTGCTCCTGCCAGGAGGATCTCCCAGTCCCATTGATGGTGATCCTTCCCCATCACAGATTCCTCAGTGGTAAACAGTGCAGACAACCGGAAAACTCTTGACAGTGGCAACAGGACCAGAAGATACACCCGCAGGCAAATTGTGGGCCACCTTTGTGAAACACGCTGCCAAGATGAGGGGGATAGAAGTGAAGTGGCACCCTTTATACAAAGGGGGGATTTTTGCCCTTCTACACAAGGAATAAAATCATAAATCTATTCGTAAATATTCCTGTCTCCTATTGTAAAATTCAACCCACAAGTGCTGGACTTCATATATATCACCTATATCACAATCCATTCATAAAAGCCTCTTCAAAACTTTCAAAATCCCCTCAAGTGCTTAATCACTTATAAAATAAACTTCTATTCGTGAAAGACAGCTAATCACGTAGTAACTTCCTTGAACTCTGAATTAAACAATGAATTTAGGACCTCCTTCTTAAAACTCCAGCTACTACAGTCCTAACTGACTCAATCTCTCATCATATGTCATCCTTGCCATTCCAGAAATCAGTCTGGTAAATTTTCTCTACATTCCTTCTAGAGAAAGATTAACTATAAAACACCAGTCCTTCACCCTATACAAATTTGTAAAGGTAACATAAGTTGCAAGTGTTTTTGGGAAAGCCAAACGAGAGGCCATCGATATAAGTTATTAAAGAGGAGGGTGATGATGGAATGGTATTGTCACTTGGAGTGAGAGCAGCTAAGCTTTCTTCTTTCCTTTTTTTCGCTTCTTCCTCTAACCTAAGGGGATGTGAGGGAATATCAGGCAAGATCTTTCTTTCTTTTTAATCTAGAGGGAATGGCAGGAAAAAGCAGTGCAATGTTCCTCCTGCGGAATGTTTGAGGTGAGGGATACCATTATTGTCCCTGCTGATTTCACCTGTAGGAAGTGGACATATCTCTAGCTCCTCAAAAACCACACCAGGGAACTGAAACTGGAGCTGGATGAACTTCAGATCATTCAGGAGGCAGAAGTGATCATAGATAAAAGCTTCAGGGATTTAGATACTCCGAAGAATGAAGCTAGATGGGTGAGGGTGAGAGGGGCTGGGAGGAAGCAGCCAGTGCAAGGATTCCCTGTGGTCTTTCCCCTAAACAACAAGTATACCCTATTGAATACTGTTGAGTCAATGTATGGTAAAATGATAAAACACATGCATCTACATTTATAGTAAGAATTAAATCAAAAGCAAGAAAATATAAATTAAAAAGTTCTACGTTCCTGTTGTTGAGTTGTGCAGAATAGATTATGAGCATTGTGGCCATGATTCTAGTAGCTGTCTTCTGCTCCTTGATTATTTTGAATGTTAATTTCCTAACAAAAAGTCAGAACTGAACCATTTAGTTCTGTACTGTTTGAATTAGATCCACAGATAATATCGGTTCTAAAAAATAGTAGAATTATCAAAATCTTAGCTACTTCTCCAGGAATTTAAGGTACCCGATAAGTGTGGTCCATGTCTCTGATACATACAGAGGGGCAGGTAGCACTGCAACCTCACAGGCCATGAGCTTGGTGCCATATTTCATGTTTTTGTCATCAAATATTCTTTTCCTCAGTTGGCTGAAGCCTGGTTCACACACTAGAAACTAACACAGAATCGCTGAGCAGAAACTGATAGCCAAGCTCCCCACACATGAGAATGGCCTCAACCAGGATCTTGGGTTCATGTCGCACTATCTGTAACCCCCATGATTTGTCTGGGCTTGCAACATCTCACTTACTATCCTGTCTGGAAATAATACACATCTCTTTAACCTATGCTTAATGCTATCTCCACTCACATTGTCTGCACCTTTAAGACTTGATTAGCTGTAAAGACTTGCATTCTAATCAGTATTCTGTAAACTGAGTGTGTGCCTTTATATGCTCTGTTTGTGATCAGAAGTCCCCATTCACCTGTCAAAGGGGCAAAGCCCCAAAAGCTTGTGGCTTTTTACTACCAAATAAACCTGTTGGACTCTAACCTGGTGTTGTGAGACTTCTTACTGTGTTTACCCCAGCTGGCATCTCCATATTACACACTAAACGCAAGATTCAGTATCATTATCGATGCCTGCTCTTGCCGAGAAGAGGCCTATAAGTAAATAACTTGCTGACAAAAATGTTACCCAAAAGTATTTTGAACTGAACTATCAATTAACAAATGTAACAAATCAGCCATGGTTCAGTTTAGACCTCTATTAGTGTAGTATTTAGCAATTAATTCTTTCCACTCCTTTTCTATCAATGTAACATAAATTACTACATGAAGCAACATAGATTATTTTGTTGAAGTCTACATAAGGCTAGACTTCTTGAACATATGCTTTAAATATCTTTTTTCTTAAAAGTTTTAAATACTCAGTAGAAAATTTATATCAGTTAAAAACTACATGAGCATTTTGGTACTCAGTGATATATATATTTCCATAACTTATGTTGTGTGAAAAAAGATTCAGCAAAATATTTTTGTCATGATTCCCTGATCTATAATCCTCACCAGGGATTGAGTTCGATTCCCAGCTGGAGTCATTGTCTGTGCTGAGTGTGCACATTCTCCCCATGTCTGCATGGGTTTCCTCCAGGAACTCTGGTTTCCTCCCACAGTCCAAAAGACGTGCTGGTTAGGTGCATTGGCCATGTTAAATTCTCTCTCAACCCAGAGCGTGGCAAGTACAGGTTTTCACAATAACTTCATTTCAGTGTTAATGTCAGCCTATTTGCACCACTAATAAATAAAATTTGAACTTCAATCAGAAAGAATAATCACAGAATGGACACCCAAAAACTTTTCATCTGCACCTTGCTGTCTGCCAGGAGTGCCTGATGACAGACTGACATCCTTTTTATAATCACATTACTTTGTGTAATCACTGAAACTAGAAATAGCACCAATATGCTCCTGATCTCAAGATGAAAAAGAGAAGTCATTCAGCCTGTCTTAGCTCATCCATCCAAACAAAAAGACCAAACATTACTCACAATATTAATTAACCAAATCTGAACAATGTAACTGAGCACCAGTTCACCCGGATACTACCATGAACGAGGGTTACAATTACAAAAATATTTTTGCAACTTCAGGCATTTTTCACCTGACTTGAAAAAATTAAAGTGGGAGATCGTATTATTTCCTTCAAGATGATACAAGGTAATTTGTGAAAGATTATTTCCACTTTTTACTGATGTCGAGCTAAATAAACAAAAATTTAAGTTATTCCCAAAAATAATTTGAAGAGAGGGCAAGAAAAGCTATTTCATACATTGGAAAGTAAGATTCTCCAATATGAACCCCCCGCTGTTGGACTGGTGAAGTCTGACCACACCCCTGCATTTCTTTTTATTTTAGAGTATCTTATGATTTCTATTCAACTGACTGGAAATGTAATATAATGATGGTGCCACGGTGGTAATGTCTGGCTACTGAGGTCATGGGTTCAATGGCAGTTGGCAGAATTTAAAATTAATTCATAAATCTGGAGATAAAGGCTCATCTCTTAAGAAATGAGATATAGCTCTTGGGGCTAATGAGATATGGGGGGAAGGAGGGATCAGGATATCGAATTTGATGATCAGCTAGATCACAATGAATGGCAGAGCAGGCTGGAAGAACTGGATGGTCAACTCCTGCTTCTAGTTTCTATGTTTCTATGTCTCAGCAATTTTTGAACATGAAGCCATTATTGATTCTCAGAAAAAAATCTGGTTCACTAACATTCTTTAGGGAAAGAAATGTGCCACTTTTACCCAATCTGGCCTATATGTGACTCCAGATCTAGAGCAATATAGTTAACTATCAACTGCCCTCTGAAACGGCCAAGGAAACCACTCAGTTCAAGGGCAATTAGCAAAATGCTAACCTTGTCAGCAATGCTCACATCACATCAGGGAATAAAAAAGCATTCAATTAGTTTTATCTCTTGCTGACCCATTGTAGTTTGATACAAACAAATTATTTTCAGATCATTTTCTGCTGCACCTATATATATTTATATATTATCCCAGTACTACTGACATCTATTCTTCTCATCAAAGTTCAATACTTTCTGAATCTAACTAATCTGAATTTGCACTTATCTGAATTCCACCTTCCCTGAAGCCATACAATTGCCGATCTTGTCAAAATCTTTTTGCATGTTCCTTGCTGCTTCAATTGTCTGAAGTGTTCCTTGATGTTAATATCTGTGATAGTGACCAGAAATAAATGTTGAGAAAGTAACACATTATACAATCTCAACACATTCAATGATACTTCAAAGTTCATGATTACTGATAAATATTTAGCAGTATTTTCCATTCCGATATCAACCACACACCATTATCTTTTACGTTGGATTCATTGAAGAAAAGTCAACATTTGAAATCATAGTTATGAGTCATGTGTTGTAATCTTTCATATGAACCCAGCTATAATATGTTTAAAAATAATGAATGGATTGACACATAACCTATTCATTGGACCTGAAATTTTTAATTGAAGTTTGAAAACAGATTCTAATTCCTAATTGATGAAAGCATCACAAAATTAATGACACATAGTTATACATCTCAGCATGTATGCATGCAAAGCCTTCCATACTTCGGCCGCGATCTTACTTTCTCAACCTGCTGGCCAATAGATAGGGTGGAATCATCCAGGTTCACTTGCCTCTGTGGCCTCACCGATAAAGATTCTCTCCAGTGAGAATCACATATTGAAACCCATCAATGGGTCCATGATGTGATGGTCTTGCCAGTAAGACTGGAGGTCATTGAGGCTTCCCTGAGAGGTCAGAGGCAAAGGAGATGCCATTTGCGCAGTGCCAGACTGACACCCTAGCACTTCCCATTGGCTACCTTTGCATTGGCAGCCTGGCACACTGGCAATGCTAAATGAATGGGGCAAAATGAGGGGCAGGGCCAGAATATGGGCTGGCCATTTGGTGTGAGGAGACCCCTGTTCTCAATCAGTTGTGGGGTGGGGGGGAAACGGTTGCACGCTCTGAAATGGCAATCAATTGATAGGGTGGTGGGGGGGGGTGATGCTGCAAACTCTGCAATGGCGAATGGTCAGTGGAGCTGGGGGGAAGGAACTGCTGCCACTCAGCAATGGCAATCGGTCAGTGGGGGGGAGGTTGCTGCATACTCTGCAACAGTGATTGGCTGGTGGAGGAGGGGGCACTGCCATTCTCCAATCGTGATTGTTGAAGATGGAGGGGTAGTAGTTTTGGTCACGATCAGTCTGGGTAGGGAGGAGGGTTGCGATCATTTTGGGTTGGGTGGGGGGGGAGATCACAATTGTTCCATGCAGGGGGTTTGAGATCATTCTGTACTCGTGATTCCCCACAGCAGGGGGGGTGGTATGGGTCAGGTTTAGTCTAGGAAGGCTGGCTAATAGCAGCAGAGGCCTTGACAGGTCTACAAAGCTCTCAGAGTACAGAAACCTGCACCTCCACCATCTGTTTTAGGCCCCGCCCACTTCCCCAGCTGGCAAATCTCAAGTTTGTCAAGATTTTTTTCTCAGAGTGTGATAAGATTCAATTTATAAATCACCCAAAAATTTGGTACAATTTTCTCTCATTTTCAGACTCATTTGGGACTTTTTTTGATAAGCTTGCCCCTTCGTACTTACAGAGTTGATTTTTCTATTTGTTAAAAAAGAGCCAAAAAATAGGAATTGCAGCAATAACAATCAATAAAATCACAATTATTTATGAAATTCCTTCAAATTAGTACATTGGCTCCTTAACCAGAGCACTTTTAACTCCATAAAATCCATATTACATGAACCCACTAAAATAAAATCTACCTTATAAGATTAGTGAATAAAAATTAAACAATTCTGAAAAATATCACAGCCAAGCTACCCATGTGCTCACACACCAATGTAAGAAGTCTCACAACACCAGGTTAAAGTCCAATAGATTTATTTGGCAGCAAAAGCCACAAGCTTTCGTCAACTTACCTGACAAAGGAGCAGCGCTCCAAAAGCTAACGGCTTTTATGACCAAATAAATCTGTTAGACTTTAACCTGGTGTTGTGAGACTTCTTACTGTGTCTACCTCAGTCCAACGCCAGCACCTCCACATCATTACACACCAATTGACAGGAACATCTGATTGAACCCACCCTGAAACCAGAAAGCCCTGCCAGTCATCAAGAGCTTTAAATGATCTGTCAAGTCTGAAAGGTGTGCTGGTTAGGTGCATTGAACCTAACAGGTACCAGAGTGTGGCAGCTAGGGGAATTTCACAGTAACATTATTGCAGCATTAAAGCCTACTTGTGACACTAATAAATAAAATTTAAAACCTTTAAACTTTAAAAATGTTAACCATCCCACCCACAATAATTCCCAGGATAGGCAGGACCAGGAAATTTACACCACTTAATCATTGAAAAGCTTCGACTGACTTTATTCTATTTGGCCTCCATGGTGATTTGGATTAACCCGTCGCTCTGTTTCAGGGTTTGTGTAATTAAACCAATCTAGTGGAGTCTGAGATTTTTCTAGCTTCTGCATATGGACAACCAGTGATACCAGTCCTACTGCTAAGTTCCAGCTTATATGACTTAGCTTTGAATAAAATTTCTTCACAGACGCTTCTCACATGTTAGTGAGTTGAAGGATAGTTAAATAATGTACATGGCTTATACTTTTTTCTCTCAAATGAATATTTTTGAGTCTTTAGGAGTTAACTCTTAACATAAATTGCAGAGCCTTACCACTCTTCTTCACTCATGTGTTGTACCATAGGGATAAGCAGTGGGTCTCTCTGAAACAAAGGAACTGAAAGAGAGAGAGGAATAGGGAAGAAAATCGAGATTCAGGGAGGGAAACAAAGGAGTAGCACAGGGGGCACAAATAAAATATCTTAAAATTTTTTGATCACACTAATAAGGCTACTTATTAAACATTTATATTGAACATGAAGAAAAATAAATAAATAGGGAGCCCAAGGAGCCCAAAGGACAGGATTTTATGGCCTCACTCGAGTGAGACCAGAAAATCCCGCCCTAAGTCAATGGACATTTCCATTGTCCACCCCTCACCCACTCCAATTCCATAGCAGGCAAGACAGTAGAATTCTGGTATATATGTTCCATTAAGATTTACTGTTTAGGTATGATGAGTTTCACAGGAAATTGATTGCATCACTACAATTTTTAATTTAATATTTCATCAATCTAAAAACTACAATGCTAAGATATCATGACATGAAGGCCAATTCTTTTCAATTTTAATAAAATGCTACAATATCTAGAAAGGTAACGACATTTGTGTGGGAACACCACTAACTGCAACTTCTCCTCCAAACCACAGGGGGCTCTGACTTGAAAATATATTGCCTGTTCCTTCATTGGCACTGGGTCAAAATCCTGGAATTCCTTTCCTAGCTGTTGGTGTCCATACACCAGCTGGATTGCAAAATAGCTCAAAGTAGGTGGCTCACCACTGCCTCTTCAAAGGGCAATTAGGAATGGGTAACAAATGTTGGTCTTGCTTCCCATCCTATGAATGAGAAATAAACTAATTCATTTACATTGGTTAACATTTCTTTCAAATTTTGGACGTGGCAATTTGAAGCAAAAAATCTGCACAACACTACTGCACACTATAATTTTTAGGCTTCATTTACCTACTGAAATACTTGTAATTTTATTTTCAGTCTAGCAGCATTTTTTTTATAAATCATACCATGAGTCTGGGAGATATTTGTGACTCAGTCATTCGTTCAGTTTTGTCATACCATTAATTTATGTTAATTGAAAGTTTTTGTAAATACATACTAATGTCTTCAGTATTGACATTTTGACAATTGCCTAGACAACAAGATATTTTCAGAATGGAATTTGTTGATGCTGTTAGATTTTGTACAAAAATAATAGAAGTCTTGAGGGTTTCATTAGTTGAAAACAAGCATTTGTTTGCTGCCCCATTGGGAGCTGTAATTATTTCCATTGTATAATAATTGGGTTGAGACAAATTTGAAATACCTGCGACCTTTTGTGTTTTAATGCTGGAAATCAGAACAGTGTGAACGTTGGAAATAATGAATGGTGCCTGATTGGCACAATGCGTCACACACAGCTAGAGATTAAAGAAAATTGTGATTTCTTCCCTTTGGTACTGAGAGCTGTAGGAGTTTACTTGTCAAACTTTCTAACCAGCTCCGCAGCAATCCATATCCTAATCCTAATTTTTAGAAACATAGAAGATAGAAACAGGAGTAAGCCATTCAAGCCTGCTCCTCCATTCATTTTGATCATGGCTATTCATCAAATTCAATATCCTGATCCCTTCCCTTCTCTCCATATCTCTTGATCCATTTGGAAACTATTCTAATTTCTAAAAGCACACTATGTTTTGGCCTCAACTAATTTCTGGGTGGTGAATTCCACAGATTCATCACTCTCCAAGTGTAGAGATCTCTCCTCACCTCAGTCCTAAGAGGTTTATCCCTTATCCTCAAATGATGACCCTTGTGTCTGGATTCCCCCACCACCGGAGACATTATTCCAAACCCACCCTGTCTAATTCTGATAGAATTTTATATGTAGTAGAAACATGTTTTAGCTCCACCAGTACAAAATCCAGCCCTGCATAGATAGGTAATAGGAAAATCTTTCAGCAAAGCGGTGCAGTAGTTAGCACTACTGCCTCATAGCACAAGGGACCCAAGTTCAATTCTCAACCTCAGGTGACTGTCTGTGTGGAGTTTGCACATTCTCCCTGTGTCTGCATGGGTTTCTTCTGGGTGCTCCGGTTCCCTCCCACAGTGCAAAGATGTACTGGTTAGGTTGATTGGCCATATTAAATTATTCCTTAGTCTCAGGGAAATTAGCAGGGTAAATGTGTAGCTTTACAGGAATAGGGCCCGATTGGGATGATTGTCAGTGGCAGCTTGGTGGGCTGAATGGCCTCCTTCTGCACTGTGATTCTACAGGCTCAATAAATCACAAGGATTTGTTTGAAACTCGCGGAAAACAATAAAGATCCATTTGCCTTTGGTCTCAGATGTTTGTGGGAAATTCCATTACACTTTGTGAAGATGAAAATCTGTGCCTGTTCTTTGCAGGGCACCGACTGTCAGGAGGTTGATCAAGCCAGTGTCTCTCTATAGTGGGCATGCTGACTAGCTTGGCTGAAATTGGAAATATCTTTGGAGTTTGATATACAAAGTGAGTTGACACATACCAGCTCCCATATGAGTAAAAGTGTGCTCCAGCACTTGACTTGGCTGCTTGATGAAAGAGCTTTGTCTTTTTAGTAAAATAGAACAAACTGCTTATGCAGGGGACTATGCAGAAGAGAAGATGCCACAAAAACCTTCCAATGCCAGGCAAGCAGCAGCTGGATTTTCCAGTCGCATCAATCAGATGGGCACTAGAGATGGTCACATCATGGAGCTTTTGCCCACTAGCTGCATATTAAGCCAGAATTTTCCTAGTGCATGGGATGGATTCACTGGGAAATCCCTTTGACAGCAGCAACTTCTGCCGTGAGAGAGATGTGGCAAGGAGACCAGAAAATCTCATCCTAAATGTCTTACCACTGACCCCACAACTTCAGAAAATCTCACCTAAATGTCTTACCACTGACCCCACAAGCTCAGTGAAGTTGGTCCAGGGTACCAGGAGGCCATCATGGTCACATTCTGATGAATTTCAGAGCCAGTCTCTCCAAGAAATACAATCCAAAAGAAAAGTACAACTTAGGTAGCACACGCTCCTGGAGAAAGCTACAGGCATCACGGCCTCTAACCATGTGTGAGATTTTCCTGCCCTGCCTTTCTTTCTGTCATGACCTACCAGTCCCGCTGACAGTGCACCTCCACCACGGGTTTCCTGGCAGCACTAGGTGGATTCAATGGGAAATGTCACCAACAGCAGTGGGGCCAGAAGGTCCTGCCCTATGTCATGAACCACTTGTAAGTTTTTGCCTTGATCAGCCCATCTGCATTATTGTTCCAAATATTTTGATTAATTATTTCCTAGCATGAATCTTGGACTCACCTCTTGCCAATTTGTACCTCTGTTTCCTTGTCCTGTGATTCTGGTTTAACTTGAAAAAGTTTTCACAATTAAGTTCTGATATTATAGAATCATAGAAGAATCATAGAACCCTGCAGTGCAAAAAGAGGACATCTGATCCATCGAGTCTGCACCGACCACAATCCCATCCAGGCCCTACCCCCATATCACGACACATTTCTCCACTAATCACGCTGACCTGCGCATCTCAGGACGCTAACAAGCAATTTTAGCATGGCTATTCAACTTAATCCACACATCTTTGGATCGTGGAAGGAAACCAGAGCACCCAGAGGAAACCCGAGGAGACACTAGGAGAATGTGCAAACTTCACACAGAAAGTGACCCAAGCCAGGAATCGAACCCAGGTCCCTGGAGATGTGAAGCAACATTGCTAACCACTGTGCTACCGGGCCACCCTCTGTATGGAGTTTGCACATTCTTCCCATGTATGTATGGGTTTCTTCCAGGTGCTCCAGTTTCCTCTCACAGTCCAAAGATGTGCAGGTTAGGTAGATTGGCCATGGTAAGTTGCACCTCAGGATCCAAAGATGTGAAGGTTAGAGGGATTCTTGAGATAATGAGTGGGATTTGGACATAGAGCAGTGGGTGGGCATGGGTAAAGATGGAGAGTCAGTGCAGACTCAGTAGGCCAAATGACCTCATTCTGCACTGTAAGTTTTCCAGAAATGGAAGGAAAAGTATTTTTCAAAATATTAGGATTTCTCAATCTATTGAAAATGAAAATGTCTTCAATCCCAAACTGGTGTACTTGACCAGAGACCACAACTATGTTGTGTCAGTCACTGTGTGTCAAAAGAAATCATTTTTGTAATTTAAGAGAGCAAATTCCTAAAATTACATTGTGGAATATTTGTGTCTGAATGATTAACCATTTTAGTGGGATCATTAAACTATTTTTTTCTGAAACTAATTAATAACATCATTAAATAGCAGAGGCAAGAGTTTCAGAAAAAGCATCAAGTGTTTACATGATGAAATGTCGCAGAGTAGTTTGATGGTTAAAGCTTTGGGAAACATTTCAAAAGGTTTTGAGGTATGCTTGGATCAAACTCCTATGGTTCTGGTTGCTGTGGTGATAGGGCAGTCATGACTTTGAATCTCTGCTTTCTTTATCTTATGATTCACTTATTCGTAATGTTCAGCAGCAATAGCTCTTAGGGGGGTCTACAAGATGTAGCATAGTGCAGCATACAAAGGTCTACCTTTCCATAAAACATCAGCAGCAATGAGGCTCCCCTGGTAGGTTTACATCTCATCCTGCCTTTTAGTTGACAAGAGGGTTGCAACACCAAGAATAATGAGAAGAAGAACAACAGATACAAAGTGTAGGAAACTACGCAGTTTGTACAGGTTCGCCATGTGGTAGATTTCAGAATGCTATTTTTCATCTGTATTTATGTATCTAAAAATATACCTTAGCTTTCACTATCTCTCACCCTCTTTTTTTGGCAGAATGTATTCATTTTTGTTCTAACTTTCTTTTGATCTACCCAATTCACTATTTTCTTCCTTTTATTTGTGATTTGTTATCATTTTCCCTTTTGTTTGACAACTACTTTTGTTACACTGTAATTGTTCAACATCTCAGCCAATTTTTTTGTCATTACTGTCAAATTTATCTTCTTGATCCTTTAATGAGCCAAGAGCCACTTTAATTTTCATTTCATTATTTACACTTACGGAGCATATTTATTTACATGTTCCTTGGTAATTTTACTTTGTCATCGTGATTTTTTTGTCATCTCAACTCTGAAGGTGACATGGAGGCACAGTGGTCACTCACAGTGCCAGGGTCCAGGTTCAATTCCAACTTTGGGTAACTGACTGCGAGGAGTTTGCACATTCTCCCCATGTCTATATGGGTTTCCTCCAGCAGCTCCAGTTTCTTCCCACACTCCAAAGACGTGCAGGTTAGGTCGATTGACCATGCTAAATTGCCCCTTAGCGTCAGGGGGACCAGTAGGGTAAATACATGAGGTTACGGGGATAGGGTTGATATGCGGTCAATGGGCTAAATAGCCTCTTTCTGCCACTTCATATTCCTTTTTGTTCTTCATGCTTTAAAGACATATGTTTTTGTTTTACATCCTTTTATGTTTTCAGATACAATTTCCCTTTTTGTTCTTTATTCATTAAAAATACTCCATAAGTAGCTTGCTGCCTTTTGGCTTTTAATGGAATACATTTCTTGTAAATTTTATTCATCTCCTTTTAAAGATATTCCCATGATGTTTATTTCTCTTTGTACTTTTTAAGGCAGTCTCCCTGTTTACAGACTTTAGTTTCACCCTCATTTCCTCATAATTTTCTCTTTTAAAATCTGAGATTTTGCCCTCCTTTTGTCGTCTTCGATCCTAATCTTGAACTTTCCAATAATGCGATAACTATCACTTTTAGGATGGCATGGTGGCACAATGGTTAGCACTGCTGACTCACAGCGCCAGGGACCCAGATTCAATTCCTGGCTTGGGTCACTGTTCATGTGGAATATTTATATTCTCCCCATGCCTGCGCGGGTTTCCTCCAGGTATTCTGGTTTCCTCTCACAGTCCAAAGATGTATGGGTTAAGTGGGTTGGCTATGCTAAATTGCCTGTAGTGTCAGGGAGGCTATATAAGATAAATGCATGGGGTTTTGGGGATAGTACTTAAGTGGGATTGTGGTCAGTGCAGACCCGATGGGCCAAATGGCCACCTTCTGCACTGTACGATTCTATGATTCTACTTTTCCTAGTTGTCAAGAACCAGCAGTTCTTCCTATCTTACTGGATTTCTTGAGAAAGGAGTCCTGTATTTGCTGCAAAAATTCAATTCTCTCTTCTCTTTGTTATTCCTTCCTGTCAGTTTACTAGGTTTTGTTGAAATTTCCCCACGATTATTGTGTTGCTAGTTCCTAGATCTGCCTTCCTCTGAACTCCTATTCCTCGTGGCCAAAAGCATATACCCCTTTTAGGCTGGGCTATCCCTTAATATTTAATTCAATCCATATGGGTTCCATGGCCAAGATTATGCCAATCAACCACATTAATAAAACTCAGTCAAATTCTGAATTTCGTTAAATGTCTTATGGAGTCAACGATCTACAAGCAATATTCCTTCCTCGGTGTAGGACCCACTTATTCCTTTGAATAAACAAGAACAGCACAGGTATGAAGTTCAAATGAATTTCTTTACCGAACAGAACTTAAAAAAAAATTAAATCATAACAGAAATAAAAATAAAGAGATAAATTTGAGACTGGCTTTTCTGCTGGTCCAATACTGATCACACACTGGACTGAGATTGAACAGCAGACTGCACTAACATACACTCTGAAACCAGAACATATCCCAGCTCTATCTCATTATTGTAAACGCTTTCTGCCAGCTGTCTCTGTCTGGCAAACACAGGTCTTGCAGCTGTGTTATCAAAACTTGTTTTGCTTGCTGTGTATTTTTCAGTACTGCGTTCAATTTTTAGCTAACCCAGCTTGCCTTCTGAGTTTTAAAATGTAGTTAAGTGCTAGCTAATTTTTTAAGCTTAGCGGAGTTAGCTACATAGGCAGAAACATCTTAAAATGATATCTTTGCATAGATGAAGTCTTTGCATACACTGAAGCAAACAGAGCTGAGCATACATAGAATCCCTCACTCAGGAAGAGGGAAAAAAATGAGTCATTTAGTACAAGTGTGACACTTAATCCTAGAAGATGGTAAAATCAGCAAGGTCAATAGTTATAGAAATGTGCACATTTCAGAACATCATGTCCTCATTTCTCAAAACAATTGCTATGGTAGAGAGATAGTGCAGAGAGGATTCAAAATGGTTTAAATGATAAATTGGCTGTTATTCTACTATATCTACAATGATTCGTTGCATTGGCCATGCTAAGTTCTCTCTCAGTGTACCCCTGAACATGTGGCAGAGTGTGGCGACTTGGGGATTTTCACAGTAACTTCATTGCAGTGTTAATGTAAGCCTCTTTGTGACTAATAAGTAAATAAACTTAAACCTTATATGATTTCAATAATTTCATCAATGCATCTAACCAGCACATCTTTTGGACTGTGAGAGGAAACTAGAGCACCCGGACAAAACTCAGATAGATACAAGGAAAATGTGCAGACTCTGCACAGACAGCGACCCAAGCTGGGAATTGAACCTGGGCCCCTGGTGCTGTGCAGCAGCCACACTAACCACTGTGCCACCCCATTAAAATGCACAATTCAGCATCATACCTCAAAATGCCTAAATACCAAATTTCAATCTCAAAATGTAAAGGTAAGCAGTGGCGTAGTTTTACCTCAATTAATACTGCCATTATTTTTTTTTAATATAAATTTCACTGCAACTTCAAAAAATAGAAGATAATATTCCATTTGTCAGCAGTGTCATCCCTCATTTTAATTAGGATAAATCACTATAAAGTTAACAAAGCAATCACTGACCCACTCCCTATTTAAATAATTATTTAAACATCGAAACAAGAAAACCTTGAAATCTGAAAGGACAATGGTTTGTGTCTGTGCAAAACACCCAATGGAATTTCAATATTACTCGCAGTAAGTAAGGATATAAAAATCGTGCACCTGATTGAAGTTGCACTATTTTAGACTAGCACAAACTCAGGATCAAATTGAGATTGGTAATTAAAACCTGAGATTTTTAAAGGGACTTAAGGGGCAGCTTTTTCCCACAGAGGGCAGTGCATATATGGAATGAGTTGCCATAAGTGGAGAGGCGGGTTAAATTGTAACATTTAAAAAACATTTGGACAGGTACACGGATGGGAAATGTTCAAAGGGAAATGGGCCAAATGCAGGCAAATGGGACCAGTTCTGTTTAGGAAACTTGGTCATTGTGGACAAGTTGGGCCAAAGGGCATTTTTCCATGCTATATTTATGTATCTCTCAGACTAATTTCAACCAAGCAGGAGATTAACAGCCATTTTGCAGACCACTAGACTATAGTTTCTTCTGAAGTCAAGGGTTAGTAAAGTCCGGCGGATCGTGAAATGGGTTGATCCCAGTCTTTCTGCTTCCCTTTGGGCAAGTTAGATTAACATTACCCCTGCAAAGACTTGCTCGGATGGGAACTTTGCCAGGAATCTCCTTATGTCTGATTTGCATAATAATTTGGCTTCATTACAACAGTCATTAGTTTCTCAAGAATACAGAAGCAAGATTAAAATCCGTGGAGAATTTTTGTCCGGTGTGCTTTACCATGCATTAACATTGCTATGCACTCTGCAGATCAAGTACTTGGCAACCACTGCAGGGAGTTAACATTGGGCAATAAGCCAGATTTCAGATTCTTCAATCACTCCAAAACTGCTAATGAAGGTTAAATGTAATATATCACCAGTCAACTTTCTAACAAATGGTAATGGATGTATAGCTGGGAACTGATTTATACTCATGACTATACTTAGGTTAGAGTGACTACATAATAGGGAATGGAATAGTACTTTAGAATTGAATATGTGGATCAGGTATGCATTTATCTGAATTCCATTATGCACTAAAAATTATAAAAGCTACCTGCAGTAAATAACTTCTTATTATAAGGCCGCTCTGCTTAATTTCATGTCGGTCTACTATATAGTCCTGGTTGTAATTGTATCCCTATGATCTAAGTTACTGTAGCTGAGTGTCCTTTTAAATAGATTTTGTGGTCAATAAGGCAGTCAGTTTGTGACACCAGTCCCACAAATCTTTACTCAGCAGGTGTAAATTTGGGTGGAATTTCCATTCTGTTCGGTTGAAGTCCTGCCAGTATCCAAATAACCTCAATCTGTATGTAGTCACCTCCTTTTGGCATGTACTGTAATAAAGACAGGAACTGAAACAGCGGCCAGTATGATTACAGTGAATTAAGTAAAAATGAGCGATCGTAACATTCATCTGTCTGGTTGCTGCCAGAGATGGTGCATTATATCTAACTCCAAAGTCTTTTTCTCTACAACATATTGACAGCATTACGAGGGAGCCTTTGTGAAGCAACATCACAAAGGCATCTAATGGCCAATACTTGTAACTACATCATGATGGTCAAGGTTGGTAAATTAAATGGGAAATGTTGACATTTTTCACAGTAAACATTGCCAGAAAAAGATGACCAAAAGTTGTGACAATAGGGATTAGGGTTTACAATCAAGAACAGCATTACTATGCATATTATAGAGCATAGAACAGTGCAGCACAGCACCCTTTGGCATTTCAGCCCTCGATGTTGTGCCGAGCTATGTCCAAACCCAAATCAAGCTATCCCACTCCTTATCATTCTGATGTGCTCCATGTGCCTATCCAATAACTGTTTAAAAGTTGCTAAAGTGTCCAACACCACTATCACAGTGCATTCACACCCCAACCACTCTCTAAGTAAAGAATCTACCTTGGACATCCCTCCTATATCCCCCACCATGAACCTTATAGTTATGCTCCTGGTAACAGCTACATCCACACGAGGAAATAGTCTCTAAATGTCCTCTCTATCTATCCACCTCATCATCTTATAAACTCTATTAAATCGCCTCTCATTCTCCTCCCCCCGAAGAGAAAAGCCCCAACTCCCTCAGCCTTAATATCTTAATCAATCTTCATAAGGTTGCACACAAATAATCAAGCCAATTTGAATTTTTGAGACCAAGCAGAATTAGGGGGTGGGGAATAATTGGAAGGATGATGGAAGAGGAAGAAAATAGAGCAGTAGAGACAATTCTTAGATAGGAGGAGGTGGTGGTGGTTGTTGGACTGTTGAGGGCAAAGGTCTTCAGTGGTAATGGGGAGAGAAAAGCAATTTAAAATCGCGTCCAATGCTAACTTAACATTACAACTGCAGTACCATCAATTAGTGCAAAATCTTTTAAAATACAAAAGTAAAAAATGGCCGATTTTAAATAACAGAAAATGCCAGAGACACTAAGCATGTCTGGCAGCATGTGTGAGGAGGTAACACTTCAAACTGATGACCTTTCATCAGAACTGGGAAAAGTTAGAGATGCCACAGATTTAAAAAGGAAAAGAACAATAGGGAAAACATGATAGGAGGGAGCAAAGGACAGATAAATCATAGCGCAAGGAGGTAGCAAAGGGCTGTCAATGATGCATCAAGAAACAATGGGCTGGAAATTTACAGGCACTCCACAGGCAGGAAGCAATGCCTATTGATGCTTGCCCACACCTGCCTCCCTCATAGAATCCATATAAAGAGGCCATTTGACCCATCAAACCTACACCAACAACAATCCCACCCAGGACCTATCCCGTAACCCCACATATTTACTCTGCTAATACCCCGACACTAGAGGCAATTTATCATAGCCAATCAACCTATCCCACACATCTTTGGACTACGGGAGGAATCTGGAGCACCCAGAGGAAACCCATGCAGAGACTGGGAGAATGTGTTAACTTCACACAATCATCTGAGACCAGAATTGAAATCCCAGTCCCTGCCATTATGAGGCAGCAATACTAACCATTGTGCCACCATGCCACCTGTCCATGGCCCAGTTGAAATCCTTAAGTGAGCCTTAAAAGCTCAATGGTGGGGTGCTCCCTTTCCTAGAGCCCAGTACCAATCAGAGGCCCCAATGCACTTTATTCTCCTAATGTCCACACTCTCCTCCTGCCCTGTCCAAAATTTTCTATCACTGGAGCCTACGAGCCTGATATTCTGGGGTTACCTGGAAGCATAGGTCCATCACTGACTGTCGCTTCTTTAGCCAAGCTGCAGTACCAGCAATAGACACTGGTCCAGGTGGCATTGCAGAGCTGCTGGCCTTAAAGTAAAAGTTTATTAGTCACAAGTAGGTGGATTGAAATTACTGTGAAAATCTCCAAGTTGCCACACTCCGGCACATGTTCGGATGTAATGAGGAAGAATTTAGCATGGCCACGTCGCCTACCCTGCACATCTTTGGACTGTGAGAAGAAACAAGAGCACCTGGAGGGAACTGATACAGAGAAAGGGAGAACATGCAAACTCCACACAGGCAGTGACCCAAACTGGGAATTTAACCCAGATCCCTGGTGCTGTGAGATGACAATGCTCACCACTGTGCCAATCACTGTGCCACCATGCCACCCTGACTGACCACCAATCCTTTGAGGCAGGACTTCCTTCTGGGTAGGTACGGAAGTCCCATCTCTTGCCAATGGAAGCACCATTGGGCTGATATAGCAAAGCAGGGTGAACCTGTCAACCAGAGGCCAGTTCACTCCCAACATTTACTGGATAGTCTGTTCTTAGCATTTAATTCAGCCCAATGGATTGAGTCTAATGGAGGGGTAAATGGGAAATATCAGCAATTCCTGCTATTCACAAAAAGTAGGGGCAGTAGTCATGATCTGAAATTGTTGAACTCAGTGTTGAGTTCCGGGACATTGTGAAGTGTCTGATTGAAGTGCTGTTCCTCAATATTTTAATGATCCTTCATGGAACAGTGCAGGAAGTGGAGGATAGAAATGTCAGAGTGGGAGAGGAACAGAGAATTATACTGACAGATGATCAAAGTCATACCTACATCCTGAATGAAGGTATTCCTCAAAGCGTCCATTCTGTGGTTTGTGTACCCATTGTACTTTAGATTAGATTGAAAGAAAATCGCTATTTCACCTGGAAAATGTGATTGCAGCTTGAAACTTTGGGAATTCAGGCAGCAAGGTTCATTTTCTGCACTTGCTTGGGAAGATGCCACATGGGAAGGAATATTGGATATGATTCAGGAGTGGACCAGGATGTCAAGCAGAGAAAGCTCTCTTCAGAACGCAGGAAGAGGAAAGGAAGATGTGCTTCACGACAGCATCACATTGGAGATGGTGGAGGAGATGGTGGAAATGTTGGCCAGTAATCCATGATGTTTTGGTGGGGTGGAGGAATGGAAGCTGAGGACAAGGCAAACCCTATCCTGTTTCTTCAGGGATGGAGACGGGGTGGAGCAGGTGTGGGAAATGTCATATCACCATTGCAGATAGAGGGGAAATCCTCTGTTCAGGAAAGAAGATATATCATTGGTAATGGAAAGTGGCATCTTAGGAACAGATAAGATGGAAATGGAGAAACTGAGAGAATGGAATACAGGAAGAAGGATAGAGGGTATCAGTGTCTTGTAATGGATATTAGTCTATCCCCAGAAATGAAGTAAGAAGTCTGACAACACCAGGGCTAAATCCAACCGATTTATTTGATAGTAAACTCACAAGCTTTCGAAATATCAGCAATTCCTGCTATTCACAAAACGTAGAGGCAGTAGTCATGATCTGAAATTGTTGAACTCAGTGTTGAGTTCCAGGACATTGTGAAGTGGTCTTCCTCAGGTGAATGAGGTGTCCAGAACACCTCATTCAAAGACCATAGAGTCGAAAGCTTGTGAGTTTACTATCAAATAAATCGGTTGGATTTAAACCTGATGTTGTCAGACTTCTTACTGTGTTTACCCCAGTCCAACGCCGGCATCTCTACTTCATGTCCAGAAATGAAGACAGAGAAGTCAAGGATGGAAAAGGAAGAATCAAAGATGGACCGTGCAGAGGTAAGGAAATGGTGGAAATTAGAAGCCAATTTACTAGTTTGGGCCAGCAATGTACTGGAAAAGAGATGATGGGAGGATTGAGTTGAGCTGGACCAAAGAATGTTCCACATGGTCCATAAGAAAAAAAACAGGCACAGCTGGATACGACCCATATAGATTTACAAAACAACATCTTTTATTTGGAGGAAGTGAGTGGATTCAAAGGTAAAGTGTTCAATGCGAGGAAGAGCTCAGCGAGTTTGGGAAGAGTGATGAAGGATGGAGACTGTTTGGGCCTTTACTTAAAGAAGAAGTGGAAGGCTCTTGGGCCATCCTGGTTTGGGATGGAGTTGTAAAGGAGATGGTTAGCCCAGGAAACTTCAAACCATGAAAGTGCCGAAGGGGTTGGAAGGGCCATGGATGTGGAGGGGAAAAGACTGGACAGAAGGAGAGAATACATATTAGCAAATTTAAACATCTGGCTGGAAAGATTTATTTTTTTGAACATTTGAGGAGTTTTACAGATAATCCATAGAAGCATAGAATCCTCAAAGTGCAGAAGGAGGCCATTCAGCCCATCAGGTCTACACTGATTTTCTGAAAGAGCATCTTACTCACATCCAGTCCTATCTCCACACATTTACTATTGCCGAGCCACCTTACCTGCATATCTTTGGAATGTGAGAGGAAACAAGAGCACTCAGAGGAAACCCAGGCTGACACAAGGAGAACATGCAGACCCCCACAGACAGTCATCCAAGGCCAGAATCCCACCTGGGTCTATGGTATTGTGAGGCAGCAGGGCTAACAACAGTGCCACTGCGCTCTTACTTAAATAGAAGCTAGTCTCTAAAAATGCTTTCATAAAGAAACACCTTATCTAACTACACTTTGTGATGGAATGTTAGTTGTATTTGAATTATCTGCTCCCTTCAATATCAGAAAAGCATTAACAAAAATCTCACAACTTCTGATGTGTAATCTCGTTTTGTGATTCCTGGTGGGAGCATCTGCTCCTCCCAGTGTCTTTAGCTCTGTCACAGTTGTAATCAACCTTTCCTCATATAGCATAGAAGGCAAAAGTAAACATTTTCATACTGAATGCAGTAAACAGTTCTATTATTTGGTTAGCAGGGACCCAGGTTCAATTCCCAGCTTGAATCATATCTGTGTGGAGTTTGCACATACTCCCCTTGTCTGCATGGCTTCCTCCATGTGCTCTGCTTTCCTCCCATAGTCTGAAAGACATGCTAGTTAGGTGCATTGGTCATGCTAAATTCTCCGTCAGTGTACCCGAACAAGCCCTAGAGTGTGGTGACTAGGGGATTTTCATATTAAGCTCATTGCAGTGTTAATGTAAGCCTACTCATGGCACTAATATATAAACTTATCTAATCTCAAAAAAAAGTTGTGGGGGGAAATATTAAGCATTCACGAGAACAGGTTCAGGTGAACGTAAGTACAGATCATACTTCCAAAAAGTATAAAAAATGTATATGGAATTAAACAAATGACAGAAGAACCAACGGAAATAAATGCAGGTTAAAACCAAAAAAACTGTAATTTTAGACAGAGCAGCATTTGTGGTCACATTGCAACTTTGAGTTTAATACCTCTCCACAGACTGTTGGTGAGCATTGATTAAATGTCGTAATACACCGATGATGCCTTCCCCTGCATGAGTGACTATAGCAGGCAGCAGTTTTGTAGCTATGTAATAAAATCCATCTCCTCTGATGTATGAGAGTATAAAGGATCCCACTTGCAAATTGAATCACAGTAACTTAATTTGTGGCTGTGCAATGGAATGAGTTGCTAGGGCTCATGTTGTCTGGTTCCAGAGGGGAGGTTAGGATGCCTATTAATTTATCTTCATATATACAAGCTGTCAGAGCCGAGACATTCCATGGAGGTTGACCTTCAGGTATTGTACAAGGTTTAGTTCTTCTAAAGCAAACCTGAGATCAGTTAACAAGAGGAGATTGATGACTTAACAAAAACTAATCCACTAAATGACATCAGCACACATAGGTCATAAGTAAAGATAAGGGTTTGGATTCATCTGAACTTTGATTTCAGCTCACTGTCTGCTGACTTGGAAAGCAATCCAGTGTCAGAAAAAAAAGACTGCTGGACGAACAAAAAAAATCCTTACTTAACCAAAAGACAATGTGAATTCTCCTACTGTGGGCCAGAAGTGGATGTAAGCCATGCATGGGAACTAAGGTTTTAATTGACTCTGCTGTGCATGTGGAGCTGAAAAGCAAAATAAAGATTTATAGTAATATTTCCGTGACAATGCCCCATACAGTGAGTTGTTTATCTGAATCATCACATCAGAGGGAAGGTTCATGCAGAACACAGGCACTTTCCCCTGAGAGAAAGAAGGAGAATGAGGCCACTTCCATGAAGTTTCTAACAGCCTGCCACAATGTGGTATTACCAGAGGGATATAAATAAGTTGGCTGCTCACACTCTCAGCTGTGAAACTCAAATAAGACACTATTTCCAGTTAATGCTTGTTGTGGCTATGGGGGAATGAAATGAAATGAAATATATGTATTTGATTATAATAATCAACTACCTATTCAGCGCCAAGGGCAGGGCAAATATCCAGAGAATAGATGCTCGCAAGGCCCCTGGTGATTGAACAATGAATTCTTTCAAACTAGTTTCCTGCATTCCCTTGATAAGTGGAATTGGGGTCAAGCCGCTGACCCTTAGAAAAGGTGCACACCAAAGTGAGGTATCTGCCACAATGGAATGTTCTAGATATAATTGCTTACCTGAATCCTGAAGCTTCTGACTAGACTAAATAACTGAAGTTTATGTTAGATTAGAACATAAAGAATAAGGGTAGACTATAAATTCCTTGATCTTATAAAAGAACAAAAAACAAAGAACAACACAGCACGGAAAACAGGCCTTTCAGCCCAACAAGCCCACACCACCATTTTAACAGCGTGAGTTCCCACTTCCACCCATGACCCTTGTCTATGTTTATGGAAATCCACATTGGAAACCAGATTGGGGAGACAATTTAGGGACAATTTGCTTCACTAATCTGCCTAAGAGTACATCTTTGAGGTGTGGGAGGAAACCGGAGCACCCAGAGAAAACCCACGCAAACACAGGGAGAATGCGCAAACTCCCACAGACACAGGCCCAAATCCATGTATCTGCACAGCAAAGAGTGATAGTCACTGAGCTGTCATGTTGCCCTTCAACTGGTCCAGTTTAAGCGTACGCTAAAGACGTGAAGCACGAGGCTACTCTCGAAAAATCCAAGAGCAGCCCTCACCACGACCCATCGTATGTTGTTGGACAACAAGGTGGACCGAAGCATCTGTGGAATAAAAGAGAAAAACATCAATAACATGCACATCTTATGCAATTCCCAGGAACGTCCCAAGGCTCTTGATCCCTATTTAAAACAGTCTTCTATGTCTCTCCATCTCTATTCCGCTCATATGCCTATACCTTAAATAACTCCAGCGTGCCTGTCTCCACCACCTTACTTGGCAATGCATTCCATATCCCCACAACCTTCTGTGTGAAAAATCTCCCTCTAACATTGCCCCCCACCCTTAGCCCATGACCCCTCGTAATATTTGATTCCAACCTAGGAAAAAGCTTACCACTGTTTATCTATATTCTTCATAATCTTATACACCTCTATTAGATCTCCTCTCAGCCTCCATCTTTCTAACGAAAACAGCCCCAATTTGCCTAACTTTTCCTCGTAACCTAGACCTTCCATACCAGGCAGCATCCTGGTAAACCTCCTCTGCACTCTCTCCAGAATCTCCACATAAGGCGACCAGAACTGGACGCAGTATTCCAAATAGGTCTAACCAACGTTTTACACAAATGCAACATTAAAGGCCAGCTCTTGTACTCTATACCCCTTCCTATAAAGACTAGCATACTATGTGCTTTCTTCACAACCTTCTCCACCTGCTCTGCCACCTTCAGAGACTTGTGCACCTGCCCCCCAGGTCCCTCTGCGTTTCTACACTCTTAATAGATGTACCCTTTATCATACCTCCCCCCTACATTCTTTCTCCCAAAATGCATCACATCACATTTATCAGGATTGAATTCCATCTGCCATCTATCTGCCCAAGCTACCAGCCTATCTATGTCCTGCTGCATCGCCTGACAATGCTCCTCACTAACCGCAAGTCCAGCCATCTTTGTATCATCTGCAAACTTGCTGATCACTCCACTTACTTCCTCTTCCAAGTCATTTATATATATTATAAATAGAAGAGGTCCCAGCACCGAGCCCTGCCATTCAATATGATTGTGACTAATTTTTTAAATCATTCATGGGATTTGAGAGTTTTGGATTAGTCTGCATTTGTTGTCCGGCCTTTGAGAAGTCAGTGGTGAGCCACTTTCTTGAAACTTTACAATCCATTGTGTAGGCACACCCACAGAGCTATTCATCAAATCATAGAATCCCTACAGTACAGAAAGAGGCCATTTGACCCACTGGGTCTGCGCCGACTACAATCCCACCCAAGCCCAATCTCATAACCTCACACCTTTACCCTGCTAATCCCCTTGACAGTAAGAGTCATTTATCAATCCACCTAACCCACACATCTTTGGACATTAGGAGGAAACAGGAGCACGGGGAGGAAACCCAGACAGACACAGGAGGAGTGTGCAAACTCCTCAAGTTGTTAAGGAAGAAGTTCCCAGTTTTTGACACAGCGACAGTGAAGGAATGGTGATATGGTTTTAGTCAGGATAGTGTAGGACTTGGAGTACCACTTGAGGCTGGTTATGTTCCCACGCGGGCACTATCTCTGTTTGCCTAGGTCACAGAGATCACTGATTTGAAAGGTGCTGTCGAAAGAGCTTTGATGGGTTGTAGCAGTGCATCTTTAGAAGGTACACAATGCTGCCATTATGCATTAGTGGTGAATGGGATGTATCTTTAAATGATGTCAATCAAATGACTGCTTTGTCTTGATGGTGTCACATTTTTGCAGTGTTGTTGCACCTGCACTCATTGGGGAAGTGGTGAATGTTTCATCACTTTCTGATATTGAATAACATACCTCTTATCCTGAGACTGTGGCCCTTATTCTAGATTCTCCAGCCAGGGAAAGCAACCTCCCAGTTAACTATCCTGTCAACATTCTCCAGAATTTTGTGCATTTCAGTGAGATGCATTTCATTTTTCTGAACTCCAGAGACTATAGCTCAATTTACACGGCTTCACTTGATAGAATGAACTTCAAATCCCAGGAACCAATCTACTGAATCTTCACTGTGTAATGCAAATAAATCCTTCCAAAGCTGCTGTCTTCCTGTAGTCTTGCTGAAACCCTGTACAATTGTGGCAAGACATCCTTGTTCTTGAATCCTTCTACAATGAGGTGAATTACCTCACCCATCGTCCATATTGTACTCTGTCTGTATCTTGTTGCCCATGTACCTAACCCGTCCTCACACTTTACATTTTCACCTAGCTTTGTATCATCAGCAATGAATACATTATTCCATTACTTTGCCTAAGCCTTTTAAATATATAATAAATAGCAAAGGCCCCAGCGCTGATTCTTGCTCCAGCACCAGTACTTACAGTAAAAGGACCATTTATCCCTAGTCCTTGCTGCCTATCATTTTACTAATCCTCTATCCACAGTAATATATTACTTATAATTATCTTTGGTATTAACCTTTTGAGTGGCCCCTTACTGAACATTTTTTAGGAAGTTTAAGTATACTACATCAACTGCCATCCGTTTATCTACCCTTATAGTTAGATTCTCAAAAACTCTAAGAAATCTGTCAAACACATTTTTCCTCTTGTTGACCATGTTGATTCTGTGTGATCATACTATGATATTCTAAGTGCATTGATAAAATAGTTTACCAGTGAGTGATGTTAGGCAAATAGTTACCTATTTGCTTTCTTCCTTCTTTCTTGACCGGGCTTGGGTCACTGTCTCTGCAAAGTCTGCATATTCTCCTCATGTCTGCATGGGCTTCCTTTGGATGCTCCAGTTACCTCCCACAGTCCAAAAGACATGTTGGTTAGGTTCATTCACCATGCTAAATTCTCCTTCAGTGTACCCAAACAGGCACCAGAGTCTGGCAACTAGGGAATCTTTACAGTAGCTTCATTGCAGTGTTAATTTAAGCCTACTCATGACACTAATAAATAAACTTTAAAACTTACATGACATGTGCAAACTTGCAATCTGCTGGGATTGGAGAATATCGGAAAATCATAACCAATGCATTCACTGTCTAAGCACTTATCTTTTTTAAAATCCGAGGATGTAGGCTATCATGCCCTTTGGCTTTTAGTCCAATAAGTTTCTTTGGAATTTTGCTCCACGTAATACTTGAAAAAGGAAAGTGCATTTTATTTATGTGGGAGGTGACAGGATGAAGCCAGACTCAGCATTAACAAGGACAAATGTTTGACAAGTTTGATCCTGTTAGATGCTGGGAATGTAGAGATTTCTAGCTACACTGAGATACCAATGGGAAAATAACACAATTTTCAAAGGCTAATACATCTTCCAACTGCCTTGATTCAGCAAGTAATGACTACCTCGATGTTTTAACTTCTGCACACAACAACACAGTTTGAGACAACGCTACCTCTGGGAAATAATCCCATGGTTGGCATTTGATACAGACTTTAAATGAAATATTGAAATGCGATTGCAACAGCATCTGTGACTCTTCCATAAACATGGACAAGACAGAAATACAACCAATGCATTATACTGCTCTGAATATAATCTTAAAAAGATTGACATTCTGATAGCATCTCTGATGTGTGGAAGTTATGATGTGGCATGAATTAGGCCTTCTTCATGATGTACAATAGTTTTGCACTACACCACACACGTCCCCTCAATTGGCTGACCCTTTAAACATTATAATACAGCCTCAAGCTTCACATAGCACAGCATGGATGACATCAGGCACCCAGGTTCAATTCCTGGCTTGGGTCACCGTCTGTGTGGAGTCTGCATGTTCTCCCTGTGTCTGCATGGGTTTCCTTTGGGCGCTCTGATTTCCTCCCACAGTTCAAAAGATGTGCTGGTTAGGCGCATTGGCCATGCTAAATTCTCCCTCAGTGTACCTGAGCAGGTGCCAGAATGTGGTGACAAGGGATTTTCACAGTAACTTCATTGCAGTGTTAATATAACCTTCCCAAGACTAATATATAAATTTTACTTCAACTTAAAGTGGGAAATTGAGATATTGATGAATTAGAAAGTAGATAATTCTTCAAAAAGTGTTTGAGATCCTGAGCAGAGGCCGGTAACTATTCAGAGACTTTTTTTTAAGATCTTAAATCAGCTTCATGATTTATTGAAATTAGTAAATTGGGAGGAAGGTGACCTCTCCTTATTACATCAAAATTAATTCAGGCAGGTATAAAAACTAGAAAATCTGCCATCTGTTAGACTTTTCAATCAGTTGTTTTCTAGCCATGAAAGTTTACAAGGGTGAAGAATCATTTTGATGAATAATGTTGTTATCACAAGAGGTGGGGGTACTGGGGTGCAGAAATGGGGTAAGAATTTATAGCTTCACCAACAGAACTTGGCATGAAGCTTGTGAGTGATCTCACTTACAAACAGTGAGGAGATTTTTCAGTTGGTTCTGAGAAATTAAATCATATTTCCTTACAAGCGGCATGATGTCATAGTGGTTAGCCCGCCTGCCTCACAGCGCCAGGGACCCAGGTTCAATTCCTGGCTTGGATCACTATCTGTGTAGTGTTTGCACATTCTCCCTGTGTCTGCGTAGGTTTTCTCTAGGTGTTGCAGTTTCCGCCCACAGTCCAAAGATGTGTGGGTTAGATGGATTGGCATGCTAAATTGTCCCTAGTTTCAGGGGGATTAGCAGAGTAAATATGTGAGGTGGGCACGCTGGTAAAACTCCAGCCAGCTTTTTAATTGGCTGCACCATCCAGACTGATTACCCTGCCTTTTCCTGCCCCTGTCCCCATCCCACCACCGTCACCAAACACTTCCCCACCAACCAAAATAATTTAGTCTAATCTATTCCTGAATTTGAAAAGTCGATTAAACATAAAGTTTATAGCTATTAGCAACACCTCTTGTTTGCCAACCATTATCCTAATAATTAGGTCAAAAAGTGGCAGTGGGTAGGATTAAGAGGCATTAAGTATAAGACTGCTAGGGTTATTTCTTGAAAACCCCCAGAGACTCGATTAAAAAAAATGCCATCCCATCTAAATAAATCCATTTTCGTATTTCCTCAAAAAGATATTAAGATTTGAAATTGAATATGCCTTTGGGAACTCTCTGCACATCAACGAGGTTCTTGGAGGAGAGAAAACAAACAAAAGCACAGAAAAAATAAACACCTGTGTGGGGCCTGGTGTGAAAATGTGGATCTGAAAATTGTAGGAAATCTGATCCCCAAATTCCAAGTAAATTAGTGAGGGATCTGGGGAATTTGTTCAGGGAAGTGCTGAGCTTGTAAGTGACTGTTTTCCTAAACTGCATCCATACAACCTCCCTTTCTGAGATTCTGAAAGGAACCTCAGAAAAAAAAAGTCCAGAAAATGAGGTTTCAGACAAAAATCTGAAGCATACTTTAATTGGTCCTTTAGGATTGAAATCATTTTCAGTTTCTTTGAAGCAAATGTGGGCAGCTGAAATGGAGAGGTGACTATAAAACAGCATGAGGCTGGCAAATTAATGTTAACGTACACAGTATAAGTCATTCTATATCATAATAAGCACTAACCTTGGCACCTTCAGCTACTGTGGTTTCTCTAATCCATAAAGATAATCGAGAAACATTTATTTTTCTGGCCCCGGTACTATACAGGCATAAAACACTAATCCAATTGTTCAATAGCTCTATCCCTCATTTTGAAACAGTATTTTAAAGCCTGAAATGTATTGTCTTTTGCCAGTAACAGTTGACAGTACTTCAAGTTCACAGTCCAAGAATGTATAGTTTAGATGCATTGGCCATGCTAAGTAGCCCCAAAGTGTCCCAGGAATTAGCAGGCTAAATATGTGAAGTTACAGGGATAGGGCCTAGGTGGGATTGTTGTTGGTGGGGACTCGATGGGCTGAATGGTCATCTTCTGCACTGTAGAGATTTTATGATTCTAAATTTTGTGAAACATTATTTTTTTCCAGACTAAAAACAGTGCAGATGTTGAAAGTCTGAAACAAAAGCAGAAAATGCTGGAAGTGCTCAACTGCTCAGACAGCAGGTAAGGAGAAATAAAAAGAGTGCTGAGTTGAGGCCAATGACAGTTTGGGGGATTGGCAGAATGCTGAGTTGAAGTCGCAATCAGATCAACCACAATCTTATTGAATGGTCCAGTAGGCTCAAGGAGCTGAACGGCCTTCGCCTGCTCCTAATTCGTACGTACGTATTTTTGTAGGCTTGGACGGATAAGGTTACGTAGGGATTTAAATTAATAACAACATTTCAAGTTACAGAAAAATGTGAATTGAATTAATTAGTAAATGAATAAATGAACAGAAGCAATAATATTCCATAGATTGTAATCATTAGAAACTTGGCAATCCCTTCTCCAATGATAATAAGATTAACAAACATTTGGGGTTACTTTCTCTCCTTGAGCAATAAACAGGCAGCAAGAAATTTCCACCCATTATGGACCCATTCTAATTTTAATTTCTGTTGATTTGATAACATCAAATGTTAATGCAGTTTTATTAAAGATTAATGCCACGTTTAGCAAGAGGTAAGGTACAAACAGCAGCAACAGTAGAGTGCGTGGTATATCTGATTCTGCTATAAACAACACATCAGTTTCAACACATCCATTTTTATTAGAAACATAGGCCTGAATTTTCACAAAACCAGAAGGGCCCTGAGTCATTATGTAAAATGGCCTCAAGACACCGATTCTGGAAGTCCTTCCTTTGAAGGACTTAGCGTCCACTATTTTCACCAGGAGATGGGGTGGGGGAGGGGGGCGGTGTGCAACAAGCATGGTTTGTACATCTGTGGTTCACAGAGACAGCTACATACGTAAAAGGGCAGCTCCTTCAAACAGATGCTATTTTCATTGCTGAATGTTCAAAACATGACTATCTTATATTAAGTTAATCTTCCTCTACAAATTATGACTATTACGCTATATTCTGCATCGTCTCCTTTCCTTCTCCCCTATATACTTTAGGAATGGTATGTTTTGTCTGGTTTTGTTTTGGATTCCATACTTGAAAAAACATTCACTGGCACTGGAGAGGGTGCAGAGGACATTCACTAGGGTTAATTCTGGGATTGTGTGGGTTGGCTTTTGAGGAGAGATTGAGTGAGATTATACTATTTGGAATTTAGAAGAATGAGGGGGGAATCTTATAGAAAATTTTAAAATTATGAAGGGAATAGGTAAGATAGAAAGATGTTTGTTTCCACTGGCGGTGAAACCTGAACTAGGGGACATGGCCTCAAAATAAGAGAGACCAGATTTAGGATTGAGTTGAGGAGTCGTGACCCCTAGAGCCTATTCCACCGTTCAATAAGACAATGACTGATCTTTTTGTGGACTTAGTTCCACTTATCCACCTGGTCACCATAACCCTTAAAGTCTTTCGATATTGCTTGTAAATATACTGTATAAAAAAGAGTAGACTACATTGAGATACCTTTGAATTTGTATAATGTTTGAAATGATACTTGAAACTTGTATATCTGATGTGCTAAGTGTAATTTTACAAGATGTAAATTCTAAATTTAAAATTTAAATGCCGGAGATGCCGGCATTGTACTGAGGAAAGAGCAGTAAAAAGTCTCACAACACCAGGTTAAAGTCCAGTAGGTTTACTGAGTATCATAAGCTTTCAGAGCACTGCCCCTTCATCAGGTGAGTCATATTGAGGTATAGATATTGAGAGATAGGTCTAAAATTGCCAGATTTTTTGGAGAGGTAGGGTCTAAGTTGATTTGATTTATTATCGTCACATTTATAGGTATGCAGTGTTATATTGTTTCTTGCACACTATACAGGCATTAGGACATAACAACTACGATTAGGAATAGGCCATTTGACCCCTAGAGCCTGTTCCACCGTTCAATAAGATAATGACATCTTTTTGTGGACTTAGTTCCATTTATCCACCTGATCACCCTTAATTTCTTTACTGATCAAAAATCTGTCTACCTTTGCTTTAAAAACATTCAATAAGGGACCCTCAACTGCTTTGCTGGGCAGGAAAGTTCATGACTCCTCAACTCGATCCGAAATCTGGTCTCTCTTATTTTGAGGCCATGTCCCCTAGTTCAAGTTTCACCGCCAGTGGAAACAAAGATTCATGAAACAAAGATTCATTCCCTCCTATCTATTCAGATAACTTTTGCATAAGATGTAGTCAGATGGATAAGCCATAGCAAATGTATGGAGTTAGGGATAGGACAGGGAAGAGGGATTGGGTAAGATGTTCTGGGTAAGAAATATAAACTCTAGAGACAATCATCCAAGGCCGGAATTGAATCCAGATCCCAGGCACTGTTAGATTGAGATGGTGCTGACTCAATGGGCCAAACAGCCTCCTTCTGCACTGTAGGAATTCTATGATTGTATTACCAGACAATCTTACTGTCTAATTCATGCTCAGTACAAATGGGTGGTCACACTTAGCCACCCTTTAACAGTTAAAAAATCTAACTATTATCCATCTGATCTTTATTTCAAACTGCCACAAGCAAATTTTTGCAATTGTGCTGAAGACTGTAATTGAAATTTCATTTCCATTAGAGGATACTCATTATGAAATTTGACATCTCTAATGAAAGTCCCAATATCACCTGTCATACCTGCCAGTTTCAGAAACAATGTTAATTGACGGAATTGCAAATTGTGAACAAGTATGTGCATTCATTCTGTGTTGTCATATTCACTTTGACGAGCTTTGAGACAATCCAGATTCACATCATTCTTTCAGTAGTTATTATCTGAACAATTTCCAATAGTAAGCATAGAGATATACCATCCACTGGAAGCACAATAAACCCATACATGTCAACAGAGAGAAGCTTTTCAAACTTCCCAGTTTTCCACCACACTGTCTCTATACATCCAGGGGCAAAATACCCATTCTAAATAAAGTCTTTACCTGTGTTTTGTTTTAGCTATTTTCCTCATCTCTCCTCTCCTTTTCTCCCTTCAGTTTGTTGTGACAAATATCCGTTAATATTTCTGTTATTGCTTCAGATAGATCTATAATGTCAGCTGTGGTTCAGACAGTACCACTCTCATTGCTGACTCAGAAGGTTGTGGGTTCAAGTCCCACTCCACTCTATGACTTGAGGTCAAGGAAGAGTTGCTGTCTGTTAGGTAACACATCAACTTGAGGCCCCGACACCTTTTCTCAGGTGGACATAAAACATTTCATAGCACTACTTGAAGTGGAACAAGGTAATTATTCCCAGTGAGCTGGTCAATATTTATCTCTCAATTAACATCACATTAGGGCAGCACAGTGGCACAGTGGTTAGCATTGCTGCCTCACAGTGCCAGGGATCTTGGATTCAATTCTGGCCTTGGATGATTGTCTGTAGAGTTTACAGGTTGTCTCTATGGTTGTGTGATTTTCCTCCAGTTTCCTCCCACAGTCTAAAGATGTAGGGGTCAGATGGATTGGCCATGCTAAATTGCCCCTCAGTGTGTCGGGGGATTAGCAGGGTAAATATGTGGGGTGATAGGGATAAGGCCTGGGTGGGATTATTATCAGGGCAGGCCTTTGAAATTGACACTTCCTCCCTTGAAAGAAGCCTCTGACTATCCATCTGTCTATGTCTCTCATAATTTTGTAGACCTCCACTGAGTCTCCTCCTGAACTATAGGGATTCTATGCTCACTGAACAAAAAAAAACCTACATTATCTGATAATGATTATGTTGCTGTTTCTGAGAGTTTGCTATATGCACATTGGCTGCTGTGTTTCCTGTATTGTAACAGTGACTTCAAAAACACTCCTTTGGCTTAGAGTACTTTGAGATGTTTTGACATTGTGGAAGATGCTATATAAGTGAAAGTCTTTATGCTTGTACTTGTCTACTTTTCTTAGTAGCAAATAAACAATCACACATCATTTTCATCGGTGAAGGAAGCTCAGGGTTACTTTGGATACATCAAGGATTTGACACTCCAGGGTTTGCCTTTGCTGAAATAAAAGGAAAATAAAGAACAAACAAATAAAAATTATTGCGGATGCTGGAATCTGAAACCAAAGAACGAAGAAAATTACAGCATAGGAACAGGCCCCTTTGACCCTCTAAGCCGGTACTGATCATGATGCCTAAAATAAATTAAAAAAAACCTTCTGCCCCTACTTGGTCCGTATCCCTCTATTCTCTCCCTATTCATGTAACCAGCCAAATGCCTTTTAAATGTTGCTAATGTGCCTGTTTCCACCATCTCAGAGGGTGGTGAGTGAGTGGAATCGGCTGCCGCCGGTGGTGGTGGAGGCAAACTGGTTGGGGTCTTTTAAGAGACTTCTAGATGAGTATATGGGATTTAATGGGATTGAGATGGGGCTGGTAGGTAGGGATATGATCAGTGCAACTTGTGGGCTGAAGGGCCTGTTTGTGCTGTAATGTTCTATGTTCTATCTCCTCTGGCAGACACCCAACACTCCTCTGCATGAAGGACTTGCCCTGCACATCTCCCTTAAACTTTCTCCCTCTCACCTTGAACTCGTGCCCTCTTGAAATCGACACTTCCACCCTTGGAAGAAGCCTCTGACTATCCACCTGTCTATGCCTCTCATAATTTTGTAGACTTCCACTGGGTCTACAGAAAAAAGAATAGATTGTACTGTATTGTTAGAAGGATGCATTATAAATCAGAAGAGGTTGTGTTATTATTGTTTGAGGTATTGGTCTCAACACAGCGCACAAGTCTACTCAACTAATCATAGAAAGGGCATTACTGTCCTCAAGACCATGCAAGCGTAAGCAACAAAGATGATTCTGGGCGCGAGGAATTTAATTTAAAACCAAAGGTTAAGAAATGTTGGGTTTCTATTCCACGGAAGGCGATTTAATTGAAGTTTACTGAATCATGATCTGAATTGACCAAACTGATTTAAGCAAAATATCTACCACCGTGAGAGATTCAAATACCAAGCGACTCAAGTCCAAATTAAACAGGTAAGAGTATGGATGGGAAGTCAGAGGGAACTCTTTTAATCAAAAAAGATGTTATACTCGTGGAACAAGATATCAGGAAAGGTCATCGAAACAAATATAAATGAGTTCGGGAACCTTCTGCAGAGAGAAAGAATGAAATGCCTTTAGATTCTGTCCAAAATTTGACAGACTTTGCTCCTGGCATTTACAGCAGGATTGAAATTCTCCACCTGAAATTTCAGCCATCCCACCCCATTAACATGCAATGCAATGTCTTTGGTTTGCTTTGATTTATTTTTTAAAATGGTAATAGATTTAGAATCAGGTAAGGTCCATCTGTCAAGGAATCTTATTATTTACACCAAAACTGGAAAAAAAAGGAAGATTATTTCGAATGCAAAAAACATTCTAGCATTGAAGACAATCGCCATTTCGTCTTGAACAATAAACATTTTGAATTTTCAGTGACCTCTGTCTCCCGCTCAGAGGGAGAGAGCTGACCAGCGCTGATTTAACTTGAGGATCATCATACTTCAGAACAGGGCAAGGTTGAGGAGGCAAGGCCTTTGTGAACAGTGTCTGTCTTTTGTGTGAGAACTGTAGTATCATTTTGCAATAAAGCTACTATTATAATATAAATTCTGCACAAATTTCAAGTCAGGGCTCAATCTGATTCCGGAACAGAGTTTTCTCTATTAGTGGGAGTCTCAGTTTATTTCACTCCAGCGTTGGGTCTGATATATTCTACGCTTACACAACACCAGGTCAGTTTATGCCTGGAAAGCTGTGTAAGCTGCAGTAGTGGGGCAAAGTTATAATATGAGGAGGCAGTGATAAAGTAGTATCGTCACTGGACTAGAAATCCAGAGACCCAGAGTAATGAGCTGGAGACTAGGTTCAAATCTTATGATGGCAAATGGTGAAATTTGAATTCAATAAAAATCTAGAATAAAAAAAATCTAACCTTTGTTGGTTATTGTAGAAATCCATCTGATCCACTAATGTCCACTAGGGAAGAAAACCTGCAGTTCTTACCTGATCTGGCCTACATGTAACTTTATATACACCCATTCTTCAACAGCCTCTGAACTGGCTTAGCAAATCTCTCAATTCAAGGGTAACTAGGGATGAGCAATAAATGCTAGCCCAGCCTGCAATATCCACATTCTCTAAATAAATTAAAAAAAACATTTTATTTGGTTCCTGCTTCTTATCCCATTAAACAGAATGCGTTAAACTATTTATTAGGTGGTCAAGCTATTCAAATCAGAACTCAAAGAGTTTTATCTTGGATATGTTCTCCAAATCTATTTATACTGATAGAGGTATATTGGGGATAATTCTCCCAGCTCACTGAGCTGTGGGGGACTCGAGCAGAGGCTAGGCACCTCCACGAGTCTCCAGCAATTGAACTTCTGGTGCCATCAGCTCCATGCCAGAAATTGGCGCAGAGCTACATAAATTATTTAAGCAAGCACTTAAATACTATTTAAATAACATTAGCGGACCTGGGACTGAAATCTCCAGGCATCTGAGCCACTTTCCTGGCTCCCCTGCACCAGCCTCCCCTTCCCCCATACCCCCACCCGCCCTGCCAGGGGTGCTTCACTCCAGCGGGGTTTACAATAGGCTCCTTGCTCACAGTGAGCTGGAGGCCTGACCCCACTGGAGTGAAGGGATGGAGCCATTGAGGACCCCCCCCCCACCAAATCCGCCCACCAAGAGTGTCAGGACCAGGGAGGGGGTGCGCCCCCTGGAGAGTGAGGCCAAATCATTCCCTGGGGGAAGGGAGTGAGTGCAGATCACCCCAGAGAGCTGGGGTGAAGGCAGATTTTTCTCGAGGAAGGGGCGGGTGAGGGCAGATCATTCTTTGGAAGGGGGGGAGTGAAGCCAGATCATTCTCTGGCGGAGGAGGAGGAGGGGGCTAGGTAAGATATATCTCTGGTGGGAGGGAGGCCCGATCACTCACTAGTGGAGGGGGGGTGGGTTCAGATGAATCTCTGGTGGGGAGGATTGGGTGGGGGTAGAGGGATCCTCTGCCACTCTGCGGGTGATCAATAGAGGGGCAGGAGGCAGGAGGTCATGATCACTCTAGGTAGTGGATGGGTGGGTGGATAAGGGGGACAGTGATGTCAGTGGGGACCATCGCTTCAACTTTTTACTCCCAGGCCGCTTTATCTGCTTTCTGTGGCCGGTGAGCAATCTGACAGGGGTTTGCTGTTTCAAATATTTTTTTTAATGCGCGTGTGCAGTTCAGAGCCCCGCCCACAGTGCAATTCAAACCCACAATTTTATTTTCAGGCTTGAGGGTGCTTGGGAACAGATCTCCAAGTCGGATCTGAATTGCGCCCAGATTCAGCACTTAGAATGAAACTAGTAAAATCAGGCCCAGTATCCAAGATGCAGCCTCACCCCCAGTGCCCTGTATAACTGAAGCATAACTTTCTTATTTTTACATTCAATTCTTCTTGTTAGAAAGGAAAGCATTCAATTAGCCTTCATGATGTGCCTTCATGTTGCACCTATGTACCAACTTTTTGTGACTCACACACAAGAACACCCAGATCCCTCTGCACCTCAGCAGTCTGCAGTTGTTCTCTGTGTATGTAATCCTCAGTATTGAGAAGGGTGGTGAAACTCAGCAGAAAAGCTGCAGCAGGAGCTAGACTTGTGGCAGAAGCATGGAGAAAATGCTCAGTCGCTTTAGAAGGGAAACTGGGCCATGGGGGCAGAATAGTAGATGTGCTGGAAGACACTATAATGCAACATCATCAATGAGTATTAGCTGCTGCCGTGGACACCATGATGGTTTTTTTACTTCAGTACTTTTTCTCATCAGCAGCACTGCAGCAATAAAATGTATTTTCATGGCTTCTATGTTATACATTTTCCACAAGGTTTGGGGAATTGCAAACCTCTCCATCAGAGTGAGAAATGGAAGAAATATTTCCACATGGCAGCTGAACTTCGCAATGCTTTAAATAAAATTTGTTCGGTGGAAAGCAAGAGTGAAGATTAAACGTACAGCAGAGGAAGGCACTAATAACAAGAAACAGAAAATGCTGTAAAATCTTAGCAGGTCTGACAGCATCTGTGAAGAACAGAGCCAACATTTCAAGTCTGGATGACCCTTCGTCAGAGGGTCAAAAGATCATCCAGACAAAGAGACCCTTCCGACAAAGAGTCATCCAGACTCAAAACCCTCGCTCTGTTCTCACTCCACAGATGCTGTCAGACTTGCTGAGATTTTCCAGCATTCTGTGTTTTGGTATCAAATTCCAGCATCTGAAATAATTTCCTATTAAGGCATCGGTAAGTTGGCCAAGGTTTCTCTCAAAAATTGAGTAAATCTTGGGCTTCTATTTTCTCTAGATGTCTCATTTAAGAAAGAACAAAGTGTGTTTGCATTTATTAAATGAGTAGGAATTTCCAGCTGTTCCTGCTGGTGGGATCTTTCAGTCCTGTCGATAGTCCCTTGCTCAGGTTCCCCAAGAACAATGGGGAATGTTGACAGCAGAGGGACTGGAAGATTCCGCCACCAGGGATTAAGGGCGAGTTTTCTCTGTTGCCTCAAAACATGCTGCAAGAATTAGATGGAAAATCCCACCGGGATCCCACTACTGTCAATAAGTTTTCCTATTGCTTGCACCCTCTACTGCTGAGGAATCCATAGCAGGGAGTCACTGTCAACAGGACTGGGAAATCGCATTGGTGGGAATGGGTACAACATTTCATCAATATCTCACCTGATCTCAAGAGATTCCTAAAATGGAACCTAGCCAATAAAATACTTTTTGAAGTGCAGGTATTATTGTCATGTAGGAAAAGATGGCAACCATTTTATGCACAGCAAGATCCCATTTAGAAAACAGATTACTCAGAAATAATATTGTTTTTAAACTAGCTCCCATAAAATTCCTGGCAAGAACACATGTGTCCTCTTAGGATAGTATAGTGACTGGCCCTTTAAATTCAGTACAGAAGAGGGTTACCTGGCTTGAGGGTCCAATAGAGACTGAGAGTGGATAATTACGCCAAGGGGTGAAGTCCTCTCTCGGATATATAGTGATTCTGCTGCTCACTCAGCTGCTGTAGGGTGGCCAGGGGGCCTGCCCACCTTTGTACAGCTTTTCCTGGTTAATAAATATCCGTTGAGTTACTGACTGTGAGTGTGCATCATTACTAGTAGATTTCACAAGCACAGATATTGATAGGATGACCAGGTCAAAAAATCAGACATGTCAGGTCTTAGGCATGAGTCTCACCTAAAGTAAAAAGTATCTTGAATCATAAGGAATGCTTGCAAGAAGCATACAGGTACATCAAACTCCTGAACTGAACAGAGATTCCCTGTGAATCTGCTGTTTAGAGACTGCAACACCCCAATAAGTGAAGGGCCTGAAGCAAGAGCTTATTCCATTCTTTTGTGAGCTGAAGTTTTTCCAGTGCAGATGCAGTTTCATAGAAATCATAGAAACCCTACAGTACTGAAAGAGGCCATTCGACCCATCAAGTTTGCACCGACCACAATCCCACCCAGGCTCTACCCCCATATGGTTTTGTGAAGGGTAGGTCGTGCCTTACTAACCTCATTGAGTTTTTTGAAAAAATGACTAAGGAGGTGGATGGGGGTAAGGCGGTTGATGTGGTATATATGGACTTTAGTAAGGCGTTTGATAAGGTGGCCCATGGAAGACTTCTGCAGAAAATGCAGATGTATGGGATAGAGGTGATTTAGCTAATTGGGTTAGGAATTGGCTAGCAGATAGAAGACAGAGGGTGGTGGTTGATGGGAGATATTCATCTTGGAGTTCGGTGACAAGTGATGTACCTCAGGGGTCTGTTTTGGGGCCCCTGCTGTTTGTAATTTTTATAAATGATCTGGATGATCCATCCATTGAAGGATGGATTAGTAAATTTGCAGATGACACTAAAGTCGGTGGCGTGGTAGATAGTGAAGAGGGGTGTTATAGTTTGCAGAGGGACTTGGACAAGTTGCAGAGCTGGGCCGAGAGGTGGCAAATGGAGTTTAATGTGGAAAAGTGTGAGGTAATGCACTATGGCAGTAATAATAAATGTGTAGAGTATAGGGCAAATGGTAGGATTCTTAGTAGTCTAGATGAACAGAAGGATCTTGGTGTGTATGTGCATAGATCCCTGAAAGTAGGCAGTCAGGTCGAGAAGGTTGTTAGGAAGGCATATGGAGTCTTGGCTTTTATTGGTAGAGGGATTGAATTTCGGAGCCGCAACGTCATGTTGCAACTGGACAAAACTCTAGTGCGGCCGCACTTAGAACATAGAACATAGAACATAGAACAATACAGCACAGAACAGGCCCTTCGGCCTTCGATGTTGTGCCGACCAAAATAAAAGCAATGCCCCTCCAAACTAAACCATTCCCTTCTCTTCCATATACTTATCAACTAACCTCTTAAACGCCACCAAACTTGGTGGCATCTACAACTGCTGCAGGCAGGGCATTCCACTCCCGAACCACCCTTTGGGTAAAGAACCTACCTCTGATATCCGTCCTATAACTATCACCCCTTAATTTAAAGCTGTGTCCCCTCTGCTAGCTTTCTCCATCCTAGGAAAAAGGCTATCACTGTCCACCCTATCTAAACCTCTAATCATCTTATATGCTTCAATACGATCCCCTCTTAGCCGCCTCCTTTCTAACGAAAACAACCTCAAATCCTTCAACCTCTCTTCATAGGACCTGCCCTCCATACCAGGCAACATCCTGGTAAACCTCCTCTGTACCCTCTCCAATGCCTCCACATCTTTCTTATAATCTGGCG
The DNA here is from genome assembly GCA_024679065.1 of Sphyrna mokarran. Lineage (NCBI taxonomy): Eukaryota > Metazoa > Chordata > Chondrichthyes > Carcharhiniformes > Carcharhinidae > Sphyrna > Sphyrna mokarran. The sequence goes on along the minus strand of JAGIQG010000023.1, from coordinate 23,381,119 downwards.
ACCAGAACTGCACACAATACTCCAAGTGCGGCCGCACTAGAGTTTTGTACAGTTGCAACATGATGCTGCGGCTCCTAATTCAATCCCCCTACCAATAAAAGCTAAGACTCCATATGCCTTCTTAACAACTTTATCCACTTGACTGCCTACTTTCAGGGATCTATTGACACTTACACCAAGATCCTTCTGTTCCTCAACACTATTAAGAGCCCTACCATTAGCCCTATACTCTACACCTTTATTGTTCCTGCCACAGTGCATTACCTCACACTTTTCCACATTAAACTCCATTTGCCACCTCTCGGCCCAGCTCTGCAACTTGTCCAAGTCACTCTGTAAACTAAACCACCCCTCTTCACTATCTACCACACCACCACCTTTAGTATCATCTGCAAATTTACTGATCCATCCCTCAATACCCTCATCCAGATCATTTATAAAAATTACAAACAGCAGGGGCCCCAAAACAGACCCCTGAGGCACACCACTCGTCACCGAACTCCACGATGAGTATTGTGAACTCAATGAGTATGAGAACTGCACACAATACTCCACTTGGAGTATTGTGTGCAGTTCTGGTCCCCGCATTATAAGAAAGATGTGGAGGCATTGGAGAGGGTACAGAGGAGGTTTACCAGGATGTTGCCTGGTATGGAGGGCAGGTCCTATGAAGAGAGGTTGAAGGATTTGAGTTGTTTTCGTTAGAAAGGAGGCGGCTAAGAGGGGATCTTATTGAAGCATATAAGATGATTAGAGGTTTAGATAGGGTGGACAGTGATAGCCTTTTCCTAGGATGGAGAAAGCTAGCACGAGGGGACACAGCTTTAAATTAGGGGGTGATAGTTATAGGACGGATATCAGAGGTAGGTTCTTTACCCAAAGGGTGGTTCGGGAGTGGAATGCCCTGCCTGCAGCAGTTGTATATGCGCCAAGTTTGGTGGCGTTTAAGAGGTTAGTTGATAAGTATATGGAAGAGAAGGGATTGGTTTAGTTTGGAGGGGCATTGCTTTTTATATTGGTCGGTGCAACATCGAAGGCCGAAGGGCCTGTTCTGTGCTGTAATGTTCTATGTTCTATGTTCTATATCTGTACATATTTTACCCACTAATCCTCTAACCTATGCATCTACAGTCAATTTAGCATGGCCAATCAACCTAACCCACACATCTTTGGACTGTGGGAGGAAACCGGAGCACCAGGAGGAAACTCATGCAGACATGAGGATAATATGCAAATTCCACACAGACAGTGACCCAAACCGGGAATCAAACCCAGGTCCCTGGAGCTGTGAAGAAGCAGTGCGAACCACTGTTCTACCATGTTGCCAAGTTTATACCAGCATATCTTTGAACTGTGGGAGGAAACCAGAGCACCCAGAGGAAATCCATGCTAACACAAGAAAAATGTTGCAAACTCCACAGTCACCTGAGGCTGGAATCGAACTCGGGTCCTTGGCAGTGTGAGGCAGCAGGGCCAACCATTGTGCCACAGTGCAGCCTTGTTCAGGGACATGTTCAGGGACCACACAAGAGACAGGAGCAGAACATTGCAAGCAAAAGGAATTATAAAAGATGGGAACAAAGAAGGGAGAGTGATACACTGGGAAGATAAAAATGCTGATGTCTTTGGAAAGTTGAAAAGGCAGCTCAATCCATTAGTAGCTCTTGTTGAGGTTGAAACAAAAGCAGAGTAAGAAATAAGGTGAAAATGAAGAAAGAAGAAAAGGAGAGAGCAGCATTGCACTCTGCTCTGTTTCTGATGGTTGATGAAATGGAGGTGGTGCCACAGGTGATGGTTGCTGAACAGTCTGTGCCACAGTGAGGTCAGGTTTCAGACCTTTTATCGTCACTGAGTGTACAAGCTCTAAACTGCATGGTAGCTGCAGATGACACAGTTTTACAGCGGAAAAATGTAATAATCCGGACCTTGTAAAGACAGCTTTCCAGAGTCATTGCCAGGGTACAAGGGCAGATTTGGCCAATCAAAGTGTGCAGTGCCACTGGGTATTAAGCGCTCCCATGGAAACTTTTAACATTACAATTCATCAGACAATCACATGCCTTACTATGATGCCATTTGAAAAGATAAAGCTACTTCACTTTATCCAGGACAACAGAGGCTTGTGCTGAAAGGGGATAAATTTAGAATTAATCTTGGGAATGACAGGATGAAATTTAATGCCACTCTGGGGAAGGTTCAGAGGCCAGTAGATACTATGCAAGATGGCGATCCAGTCATTTTCCTCTAACCCTCTGATAGGTGGAATGGCTTAGGGGTGGCCTTCCCACCAGGTGTCATTTGAGACACATAGGCAGGCAAAGAAGGCCCATTTAAGGGCCCCATCCCAATGGCTTTGCTTAGGACCTAATGGGTGTAATCGTCATTCAAAAGTACTTAGTACTTGATCGAGGGACCCAGTATCGAGAAGAAAGAGGGTCCAACTGAGAATTACTCTTAGTCTTTCCTCTAACCCCTCTCCCTCACCTCACCGGAAACGTTTACCCCTCAACCCATTTCTGCCTTCAATTACCCCTGTTCTGGAATCCCTGATGAAGGCCCAAGTGAATTACTGGCAGCAGCCACAATTCACAGCGTCACTGCCATTAATAGAGATCTACCAGCCTCTGGTTTGTCAGCAATTCTTGGAGACTAGATTTCTGTCACTCTGAGGCAGGTCCTGAAATTAAATGTACCCCATGGAGATGGGAACCCTGCAATAGAGTTCCTCCTGCCAATGTTGGACTTTACCTCAGGGTTCCTGCTGGTGAGGTTGGCAGGGAAGTTACCAGTTTTGGTGATGGATATTAGGCCCTCCACCTTGTTCATTTCTGCCCCTTACCTTAGTGTGTGACTAGTTCCCTCGGAAGATGGAAATAACATAGTATTGATTCATTCAAATGCAAATGAGATGCAATTTATACAGAAAATAACATTTTTAGATACAATAATCTGAAATGTGACATATGATAAAGCAAGTGGGCGTTCATGTGAGAAATAGAATACTTTGGACCTATGGTTACTAAAGCTTGGACTTTTCTTGCTGTATGTCTAGTCTGCTGTAGATTAATTGATAGAATTCATATAATAGAATCACATAATTGCTACAGTGCAGAAATACAGCCATTTGGTCCGCCTGGTCTACATCGATTCTTATCCAGTCTTATCTCTTAACCCCAACATATTTATCTTGATAATCCTATATACTTTTGGACACAAAGGATAAATTTAGCATAGTCAATCAATTCAACCTGCACACATCTGGAATGTGGGAGGATACTGATGCGCCAGAGGAAAACCATGCAGACACGGAGAGAATATGCAAACTCCATGCAGTCACCCGAGGCTGGAATTGAACCCTGTTCAGGGACATGCGAGGCAGCCATGCTAACCACTGTGCCACCGTACCATTGATTGCTACAATTAATTCTCATTCTATCACGATTGTACCATATAACTATTAAATGGACTTTCGTTGTTTTATCAACCAGCAATTTCTATGTTAATATTATGGGCACTGAATTCTTTAATTTAGCTATACTTTTTAAGGAATTAAAATCAGCTTCACTCGTAGAAATTATATGTGGGCAATCGTGCATAACATTGACACTTTTTCTGAAACTTGGAAGGGTAAGACTGTCATTGAAGATTGTTATTCTTCCAATTTACATCAAGATAAAAACTACCTACAAATCCCACAAAAATGCAGAATATATATATGTAGAATTAATTCTACCTCATGCCTCTTTTATAAATCTCTTCCCTGTTTAATTAACCAAATATTCTGAGATATTTATTTTTGATATATTTGTCAGAATAAGCAAACAGAGCTTCAGAATTATCGAATTAACAGAGGGATCTTTTGGGTATTTCTTACAGAGCTATGGCAGACTCCTGAGTCCACTGTGTCTGTCTGTGAGAATCACCACACCGGGCTCAAAAAATGGCAAAAAACAGAAATAGCAAATCTTGCTGACGAAATTGCAATCTCTGATTTTCCCCGCCCGTCATTGGTAACATCATCAGGCTCATGCCCATAATGGGTTTAAACCTTATTTTAATGCATTTCAATACATTTACATATAATTTACATCTCCTCAGCCAATTACGATGGCATAGTAGTTAACATTGCATCAGAGTCAGCACATTCTCCCCGTAATTGCATGGATTTCCCCTGGGTGCTCCAGTTTCCTCCAAAAGTTCAGAGGACATGCTGGTTAGGTGCATAGGCTATATAAAGTCTCCCTCAGTATACCTGAATAAGCATTGGAGTGTGCTTTTCACAGGGATTTTCACAGGAACTTATTTGCTGTGTTAATGCAAGCCTAATTGTGACACAAATAAATAAACTTAAAAATTTTCTCCCTCTCATTAACTTTTCATAGCTCGCCGACATACCATTTGTACACAAGTCATAATTGCCTTTCATGGGAGTTTACTAGCAATGAATCAGTTTGTAGCATCCTGAGGCCATAATATGCTAAATAAATGTGATTGTTATATTCTTTCATGTGATGTTCTTTGTGGATTCATTACCGGTATATTATCAGCATGGGCACATATAATCGGTACATTTAGAGTAAATACAGTTAGCCATTCTGACCCTGAATTCAACAGCATGAGTCCTCTATCTGGTGATACTTAAGGACACTTTCCCTGTCAGAATCTTTGGGGGTTAACTGCTTTGTATAACATTGGCAAGTCAAAGTCAACAGTAGGTCAGCTGTATGCCAGAAAGAAACAGCATAGGAGGCAGCAAAACTCAAAAAGGGTGCATGATCATTTACAGCAAGGAATTAACAACACTGCAGTCAAGAGTCCATGCATTCATTCATAAAGTTCCCACCACTAGATGGAAGAATCCTGGGAGACCTTTCTGGGCAGTGACACCACCACTGAGCTCCCAAAGGAAAGCAGAAGGAAAATGGGATGAGCATCATGGGATCAAATGAGCAGCTATTAGACCCAGAGCCATTTTTTTGGCAAAGTGTCAGCTTGGGCAGGAAAAGCTGAGTCTAGTCTGCTGATTGCACCAAGACCTGTATCTCACAAAGCCATCATGGCAGATTCCCACCCCACCAGCATCATGGGTTTCTGGATTGCTTGATATGCATAGTCAATTTGAGGTTGGTGGGCATTCCAAATTTTTATTACAACTTCAATCAGGCAATTGAGATGGGCTGTTAGAATATGAATTCCCCAATTCAGGGCCAAATTGATGGGCCAGTCAGGAAGCTTCTTGCTTTGTACTTAATCAGGTGTGCCACCCTCTCGGGGACTCTAGTGTAGGTTGATAACTGAAAGTACTCTGTATGCTGCTGTCAGACTTGTAAATAAAAGGATTTTGATGAAGGGGTTTTGAGGATTTGAAATAATAGAAAATAGGAGCAGGAGGAGGCCATTTGAGCCTACTCCATTCATTATGATCATGGCTGATCATCCAACTCAATATCCTGATTCCACCTTCCCCCTATATCCTTTGATTCCCTTTGCCTCAACTGCTATAGCCAACTACTTCTAGAAAACATGTAATATTTTGGTATACGTACAATGTACGTGGTTTACCTGCCATTTCTATTACCAGATCAAGGCCACTGGAGTAGAGCTATTTCAGATCAATTGTTTTGAAAGTGATATATCAGAGTTTCACCTAGTCTCGGGCTTCTGCTATAATAAATCCAGATTGCTTAGTGCTGCTGAAGGTGTCTATAATGGGAAAAAGTTAATCCCTAAGCAGTAAAATTCCTCATCAATGTGAGCATTAAAAATATAAAATGGAAGCATAAGGGTAAAATTGACCCAGTTGCTCTTCTGGTACAGAGCTCCAGATATCAGGTGTACAAATTATTATGATAGATTCATAGCCTTTCAATATTCACTGCAATATGCAAGGTCTGGTAAACTGAGTAAGTTAACCTGATTTTTTGATCAGGAATTCTGGTGAATAACTATCAAGTCCAGCAGTGATATATTTACTCTTATATTGTAGATAATACTACACGAAGCTTGAGCTAAAATATTAACATGATTTTCACTGTACATTGAATGCATGTTAAGTAACATGAACAAAACTATTTAATAATGGACTCCTCTTAAGATCTTATACACAAGAAAATGTGTATGGTTATCCAAAGGCCATTCTTGTTCATTACCATTCAAGATTTGTCTGGTTACTTACATGAAGTTACCCTTAACTCAACAGAAAAAATCTTGAATCTTGAAGCAGGAAGGTTCATTGATAGGAAACTGGTAATTTCATTTAGTCAGATGTTCACTGTCTATGTGGAATCTGCAGATTTTGCCCATGTGTGTATGGGTTTCGTCCAGGAATCCAGTTTACTCCCACAGTCCAAATGATATGCTGATTAGCTGCACTGGCCATGCCAAATTCTCCCTCAGAGCACCAGAACATGAGAACTAGAGATTTTCACGGTAACTTCATTGCAGTGTTAATATAAGCCTATTTGTGACTGTATAACTAATAAATAAGAACACTTCAAAGATGGCTGCCTTGCCCAAGAACTGGTCAGAGCTTCCATTGACATGGAGGAAGTCAGCAGCTCACATCATCCAGGGTCACTTACTGCACCAGTTGCAAATACCAGCACAGATCTATCCCCTCTGCTGCATGTTTAGATAGTCAGTTTGAGGAGATAGCACCAGATATGGCCATCAGAGATGTGAAATGAGCGGAAATGTCATCGCAGCAGTGGAGGAAGAGGAAGCTGTTGGTTTGAGGACTAGCGTGCATCCTTTCTCAGCTGCAAAGTGCTGACATACAAATATCCTGGTATCTGAATCTAAACATTTGCAGAGTCATGTGGATCAGCCCAAAGAACAGGAGCATCTGTGGAAAAACTGCAGCACTGCATGATGGCTATCAGCAAAACAGATGTCATCAATTTTATTTTTGCACTTTACATCAAATTTATTCCGGGCATTTATAATTTGGTGGTATACAAATGATAATGGCAGACAAAAAGGAAAGAATTAAAATAGCTGGCCTTGTACACTTGATCATCATTGAACTGGGTGGCTGAGGCACTTAGCTGAAGGTTTGGATTCTGACAGCTTGTGTGTTGCACTTTGTTCCTTACGAAGACGTTTCAGGAGGCCATTTCCAGTGTCCTAATTAGTCTTGCACTGTAGTTGTCCCATCTTAGCCAGCTGCCCCATGGTTAGAAGTAACATAGCATGCGACTTAAAGCAATAATATTTGCAGGGTTGCACTCACTGTTTCTTTTGGTTCCTCTTTCACGTGTGCTGTGGTTTGTTTCACCTTGCAATCCCTTTAAAATTGCCCAGCAGTCATGCATGCGTACATCTTAAATGCTGAAAGGCCTGCTTATTCTCTGTATGGCACACAGCAGGTTGCTCTGGGGCCATTCACCTGCACAGCTTAGAAAGAACATTGGTTAGCACTGCAACATACTCACTTATCTGTCCAAACATAAAGGATGGCACAGTGGCACAATGGTTAGCACTGCGACCTTTCAGCGCCAGGGACCTGGGATTCAATTCCAGCCTGGGATGATGTCCTACGGGTGCTCCGGTTTCCTCCCACAGTCCAAAGATGTATAGGTTAGGTTGATTGGCCATGATAAATTGTCCCTTAGTGTCAAGGAGTTTCAGGTTAATACATTGGGTCATGGGGATAGGGCCTGGATAGGATTGTTGTTGGTATGGGCTGAATGGCTTCCTTCAGCACTGTCAGGATTCCATGATAAAAAGTGCGTGCTTAAGGAATTATAGAGGACAGAAAGTAGACCTTTGGTCCATCGTGTACATGCCAACCATTCGTTGTGTTTGACGTGGATCAGGCTATCCCATCCCCAGTGGATTTGATTTGCTGCAGATCCATCATCTTATGCAGACAGAAGGATGCTAACAACAAACAATACTCGTGGCTGCATGTATCTGTTTGGCATTCCTGCCGCCAGGATATCACGAATCAGGACTAAATAAGCTTTCCCTTTCAGAAGCTGTCCTTACTGATTTCTCCTCCCAAACAAGCCAGGCACAAGAGACTGTCTTAAATTCGAGGAATGCTGACTACTGGCTTTGGAGCTGGTATTGACCTGCATTATCCTGTATTGTTCACTGAGAACCTTGACACTGATGGAGTGGAACCACTTTCAATTTCCGAACAGTAAAGCATTGTGCGCAGCAGTCCAGAGGGGCAGGTTGGTACCATCAATAATGCTTTGGGAATCTGGAAAAGCAGAAAGATTGCAATGTCTCCTGATTCTGCTTGTTGTTTTTCCCAAGGAGGAAAATGATAATGGTGCTTTCCTTGATGAATAAGGGATTGGTGACCTGTTTACAGCATCTGTGCATTGCAGATTGACCAATGCGGCACATCTCTGGAGACAGCTTTTGAAGGAGATAGAAGCATACAAATACACCGCCGTGGTCGCTCTCGCAGATGTTGCGTCGATAACTCTGGCAGATGGTCTATCTCTGCGGCTGCTTCCCAGGTGAAGGAGAGACTACAAAGGGAGATGTCCTTCGATATTCCTAAGTAAATGTGACTGAGCTGTATGGACAGCTGTGTGGGTGGGTGCTGGGACTTCTGCCTCTGGTGCAGAGGAGCCTGAGTCGTATTTGTCTTTTTATCCTCCTCTGCTGCTATTTCAGAAGACTGAAATAAGAGCACTAAAAGCTCATAAAAGTTTCATGAATCTCAATTACAGTAATGAAATATGTAGCATTCCTGTCTTAAGTATTCAGTTACTCAAAGGTCAGAACAGTTTTCCCCGTTTATAGGAGAAATCTGAGTGCACAGGAAAATTAGGGAAATTGCTCTATCACGTAAATCCTCCTCATCTGCATCAGAAAGGCTTTGAGGGAAGCTCTTAAATATTTTGTCCAAGATTTATTTTAGGATTTGGAGCGACACAGCAACACAGTGGTTAGCATTGCTGCTTCACAGCTCCTGGGTCCTGGGTTTGATTCCTGGCTCGGGTCACTCTCTGTGTGGAATTTGCACATTCTCCTCATGTCTGCATAGGTTTCCTCTAGGTGCTCTGGTTTCCTCCCACAGTCCAAAGATGTGCGGGTTAGATTGATTGACCATGCTAAGAAATTGCCCCTTAGTGTTCAGGGATGCGTACATTAGAGAGATTAGTGGGTATAATAGAAAGGATATGGGGGTAGGACATGGGTGGGATTGTGTTCGGTGCAGACTTGATGGGCCGAAGGGCCTCATCCTGCACTGTAGGGTTCTATGATATCTGTGTTGACAGGAAGGTTAAGAAGAGTAAGATATTAAACAATAGGAACTTGATCCAGACAGCAAATATATGCAAACAAGGAAAATGACTCACCTTTGATCTCGTGCTCAGTAGCACTGTGCATGGTTAACATTATCTCTTCACCAACTATCACTCCAAATACTTTAGAAACAATTTAGTTCTTGCCAAGTACTGCTAAATCTTACATTTTCCTTTTGTCTTTAAGGTGCTGGAACATTTATTCCTTTTCCATGCTGGTATTTCCCATCACTGATAGTGTTCCAGTTAAGGTTGTCAGGGTTATCACTGAAACCACTGTGAGCAATTCATGTTCTCCTTCAATTCTTTACAGAAATCTTCTCCTCCAACACCTTTTCTGGTCCTTCTTCAGAGCATCATTTTTTTCCTTGCTTGTTTCTACCCATTCCAGACAGTCTAGCCCAGGATTTTACCTTCCTGCCTGCCACAGGGCAGACCATGGAAAGATTTGTTGACCTCAAGGAGGGATTTTACAGCCTTGCTCATCCTAAAACTGTAAAATCTCACTGTATTGCTGGAATTGTACTGCCTCGTTTGCCCAAGATCTCACACTAGGCCTAGGGAGAAAGCCGTTCTGCAAGCTTCATCTGCCCTGATTCCGGAGTGGCATTTATCTCCGGTAATGACTTCACTCACACACTTGCAGTGTTACCTCTTGGGTAATCCTGGGTCCTTGTCATTATTTGTTGACATCCTGTCCCTTAGTGCCATCCTTTGTGGGAATAAAACCAATTTTCTAATGCTTACCAATGGCACCCAATTCTCCTGCTGCCCTGCCATTCCCAACTTTATAATCACTAACATCTAACTGTTTGTCAACATATTCCAATACTGCAAATTCCTTTCCCTTTGTTAGTTAAAAACATTTTATTTTGCTCTCAGTAACATTCCAAGCACTTTGCTCTCAGTAACATTCCAGGCACAATCTCCATGCCTAGATTTAATGTGATGATGTGCATTCTGATTCAGCTTCAAATCGTGTATCCAATCAAACACCCTTCCCCTCCTCTCTCTGCCCATACTCTAGATCCACTGGAACCTCATTTACAGTTTCTCACATATTTAGCCAGTACATCCCTCCAACCTACGCATCCTGGGACACTAAGGGACAATTTAGTATGGGCATCTAACCTGCATATCTTTGGACTGTGGGAAGAAAATGGGAATACCCAGAAGAAACCCATCTAGAAACAGGGAGAATGTGCAAACTTCAGACATACAGTCACCCCAACTAGGAATTGAACCCAGTTTCCTGGAGGCAGCAGTGCTAACTATTGTGCTGCCCTCATCATTGGGTTAACTTTCACAACTTTCTCTTTGCTGGTCTTCCTGAACCACCCAAAATAAATTCCAATCTACGTTTTAAAAAACTCTTGCATCTTATTTGTTTTCTGATCTCAGTTGTTTTCGCACTACACTTAATTTCAAAGTCCTGCACCTCATTTATATATCTTTTTGTGTCTTTCTCAACCAGTTCTGTGTCTACTCAGTGCATCCCCCACTCTTTTCACCGAGTTCTTCTTTCTGTTAATTCTCCCTGGCTTAAAATCTCCTCAGTTCTGTTTCCATGATTCCGCCTTTACACATTTCGTAGTTCCTGCTCAGCAGCTATAGCAGCTTTTGTGGAGCACTCTGGGACAGGTAAAACCATTATACAAATGTGAATTATTGCTGAACTTCTGAATTTCAACACTTCTTAGGCAATTTGTAATTAAGAGTTCTATGCTCTGTCTTGTTTTGTAACATTTTCAGTGAATTAACATAGCCAAATCCAAATAGGTTTTTCGAAGTGCGTGAGTGAAAAGTATTATCATAGTTTCACTATACGACTTTATATCCCTCCATCTGATCTCACTACAACTGCATGAGCAATTTATTCTTGTTTGTAAAAACTTTGAATGACCAGGAAAACTGTGATCAAGGGCTAATCAAATCATAAATCCTTTACAAAACAATAAATGGGTTAGTTTGTAGATTTCAATCAAGCATATGTGGTGGCTTAGGACCAACCCTTTGAAGGTTAAAAACTGCAAGTCTATCAAGCAATGGGAAGTAACTAACAGGCATCACCATAGAATCCCAATTGTCTATCAATCGATGCAGGTGCAATTGTTTCAGACATCTGAAAGGTTAAAAGGTTAAAAATAAACATCGCACCATTCTCTCTTCTATTCCCGCATCATCTGTAAACTGCCAAGCCATTATTTGTTGTGGCGGTCCCACCAGGGCGTCATGTTGCTGTGACTCATACAGCTTTGCTTTATCTGGAAGATGCACATATTGTTTTAGTCAGGTAACCTAGTCCCAGAGACTATCCCTATACCTTTGAAATCTATCTTCCTTGACAGTTCAGTGACCAGAATCTGCTCATATCTGGAGAGAAATATGACGAGATTTCCAAGTTTCTTAATTCAGTTTGTGCAGTTGAATTGCTTATACAGACTGTAACAATGCAACATGAGTGCAAAATTATATGCATTGATACAAAATGCATCTTGGAAAGATTATAGTTTGAAAGTAACAGAAGTAATGTCTTTTTTTAATTGAACTTGCTCTTGTTTCATCATAATCTTCCTTTTTAACAAATACAAATTGTACAATTTCAACAAGACGTCCCAACTCCTGTATTCAATGTTCTGACCAATGAAACCAAGCATTCCTATTTCCTTCTTCACTATTCTGTCCACCTGTGACTCCACTTTCAAGGAACTATGAACATGTACCTCTAGATCTCTTTGTTCTATAAGTCCCTCCAATGCCCTACCATTAACTGAGTAAATCCTGCCCTGGTTCAATCTATCAAAATGCATCACCCCACATTTGTCTAAATTAAACTCCATTTGCCATTCGTCAGCCCACTGGCCCAATTGATCAAGAGCCTATTGCAATCCTAAATGACCTTCTTCACTGTCCACTATGCCACCAGTCTTGGTGTCATTTGCAAACTGACTAATCATGCCTCCTAAATTCTCATCCAAATCATTAATATAACTGGCAAGTAACAGTGGGCCCAGCACCAATCCCTAAGGTACACCACTGGTCAGAAGCCTCCAGTTTGAAAAACAACCCTTTACAACTCTGTCTTCGGTCATTAAGCCAATTTGTATCCATTTGGCTATCTTACCATGGATCCCATGAGATTTAACCTGAATCAACTACCTAAAATGTGGTACCTTGTCAAAGGTCTTCCTAAATTTCATGTAGGCAACATCAGCTGCATTGCTCTTACCTACCTTCTTGGTTACCCCTTCAAAAAACTGGAGATAATAATCCAAGAGAAAATTAAGATTCATTTAGACTGATAAAAGGAGAATTGGTACAGGTTTACTAAAGGCAAACTATATTTAATTTGATCATGTTTCTTCATGAGGTAACAGAAGGCAGAGGACAGTTCATGTTTTGTATATGGACTTTCACAAAGCAATTGATGAATTTAGAAATATTAGGCTTGTCAGCAAAACTGAAACTTGTAGGGAAAAAGACAGCATGGTAAACAGAATGTAAACAGTGAGATGTGGTTCAAAAGCAGAATACTGCAGGTGTTGGAAATCTGAAAAGAAAACCCAAAATATGCTAGAAATGCTTGGCAGGTCAAGCAGCATCTGTGGAGATAGGAACAGAATTAACAATTAATGTTAATGCCTTTCCACTACCATGTTACATAGAGCTGGCTTATTGAATGACAGTAATGGTCAATTGTGGCCAGTAATGTTCTGCTATTGATGTTGATTGGGTTTCTATTGCCTGGCAATCCAAAAGATCATTATCTATGTGACTACAAATCTTGTAGCTCTTGGTGAGCTGGAGTTAGTTCTTCTTAGAGCATTAAAATCTATAAGAAGATTTGGTGCATTTTTTTGAAACATGAAGTATTTGAATAAGAATAAAGAGAAATTGTGGCGGAAACAACAGTCTAGGAGTATTATTGCTAGACTATTAATCCAGAAATTCAACTAATGTTCTGGGGACCAGGTTTCGAATCCCCCCACAAAGATGATAGGATTTGAATTCAATAAAGAAATTAAGGATCTAATGATGACCATGAAATCATTGTGAATTATTAGAAAAATTCATCTGGTTCACTAATGTTAGGAAATCTGCTGTCCTTACATGGCCTGTCCTACACGTGACTCCAAAGCTACAGTAATGTGATTGCCCTCAACTGCTCTCCGAAATAGCCTAGCAAGTCACTCAGTTGTATCAATCACTAGCTCATTGCCATCTTTTCAAGAGTAACGAGGGATGGGCAATAAACACTGGCTACCAACCATATTCCATGAATGAATAATAAAACAAATATCCACAGTAGGCACTATCTAAGGAGTGTAAGAAAATTATCTTTACTAACTTCTTCAGTCATGGCCTACCTTTTCTAGCTGGGCTACAGAACCAGCTGTGGGCTCACAGCTCACCCACGTTAGTAAAAGAAAGGGGCATTAACAGTCTCTGACTGAGTCTATGAGACTGGAGTTATGGGGTTGTTCACCCATTGACACAAGTGGCATATTTGGAGTGGAACACTTTCCACTGCTGAGCAGCTAAATACTGCCTGACAATCATGTGGTATTCATAGGAAATTGAAGGCTCAAACAGTGCCTGTTATTGCATTTACATCGTGGCTGCAATCAGTCCTGATGTAAATAAATCTTCACACAGAGCAACCTTCAATTCTGGTTTCCAACTGGACTGATTGATTGATAGTTTCAGCCTTCAAACTCAGTGAAGAAGTGACTTCACTTATGAAATGCTACCAAGGTGACACACGAGATAAAGCTTCAAATTATTACTGCTTGGCACACTACGTGTAGCTGCATCAAGTTTTGCGATTTGAATGAAGAGTTTTACATATTAAACTAAAAATGATCCAAGAAGAGTCACTTCCATCACTGCAGATGGAATTTGAACTCAATGAAAAAAAATCTGGAATTAAGTATCTACTGATGAGCTTAAAACCATTGTCGATTGTCAGAAGAACGTATCTGGATGATTAATGTCCTTTAGGAAAGGAAATCTGCTGTCCTTACCTGGTCTAGTCTACATATGATTCCAGAGCCACAGCAATGTGGTTGACTCTCAACTGCCCTCGACACCCAATTCCCACAAATGAATAAAAAATAAAGTTCAGACTTTCAGGATATGTCCCTGATAACGAGCATAGATTTTTAATTTCTCAAGTTACAACAAAACATTTTTGATTGAAACAATGTTGTTTTATTGCTTTAACTATGTCCGCCTAATGAAAATGAGCCTGTATATCTATACAATGAAAATGCATCACTGAGTATTCTTTTCCCCATTTTGCACTAGTTGACTGTCAAACTGTCATTGTGAGTCTCAACTTGGAGAATCTAGGAATGCTGAACCTTCCTTGTTGGTAGAACAGATGTGATGATATGTAGCTTGAAGTTGTGCTATGAAAAAGATATCCCCACATAAAACAAGCAGTGATAGGCAGTCTTTAGGAAATAATTTCCTATCCTGTCTCCTATTTTCAAACCACCTTCTTTCTTCTCCAGTCCAGCTCACTACTTTCCCTCTGGGTACCTTCTACTGCCTATGACATTTGTTTCTTCCTAACCACACATCCCAGTTTTCCAGCAAATATTTATATACCAAGTCACTGACAACCTTTTACTGAAGGAATGCACAAGCACCACTTTCTAAACTTCCATTATTCAAGAGCCACCCAATCGGGTACATTTGAGATTATGCATATTGACATAAATTTCCTCCCTTTTCATACAGCGCTGACAGATATCAGTGTACCTGCTTTATTGATAGGCTTCTCAGGCTTTTGGCTAAGATCAAGTGTAGCATCAATATGTTGTGCTTGATTGAAGTTATTAGGTTACATTTTAGCTTCACTTGAAGCAATTTTTAAAAACGGCATCTCAACCTTTTGGCGAAGATGGAAATGAGATCAAGCCTTGGAGAAGGAGCTACGCCTACTCCAATCAGCTTGGATCAGGTAGATCAAACCCAAGACAGGAGGTGAGAGCCCCAAATTGTCAGCTTGGATCGGGAATGTCTCAACTTGTTGAGACTCAGAATTGGACTTGATTTGATTGAATTGGAATAAAAACAAAAAAAAACAGGTGAGCTATCTATGTGACATTTTAACAGCAGCTTGTGTTTACTTGCTGGCTCCATATTGAAGTAACAAGAACTTGTTAAAATGGGCTACCTATTTGCACTAAGCTCTACTTAAAGGATATTTCTGTTAAAAATGGAAATGTTTGGACAAATCCATGGTTAAAGTAGACTGCAATGGTAGTTTCTGAGCCATTATTTTTCTTTTTTTGTTTGATTGTTTAATTTTGCAAGCTTTCTGGTTAACGCCAAGTTTAACAATCACATACTCACCATCAATGATACTGTCAGTGATCTTCTAAGTATTCCTGGTCAGCCAATTGATAGAAAGAAAAGTAGATCTTCTACCATCGCTATCCATAGCTTCATTTCACATCGGTGATCAGCAGGATCTTGATGTTCACGTTCATGGTCAGGACAGGTGGATAAGGTGGTTAAGAAAAGATATGGTTTACTTGCTTTTATCAGCTGAGCACAGAGTTTAAGAGCTGGGGTTATGTTGGAACTATACAAAACATAGGTTAGGCGACAGCTAGAATATAGTGTGCAGTTCTAGAAAGCACATTTTGGAAGGATGTGATAGCACTGGGAATGGTGCAAAGCTTTACCAGGATGTTGCCTGGGCTGGAGAGAGATTGGATGGACCGGGGGGGATGTTTTCATTGGAGCAGAGGAGACTCGGGGGGACACAAGTATATAAAAATATGAGGTGCATAAATAGAGTTATCAGGAAGAAACATTTCCCTTTGGGAGAGGGATTAATGATCAGGGCGCAGAGATTCAAGGTAAGGGGCAGAGGATTTAGAGAAGATGTGAGGAAAAGCTTTATCATCCAGAGTGTGGTGGGAGTTTGGAACTCACTGTCTGAAAGCTGGTGGAGGCAGAGACCCTCAAAACATTTAAGAAGGATTTAAATGTGCGTTTGCAATGCCAAGGCATACAAGGCTATGGGCCAACGTTGGAAAATTGGATTAGAATAGTTGTGTAGTTTGGCCTTGACTGATGCAGACTCGATGGACCAAAGGATCTTTTTGTAAGCTGTAGACCTCCATGACTCTAACCTGCATGTAAAAAAGGACATGTTATCATAACAAGATAGAGTGTGAACTGTAACATTCATATTTTATTCAGAAAATTGTATGTAAGAAAATATCCTAAATTCATAGATATATACAGTACAGAAGGTCATTTGATCTATTGCGCCAATGCCAGTCAGCAAAGATCTAACTACACCAATCCTCTTTTCGAGTGCTTGGCCTTCACAGAGGGGGAATACACAGTGGCCTAACAGTATCACTTCTTGTGGTAGCATTCGAAATTCCCAGATGAAAACAAAAAGATTTGTATCACCAGCCCACTAAACATTAATTGAATATTTTCAGGAACCAACACGTCTGGAAAATCTTTTAAAGAATGGACACTATTTAAATATGTTCCTCAGTGCATGCTGAGCATGCAGTGCATATCCCTTCTAAAAGAGATATGAAATCTCTTCAGCAAACAGGGTCAAGGAGAATCCCAAAGCTTTTTATACACATATTAGGAGCAGGAGGGTAACAAGAAAAAGAGTCGGTAAGAAAGGAAGTCGGATGATCAAGGACAATGGAGGGAATTTATACGTGGAGCACATAAAGTGAGCGAGATTTTTAATGAATACTTTGTATCGGTATTCACCAAAGAGAAGAACATGACAGATATTGAGGTCAGGAATAGGTGTATGAATGCTCTTGAGAATGTCAATATATCAAAGGAGGAAGTGTTGAGTATCGCAAATTACATTAAGGTAGACAACTTCCCGGGGCCGGGTGTGATTTATCCCAGCTTACTGCGGGAGGCAAGGGAAGAAATACCTGGGAGCTTAACAGATACCTTCACATCCTCTTTGACCACAGGCAAGGTTCTAGGGAACTGAAGAATAGCCAATGTTGTTCCCTTGTTTAAGAAAGGAAGTAGGGATGATCCAGGGTGTGGGATGGTGTTGGGGGGTGGGGGGGTAGTTTTACAGGAGAAGAGGCAGCCAGTGCTCCAAAAACTAGTGCATTTGCTACCAAATAAACCTGTTGAACTTTAACCTGGTGCTGTGAGACTTCTTATTGTAAAGTCCCAGATCACTGTAGGCTGAGGGGGAATATTTGAGGGAGAGAGCTTACTGGAGGTGACTTTATTAAAGGATCACCAAACCTCAGGTGAGAGGCAAGGTTGAGAAGGTGGGGCCTTCATGAATAACTTCAGCAAGTACAGGAATTGAACCCATGCTGTTGGCATTACTTTGTGTCGCTAACCAGCTTTCCAACAACTGAGCTACCGGGTTTTGATGACACTGCAGCAGATTGGTGTGGGACAGTTTTGGTCTTTATATTTTCCTTGCATTTTCAGGGAGTGCAGAAAAAATTCACAAGGTTGTTTCCTGGTATCAGAGGTTTTAGAACAAACGTACACAAATTCAAACCACTTCTGAAAACTTGCTCCATTCTGAGCACAATCTGCACCCACAATGCATCTAAAATGAATATTCTGTCCGCATTTGTGGGCTGGAATCTTACCACCGAGCACGTCGGTGGGATTTTCCCATTCCGCTGCGATTAACAGAGATTTGGCTGGGGCAAATTCTCCGATCTTGCTGCAGGAGAGCACAGTGTAAACAGCCGGTAAGATTGTGTTTTGTAGCTCACGTTAGAAAGTTGTTTGTAAGACAGTTTATGCAAATTGAAAATATTAAAAATGATAAGGTACGCAATGAAATATCCAGAATATTAACAGACAAGTCATCAACGAGGACATTTACATAATCAGCAAAGTCTTCGCACCAAGGCTATTGAATGTTAATGCATGTGGAACGATAACCCTACTTGATACCAGCAAGACTCTGATCCTCCTTCATTCAACACCATCAAGAGCAAACCAGCCACTTGCTTTGTATTATTCAGAGACTGGAGCAATCCTCTAGACATCTGTTTATTGTGCCAAAGTTGCGCAGGGCTGCACAGCTGCCCTTCCTAATCAGTTCTTTTTGCCTTCTTCAATCAAATCTTCCTTGTCACGATTCCGCTGTTTTTTTCTTTTAGAAAAATCCAATTAAGGAAGTTTTTTGAAATGGAAATTTCCTCTGCGTCTCCTGAGGATGCCTGTCGTTTGCTTCATCTTGTTTTTTTTAATACCTGCTCATGGCATTGCACTCTGTGATAGCATCGATTGGCTTGTGCTCTGTTTATTTGGATTACGAGTTCAAATTATTTCTCATCTTTTGCTCTGGCAAACTGTTTTTCAGCTGGTGTCATTTATACACTTGTTGATGCTATCTTCCATTTTCCTTTATTTCATTTTGTGTCTGATATTTTATCTGACTGACAATATTCTGCTGGATTTGATTGGAAACAGTTCAAATTTGCATTGTTTCGGCTGTCAGTTCTCTGAGACAATGGATAAACTGCAACTCCGCTTTCTGGGCTTTCTAGTCTCTAACATTCACCAGAGTGGATTTATTTAATCCATTTTCTCTGTTTGTTACTGTACTCTTCCCCACAAAGCCTTTTAATTGGGAGACTGGGCCATCAGAAGAGTGATACCACAATTTTTAACTTTCCCATCCTTGCTGGAGCTACTTTGCTGAATTATTACAGCATCGTATCTTGAACCTAATGACCTGAATTGAAGCGATTGCAGGAAAATCCAGGAGTAAAGGAGAGTGTGTTCAGCAGTCACTGGCTACCCAGGTGAAGTGGCATGATGGCATAGTGGTTAGCATTGCTGCCTCACAGGTCCAGAGACCAGAGTTCAATTTCAGTTTTGGGTGACTTTGGTTGTGTGGAATTTGTACGTTCTCCCTGTGTCTGCATGGGTTTCCTCCAGGTGCTCTGGTTTCCTCCCACCTGCAACTTAGGTGGATTGGCCATGCTATGTTCCCCTTAGTTCCCAAGATGTGTAGGTTAGATGGATAGTAAATGTGTGGGGTTACAAGGATAGGGCAGGTGAGAGGGTCTGGGTAAGATGTTTTGTCAGAGAATTTGTGCAGATTTGGTGGGCTGAATGGCCTCCTCTGCACTGTCGGAATTCTATTCTATGATTCTAAGTGTCCTGGTTTGAGACACAGTGTATTTCTCAATCTCAGTACATGTCTACATGTCACAGGTCAGTTGACTGACTAAAAGGTGACTCATGGAATTCACTGTCAGTCAGTGTGAAATACTCAATTTGATGGAATCAACCGCAGCATTAAATACTCTGAATGATGCTGCGAAACAGCAGAACGATTTGGAGGTACAGGTTCATAGAAGGCAATTTGAATTCTAGATCATTTCTCAAGATGTAAGTGATATAAATACCAGGAGGTGATGATGAGCCAACATAAAATTGTAAGAGCTCAGTTGTATTACAAACAGAATTGTGCTGCAGACAATCGAATGGATAGTGAGTGAGGCTTTAAGGACAGTACAATGCAAGTTTCAGTAGACTGCTGCCTGGGGTGTGAGGAAAATACAAGTACAGAGGAAGACCTCAAAATTTCATTAGAACAACATATATTCTGAGATGTTACAAAGTAAGTATTTAAAATTATGGAAAGATGGGATGGGCTTGATAGCAGGCAATTTCAGAAGTTGAGGGGGAACAGAAATGCAGGTAAGAATGTTAAGAACTATAAGATTAAAAGTGAGAGCTTTAAGACTGATAGCAGGTAAAACGTGTTCACACAATCAGTTCCGATATTGTGGAATTCACTCCTAGGGCTGGTGAGTTATTGGAAACTATTCAATATTAAATTGGATCAGTAGATCAAGGCAAAAGAGTTGAAAGATTAGCAAAACTGGTTGGACAAATGGGATTAGAATTATTTTGCATAGAAAGCAGGTGAACAGTCAAACTGGGCCAAAAGTGGCCTGTTTCCATGTAATAAACCCTTGTTATGGTAAAAAAGATGAACATTCCAGCTTGTAAACATCCAGTAAACAAAGTTTTACTAAAGTATATGCTGGGATAGAGTGCTCTGGACAGCTGAGGAGCCTCTCTCAATGATACAGGAGTTTTAGCAAACATTTCTAGTTTTTACCTAGCTACTTTTCATTGTAATGCTGCTTATTAATTTCTGAACTGACCATCCAACTCATTCAGCAGATGTCCCCAGTATCTCAGCCCTCGCCTTGAGTATAGCTTCATTTCCCCCTTATCTCTTCTTTCTGTTCAACAACGAGTTGTCTATTGAGGTAGTAATTGGAAACTACTAAGCCAATATCCCTATAGTGATTTTGGGCAAGTATCCCATCATGCTTAGAAAAAGACTCCATAATTACTTTTATCCGTTCTAAAGATATAAATGAAACTAATCTGTCCCTGATCACAGACCAAATCTGAAATGCCTTGCCTAAGGTTTGCGACTGCCTCGTAGAAAAATGTATCCAGGAAGATTTCCCTTCTCTTCACCACCGCACAACCCCCATTCCACTCCCCCCCTCTTCAACCACCAACTTCTGATGTGTCACAGCAGCTGAAACTCTGACTCCAGCTCATCAACTTGGAAAGTGGAGCATCCAGAGGAAATCCGTGCAGACACGGGGAGACTTGCACAGAAAATGACTTCAACCTGGGAATTGAATCTGAGTCCCTGGCAGCAGTGCTGACCACCATGTCACTATGCTGCCCACCCACTGTATCACCCATCATGTGTGTCAATGGTAGAGGCAGTGACTACTTAAGATGGTGAGTGGGATACCAATCAAATATGCTTCCTTCTCCTGGATTGTACCGATCTTCTTGAGTGATGTTGGAGTTGCACTCATCCAGGTAAGTGGAGAGTATTCTGCTGCTAATGAAATCGTACCCCACTTCTCTCCTATGTATGTTTATATTCGTAAAGTACACCGTTCAGATGTGTCAAAAAATGTAGATGCCAACCAATTTAGCCCCAAGTGTAACTTCAGGCCAACACAATTTACAAAATAAATAAAGTGCAGAATAAAGAAGGCTGATTCTGTCATCTGCACAATTTCATAAGCAGCAGATTTTTTTTCCCCTGAACCCAATTGAGTGGAGGATATCAATGTAATAGCACACTCAGAGGACATGTTCACAATCCCAAGGCTTGAATAATGCATGACAGTATATTTCATCATCTACATTTTACACTCATTGTCATAACATTCAACCTGAGTATGAAGAAAGAAAAAGAAAATGATATGCTTTTATATAGTCCCTTTCACAACCTCAGGATGGCCCAATGCACTTTACAGCCAATTAAGAGTGCTTTTAAAATCCAGTCACTGTTGTGATCATGGAACACAAAATAGAAGGTTTATTTGGCCACTGAAGCTCATGCCTTCCATGTGCCACACGCAATCCACTTGATTGTGGACTATCGCATATCTCTCTAACAATGGCCTAGTGATATTATCACTAGACTATTGATCCAGAAACTCAGCTAACATTCTGGGGACCCGGGTTTGAATTTTTGTAGGTGACAGCAGGGATTGCAGGATGAATAAACTGACCACCGAAACATGGTAAATAAAGCTACTCAAGTGTGAAGAATAAAAAGCAATATAGTTATTAGTTGATGATAGTATAGAGAAGGAAATAGATACAATTGACTGCACCCAAGAGCATGAGTCTTGACTGCTGTATTGCCTGATACCAGGGTTAATGACATTCACTCTGAGCTGGAGAAATATTTGGAGTGGGAGGAGAAGTAGCCAATTGGCATGGTCTACATGGGTACCAATGGCATAGATAGGAATAAGAAAAATATTCTTCAAAGGAAGCATGAGCAGATTGGGAGTACATTAAAAAATGGAACCAGAAGAGTAATTATCTCTGCATTAGTAACTGAGCTGAACGCAAATTGGCATAGAGTGATTATGATTATAAAGTTGAAGATGTGGCTCAAAGATTGGAGCTGGAGCATGGATTTTGATCATAGCATTGGCATGAGACTAGGCAAAGAGGTAGCTGCACCATCCCTAATTGCCCTTGTGAAGGTGGTGGTGAACTGTCTTCTTGCGCTGCAGCAGTCCATTTAGCTTGTGTATTCCTACAGTTCGTTAGGATGGGAATTCCAGAATTTTGACCACATGACAACACAGCTACAATGATATTGTTATTGTTCAGGATGATCTGTGGCGTGGAACTGAACTTGTATGAAGTGGTGTTCTGCTGTCTTTCTAGGTAGTACATGTCGTGGATTTGGAAGATGCTATCAATGGAGCCGTGGTGAGTTTCTGCAGTGAATCTTGTATATGGTACATACTTGTTGCCATGGTTTAGTTTAGAGTCTTTTCGATTTGTCACAAGTTGGCTTACATTAACACTGCAGTGACATTACTGTGAAATCCCCGGTGGCCACCCTCTAGCGTCCGTGTAGGTACACTGAGAGAGAATTTAGCATGGCCAATGCACCTAACCAGCACATCTTTCGGACTGTGGGAGGACACTGGAGCACTCAGATGTACGCAGACACAGGAGAACGTGCAGATTCTGTACAGATAGTGACCCAAGTTGGGAATCAAGCCTAGGTCCCTGGTACTGTGAGGAGGCAGTGCTAACCACTTGCACTGTGCTGCCCAACATGTGCTTTGCTGGTAGAGGGTGTGATTATTTATAATAGTGAATGGAGTGCCAATCAAACATGCTTCTTTTAGCTGGATCGTGCTGGTCTTGAGTATTGTTGGAACAGCATTCATCCAGGTAAGTGGTGAGTATTCTGCTGCACTCCAGACTTGTGCCTGCTGGACAGGATGTAGGGAATCAGGAGATAAGTTACTCATTGAAGAAATCTTAGCCTTTGATCTAGTCTTGCAGCCACAGTATTTATATGGCTAGTTCACTTAATTTCCACTCTGTGCTCAATCAAGGGACTTGGCATTTGCTGGTGGGGTTGCGGGGGGTGGTAAGAAACACTGAAAGCCATCTTTTTACTCTTATCTCTCGTCCCCATCCCGTACTCAGTTACTTTTAGCCTCGGATCCCATGTCCTTCCTGGGCTTCGAGTGGGTGCATTACTGGCAACTGCCACCATTCTTGGCGGCGCTGAAAGCAATAAGGAGCTGCCAGCCTCTGATTGGCCAGCATCCCTGGATGGGCGTGACTTCCACCCCCACAGTCTGAAAGATGTGCTGGTTAGGTGCATCAGCCATGCTAAATTCTCTCTCAGTGTACCTAAACAGAAGCCGGAGTGTGGCCATTAGGGGATTTTCACAGTAACTTCATTGCAGTGTTAATGTAAGCCAGGGGAAGGGCTGATGGTAGCCTGAGGTGTACTTAATAAATACCATTTGGTTTCCCATGGAACTGAAGGAGAAACTCCACAGGTTCTCCGGATAAGAACTTTGTCAGACTGATGCAATCTTTTCCCCAAGGAGGTGAAAGGCACCATGTTAATAGTGAAACTGGCAATTAGGGTTGCTTAGGTAAAACAAATCAATTACTTTGTGTTATTTAACTAGATGGTGAGAAACACACAAATAAGAATATTTGTAAGAATATTAGCACGAGGCTTTGAGAAAGTAGTTAAGAAAACATTCCAAATGTGGTGAAAATAGAAAATACACACAAGGACTTACAAAGAAAAGCAGAAAATATGCGAGAGGTTTTTCGTCTAAATTGTGAAATATTGCAAAAACATGAAATTAGGACTGCAAATCAACAAAAATGTATTCCAATGAGGTAAACAGATTGTTATAACAGTTACTAATATGTTGGATGTTATAAACCTTTTCATGAGGAAGGGATGGCCTAGTGGTATTGTCACGAGACTATTAATCCAAAAACTCAGCTAATGCTCTAGGGACCCCGGATTCAAATCCCGCTACAGCAGGTGATGGAAATTAAATTCCACAAAAAATATCTGGAATTAAGAATCTACTGATGACCATAAACCCATTGCTGATTGTTGGAAAAACCATCTGGATCCACCAATGTCCTTTAGGAAAGGAAATCTGCCATCCTTTTCTGGTCTGGCCTACATGTGATCCCAGAGCCACAGCAATGTGGTTGACACTCAACTGCCCCCAGGCAACTAAGGATGGGCAATAAATGCTGTAAGAAGTCTCACAACACTAGGTGAAAGTCTAACAGGTTTATTTGGTAGCAAATAAGCCTGTTGGACTTTAACCTGGTGTTGTGAGACTTCTTACTGTGTTTACCCCAGTCCAACGCTGACATCTCCACATCAATAAATGCTGGCCAGACAGAAGCATCCATATCCCACGAATGAATAAAACTCTCCAATTACTTTCTTTTAAATACCCTCAAATTGACGGTCAGAATTGTTTTTAAAAAAACAATTACAACCATGTTTATTTTCTCCACATTAAAAAACTCTTTGTACAAATGTATAGTACAGCAATTTAAAAATAGTTAGTGCAGAGTCATTATTATGCTGTGGTAGGAGGTGGATGGACAAGGTAACAAGCAATTAAATTCAAACTGACAAACTTTTCACATAACTGTCAACTGAATCTGGTTTCGGCAATCAAATCTGCTTAATTTAAGAGAAAAAAAACCTCCAAAACTATTGGGAGATTACTCTTGCAATTCAATAAAAAATTGATTTGATCAGTATATTCTTTCAAAATACTGAGGTTAAAATAGCATGGAAAAACAGAATAGAAAAATAGAATAAAGCAAGTCATTAAATTGGCATAATATGCAATGTAAACAATCACAAAATGACATGATACTTTATTTATGCTACCTGTTTCTAGTTTTTAACAGTTATCACTAACCCAGTTGTCAATAACCCAGCCACCTGATGCTGCTGTGTTCCCATGTCCCATTACTCTGATAGGTGCCACCAAGTGATGTCCATAAACATTGGGTGGACTAATACAGGAAAGAGAGAAAATGTTGTAAAAGTACATACCCTCCTGTCCATCATCATTACTACTGGAGTCTCGTACAAAGCTCTCCTTGGCTACTCTTCACCCCATCAACATGCTGCCCAAAAATTATATTATCCAGAGTTAGAGGGTCAAGCTTCAGGCTTGTATGGCCAACATTCATTACCATCAAGACATTGTCAGGTTTTGTGCTCCACACCTGGTCCTAAACAAGTCACAACTTCTTCAAGTTAAACAAACACCATATCCTTGTCCTGTTGATTCCATTCCATTTCTGTGCCAATATTTCAAGTTCAGTCAGGCTGTTTACCATATCAGCACTCCATTAGATCCTGAGCTCAACCTTCAATAACCAATACCTCAGATCGTAAGTTTTCAGCTTTGTATTTAAATACTTTATCTCCCATATCCATACAGCTCTTTAAGAATTCTGTGTATCTCCAACTCTGGTCTCTTGTACATCCCTCACTTCCCATTTTCCACCACTGCCAGCTAATTCCCTTAGCTTTCTACTCCTAAGATTTTAATCCTAACAATTGCCTTCCTGAATCCATCTGTTTCTCAACCTCCCTCTCTGTACGATCCTCCTCAAAACACAAGCTTCGGGTCTTCCCCACTTAAGATAAACTTATTTAGTTTGACATCTATCTTTGTCTGATTATGCTTATGTACAGCAGGTTATGACATATCTGGCATTCTAAGGGAATTCGATAAGTGTAAGTCGATATTTTTCCATTATTACCTACAGCAAACTTTTTGAGATTAGATGATTATTCTCATGTGAATGAATTAAATTATCCTTAGTTCTCTTAACTTTTATGATGTTAAGATTTGCAAAAAAAAAGATTGATAGGTATCCTACTCAAATATAGCTAAATGAATCAAAGGCTTGGATTCAGAGTTGGCTTCAAGTTTATTTTGGGAGGATGTGGAGAGAGGAAGTCGCTATATCAACTTTTATGAATATCATTAATATTTGTACATTTCTGGCCTCAAATGCTCTGTATTGCTATGCTGTATACATGTCTAGAAAACAATAGTCAGCATGTATTTGTGAATATTAAATTACTGTGATCCATTTTAAATTGGCAAAGCAACCTTGCTTATTAATGGGATTTGGAAAATCTGAATTCACTCTTTATTTGTCTGGACAGTCTATACTCCCAAACGCACAAAGAGGTTTGTGATGGTATCAGCAACTCAACATGGATTACACCTATTGTCAGATCATTTTAACAATGATAAAGAGGGTGTTATCCTTAGAGAATGTACTAATTAATCAACATGGATGCAAGAAGCCATCACCAGTCAATTACAACCCAGTGTTAGCAATAAAGAGAGTCAATTAGGAGTCACATAAAGTAATTGCATTTGTTCCAGCTGGATGAGTTTTTTATTTAAATTGTAATTAACGTGGGGGAGGATTTTGCAGTTTGTGATCAGCAGTCAAGCTCAGAAAAGAGAAGAATGGCCATGCTTTGCACAGCATAGGAAAATAAAGGTTGATTTACACAAGAGTAATGTCATTGCTGTACATGATGTAAGAATTTGGCTAGTGTCAAGCTCATTACAAAGTAAGTTGACATTCCAAATCCACGTTCATTAAAATACATCAACACTCCTGGCTGTGCCTTGCCACATACAAACCATTTGAAAAACTAAGTGAAATTAATTTCTCTTTGACAGTAAAGTAGATTTACTCAATAGAAATGTCACTGATTAGTCTGGAGCGTGGACTTGACAGGCCTGTGTCACAGAATTGAATCCAACAAGCTTAAACCTTTTGAAGTAAGTCTACTAAATGCCTTAGTTGTTTACTAGGGCACTATTGATATTAGATAAACTTACACCACCATGATTTAGCCCCCTGAGGTTGAGAACATGGTTGGTTTTACAAAACTTCAAAAGAATAGAATTCAGGAGGACTGACAGACCGGTAAAATGGGCAAAAAAGTGCAGTTCTATCACAGTTGCTGGACCAAAATCCTGGAATTTCCTCCTTAACAGCATTGCAGGGCAAGCCACAGCATATGGACTGCAGCGTTTCAAGAAAGCAGCTCATCACCACCTTCTCAAGAGGAACTAGGGATGGGCAATAAATACTGGCCAACCATGTCCCACAAATGAAAATATACAAATTGAACGAAGTGTGATCTGATCCGTTTTGTGGTAGCGGGGAAGGCAATATCAGCTCAACTGTGGAATCTGGGTATCCTTGTGTGTCAGTCACTGAAGGTAAGCATGCAGGTGCAGCAGGCAGTAAAGAAGGCAAGTGGCATGATGGCCTTCATTATGAGGTGTTTCAAGAACAGAGGCAGGGATGTGTTGTTGCAACTATACAGGCCTTGAAGTATTGTGTGCAGTTTTGGTCTCCTTTTCTGAGGAAGGACTCTCTTGCTCTCTAGGGAGTGTAGCAAAGGTTTGCCAGGCTGATCCTAAGGTTGGCGAGGCTGTTTCTAAGACAGACTAGCTAGGTTAGGATTGTTTGCGCTGGAATTCAGACAAATGGGGGGAATCTCATAGAGACATACAAAATTCTAACAGGTCTAGATAAGGTAGATGCATAGAAGATGTTCCTGATAGTGGGGGAGTCCAGAACCAGGGATCACAGTTTGAGGATCATTTAGGACAGAGATGAGGAAACATTTCTTCACCCAAAGAGTGGTGAGCCTATGGAATTCATTGCCACAGGAAGAAGTTGATGCCAAAACATTGAATGCATTCAAGAGGCAGCTGGATAAAGCACTTGGTGCAAATGGAATCAAAGTTATTGGGAAAAAGAAGGATATGGCTATTGGATTGGATAATCAACCATGATCGTAATGAATGGCACAGCAAGTTCGAAGGGCCAAATGGCCTCGTCCAGCTTCTTTCTTTTCAGTTTCTATGCTTCAATTGTATAATTTTAAAGGGAGTGGAGGAGCAGGGAGACCTGTGAGATACATGCACATAAAAGGATAAGTTGAGATGCTAAAAAAAAAGAATTCTTGGCTTTATAAAGAGAGTATAACGTAAAAGCAAGGAGGTTAGACTAAACCTTATAAACCACTGGCTTAGCCTCAGTTGGATTACCGTGTACAACTCCAGGCACCATAATTTAGGGAGGATGTCATGGCCTTAGACAGGATCAGGAAGAGATTTGCATAAATGGTAGCAGGAATGCACTTCCTGAAAGGGTGGAGAAAGCAGATTCAAATTTAAGACCAGAATGTTATTCAAAGTTGGGCACATTCCCAGACTGAAAGTGCTTAGAATCACACATCAGATGCACACCCCGACATCTACAATACTTCATTGGTGGAAGCACATTTGCCGGCAATCAAGAAGCCAATTTAAATGAATTCAGTCGTAATTGACTGGGATTTTAAATCTGCTTTTAGGGTTAGTGAACGGTCGAATGACCAGGTGGCTATTACGTTTTAGCTACAATCTTGACCTGGGCAAGATGAAATTCAATACTCGAATAAAATTAACCAATGGGTTTGGAGACTAAGTCTGCATTTGATTGTACTGCCTCGACACTTATAGCACGATATTTCCATTGTTTTACACACACATACACATATATAAATAATATATATATAAAATGGGTCCACAGCTCCTTGAGACAGCTCTGCAACTGCTTTCACAGAGTGCACATTGTGAGTGCCAGCATACATGGTCCTTTTTCTCAGTGTCCGCCCTCCATAGTAGCTCTCAGCCATTTGGAGTGTGTTTTTTCCAGATGATCACTAATTGGCCAGCCAGCACGATATTGCATTAAAAACGCAATCTCAAGGGTTGCGCATCCATTCCCACTGACCGTAGACACAGTCTGAATGCAAAATTCAGGACTAACGTTTGAATACTTGAAGGAAAAAAATGATAGGACTATAGGGAGAAAGCTCTACCAATGAGCTGGCATGGGTACATTGAGCTAAACGACTTCCTTCTGCACTACATCATTCTATGATTCTGTGAATGACTAAATTACTTCTCAGGATCAAGGGACCTCCAGTGAGAAAGGATCGGGTAGAATGGACCTATATTTTCTGAATTTAAGAAGAATGAGAGATAATGTCACTGAATCATGACCTGAGTGAAATCTATAATGTTTTTAAAAGGGCTTGATATGGTCAACACGAAGATGTGGTTCATTGAGTTGGATAGTCTTGATCAGGTTATGTATAGGACATTTAAGAACTGAGATATTACATTTCTTCCTTCAGAGGTTGTGGCCTTTTGGAAGTTTCTAAGATGATCGTGGATGATGAACAAATATTTAGGGCTGAGATTGATAGATTTTAGTATTGGGAGAGTAAAAGATGGAATAGGAAAGTGGAGTTGATGCAGTTTAGCCATGAAAATACTAAATTGCAGCAAGAGCCTCATGGGTTGTATGACCTACTCTGGCTCCTATATTTTATGTTCTTATTAACATTATATTAGACCTTCCCAACAGAGTAGTAACACATGACAATAAGAATGCACACAATTCAATAAACGTACAAAACAGATGCAGTATTGTGCTGTAATGTAACCAAGACTTCTTGGTTCTGATTTTCTAATGTTGAAGTATTTTGAAATCACGTTGGGAAAAAGGTACAGAAGTCTGAAGTCATGTACCAACCGACTCAACAACAGCTTCTTCCCTGCTATTATCAGACTTTTGAATGAATCTACCTTGGACTAAGTTGATCTTTCTCTACACCCTATCTATGACTGCAACACTATATTCTGCATTCTTTCCTTTCTTTCTCAATGAATGGTATGCTTTATCAATATAGCACGCAAATAACAATACTTTTCACTGAATATCAATAAATGAGACAATAAATCAAATCAAATCTTGTTGTTCAGTATTTTGACTTCTCTGGGAAGCAAACAGCAAGACAGAATAATATACTATAGAAAACAAAATAATCAGATCAGTATGAATAGGTTAAAATTCCACATCAACTTTGAATACAAATGTATAACATGAATTAATGCCAAGCACCATTATGGTGCTTGATAAAAGTTTATGCTACCTTAAATTAAAGTCATAGGAGTTTACAGCATTTAAACAGGCCCTTCGGCCCAACTTGTCCATGCCACACTTTCCTCTTTAAACCCTATGCTAGTCCTAATTGTCTGCATTTGGCCCATATCTCACTATACCCATCTTACTCATGTAACTGCTTAAGTGCTTTTTAAAAGACAAAATTGTAACCGCCTCTACTACTACCTCTTATTTATTCCAGACATTCACCACCCTCTGTGTGAAAAAATTGCCTCTCTGGACGCTTTTGTATCTCTGCCCTCTCACCTTAAACCTATGCCTTCTAGTTTTAGTCTCTTCTACTTTTGGGAAAAGATACTGACTTTCTAGCTGATCTACGCCCCTCATTATTTTATAGACCTCTATAAGATCATCCCTCAGCCTTCTACACTCTAGAGATAAAAGTCCCACTCTATCCAGCCTCTCTTTAAAACTCAAACTGTCAAGACACAGTAGCATCCTAATAAATCTCTTCTGCACTCTTTCTAGTTTAATAATACCCTTTCTATAATAGGGTGACCAGAACTGTACACAGTATTTCAAGTGTGGCCTTACCAATATCTTGTACAACATCAACAAGATGTCCCAACTAGGGCTTAGTTTTGCTGATAAATTTCAACAGAAGCTACACATAGCCCATCAAAATTTATATATATGGTGAAAGAGCTCAGCGATAATGTGTGCGTCATGTATTGTGCTCTTTTATTGTATATTTAATTTCTGCATTAAGAATGAGAAATATTACAAGTATCACAAAATTAATTTTCAAGGGTTTCTAAGGTAACCAATTGAGTGGATTTAAAATAAATCAAAAATCTATTTTTTTCGTAACTAGTAATATATTATTAATAGAAAAAGTTCTGAACTTAATAAAACTAAAGTTTCTTCAGTAAAGTTGTTGGCTTCTAGAGCAAGTTGGTAATTATTGTATACCTTTATTTTTACAATTGTATGTTGTAGCTGATGGTAGATAGTGGAGAAAGTTGTGACGAGGGCAAACATTTGGCAGATGGAGAATAAATGTGGAAAAACGTGAGGTTATCCACTTTGGCAGCAAGAATAGAAAAGCAGAATGTTACTTAAAGAGAG
Source organism: Sphyrna mokarran (assembly GCA_024679065.1). Lineage (NCBI taxonomy): Eukaryota > Metazoa > Chordata > Chondrichthyes > Carcharhiniformes > Carcharhinidae > Sphyrna > Sphyrna mokarran. The sequence continues at coordinate 23,349,827 of JAGIQG010000023.1, read as the reverse complement.
AATCAACATGCAAGTAGAGCAAGTAATTAGGAAGCCAAATGAAATGTCAGCCTTTATTGCAGGGATTATAAAAGTGGAAGGTTGAACTAGAACTGCACAGTACTCTACATATGGTGAGACCATATGTAGAGTATAGCATACAGTTTTAGCACCTTTACTTAAGAAGGAATATTCTTCCTTTGGAATCAGAGGTGGTTCACAGGGTTGCTTCCAGGGATGAAGAAATTATTTAACGATGAAAGACTGAGCAGCTTGGGTTGAGACTGTATGAGTTTAGATGAGAGATGATCTTATCGAAACATATAGGGAGCGATTCTCCCAGCTTGCTGCACTGCTTGAGTAGCGCAATGGATCAGGAGACATCAGTAGAGGCTGTTTTGTGGGATTCCCGCTGGATGTTACAGTGTCCTCACATCTTGGAGCCTAAACATTTTGAAGTAATCAACTCCGCACTGATTATCAGATGGAAATCTCTACCTCCATGTGATTATTGGGCCCAGGACTGAATTCTCTGGGCCTGCTAGCATCTGCCTCTCACCGCCGGTTCCCTCCAGTGGGCTTTACTATTGCTTCCCGTTAACGAGGAACAGGTGGCCTGACCCCACTACTGAGGCTCCTTCAGGAGATCGGGGGTTAGCCTGGCACTGACCACCAGGTATCAGGCAGTGTCAAGGGGGCATGGTCTATTGGAGGGGGAGATCAATGTAACACATAGACACACGTGCTGGCCCAGTAGGCCAGTGTTGTAGGGGGGACTGGCCAGTGATCAGGAGGGCAGCAATGGGGTGGGGGGCGCACTGTCCATGTGCTGATTTCTGCAGTGACAGACCGGCACATGCATAGTATTGCCCCTTATGGGAGGAATCTAGAAATGTAGAACTCGGGGGGTGTTGAAATTTGGAGTTGTTCAGAAAGGGGAGGGGAATTAAAACTTGGAGTTGTAGGAACAGTTCAGAAATAAGGAGTCCCCAATTTAAGATGGAGATGAGGAGGAACTTCACTCAGAGGTCATTAATCAATGGAATTTTCTACTGTAGACAGCAGTACAGCCTCAGTCATTGAATATATTCAAGGCTGAATTACACTAATTTTATCTACCAAGGAGTTGAGGATTATGGACAACAGATGGGAAATAGAATCATGACCACAATCAGATCAGCCAAGTGGTCTATTTCTGCTCTGCTCCTGTGTTTTATGTTTTATATGTTTTTGTAAATTGTTGTTGAACAAATTAATGAAGTGCGTTGGAAAGGATACATTTCTATTTTAGATATCCATTGGCAGTTACACGTAGATACTGACCATCACTGCTAAGTGGTAAGCATAATGATACATGTTAGCATCCTATTTTATATCCTGGTCAACTTTCCCCACACATGATGTAGGCCCTATAATAAGGATATCATATTCCAGGAAACTGTTGATGTCAACAAAGACCTGCTGTGAAACCTGAACCTGGAAGTGTTTTTGCAGGCTTTTGAAAAGGAGTGGCAAACCAGTTGTACAGCACATGAAAAAGGGATTATTGGCTTGGATTGTGGACTAATTAACAGACAGAAAGCAAAATTTGAATAAATAGCATATTCTTAGATTAGTAGGCTTTCTCTAAGTGGGGTAATGCTAGGATAAGTACTTGGGTCCCAGATGTTCACAACCATATCAATAATTTGAATGTGGGAACTATATGTAATATTTCCAATTTAGCAGAAGACACAACTCGGTGGAATGTGAGTTATGAGGAGGCTACAAAGAGGCTTCAAGGGAATTTTGACACTTGGAATATACTGAAGAAAAATGAGAGGTGGAGAGTATCTCTTAAATGATGAGAGATTGCGAAGTATTTATGTCCTTGTTCTTAAGTCACTGAGAGCTGACAATGCAGGTGTAGCAAGCAATTAGGGAAGGAATTCTATTTTGGTCTTTATAGCAAGAAGATTTGAATACCAGAAATAAGTATGTCGTTAATAGTACAGAACCTTGGTTAGGCTGCAATAGGAGTATTGTGTACTTTTAATCCTGTTACCCAATACTCTAACCCCATATTTTCTGTAGACGGACTGTAGCAGTGTTTCGGAGTAATTTTTGGTTTGGTGGGATTATTCCATGAGGAAAGATTGAGGAAACTGGGCCTGAATTCTTTAGAGTTTAGAAGAACGAGGGGGACTCTCATTGAAATGTATTAAATTTTCAAAGAGTTTCACAGGGTACATATAGAAAAAATCTTTCCTCTGGCTGGGGGTTTTAGAACCAGGAGACATCATCTGAATAAATTACAGGCCATTTAGGACTGAGATGAGAAATAATTTTTTTTCACTCAGAGGATAGTGAATGTTTGGAATTCTCTACTTCAGAGGGATGTGGACATTCAATCATTTAGCATGTTCAAGTTAGAGATCAATAGATTTCTAGGTACTAATGACATCGAAGGATATAGGGATCACATGGGAAAGTGATGTTGAGGATCAACTACAATCCAGTAGAATGGCAGAGCAGGCTCAGTGAGCTGAATGGCGTACTCCCAATCCTACTTGGGAAGTGAAGGTTCTTCTCTATCAAATGAACCATTCCTTTCTTCGATATGGCGAAAATGCCTGGACTTTGACCACGTTTTAAGCACCAGACAGAAGGATATGTTTAATCTTTCACAGGCCTGCACTGCATCTGAAGAAGCTTTTACTGTTGTTGATGGAAACAAACTGGAATGATTAAATATTGGGTGCTTGTTTTGAAAAGAAATAATCAGATTAGCTGGTTACAATTCAATGTTGAAGTTGAACATTGAAAAAAAGTTGATCTCTATTATCACTGGCTGAGTTACAAGGAAGGTTATCACTTGTTAATCCTGAAGCAAACCATCTGAGTGGGGCCTCTTAAAAAAAAATATATATATAGGGCCAAGATAGTGGAAGAAAATAGGTAAATCCTGAGCAGGTTAAACAGTACAATGAAGCAAAGTAAAGACCAATAAAATTAAATTTCAAGACTAATGGCAGAGGGAACAAAGAACAAAGAACAAAACAGCACAGGAAACAGGCCCTTCGGCCCAACGAGCCTGCACCGCCACCTCAATGTTCCCACTTCTACCCATGACTCCTGTCATCCCTGTCTATGTTTATAGATCTATGCATCGGAACCAAATTTGAGACAATTTAGGGAGAATTTGTTCTGCCAATCAGCCTAAGAGCACATTTTTGGGATGTGGGAGGAAACCGGAACACCCGATGAAAACCCACACAAGCACGGGGAGAATGTGCAAACTTCCACAGACACAGGCCTAAATCCATGTATCTGCACAGCACAGCGATAGTCACTGAGCTGTCGTGTTGCCCATCAAAGGATCCAGGTCAAGCGTACACTAATGGCATGAAGCACTAGGATACTCTCGAAAAATCCAAGTGCAGCCCTCTCACGACCCATCACGCGTATGCCCCTTGTTAGACAAGGAGGCTCGAAGTACCTGTAGAATAAAACAAATACATCAATATCATTGACAATTTACACACTTCCCAGGGATCACATCCACATCGGGCTTCCGGGTAAAGTAGTGAAGGCAACACTTCTGGCTTCATTCAAGATATACATTAATGTTGTGATTTGGAAAGCAAAGGTTTAATAGAGCAATGAGCTAGATGGGATGAATAGCCTTCTACATCTGCAGTAGTTTTCATTACAAGATCTGGAAAGCAGACTTGGATTGACTCTCAACTACTGAGGGAAGGGAGGAAGTTAACATTTGGAACACGGAGCACGTCACGACTGCCTCAAATATCTTCAAAGTTCTTTTCCATCACAGAGATGACTTGGGGCTGACTTGGAGATAACTTGCTTGTGGAATGAAATTCAACAGAATGATTAGCTGTGCGAGAGTGAGAAGTAATAAGCTGCAAGTCAAAGTCAGTCATTCTGTGCTGCTAATGGATGAATATTGCTGAGGTGCAGATGCACAGTCAGTCATGCAGATGAAATAATAATCAAAGACTACTAACTGATGTGGAGCAGGAATTTAATTTTTTTTAAGTCTCATAATAGCACTGACTACAGAAGCATTAAAAAAAACATGGTTTGAAAAAACAATTTGGCATATTTCAAAGACATCATCATCCAAAGGGCTAATATATTAATCTCTTCACTGCTGTACAAATGTGCTTGTGAGATCACTTATTTCTAGACTTTGATAAACTACTTTAATGGAATAGCTTGTATTATGTTATCTGCGAAACAGGTCTATAAAAGCTACTGCACAATACTCAAAAAAATTCATGTTTTGGACTTATTGCACACACAAATGACCACAGATGGTGCCGTTTTGATCACACATATCAGGTTAAAACATCATACAGTGAAAAGGTGGAAAGTCACAGTTATAATTCATTTCCATCCTACAGGTTAAAAGGACCTGTTGAAATATCATGCAACATCTCTCTGGTTTCTGATGGTGTGGCTGTAAGCATTCCAGAGTCATAGATATTGTGCTAATATTTACAACGTGAGATGCCACACAACTGTAGCCAAAAGCCACAATGTCTGGACAGTTCCGAACAGTTAGTCAAGGCATCCAAGTTCACTTGCCCTACGTGTTGGTTCTGCTCATGTTTTCATTATGCAAATAGCAAAACTTCAGTATATAAAACTACAGTAGCATTTGTTTCCTCTACTTCTAGGGATAAAGATTCCAGTTTATAGATGAGAATCCTAGTTTATGATAAAAATTCTGATCAAAGCAGTCCCATTATTTGTGCAGGAGTGAAAAAAGATCACCAGTATGTTCCTTTGCCACTTAAAAAGCGTCTTCTCACCATATAGTCATAAGAGGTCATAACTCACTAATCTGTTCCCAATTTTAGTCAATGCATTATGGAACAAATGACAAAGGGTGGTTTAAAATTGACACCTTTCAGTTTTGGCTCTCCTTTTGGTGGTAAGATCAACAACAACTAGGTACAGCCAGGGTAAGTACATTATATGCAAAGGAGAAAAAAAACAATATACCGTCTAAATTTAGTCAAGAAATTAATTGCGCTTTGATCCATGTGCTTGACTTTGATTAGAATGCAATCACTTGCAAGCGAAGATAAAAACCAAAGCAGAACCAGGTGTTTGGACTGTAAATTCATCAGCGAACTTGCACGCCTGCCCAATTGCCTAGAAAATAATTTGTACATTCACACTTCCTTTTAGAATGCAGGAACTTAGAGCACAGTTTTACTTGAAGTTCAATGTAAAAATTACCATTTACATTATCTTAAAATTCCCAGAGTGACACATACACAGACACACCAAAGACTACAGCAGAGTAGTTTTCAATAATTTGCCCTTTACATAAAAAAACACACAATTAAAACAAATGTGGCATTCAGACAATAAGTTAAGAAGCAAAAGAAATTACTAACACAGTTTGAAACATGTAATAAAATCTATTTCTGAATCTACATCATTTATCTGCCTCTTCTTCGCAGTTTTTCACCAAGAATGCATTTGGATGACAACTTCCAAAGAGTCATACCAGCCATTGACATAAGATCAGACACTGCAAGTTCAGTGTTGAAGTAAACAAAGGCTACTTTCTCCTGACATGACCAAAAATGATCAAAGGTTATATATTAAACACAAAGAACCTGACCCAGGAGTCTAACAGTAGAAAGACTCAGCGTTAGAATTACTAAGTCAAGTTCCAAGTTTGATTCCCATGAATGCACACTTATGATAATTTTGATAGGCTACTAGTTGGAGATGGTTTATGTGAATGGTGCCAGGCTGAATGTGGGAGTAACAATACAGCCTACTTTATCCCACAGGAGATACAGCTCCCATTAATAGAGGGCTCCTGTACATAGGATAAGCAGTAGCTTCTTTAGCCTCTTGAGTTTGTTCCGTCACGCTTTTAAGTCATAGCTGATCTGTACCTTAACTACCTTATTCTTCTTTCTCTTTATCTCCCTTAATATCTTTATCCAAATGAAATGTGATATTCAGCCCCCTCACTTTCCCTGACATTGTTAGATTGCTTCTGAATAGTAGATTGGATCTATTTGCGCGCTTTTTCTCTGTATACTTCGAGAACGTTTGAAAACAACAGGCAATCTGGAAATTATATCAGACACTGCTGGATGGAGGGCAAGCCACTTTCCCCAGCCAAGTTAATTGGACTAAATTCGCTGCACCACTTCTGTAATATTACAGCCTCAAACCAAAAAGGTGAGAACCAAAGGGGAAAGAAACAAAAATCAGAGATTTCACCTATCCGTATAATCGCTGGCCATCAATGGAAAAATCTGCTTCTCAGGTCTGATATATATTTAAAAATATATATATATTTATATATTTTAATTACATGAACTATTCCTTAAACCCTGGAATTTGTACACAAGGTATCTTTCTGCAGGCAAAGGGGAAATATTAAGAGCTAAAAAAATGACATCAAGGCTTTTCAAAACAATTTTAAACATAAATATTGCAATGTTCTCAACTCTACATAAAAAGAATTGGTCAAAAGGCACACAAATCAAAAGGAAGTACCTGAGAAACATATTTTAATCTTGAATGGCTTTCAGCACGGTTTGAAATCAACATTATTGGCATTAACAATTGGCCTTTCAACATAGCATTAGTTCTCATAACACATTTTTTTTTAAAAAAAAAGTTATAAAGATAGCTAGGTTTTTTTTTTCCAAATTTCCCAAATTCTACATTAAAAAAAGAACCATTTTATTGCTTATAAAAATGATAATTAGTAGAAATGAAAAATCTTTTTAAATAAAAGTACCTCACTGAAACAGCTAAAGTTTACACCAAGCAGTACACAGCAACTTCAAAAAAAAGTGAGGAAAATTATTTCTTTTTAAAAAGAGGCACAATTAAAAATATTGTGAACGAGTTTCATTAATCACAAGAAATTGGATGCCAGTTGTTTTTCAGAATGAGGAAAATTTAACCAGTCTCCTTTATGCACACTAAATCCAAACACTTAAGCAAGTTTCTAAGTCTAAGCTCACAGTTGTTCAAATTAAGGACACACATTGTAACTATTATACAGAATCACACGATATAATGCCTTTTAAATCCTTTTCTAAGAATTATGTATAACCTAGTATCAAAGATTTATCAAGGCTCTATGAAGAGCAAACTGAGAGAGCTCTCAGTCTACTTTCAATTTAGTATATTACAATAATAGCTCAAGAAAAGCTTCAAGTAATTAGAAACTACTTTCAAAGTAGTTGAAAGATTTGCTGTCTCAGTCAAAGGAGCTGATGTCCACTTGACCTGAAAGACAGCAAGGAGTTTCAATTCGGCTCTCAATGTTTCTGCTAACCACTTATCGTCTGTAGTGATTAGGTGCATCTGCAAACATGTACTTAAGCCTGTATGCTTCTGCTAGGAGGAGACCAACTTCTTCATTACCCCAGTGAATTGTCGGGAGGTTCTGCAACAACATCAGGAGACCCTTTAAGAAAAAGAACAGAATTCAGTTTGATAATATACACAATCCCTATGCCAAATGTAAAGATCTCCATTTGTCTAAGACTAATGATTCAAGAACATATCCTATGAATACAATGTTAAGCTTACTTCAAAAAACATTTGCAGTATATACCCTGTGGCTTCAGTGATAAAGTAATACAGAGAAATTGTTCTAATACCAGGCATAGCAGAAGATGAGATTTACTATTCTGATGACTCTCAGCATCTCAAAAAGTGTTTGATAATTTTGAATTGAGAAAATGCATGGCATGAGTTGAATTCAATGTCACCAATCGCTAAAAGTAAGGATCACATCTGCCATTGTGATAATGATTGCATGTTTTGCATTTCTATTAAATTACCCCACAATCCTTAAAAGGTATCCAAAGCACCATCAGCACCACTAATCAAATGATCTCATTCTGTACTTCAGAACTATAAGACAAATTTGGAACTAGACATTTTGGTTGGATTTTAACTGGAAACATGTTTAAGAAAGGGGACATCCCCGGAGGTATGAGGCCAATAGAAGAAACAATTAAGAATTGCAGAAATATCAATTACGTTAAAATTTGAAATTTCAAACTGCTTAAACGCAAGTTAAAATTTTTTTTTTTTTACAAGTCCTGTCGAGGGGAAATCATTCAAGATGAACATTCAGAAAAATATAATGGTGACTGTGAAGTTTCTGAACTGACGATTCTCTGCTTTTCTTTTCATTGTTTGCTTGTGAGTCAGTTTTACTCATTCAGCTTTTAATTAGGAATCACTGACTTGTCATGGTAAACTACGACATGTAAGAGTAATTATCATGCAAATAAGATTAACAGCAGTTCAATCACTATTTAGAAGTTAAATTGCTGATTACTAAGTTGCAAGAATGTCATCACTAGAATTAGAATCTATTGGTATTCAAATATAGACCAGTTTATGAGGAAATATTCCATCTCTGAGTTCCACATTCAACCCTCCCTCTCCCCCCCCACCACCAAAAAATCTGTCCACCATCTGTAAGACAAAAGGCAGAAATACAATGGAATACTCTCCATTTATCTGGATGAGTGCAGCTCCAACAACACTCAAGAAGTTTGACACCATCCAGGGCAAAGCATCCCACTTGATTGCTACCCCTCTACAAACATTTAATCCCTCTACCACTGATCAACAATGCAGCCATGTGTACTATCTACAAGATACACTGTAGGAAATTACCAAGGTTCTTTAGGCAGTCCCCTTCATCTAGAAGGACAAGAGCAGTAGATACCATCACCTGGAGGCTCCCCTCCAAGCACTCACCATCCTCACTTGGAAATATAGCATTAATCCTTCACTGTCACTAGGTAAAAGTATTGGAACTGCTTTCTAACAGTACACTTCAAGGACTGCAGTGATTCAAGGAGGCAGCTTACCACCACCTTCTGAAGCGCAACTCGCAATGGACAATAAATGCTGGCCTAGACAGTGACACCCACGTCCTATAAATGAATTCAAGAAGTAAGTATATTGTCAATGTCTGAATATCTTCAATTTTTGTTATTTGTGAACCAGCATGGGAATGGATAACTTTGTTACATGTAATTACAGAGGAATTATTTTAATTAAGCAATGACATCCTGAGCTACCACGATGCAGGCTTTTGTTAATTTGTATGTGTCAAGAATTTAAGACAAAATTATACTCAATCACAAAAGTAATTCCTGTGTGCCTTTTTGAAGATCTAACAGTACATTTTGCTAAAGTGGTGTATGTTGTTGAATGTAAACCCTGGAAAATATACTATACAGGCTCTAAAAATAACACACATTTGAATAAAGTATGACAGATAATACTCAAAGAATTCATTGAGATGCAACAGTGTTTGTTTGCAGTCTATTTAGAAATTGCACACACCACTGACCACGTATAAGCACATGCCGTCCAGAATAAAATAAATTCCAATTTAGTTCACATATTTGTTTAACAATTAAAACAATGGGGCTAAACTGAATAGCCCCTAAAATCAGATATAGTTGTTGTACTGTATGATTACTCCCACCCAAAGAGATGGAGACAGTCAAATTTTCACGCTGTTTTGCAAGTGTGGGGCCATACAAATTATATGTGCTGCTGAGTGGTTGTACATCTCAGCAAAGATGCCAAAGTCCATGTCAGGTTAGCACCACCGAAAGAGGCAGCACATCTGGGCATCAGCAAAGGCCAAAACTGCAATAATGTGAATGGAAGTTCCGGAGAAATGGCCTGTCAGTCCAGAAACGTGTGCGCCCTAGGTTCTCAGTTGCCACACTGGAAGCTCTGATAAAAGACGTGGACTGGACAGGAGAGTTCTCTTCCCTTAGGGAACCAGGAAGCCTCCCAGACAATGCAGATGCTGATCAATGCTGAAAATGCAATGTGAGCAGATATGGCTGCAGCGACCATGAGGATTTGGATGTAATTAGTGGCAGCACAGTGGTTGGTACTGCTTCAGGGAGCACCAGAGACTTGAGTTTAATTCTGGCCTCAAGAGAGCATGCGTATATGCGTGTGTGTGTGCATGCGTGTGTGCACGTGGGTGTGTGCATATGCGTGTACACGGAGTGTGCATATTCTCCCTGTCTCTACTGGGTTTCCTCTGGGTGCTCTGGTTTTCTCCCACAGTCCAAGGGAATGCATATTAGGCTGATTGGCGAATTTCCCCTTAATGTCAGGGCAACTAGCAGGGTACATATGGGGGATAGGGCCTGATAGGATTGTTGTTGGTGCAACTCAATTGGCTATATGGGCTCCTTCTGCACTGTAGAGATTCTTTGATAATGTTGCAAAATCTTTACTGATCCCATAACTTGGTGAAGGTAATTGAACGTCATATTCTCATCTTTTTCTTACCATATTCTTAAGATCATAATATTAAGCATATTCTTAATATGTTCTTATGCCATATCTTACCAACTGCTCCATTAGCCTCATACACTGCTGTAATCACTATACACTCTTCACTTGCCCACCAACAATCTATATCAACTATTATTGAAACCTTACATTCATGTACTTTAACTCACCTCTGCTGGAAGCTGCACATTCCTAACTGCCAGTTTGGCCATGCAGTCTACTATTCAACTGAGGCAGGCACAGCACCCAAATACAATGCATACTCACAGATACACCTCCTTCTCTTTTGCAGAACAGCAGAGCTTATTAAAGATGGCTCAGCAGCTAGGAAGCACAGGCATAGCTGCATCTGCACATCCACACAGCAAAGACACTGCAACAACTAATACTGAGGCCTTGCCAATATCATTGCTGCAACCTGTGGACGATAGCATGTTCCTGCCAATTGTACATCTCAAATCCTATTTCCCCCTCATCTCACCATCTCCTGTGATTTACAAACTGCAAAATGGAGTAAGCATGTACCTCTTATTTCCTTATCCCTGCCCTACTCCCCTCATCTCAACACTGCCCTTGTGCATGAATTCAAGAACTGCCAGCTGGTCAGTCAGCAGGCAGGAGATTGAAGACAGAGAGGGAAAACAGACTGAGCAGGAAAAACCACTGTCATTCAATCCGGGATAGCCTGGAGGCAGGAGCTCCATCGGGCAGGTTACGTATTTGATACGTGGTGGCTATAAAGTCACATGTATGCAGTTGATGACACATTATACTATGAAGAATGTCCATTCTATTCTGATAGAGACACATGCATGCCACTCCTGCTTCAGTCTGTTCAGACAGAAAACAATGAAGTCCCTTTTCTAGCCTTCAGTTTCTCTCTGGAAACAACGGACTGTGAGGTGTTTACTATGTCACTTGTCTCAGCATAGAATGTCTCTTGGACAGCCACATGAGCGGTCTGCAGATAGAGGGATATAGCAGGACTGTTTAAATACTTTAATTGTTTCCACAGGCTGTTCGGTCCACCTTGTTGACCAACAAGGTGCATGCATTCGGCAGGTCGTGCGAGGGCTGCTCCTGGATGTTACTTCAGGAGTGGCCTAGTGCTTCATATCGTTAGTGTATGCTTAAACTGGACCATCTGATGGGCAACATGACAGCTCAGAGACTATCGCTGTTGCTGTGCAGACACATGGATTTGGGCCTGTGTCTGCGGGAGTTTGCGCGTTCTCCCCGTGGTTGCGTGGGTTTTCTCCGGGTGCTCCGGTTTCCTCCCACATCCAAAAAATGTGCTCTTAGGCTGATTGGGTAACAAATTGTCCCTATATTGGTCTCTATATGTCATTAAGACGTTAGGATGGCGGCGCGGGCTTGATGGGCCGAAGGGCCTGTTTCCCGTGCTGTGTTGTTCTTTGTTTGTAGAATGATCAGTTTACAAAAAAAAAATCAGGATCATGGTCACCATCACAGCTACTGGCATCACTGCCAGTGATTATCAGCCAGCAGTGCCCTGCTTGGCTGACGGTCTGATTCCAAGAAATGGTACAATTCCTAGAAATTCACACTTGGCGAATTGCGGCTGCCAAATGCATCACTTCTAGCTTTGGTGCAAATTCGAGAAGCACTCCCTGAAGACCCTGTGTGAGTCAGGCCTCCTGCTGACAGCCCTTCTCTCCCTCTTTGCTTAAGCACTCTTTGCTAGACCTCTGCTCCATCTCCTCCTGTACAAGGGATAGACCTCTATAACTGGAATCAAAAAGTGTGTTCAGAGCCCTTGCAGAGCAACAACTTCCTGCAGTACAGTCTGGACTTAATCAACTTTGCTGAATACCTCCAAACAACCACTAATTTCACAAACTTAACAAATGTCAGAAACAGTAATCAGCAACTAACCAGCAAGTTGGATGATGTTTCCCTTAAACAGAGGGTGGTAGGGAATCCCTGAGCTGTTGAATGCATGTTTAGCTGTGTAACGCAAGTTAACTAAAGCAGTAAAGTCAAAAACAACAGGTAAGCTGTCAACTCAGTGTCAGGCACTTACTGTGCTGTGATCTGTCCACTCTGCATACTCTGGTGTACATATGTAATGCCCACACTGATGCGCCCAACAAAATCCATGCAGCATGGTTAGTGCCAGGTGCAGGCAGGAGTGGCATAGACACCATTTTTTTCCTGCTGAACTGGCACTGGTGGCACCTGTGGTTGATTATTTATCTTGGTAGGGGACATCCAATTAGAGATACTCTCGCAGGGAAACTGGATGTCATATTTCTCCCTATAACCCGGTGGGTAATATTTGTGTTAGCACATTATAATGACATTTAACCTACTAAACTTTATATTTGGTCAAATGTGGGGAGAGCGTAATTGCTAAAAATAAACACAAAAACTCTACAACACTGAAAACCCCAATGGTATAGTAAGAAACTGCATCTTTCATGGGTCCCCTCATCTGATAAATGTAAGGTTTTTTTTTTAAATTTGTTAGTCACAAATACGCTGACAACAGCACTGCAATTAAGTTACTAAAAAATATCCTCCAGTCGCCACACTCCGGTACCTGTTCAGATACACTGAAGGAAATTTAGCATAGGCAATGCACCTAACCAGCATGTCTTTGGAAGGAAACTGAAGCACCCAGAGGAAACCCATGCAGACACAGGGGGAATGTGCAAACTCCACACAGACAGTGACCAAGCTGGCAATCAAACCCAGGTCGCTGGAGTTGTGAGGCAACAGTGCTAAACTCTGTGCCATCGTAAGTCACAGCATTTTTTAATAACGATCTGATAGCTTCATAGTGAAGTGAGAGTTGACTTTCTCCAAATTAGGCTTTTAGCTGAAGATTATGATTCAGTCTGAAGAAAAGAAAAAGTTCACTGCCATATTCAAACAATTATTATTTACTTTCCTAATACCAGTATTTGCAATCATATTCAATGGATTGATAACAATAACAGCATGTGTGATTAGATTTTTGTCCTCATATCTTTGAGAAGATAGTAGGAAGCGCAATAAACACACTCAAATTGGAATAGCGATTTTAGATGGACTTCCACAATGTGTTTTTTTTGTTGTTTTGCCTTTTTTAATAAGTGCATTTAATTTAAAAAATGTGACATGGACAGTAATGTCAGATTCTAAAGCTCAGCTGGTGAACTTGCAGCTCATGGATTTTTATAAATGAACTGAATATTTATTTTAGCTGACCTGTGCTCTGAAAACTCCTCATTAAACTGAAGAGTCCAGAATTGATTTGCGAGGTCATATTATTACTGATTTATGCACATTATTTAACTAATCAATCTTTTGTATAAAAATAGGACTTGGCCAATAAGTAAAGTGTTAATATCAGACTATAATCTACTAAGCATAAGTCAACTGTTGTCAGAGAGCTAAAGGAGATTGCAGAACATTCACAAATCACCAACAAATTCCTCATATATGGTACTCCTTTGTTTTGAGGCCATGCCTAACGTGGGCCAACATTTATCCATATGTCTTGGATTTGTTGTGCACTGCCATAGCAGTGCCACACTCGCGTATACACACGAGGGACTGATGTTTCAAAAAAAGACAAGTTCCAGAGCAGAGATTTAGAGTCGTCACCTTCACATGGGTCTAAATCATGGTCCAAGGAAATAAGGAGAGAGTTGGAAGTTGGAGAGAAAGTGGCATCAATTAAATATCAGCTGGTCGCAGGATTACTGCCAGCTTCAGTTAGGACATCAGGAATTATACACATAAGTACCGGTTACATATGGGCTATCAGTGTGCCATTCTGTTACTTCAGTGTCACTGTAAAAAATACGAGGTAGAATTTTTCAGCCACACCTTACCCCAATACCAGAAAATCCCACCCTTTGCACTTGTTTGCACTGTCCTACCCGCTACAAATATTGCGGCAGACAGGACGGGAAAATTCCACCCATTTTTGATTGAAGCTTTTTGTTTTGCACTCATCAGGACATTCATGAGGATACAATGCAAGGGAAATTAAATTTATCCTATGTAAGAGAATACTGACTGGCTGGCAAGTGGACACTGATAGCCATTTGTTGGTGCTCTTCTCAGGGCAATAATGCCTTGCATAGTTAAGTTGACTGGTTGAAATATCAACCATTGTTTGGCTGTCAATTATCACCATCAACTGGTGCATTCTCCATGGCAACACTCTCCTAATCAAGAGTCTACTTGGCCACCGATCACTTCTCTCTTCTCATATGGTGTAAATTGGTTGATTTCTCTTGTATTGTATTCCTCCATATGTCCTGATGAGTGCAAGACAAAAAGTTTTGACAAAAAGTCTCTTTTTGCAGAACATTCAAGTTCTGTATTGCCGAACAACTCTAATTCATTACTGCTGGTTGTAGGGAATATGACTCTTACCAGCATTACCGCCAATTATTGGCGCAATATGTTAGTTATTGGTGAAATCAAAAATCCTTCAACCAGTGTTTTATCCACCTCGTAATCCCTTCCCTCCCTTGTTTCATTCTCTTCCTTACCCTCAATTTTGATCTTTCACTGTTCACTAGGTATCACCTGAACAATCTCCAGGAACACTTCCAAGTAGAATTGCGAAAACGAGAAGAACAGGTGGAAAGGCTGGTTTCAGGCCAACAGGAGGGTCATGGAATCAGGGGTAGATTTGTGTTCCACAGGCACTTAAAAAAACTTTTATTGGAGACTGCTGGTCACAGAAAACTACTGTGGAATCTTGAGTGGAGTAGACACAGAGCAGCACAAATTAGGAGGAGCAGGGGGATCTGACAACGGTTTAGCTGACCCCTATATAAACTGCCGAACTCTTTGATGGCTACAGGTATGGCCCGATCCACTATTGGCTCTGTCAATTTTCAGCATTTCTTGTGCCGGGGGATGTTAATTTAAAAAGAAATTGATGGAAAAGTGAAGTCCAATTTCCATCCCAACAAACTTTGGAAAATATTTAAATAATTTTATTTAAGTTATATACATTGCTTTCCAACAGCAATGCAAGATAACTGCAGAGGTAACAATAATCAATTACCAACCAAAGGAAAAATCCAGTTTGTAACATTGATATGTAATACATCAGGGATTTGGTACTATTTCGTGATGCGTTTGAAAGCAAATTCAACTATACATGGCCACTACTGATCTGCAATATGTTTCCTTCTAAATCATGTGACAATATGTTAAATCTTGTGATGTAATGACAATACAGCCCAGTCAAAACTCAACATGATCACAATGCAGATTAAAATTTTCTATTAAACGTAATCAATAGTTGACACAACAGAAGTTTCACAATTGCAGATGTTAACAGAATGAGGGAATGCTCTTAGATTGCCAATAGTGGCACCCTAGAGTGCACCTAATCTATGTGGGAGTGGCCAAGTTTCTCAGCTACACTACTCATGCACACAACTCCATAGTTCCCCACTCAGATAGGCTTCTTGAAAGGGTACAGGATTCTCATGGGCAAAGTAAGTTGCTATGACACAATGGTGATAAGTAGCAGCCCAACTTCTAAGTCCCTTATGGCCACTCCACTCAGCTCATAGTTCAAATTGTGGACCCTCGAAGGCCCATGAATTACTATAATCTTAAAAGCATAAGGCGGTTAGCTTTTCTAAAACAATTAGAGTAATGAAGATCCAGAAATTTGAAAGTTGTACCACCGCTACAAAGAGCAGAGACATTCTGTCAATAACTAATCATTCAGTCTGTGCTGCTCATTTCAATACCTTAGCTCATATTGTCCAAAATAGCTCTGTCCTGTGTTTGTCCTAGTGTCTCTTATGTGGCTCCTCTGGAGTACCTTGGGACATTTTATTACATTGGAGATGGTTGTTATCAAGGGTGAGAGAAAATTGGTTTTCCAATTGTTCTTTCCCTCTCTTTTTCCTAACTTAACATGGAATTCACCTCTAATTCTTAAACCTGCCTTGTTAAATGCCCTGCTCCCAGACAGTTTCCCTTAAATAAAAACATAATGCTGCAGATACCAGAAATCTGAAATAAAATCACTTGCTGCCTATTTCCAGTACTATGTTTTTATGCCCTATTTTGCTTACTGTGCCTTTATTAGCTCACAAGTCTTCCAGCAACTCAGTGAGGCAAATAACTGAGAAGTGCAGGAAAATATCTGTCTCACATTGAACACCATCAGATACTTGGCCACAACAGATTCTGACCCTATACTTATCAATACGGAGTACTGAGGAAAAAAACAGGAAAATGTAACACGCATCAAAGAACCTAATGACTGCTTTCTTTCTTTGAGGAGTGCCTGGGGAACTTACAGACATAGCTGACTTGGCTGTTTGGACTCAAGTGCAGGTGAAAAATTGTACCTTTTATGGCACTCTTTCAGTATTGTAGGAAGGGTCAGCCTAGGTTCTGTATTCAAATTTACAGTGAAGATTTAACTCATAAAGCTTCTGTTTTTTTAGCCAATCTAGAACTTACTGCTAGAAACAGAGGTTTAAATATAAATTCAACAATTGATTTGTAAATGGAAATTGAATATGGCTTTCAACTGAATGCAATGTCCCTTCCTGTTTAAATTAAAACAAAGTAATGCCCGTGAAATTTACAAGACTCACTAAAATGATAAAGAAAAATCAGCATCCACAATCGGGTTCATTGTTTTTTGACCACAGAAAGTAAACCTTCAATTGATATCCCTCAGGCTTTCAAATATTTATAGGCTCTTCCAACAAAGAAGATAGCCATTCATCATTGTCCCTGTGCTCATTCTTTGTAAAAGCTATCGATTAGTTCTATTCCTCTCTCTTTCCCTACATCATTTTTATCGTTTCAAATATCATTCCAATTCCTTTTTGAAAGTCATTAATGAATCAGCTTCCTTCACCCTTTCAGAAAGTGCATTTGAGATTATAAGAACTCCCCATGTGCAAAACTCTCCCCTCAGATCTCCTCTGGTTCTTTTGTCAATTATCATAAATCTATGCCTTCTAGTTACTTATCAGAGGAAATTCGAACATGACTGGGAAATGTTAAATCCCTTGCTATACCAAATTGGGCACAGTAAAAAGTCTTACAACACCAGATTAAAGTCCAACAGGTTTATTTGGAATCATGAGCTTTCGGAATGCTGCTTCTTCATCACCATCTCCACTCACCTGATGATGGAGCAGCGCTCATAAATTCAAATAAAACTGTTGGACTTTAACTTGGTATTGTGAGACTTCTTACAGTGCCGACTCCAGTCCAACGCCAGCATCATAAAAATCCTACAGTGCAGAAAGAGGTCATTCAGCTTCTACCCCCATACCCCTACATATTTACCCGCTAATCCCTCTAACCTATGCATCTCAGGACTCTAAGGGGCAATTTTTTTTAGCATGGCCAATCAACCTAACCTGCATGTCTTTGAATCATGGTATCTCCAAATCATGGATACCAAATTGGGTTTGAGCTCCAAATGGGTAAGTGCAATAGCTACTTTCCAATACCAGAGCTGAGAGTAGCCAGCTAAATACCTGCTTATTGGAAAAAGGCAGGAAGTAATGGAAGAGAACCTAATGTGCCAATCATGACTGGAAGGGAGGGCTCCACCCATTCATCACTATGAGATTAGTTTATTTTGCAAGGTGCTCAGTATGTTAGAGAATAGGAACTATTTCAAGCAAATACAACAACAATATGGCACAATAAATAAATCTATTTAACCAGGGGCATCTGAGAGATGAGGGGCATCCCAATGCAGTACTGAGGGGTTGCTGCGCTGTCAACAGCCCCGTCATTTGGAAGAAACATCAAATCAAGGCCCCAGCTGCTCTCTCACATGAAAGTAAAAAAAATTCAATGACTGAATTGGAAAGTTTACCAGCCAATATTTATTATCAATGATCACAATCATGTTATTTGGTTATTGCATGGGAATTTGATGCACATAAAATGTCTTGCCTTTTCTATGTTACATAAGTGACAACACTTAAAAATTACTTTTTTGACTGTAAAACATCAGGTTGCGAAAGGAGCTATACAAGTGCAAACCTTTCTGTCTAAAGTCAGGATTGTGTATGCATATTGGGACATTTTATTCTTAGACACACAGCTGTCAGGCCTGTACATTGGTAGATTTTCAAAATATCATAACATGGTTTCTATTTATTTCACAAAGTCAACAATTTTCTCTGAAGAACAGTAGAGATCAGTACTCATATTGGTTTCAATCTGATGATTGAATATGAAAGTAGAATCTGCATGTCTGTCTGTCCCTCTCTGGGCAATTAGAAATATTGCTCTGAATACTGAACAAGGAAACAGGAAACAGTAACTGCATCTGCTCTGAGCTCAGCACGTAGCTCATTGAAGAACACCACACAGTCCCTGATGTACAAGTCAATTTCGTTAGGGAACTTTATAATAAATTGCTTTGAAATGACAGTCAAACACTGCCTGCAGTTCAGGGTGAGCTGTCCTTAAATACTTCTATTTCATTGGAGATGCTTTGTCTGAGTTTGGATGACCAAATACAGTGTAAAATTGCAAGACCTTGTGGCCGCCATGCTGCTTTCATCCAGGTGCAACAACTAACCAACCAACCAGTTTCCCCATTTGGATAAGTTAAAAATTGACAATCTTGTTTCTCTCGCATGTAAAGATGCGCATTTGGCATCACTTTGCTGTTTTATGTCTAGTCCTCCTGATTTTTATAGTTTTTGTGAACAGAAAAGATACCTTTCATTTATGTTGTACATCAATGTCAATTGTTGTAGTTTAAAGTAAATGGGGTTTTAGGGTCAGATAGAGAGAGGATATGTTCCCTTTCCTTAATGCTCTGCCTCTTTTGGCTCATGTCCAACCCTTGTTGTTTAAATTAAATGGGGGTTGGGGCATTAGCTGACACATAGAACTTGCTGCTGAGGCAAACATTGCAACCCTTAGCAGCCCATATTTTATTGTGCAACTGTTTATTTCTAAGTATAGATTCTGCAGTACCAGCAACATTCAAAATACTTGCTCCAAAATAGATAATGATATTGTAGAATAGTTCCTTTCAGTAATAGCTCATCAAAGTGGAGATGTTTCATGTGACTCAAAATGAAATACATTATAAATTTTATCTCATGACCCTGCAGAGGTCAAAATGTAAAAGTAATCTCTAATATCTGATAATTTGAGAAAGTAATCAAGGTGTTTCAATCCAGCCCGATAATCTGAATATAGAATAGGTCTGATGCTATTTGTATTTAATTGAAAGAAATGAGGCTGTGACTGAAGTTCTTGGGTGGTGCATATATGATTCTCAAAATATGATATCCACTATTATATCTATGTCATTGCATTGACATCAGAGCAACATGTAGTGACAACAAAAAATGTCCTGTTTTTATTGGGTCAAATAGATTCTTGAGTTTTGCAATCTTTAAATAGAGAGAACATAGAATAATCAATTTTTGGTTCCCCACATGTATCTGTTTTTCTATTACAACACAGAAGAAAATTAAGAAGGGATTGGTTACAGAAAGTGTTTGCCCCAAGTACACTTCTGCTATACTTACAATTGTGTTCACACTTTGATCTTTACTGCCGTTCGTCTCGTATATTCTCCTCTGATCATTTACCTTGTGCCCCTTCTGTTGCTTCTTGAACATCCTCCTTCACAAGCACTCCTCAATCCAAGTACTAATTTCTCACCAAGATAGCCTCACTCCTTCCTACTCTCAGCCTCGATATAAAACTTTTTATTCTTGGTGAGTCCATCTTCAACTCAATCAGCTTGCCCACTATTCTCTATCTCTCTTTGCCACGGCTAAGCCCAAGTGTCACTGAAATCCTCATCCGTCTTTTTGTTATCTCCATTCTTCTTCTTCCTTCATGTCTCCAATTTTCAGTTCAACCAAAACTCTGCTGTATGTATCTTAGATCACTAACAATGATCCTTAGTCCCTCAAAACCTCAAACTTACATTTCTTATCCCCTCCTTTTGCCAGCTCTGCAAGCTCACCACCAGCTTTTCTTTCCTCCCTTTGGCTCATCATTGATAACATGCCATTAAATTGTTCAAACTCTGCACTCCCTGAAATTCGTTCTATAAATCTCTCTGCCTCTTCTATTCCCAATTCTCTTTTAAAACTTCTCTGAAAACTAACTTCTGGTCAAGATGTTTGGGCAGCCATCACATTATTTTCTTTATAGAATCAGCATCCATTTTGATTACATCGCTGTTGGAGCATTTTTCTATATTAAATGCAAGCTGTTGCTCCTGATCTAATGGAATTGATGGATATCAACCTGGATACATATCAGTCTGTCCTAAACAATGAAAGGTCTAAGCTGCTTGTAGATTAAAAATCTAGCTTTACTCTTCTTCTGAGTATCTATAAAATATTGTTTTACAATCACAACATAATATTTGATTCTCAGTCTTCAACCTGACAGCATTTTCACTAGACTAAAATTGTGATTAAAGTTAAACAATGGATAAAGTGCTTACTGTGCTGACATTAACATGAGATTTCAGCTGACATCCATAAATCAATTGAGCTTTACTGTGAAAGTTTGTGATGCCATCTGAACACTTTACAGTCTTAAATTATTGGCATCTTTGGTATAATTTATCCAGAACTGATTGCAAATCTGGAAGCTTTATTTGCTATGAAACCTTATTTAAAAATGTTTCTAGTTGTACAAATCAATCTATACATGTAGTTAGATTAACTTCCCACATTTTTGTCTGCAGTAACTCATGTCTGTCAGGCATATGTGAAGTAATAAAGGGCTCTTGTGCTGATTAAAGTTGAATCATTTAATCAACGTAGTGAAGCCATTTATTAACTTCAACACTTGACAAATTGAGGTTATGTTAAAGGTTTGCATTTTAAGAAAACAGATTCAAATTTTGAAATGACGGAAGAGTTGAACAAGTTCAACAAGAAAATCAGTGACAGTAATCATGACATCCTCACTGGACACTGGATGCGTATATATGAATTTCAAAACTAATGATACCATGATGCAGATATTATAAAAGTGTCCTTGCATTAGAAAGCAAAGATATTTATTTATCAGCAAATATACATTAATTATTATTAATGTACTGTCACAAACTCAAAACTAAATTGTAAGCCTTCATGGAAAATCATCAAGCAAACGTTGCCATCAGGTAGACTATCTGGAATAGGACACTGAGATAAACTGCCACCCTCAATTCCCTGGAATGCCACAAGTAGAATCTATAATTGTTCATTGAAGACTGAGCTGATGTTTTGTTTAGAATCAAAATTTTAGACTTTACAAGTGAGTTACACACCTTAAGTAGCCCTATCTGTTGCCACCAGATTGGTGTTCCCACTGTGAAACATAACCTATTCTGTTTCCTACAATGCATTTGTTTATCCATTTTTAACATGGGGAGAAATTCATCAATTACAAAAGAACTGGAATTGATTCCTATGAAAATAGTGAACCATTCACAAGTGGTCTCAACTAAATTGCTGTTTATGAGCAAAGGAAGGCAATAAGGGAAGAAAATAAAGGAAGGAAGAATCTGCATTTATAGAGTAACCTTCACAATGAAGGACATTTCAAACTTTAGAACCAAAAATTCAGTTATTGTTGTAACATGGTGAAACATGGTAGCTAATATGTGCACTGAGGGGTTCACAAACAGTAATAAGATAAATGATTGTAATCTGTTCTAGTGACATTGGTTGAAGTGTGAATATGGCCCAGGTCACTGGGAGAATATTCACAGTCCTCTTTGAATAGTCCACTGCGGAGATCAAACTAGGCTTCCCTCATCAGCATTGCAGGACTTCCTCAGTACTACGTGTCCAGACTCTGCTGTAGCCTCTGGACGGGAATTGAATTCACAATTTTCCAATTCAAAGGCAGCACTGCTCCACTCAGCCAAGGTTGGCACCTGACCACTTCTGGATCATCTACTTTGATCAGTTATTATTGGTTTCAAGTGGAATTTTGATTGCAGTATCCTCAGTTTTAAGCAGAATGTCTACAGTCAGAATAAAAAAGACAATTTAACATCCATCACATATGCAGACATTATCTACTTACTTGAAAGTCATCTTCTTCCAAAATTTCCTTTCTCCATTTGATGAGGAAAGCAGCACAGACGTATAAATGGAAATGAGAAAATCCCTCTGGCTCTGACTGTAAAAAAAAAATATATCAATAGGTGTTACTTCAGAGACAAGATTGCCCAGTGGTATAAATCATTAAGCTCCAATGTACTGCAAGGGGCTCCTGAACACAAAGGTAAAACACCATCTCAATTTATCAGACAGACATACCATAGTATTATTCAATCAGATTGATGATCCAAATTTTGCAAGGAACTTAATAATTATTTCTAATTTTTAGAACATTTTGAATGAGAACTATAGGTTTTTCTGCTACACATTGAGACCGGTTAAAGTCCTGAAGGATAACACTGAAATTTACAACATCTCTCCCATATATCTGTTTTTAATGCAGCTTTTAGTTCAAAGTGATGATGCTGAACTCTCCCAAATGCTCAGCAAGTTTATTCATTGAGCAGCTGATAAGTCCAAGGTTTGGATGAGATGGCTGGTAGATCCCATCGAGGAGAGTGAGGGGGTGGGTTTGAGAGGCTGGGGAGGGAGAGAGAGAGAGAGAGAAAGAGAGAGATGTCTCTTAAGATATCCCTCAAAGAAGGACCATCTTTCCCCCTCCTGTCTTATTTGCAATTCCACTGGATTTAGATAATTGCCAATTATGAAGAACTTTCAATTTTTATAGAATTCTTACACTGCAGAAAAGGCCATTTGGCCCATTGAGTGTGCACCAACTCTCTGACAGAGTAATCCAGGCCCTCTCTGCCTAACCCCATGCATTTCCTGTGGCTAATCCCTTTAACCTACACATCTTATGACACTGAAGACCAACTTCCATGGCCAATCCACCCAACCTGCACATATTTGAAATGTGAGAGGAAACTGGAGCATCCAGAAGAAACCCACAAAGACACAGGGAGAACGTGCAAACTCTGCATGGACAGTGACCCGAGGCCAGAATCGAACCTGGATCACTGGAGTTGTGAGTCAGCAGTGCTAACCACTGTGCCACCGTGCTGCCCAATTTTGGATCAGTTCTATTATACTGTTGAAATAGCCACCATTAAAAGTTTGACTCAATACAACATCTACTAAGGCCATTCATTACTCTGAAAATTGGAACTATCATTGCAGCATCTACAGACAGATACAAACTGAAAACAGATGTGCGTTGTAAAATTTTTCTGAAACACTAAGTACAAAACCTGGTTTGTCCTTTCAACTGCAAGAAAATTGACTATTTGTACAAGTACAACTTAATTGTAAAACAGTTCTGTCCTAAATTTATCAATAGGTTGCTCAGAGGTACAGTGAAATAGAATTCAGAATGAGTGAAAATCCACTTAGAATAGAAGAGTTGCAACAGCCAATTCACTTACCATGTAACTGAATGGATAATCATGCCAGTGGTAATTAAATTGATAGCTGCTCATGAGGAGAATTAGAGTGCTAATGTTCCATTACTTCATTTCATAAGGGGCTCTTAGAATACACCTCTCAGATCAATATAAACCAGTGGCTCAAACATAAAACCAATTTATTTTTGTGCATTAATTCCTGGAATTAATCTTTGTATTTGGTCCTCCAGCTCTCTACCTCTTCATTGAAAAATGCTGGTTCCCTGACAATGGTTAGCAGTTTTCATTATTGAGGCATCACATCTGAACAAGATCTTGTCCTTATCTGACATTATATTTACATTACTGGCTCAAATCCTCCTGTGTACATAACATCAAAATCAGGACTTGAGACGTGTGTCAGGACCCCTTGGAAGTTTAAACTGTTGATGGGCTTATTTTCAATGTTGGATCCTCCGCGAATGTCTCTGATACTGAGTTCAATGCCATAGACTTGGGCCAAAGAACTAGGACTTATCCAATGTGATGCTGGTTAATATCTATTCTAGCTCAAAGATTAGCCAGCAGAACTGAACAGGACACCATAACCCACCTCCCCCTAACCAGACCCAACCACCTCACAACCCAGCCCTCTCTTTTCATCCCTTTTCTCCTGTACTTGTCAATCTTCAGCAGCTATGTTATGCTGACCCATTGCTGCTGCAGTTGGCAGCAATAATGCAATACTATTCCTCTCTAACATCGTGTTTCCGGAATTTTGGATTTTAAGTGTTTATCCATTTTCCTGATCAAATCTATTTATCACTCTCTTAGGATGCGTTCTAGTTCCTAACCACTTGCTGCATTAAAAGATTTTTCCCCAAACTGCCACTGCTTTCTTGGCCAAGCACATTAAATTGGTGCCCTCTGGTTCTTGACTGTTCTATTAATTGGAACAATTTCTCACTATCTACAGCCCTCATGATTTTGAGCATTTCTTTCAAATGTCCTCTCAACCTTTTCTTCTCCAAAGAAAAGGACTCTAGCTTTTCTTACCTATCCATGCAACTGTAGCCCCTCATGTCTGGAACTATTCTTGTAAACCTTTATTACACTTTCTCTAAAGCGTTCATAAAGAAATTAAATTCTGAGACTTTGAATTGGACGTGCAACTAAGGCTGAACCAGGGTTTTACAAAGATTCAACATAACTTCCCTGCTTTTGTGATATCTGCCTTTATTTTATAAGCCTAGGATCCCATGCAACTTTAAATCAATTTCTCAACTTGCCCTGTTACCTTTAGTGATTTGGATGCAACTACTCCAGGTTTTTGTTAATGCACCCTCTTTCGAATTGTGCCTTTCATTTACCTTTGCTGTCTCTCATTTCTCGTGCCAATATGTACCAATTCATACTTCTCTGCATTAAGTTTGCCCATTCCACCAGCGTAGGTCATCGTGAACTCCTTCACTATCCTCTTCGTGGTTTAAAATATTTCCATGTTTTGCATTACCTGTAATTTTGAAACTGTGCTCTGTACAAAAAGTCTGGGTCATGACTAAATAACCAAGCAAAACAATGATCCAGAAGCTGACCTCGGGGAAAATGGATTGTATGCCATCCTTTAGCTTGAAAAGCAACTGGTCACTGCCACACACTATTTTCCATCACTCAGCCAACTTCATTTCTATGCTTAGGGGTGGCACAATGCTTGACACTGCTGCATCAGTGCCAGGGCGTGGGTTCAATTCCTGTCGAGGGTCACTGTCTGTGTGGACTTTGCACATTCTCCCTATGTCTGCGTGGGTTTCCTCTGGGTGCTCTGGTATCCTCTCACATTCCAAAGATGTGCGCATTAGGTTGATTGACCATGCTAAATTGACCATAGTGTCAGGAGATTAGCAGGGTAAATATGTGAGGTATAGGACCTAGGTGGGATTGTGGTCAGTGCAGACTTCATGGGCCAAATGGCCTCCTTCTGCACTATCAGGATTTTATGATTCTACCACTTTTGCTTTTATTCCAATGATTTAGCTACGCATTGATATAATCAGTTGGGCTCCCAAGAGAGCTTGATAAATTCTTTACACTTGACCTTTGTGACACTTCCTCTAATTTGTTTTAACCTGCAGTTTCCTTGGATAATAGACTGATACACTGTTGTTTGTTTGGTTATATCTAATTAACTGTAATAAATAAAATATGCTACTAAGGGGTGATAGGTGTTGGCATGCTTAGGCAGGAAAAATTCAGCAACTTTGCTACATTCATATTGAATGTATTTTCTCCAGAGCTTTCAACAAAGGGCAGCTGTTTTAAACTATAATACTACTGTCAAGTGAAGCTAAAACAAAATACACTTCAATTCTTAAATCTCTGGCAGACAAATTAAAGCAGAAATCTTCGTAAAGCTCCTTATTAATTTGAATTAGTCAGAAGTGCTGAGCCTTTCTGCCCTCCAGTGAGAATATTTTTAACAACTAGGGATATAAATGCAATGTTCTTCCAGAAAGTGACAACTGCATACAGCAAAGCATCAAAGCTAAACACTGCAGATGCAGGACATCTGGAATCAACAGAAAATGCTGCAAGTATTCAGCAAGTCAAGCAGTATCAAGTTGATGTTTTTTATCAAAACTGCAAAAATTTAGGCATATCTGATTTTAAATAAGTAGAAGGTCCAGGAAAAGCGAGAAAGGAGGAAAGGACAAAAGGGGGAAAGAACAAAAGGGTCTGGGGAAAAGTGGAAAGCAGGAGGATTAAATGCAAAGAGATGAAAATGCAAGACAAGGCAAAGTGAAAAAACAGACATGGGTTTAAAGGTATAAACGGAAATAGCAGAATCACTATGAATAGTTGCTGTCTGAAAACATGGGGGCAGTGGTTATGATCTGAATTTGGTGAACTCATTGTTGAGTCAGGAAGGCTGTAAAGTACCTAATTGAAAGGGTGCTGTTCATTCAGTTCCTGTGAGGCTTCACTAGAACAGTGTAGGAAGTAGGTGGAAGAAGTCAGAGTGGGAGTAGGATGGAGAATTAAAATGACAGGCTCAGGATCATACTTGTAGACCAAATTGGGGGTGTTCCATAAAGTGCAAGAAATTGGGACTAGTGCATCTTTAGTGGTAATTACTGTCGGTGCAGACTCTATAGACCAAAGGACCTTTTCTGCACTGTATGGCTCAATTTGGTTTGGTCTCTCCAATATAGAGGAAGCCACATTGTGGGCTTTGGATACGGTTTGAGCAGGCAAAGTGGTTAGGCACAGTGGTTAGCACTGCTACTTCACGGCGCTAGGGTCTCAGGTTCAATTCTGGCCTTGGATCATTGTTTGCGTGGGTTTCCTCTGGGAATTCCAATTTCCTTCTACATTCCAAAGATGAGCAGGTTAGGCTGATTGGCCTTGCCAAATTGACCCCAGTGTCTGGGATATTAGCAGAGTAAGTGTGTAGGGCTGGAGGAATAGGACCTGTGTGGGATTGTGGTTGGTCCAGAGTTGATGGGCTGAATGACCGCCTTCTGAACTGTAGGGATTCTATGATTCTAATGCAGCTCACTATCACCATCGTATGACTAATTAGGCTTAGATAATTAACGGTGGCCCATGAATGAACTAAACAAAGTATAATAAATTGAAAGCAACACCAACTTGAAAGGAATATATGAAGTACGTAGTTGAAACTTTTAAGTAAATAGTCTCACAACACCAAATTAAAGTCCAACAGGTTTATTTGGTAGCACAAACTTTCAGAGCATTGCCCCTTCATCAGGTGAGTGAAGAGTTCAGTTCATGAACAGGGTATATATAAACACAAACTCAATTATCTGATAATGGTTGGAATGTGAGTCTTAACAGGTAATCAAGTCTTTGCAGATGCAGACAATGTGAGTAAAGAGAGGATTAAGCACAAGTTAAAGAGATGTGAATTGTCTGCAGCCAGACAGTGAGATTTTGCAAGCCCAGGAAAGTTGTGGGGGTTACAGATAGTGTGACATGAACCCAAGATTCCGGTCGAGGCTATCTTCATGTGTGCGGAACTTGGCTATTAGTTTCTGCTCAGCGATTCTGCGTTGTCATGTGTCGTGAAGGCCACTTTGGAGAACATACACCTGAAGATCAGAGGCTGAATGCTCTTGACCATGAAGTGTTTCCCGACAGGAAGGGAACGTTCCTGCCTGCTGATTGTTGAGCAGTGCCCATTCATCCATTGTCGTAGCATATGCATGGTCTCGCCAATATACCATGCCTTGGGACATTCTTTCTTGCAGCATGTCAGGTAGATAATGCTGGCCGAGTCACAAGAGTATGTACCATGTACCTGGTGGATGGTATTCTTATGTGAGATGATGGCATCTATATCGATGGTCTGACACAACTTGTAGAGGTTGATGTGCAGGATTGTGTTGTGTTGTGGTCACTGTTCTCCTGAAGGCTGGGTAGTTTGCTGCGTACAATGATCTGTTTGAGCTTACATGCTTCTTTGTAGCCAAGTAACGGAGGACTGGGGATGGCCTTGGAGAGATATTTGTCTTCATCAATGACATGCTGAAGGCTCCGGAGAAGACTGCATAGCTTCTCCACTCTAGAGAAGTACTGGATGAAGAAGTGTACTTTGTCCGCCATGTCCCATGTTTGCCTTCTGAGGTCTATACGGTTTGATACTGTGGCACATCAGAACTGTTGATCAATGAGTTGAGCACCATATCCTGTTCTTACAAAGGCATCTTTTTCAGCATCTGTTAGGTGTCTGTTGCAATCCTCCTCATAGCACTTGAAAGTTTTGATGTGGAGTTGCCAGTGTTGAATTGGATAGGCACAATAAGTAGTCTCACAACACCAAGTTAAAATCCAACAGGTTTATTTGGTAGTATGAGCTTTCGTAGTGTCACATGCATCTCCGTCAAGGACAGTCATCTTAGTACTTCATTGTACCACAAGCCCATGGACAATCTCATGATGCTCACTTCTCCAGCTTCCACCCTAAACACATTTAAAAAAACCGTGTCCCACAGGCAAGCCCTCCGTATACACAGATGTGCGATACAGTGAAGTGCTGAGGTGACTGTCCTTGACGGAGATGCTATGGCAGGAGAGTATGGGTGAAAACTTTTAGTTATAAAACAAGGCTTGAAGTATTAGTTAATGAAAGAAAAGAGGAAATCCAATCTTTGATTTTAGACAATTCTGAAGAGTTTTGAAAGGATGAATTAGGAAAGATCATTTCCTCAGACTGGAGAGTCATTGATAATGGGGCATCAGTGAAATATTGAGAGAGCAAGGAACGAGCTTTATACTGTGTTGTTAGAGTGTTGACACAGAAAATTGTACAGACAGCAGTCATTGAATATTTTAAAAGACTGGAAACAGATGATGATATGAGGCAAGAGGGATAGAGGACGGCAGCATCATTCATTTTGAATTTCTTTAGCAAAGAACTAGCATAGAAATGATTAGCTATATACTCACATGGTTTTGGACAGACAAAAGTTCTTCTGAAGTCAGAACAGTTTAACCTAATATTGTAGAAACGATCACTGTTTGCATGCCAGTTCATTTTCAAAATAATTTTAATTCAAAAGCACTTCATGTTTCTTACAAAAGAGCAATGTCCTTTGAACTCCATTTGAAAAAGTGACTTTGTATGCACACAGTGACTGGTGTCACTGATAATGGGGCATCAGTGAAATATTGAGAGCAAGGAGCAAGCAGTATTTTAATACAGCAGTTCTGACATTGGAACAATGGTGTAATATCAACTTCCCAAGCTATTTTTGCTTTTTAAATTTCAATCCTGTTCCCATCAGATGCCAGGCATGGAACTTGAGGAATCTGGTAGCAACTCAAACAAACCAGCAGAAAATGATTTTCACACTGCTGACAGAACAAGGGAGTCTGAAGTTTTATATTTCCTACCTCAGCCAATGACAGGGGAATAATGTGCCAGCCATCATTTCACTTTTATTGCATAAAGGGAGCTCTACTGATCAAAACAAACTGGTAGCACAAAAGAACTACATCAGTAACAACCTATCCAGAGCAGTTTGAAAGAATAGTTAGCAACCAATAGAGTAAG
Source organism: Sphyrna mokarran (assembly GCA_024679065.1). Classification (NCBI taxonomy): domain Eukaryota; kingdom Metazoa; phylum Chordata; class Chondrichthyes; order Carcharhiniformes; family Carcharhinidae; genus Sphyrna; species Sphyrna mokarran. Next base: position 23,320,032 of record JAGIQG010000023.1, on the reverse strand, counting down.
TGGTGACAAAAACAGAAATCAAAAATTTAACAGTGGAAGAATAGAAGCATTCACAATATCTAATGTACCTACACCATGTGAGAGGCAGCAACCAACTAGCTCACCATCAATTTTTCGAGAGCAGTTAGGGATGGCAATGAATGCTGGTCAAGCCAATATTAAAAAAAACAGACTTGCACTTATATAGTTTCATTAACATAATCAAACATCCCACGTCTTTTTAGGGGAGCATTGTGGAATAGAATTCAACATTCAGCCACATGGAAGATATTAGGCCAAATGACCAAAGCTTTAGTTGAAGACAGAGGATTTAAAAAATGTCTTGAAAAAGGAAAGTGAGGCAGAAGGATGTAAAAAGGGAATTCCAGACATATAAGGTTCAGGTAACTGAGGACATGGCCATCAATGGTGGAGCAATTAGAATTGGAAATGCTCAAGTTCTAAATTGGATGAGCAAACTTAATTCAAAGGATTTTAGGGTTGCAAGGGATCAAAGAGATAGAAAAGAAGAGACCATGGAGGAATTTGAAAACAAGGCTGCAATTTTAAAATCAAGACTGCTTGGCGGTGAGGCAATGTTAGCAAGTATAGGGGTGATAAATGAGCAAGATTTGGTGTTACTTGGGAAACTAGCAGCAGCATTTTGAAAGTGCGCAGGAGGTAAGACCATGGGATTTGTTGGAATAATCAAGTCTGGAGGTAACAAAGGTAACCAAGAGAGTTTTAGCAGATGAGCTGAGACAAGTGCATAATCAGGCACTTTTAAAGGGGCTGAAATAGAATATCATACTGGCACTAATGTGTGGTAAGAAAATTCAATTCGGTATCAAATGCTATACCAAACAGCTTAATTCAGCCTCATTCATTTGCTACGAAGAGGAATAAAGTTTGTGGTGGGGTTTGCAGACAATTGTTTCTGTCTTCCCAATATTTAATTGAAGGAAATGCTTGCTCATTCAATACTGGATGTCTGGCAGGCAGTGAAAGTTTAGAGACATATGAGGCAAAGAGAGAAGTTTATACATAAACTTCAAATTCATTCATGCTAGTGTTATTTTACTTCTCTTTGATAACAGTTCATTTTTGATAATCTCCATGATTCCAGTCTATTTTGCTTAAAGCTCAGGATGATATACACAAAAATTATTGGTCTAATTCTTACCACACATTAGTGTCAATAGCAAAGCAAATACATTGCCACTGGCCTCAGAGAGAGAGTTGCCCCAAAGATCTAGCAATCTCCGCAGCACTGATTTTCCCAGTCCTGGAGCCAATTTGAATTTTTCACTAAGTCAGGCAGATCTCCAGACATTCAGCAATAGTTATCTGATCAAGGTAACAGCCGATCACTTTCAAGTATTCTCAGATTGCAAACCAATCAGTATAATGAATTGATTCTTTCATTTATATTTCAAATTTTGGAGCGCAAACTAAATAATTGAAAAATAATCATGGGATTAAGGTAGAAGCTGAAATTTTATCAAATTTGAAAACATTTTTCATCATGGAGAAATCTGACATTTCATAAATGGTAAAATTAGTTTTTCAGGAGCAGTGAGGTTGTTTATCTTTAATTTTGAGCTTAAAGCGTGTCGTTAAAACCAAGTTACACCTCATTCAAAAAGATGTGTTTTTTCTAGGACGTTTATAATGAGATGAGAGTGTGAAAGGGCAAATTTTCATCAATTCAATGATTTCTCATTGATGACAGTCTGGGCCAACATACATTCCATAGATGAATGTAGAATCACTTGGAGTCATAGAGTTTTACAGCATGAAAACAGGCCCTTCGGCCCAACTTCCCCATGACGCCCTTTTGTTTAAACCCTGAAGCTAGTCCCAATTATCCGCATTTGGCCCATGTAATTGTTTAAATGCTTTTTAGAAGGCAAAATTGTACCCGCCTCCGCTGCTACCTCTGTCAACTCATTTCAGACACCCACAACCCTGTGTGTGAAAAAAATTGGCCCTCGGAACACTTTTATATGTCTTCCCTCTCACTTTAAACTTATACCCTCTAGTTTGAGACTTCCCTACCTTTGGGAAAAGATATTGACTATTTAGTTGATATGTGCCCCTCATTATTTTATAGATCTCTATAAGATAACCCCTCAGCCTTCTATGCTCCAGAGAAAAAAAGACATAGTCTATCCAGCCTCTCTTTTTAACTCAAACCATCAAGTCCTGGTAACATCCTAGTAAATCTTTTGTGCACTCTTCCTAGTTTAATAATATTCTTTCTATAATAGGGTGACCGGAACTGTACACAGTATTCCAAGTGTGGACTTACCAATTCTTGTACAATTTCAACAAGACATCCCAACTCCTGTATTCGATGTTCTGTCTAATGAAAACAAGCATGCTGAATACCTTTTTCACCACTCTGTCCACCTGTGACTCCACTTTCAAGGAGCTATGAACATGTACCCTTACATCTCTTTGTTCTGTAATTCTCCCCAACACCATACCATTAACTGAGTAAGTCCTGCCCTGGTTCAATCTACACAATATATTACCTTGCATTTATCTAAATTAAACTTCATCTGCCATTCGCCAGCCCACAGCCCAACTGATCAAGATCCCATTGCAATCCAAGATAACCTTCTTTATTGTCCACTATGACACCAATCTTGGTGTCATTTGCAAACTTACTAACCATGCCTCCTATATTCTCATCCAAATCATTAATAGAAATGACAAATAACAGTGGACCCAGCATTGATCCCTGAGGCACACTGCTGGTCACTGGCCTCCAGTTTGAAAAACAACCCTCTACAACGCCCTCTGGCTTCTGTCAAGAAGCCAATTTTGTATTCATTTAGTTACCTCATCCTGGAACCTATGAGATTTAATCTTATGCAACAATCTACCTTGTGGCACCTTGTCAAAGGCCTTGCTAAAGTCCATGTAGACAACATCAACTGCATTGCCCTCATCTATCTTCTTGACTACTCCTTCAAAGCACTCCGTCAAGTTTGAGAGACATGATTTTCCACTCCCAAAGCTATGTGGACTGTCCCTATCAATCCTTGCATCTCTAAATGCCTGTAGATCCTGTCTCTCAAAATTCCTTCCAACAATTTATCCACCACAGATGTGAGGTTTGCTGACCTGTAGTTCCCAAGCTTTTCCCTGCAACCCTTTCAAACAAAGGCAGAACATTTGCCATCCTCTAATCTTCAGGCATCTCACCTGTGACTATCGGTGATTCAAATATCTCTGCTGGGGGACCTGCAATTTCTTTCCTAGTCTCCCATAATGCCCTGAGATACACTTCTTCAGATAGATTTAACTACCTTGATGCACTTTAAGACTTCCAGCACCTCCTCTTCTGTAATATGTACACTCCTCAAGACATCACTATTTATTTCCCCAAGTTCGCTAACATCCATGCTTTTCTCAGCAGTGAGAAATATTCATTTAGAATGTCATGCATCTCCTGTGGATCTGCACATAAATGACTTTGTTGATCCTTAAGAGGCCCTACTCTCTCCCTAGTTAACTCTTTTGGCCTTTATATATTTGTAGAAGCTCTTTGGATTTTCCTTTGCCTTACCTGCCAAAACAATCTCATGTCTCCTTTTTGCCCTTCTGATTTCTCTCTTAATTCTACTCCTACAGCCTTTATACTCGTCAAGGAATTTACTTGATCCCAGTTGCCTGTCATGTGTCTCCTTCTTCTTCCTCACTAGGGCTTCACCATCCTGAATCATCCTATTTTTACCAGCCTTGCCCTTCACTCTAAGAGAAATGTGCTTATCCTGAATCCTGGTTAACACACTTGAAAGCCTCCCATTTACTAGATTTCCCTTTGCCTTCCCACAGACTCCCCTAGTTAACTTTTAATACTCAAAGCAACTTTTCTAGATTTTTGTATTAACTACACATGTGGACCATATAAACCGGTGTCAGTTTTAGGGAATAATAGGAGTGAATACTTGCAGTTTCACTGTCACTATTACTGCAAAATGAATGCCAATAATTCTGCTTGTTTGCTGTACAGCTCTGATTTGAACAGTGAAAACATGTGTTCAAGATGGGTTTTTAAACAGTGATTTACTAAGTGGAAGTAAGAATTTTAAAAGTTTACTTTGTTACATCAATGTTATTGTAATGAAATGCAAACAAAACCAAGTGAAGTTTTTTTTAAACAAAAGTTAACAGATTTATACCTCAATTGAAATAAGCTTGTTCCTGATCAGGTTACATAAATACAAAGGGTAGGACATTGATTTAAGGCTGGAGGCTTTCAAAGATTGTTCAGAGTCAAATGCTAAACACTGAAATCTCAGCATCTTTGAACTGCTGATATATCAACTAGACTACTATTACTATACACACATTCAAACATCAGGCCAAAAAGACTGAATTATCCATAGTTCTTGGGTAGCTTTTAATTAAGAAACCCGAAAATACAGGTCGGCAAACAATCATCCACAAAAGCATGAATGTGTGCATGAGTGCAGTTCCTGCAAGTTAGTATAAGACTATAAGATATAGGAGCAGAATTAGACCATTCGGCCCATCAAGTCTGCTCCATCTTTCAATCAAACTTATATAATGAACACAGGACAACGAAGTTCCAATAGTCTTCAGAGCATGACAACCCCAAGATGTGATAGATATACTGTTTAAATTTAGGAATTTATTTAAGGTCGAGATTGAAAGAAGTCAAACAGAAAGAAAGCACATACAACCTGAATCAATACAGCATCTTTCACATTCTCAGGATATCCCAAAGTGTTCCTCAGCCAAAATCTAACCTATGAATTATAGTCACTGTTGCTTTGTGGGTCTCACAGATAACAAAGGAGATGGCTGAGCCATCAATCTGTTTTGTTGGTATTCGTTGTGTGATAAATGTTGACCAAGACATCTGGAGAAGTCTATGTTCTCAACCATAAAAAAAATTACAGACTTTTATGTCCACCTGAATAGACCGCTGGGGCGTCAATGTCTCAATGCTGAAACTTTTAACATCTCCAGCAATGCACTTTCCTTCAACTATAATGAAAGTTCAGTCTAGATTATGTGCTAGGGTTCTTGTACGAGTCATGAATAAACCACTTTCCAATTCAGAAGTTGGAAATATCGCACTGAATGATCATTAAGAAGCCATCTGGATTCTTGGAACAAACAGGATTGATTTGTAAGATATATGGAAAAACATCTTGAATCAGCTGAATCAAGACATTTTTCCATACATCTTACAAATCAATGCAACAAACGAAACAACTTTAAGGATCAGAAGATAAATACAAAGGCTGAAAGGTTACCCAAGGAGCAAGTTTACTTTTGATCGAACAACAACAGCACGGTGGACCCATGTCATTGCTATTATTCAAAGAAAATGACAAGCAGTCATTAACATAGAAAGAGTAATTGTGACATTAACGTTAGCTCAAGATGATTGTATATTTAGAAGTCATATTTAGAAGAATGAATGAAAGTGTAGTTTGTATCAATTATCATAGCATTGGATTTCTATAATGATAGCAAGACTGCAATATTTCAAAACCAGAAAATACATTTTTAACACTGGTTAGAATCAGGTAATTCTTCAAAAAATTGAGAAAATTGTGTGTGACATTGAATCTTTGCATACAGGATTTATAATTTACAGTGATCAGCTGTTTCAATATTAGAATCAGGAAAACATAATTCATAATGCATTATAATGCCAAATGTGTATTTAAATGAAAAATAGCTGAGAATTAATGAAGTTCAAATTGTATAAATATATGAAATTTGAAGAACATGTAAACTAATCAAATAAATAGCAAGGATGACCCAATATCAATATTGTATTGATGAATCTACCTTACCAGCTTATTCAAGAAGAACATTTATTGATGTTCTGATAATGGAATATGGCTTTTCCACTGTGCAATTCAACAAAGCATAACTTGTATGATAGACAATTCATTGGCTACATAGGAACAAGGATAGGCTATTCAGCTCCTCAAACATGTTCCACAGATTATGGCTGATCTATGTCTAACTTCCTACCTTCATTTGTAAATATTAATAACCTTGTTTCAATGAAAAAAGCTATCAATCTTAGCTTGGGATTTTCAATTGACCTAGTTTCAACAGCTTTGTGGGGGAAAGCTCACCACTCTTTCCTGTGCTTCCTACAAATAGTTATTTCAGGCCGGCAATTTAACATATTGGACTAATTTCTACTTCATCTTGAATTCAAGCAAATTAAGAAAACTGATGTGTGCCGTAGGTTTTCAGACTATCTTTTCATCTTGGCCACCTGGGTTTGAACCTGGGGGAACGAATGGCTTTTTTACCCCTCAATTTCTATATGTGAAATGAGATTGAGCATTCTTAGCTCAGTTTTTTGTGAAAGCAGTAACTTACCATTCATTCGTCTGATGTGCTGCTCTAAAGATTACATCTATCTAAAAATGGCTTTATGAAACTTAACAAAAAGTAATAAAAAGGCCAAATTACTTTAGGACCTTAATGTCAGTCATGAAAACTCAAGTGCTTATGCAGAGTAGGGCATAATTGAATCAGGATAATTTAAGACGAGCTCAGACTTGGAATTAGTGATTTGAAAGATAGCAAAAAATTAAATCAAAATCCAAAATGAATAGTGCGTGCACGCATTCTGCCTGAGAACATGGGTGCAGTTTGCTACTACATGAGATACAGTGATCTATGAATTTGTCTTAAATGATAGTGCAAAATTGATAATAGCAAATTGTGCACATGGTCTCATTTCGCTCTCAGTGGTCATTTCTGAAAAGATACTCGGGTCCTGACATTTAAAAAAAGGCATTTCAATGGCAGCTCTAAATCTAGTAACTGTTAGTGCCCACAAGTCTGAAAGACGTGTTGGTTAGGTGCATTGGCCATGTTAAATTTTCCCTCAGTGCACCCGAAAAGACACTGGAGTCTGGCAATTAGGGGTCATTGCAGTTTAATGTAGGAGTATTTGTGACACTAATAAATAAGCTTTAAACTTTAACTTTAAATGAACTTTAAAAATAAGCTTTAAACTCTATCCTCCAACAGCAATGGTGCTCTGACAATGTTACATGCTATGTTTTGTGAAGAGCTTTTATCTATCTCAATATGCTTAACGTTTCACTTGTTCTTGTTTCACGAGCTTGCTTCTAATTTTTTTTATTATTCCTTATTCTCCTTCTATATTTTAGCTTTGGCTGGGGGTTACCACCATTCATGTCGGCGGAAGATTTTGATGCTGTTGCAGTGAATGGCCAGTAAGATCGCATCCATAATGTTTCCTGCTTTTTATTCTAACTTTAAAATTTTTCACTGATCTTCCTGGTTTTGGCCTCCTGCCCATTTTGTAGGTGAAAGCAACATTCCCTTTTTAATACATAACTATGGCTTTTTAATTACTGAACACCTGGTTCAAATACTAGAGGCTGGTCTCTCCAACCTCACTGCAGCTGGGATTCTTCGGTCCTGCTGCAGTGAATGGAGATTTGGCTGAGTGCTAAATTCTCTGTTCTCACTGGCAATGGTAGCAGGACATGAATGCTGGAGAATTTCTGGCTTGGAAATTGCTTCAATGAAGCATACAGATTGTCGACACCATGATAGTTGCATCATATTTCATCAGCGGTGCAAGCCGAAGTAGCAAAGTTACATGGTGCTTTGAGAAAGGCACAACAAAGTCAAGCTATTTAGTTCCAAATGTGACCTACGTGAAGGCATTATCATTTTTATATTTTTTCATAGGCTATAATCATCACCACTCTGCATCCTTAATTATCCTCAAGGAGGGGAGAATGAGTTTAATTTCCATAGCACTGCAGTCCACGTGGTGAAAGAACTTTCACAGTGCTGTGGATTTTTGCAGAATTTTGGCTTATGACAATGAAGGAGTGGCAATGTATTTCCAAGTCAAGATGGTGTGCAACTTAGAGAAGAACTTAGATGTGAAGATGTTCCTACAAGTGTGTAGTTCTTATCCTTCTAGGATAAGAACTACACGCTTCTAGGTCCTATGTTTGGGAGGTGCCACTGAGAAAGCCGTGTTGAATTGTGCAGCACCCTTCAGACAGTGTACACTCTAGCTATGTTGTGATGGCAAAGGAAATTAATGTTTAAGGTGGTGGGTGAGGTGCTTTGTTCTGGTTGGTGTTGTGTCCTTGAATATTGTTAGAGCTGCTTTCAACCAGACAAGTGGAGAGTATCCAATCACATTCCTTACTTGTGCCTTATAGAATCATTGAGTGGTTACAATGTAGCAGGTGGTCATTGGGCCCGTTCTGTCTGTATCATAAGGATAACTGACCTAATACCACTTTACCTCTTTTCTATAGCTTTGCAAATATTTTCTAGATAGATGGAAAGGCTTTGCTGGTTCAGGTGAATCTCACAGTCTAAAATTCCCAGTCTCTGACCTGCTGTTGTAATCAGTGTTTATATATCTGGTCCAGTTTGTAGTCAATGCTGATCCTACAAGATGTTGGTGAAAGGTTAAAGCAATGGTAATCCCAAGGGGAAGGGGTTTGATTCTCTGTTTGTGGAATTAGCCATTTCCTGGCACGTGTAGCATGAATGTTATATATCAATTATCAGTCTAAGCCTGAATGTTGTCCCCGATTTTGCAACATGCACGCACAGACTGTCTTCTTATCGGAGGAATTGGAAGTTGGACTGATGAACACTGTGCAGTCATCAGTAAATGTCTCCAAATAATAGTGCACGAGTTGCCACAGGCCCATGGAAAAATCTAGGCCCACATTCCCTACTTTACAATTTAATTGAACAGTGCAATGTTAAAATCTGTTAGGTTTGTTTCTTAAACAAAGATCCATCATCATAAAATAAGTAGTGTGTTGGAACATTTTTGCATACATTGATAGCAGAGTTTCTATACGAACTCTGACATAATTATTAGCAACTTAGAGAAAAACAATTGTCAATATTCTAACTTTTAGTGACTGTATTTATAGTTTTATCCATACCTATTTGGTATTTAAATACAATGAAATAAGAATCAAATAAATGAATCATACCTGATTTTTAGAAGCTAGATTTAAGTTCAGAGCTGCAGGATACTTTCAGCATATTCTAGAACTAACAAAAACACTGCAGGATAGCAGAGGCTTACAGTGCTCAAATTATTCCTTCCACAGAAAACCTCTGTATCTGCAGTTTCTCAGGTATGTTTTTTTTTGTGATGTGTACACTGAATCCAAAATGCTTTCACTGCAACCATGAAATCAGCTCTGACTGGAAATGGCAGGATTATATTTGTGTTTTGGTAACTAGTCTAAAAGCCCAAACAGCAGAACTAATAATCTGAATATATCTTACTAGATTAAATACTGAGAGAGATGAAGCACAAAGTGCACATTACAAATTCACAATGATTTCAGAAAAATCCATAATGGCAAGAATAAGAGGGAAATTTTTAACTTGGGAAAAATGTGGTGTGCGTGGGGGTACAAAACCAGTTAGGAAGTTTGTTATTCTCTGCTTTTAACAAGTAACCTTAGAAAGGACTGCATACATCCCAATTCAAACAGAGCAAGGAAAAAAAATCAAAGCAACTATGGCAGAGGATCTTTGATGCAGCTGTTTTCCAAAAGACACAAATGAAAATTATATATAAGTCCACTAATTGATTCCATTAATGGTCTTCTCACTGAGTTACAAAGACAAAGCTACCCCACACTCTTTTCATCTTTTCTTTTCTATTTCACCAATCCAGATTTCTCAAAGGATTTTCATGGAACACAGCCAGCTCTACTGTATGCATAATCTTGTCAGTTGTTAATTTTCTTTTGGGTTTTAAGACCAATACAGGTGTAATCAAATAAAATGAAGTGATTGAGTGGGACAGATTAGATACCATCCATGTTCACAGCACCATGCTACCCTGACCACCATGAATGTTTACTCCTGCATTAATGCTTCACTGAAATGTGTTATCTGATCAAACCAAAACTGAAAACCTTAGATACAGCAACCTCTCTTCTACTTCATTGATTTTTGTTTTACTCATCGTAATTTATTTTTCTGTGCAGCCATGTGAAATGACTTAATTGAGAAAGACAGTCAATCTTATGGTTTTGCTTCATTGGATTCAGTTTACGACCAGCAAAAGCATCCCTGATTCAAATAAAGGGCTTTAACCAAACCAAGACTTTGATTCCAAACTTTGTGTTCAATGAAGATTGCTTTGATTCCACAGTGAAATGGAAATCTTCCTAGAAATAAATGCACCAGAGACTGAGATTGAATTCTGCTTACTTGCAGAATAAACTGCAATTCCTTTCATTTTGGTCAGAGACTAACAATGTCAATCTAATCGTTTCCTTTCTCTATCTATGATCCGTTACGTATTTCCAGCATTTACTATTATTTCAGGTTTCCAGCATCTGCAGTATTTTGCATTCTGCATTTTTATTTGATCTGTTTTCATTCATTGTAATTTCATATTGCTTGAAATTTCAAAAACATACAGTAAATTGGATTAATTTGCTCTCTAAATTTACTGGCACCAATATCAACTAAACTAGTAAGAACATAATTCCAGAGATAGGTTTACTTTATGCTAGCTCTGTTTTGGTACGACTGATTTAATTGGAACATGGGGTGCATTTTGTAATGTCTTCAATCTCCACAGTGTAACGTTACTAATAACAAATTTTGTGGATTCATATTTCTGATTGTTGTTCAGGGAATGCTGATTCCCTATGTACAAAAATCAGGAAAATGAGGCGTAAAATCTTTTCAGTAAATCAATGCCTTTTACACGGCAGTGGAATATCCAGCGCTTGGTGTGTGCATGAGAAGGACGAAACAAACTTGTGCATAAAAGTATGAACAAGCCTGTCACAGTTCCTCAAATGAGGCTTGAAGAAGTAATGTAATCCCGGAAGGGCTATCCTCAAGGAATGGAACTTTGGAAGTATTTGTGAGTGGATCTATTTATAACCCTGGAAGGCAGGACCTCAAGAGGTGAAACCCCGGAAGATTACAGATAGCTTATGATGGACTCCACTCCTTTTGCGTGGGAGTTGTTGTTACTGTGTTATGAAGTATTGTTATTGTATTTATATTAGGTTGTTATTTTCCAAGATCGAGACACAGCCTCAATCCCAACAAAAAAGTTCCACTGCTCTTTGGTCTGAATAGAAGCAGGAGCTTAGTTCCTCGGTGATCGCACAAAGAAAAAAATCTTCCCTTTGCTTATCTAATTTGATGTAAACATATCGCTCCTTCAAGTTCTGAGTAACCCTAAACTTTTCTTTTTAAAATTGCTCATTGAAAAGTAACACCAAAGATAATACAGGCGATATCTTCTGGCTGTTCACGCCGGCATGATTTTCAAATCCCGCAGCAGTGAATAGAGATTTGGCTGAGCATCAAATTCTCTATCCTCACGGCAGCGATGGTGGGGTGTGAATGGCTGTGCCCTATGTTCAACATTCTGGCCCTTGAAGAACAAGCTTTCCAAAGAGAAATGTCCTAATCAGCAACAGTTTCATGACAACATTTTAAAATTGAAATAAACCTTTTCATTTTAATTTAGTAATCAAGAAAATTGTTCCTTTTATTAGTTTGCCAGTGTGACTAAATAATAAGTATCACTAACATCATCTTTTTGAACCAATTGTTTGAACAACTTTTTAAATTACTCTTGGCAAATTGTTGCCTGTTAATATTCATTTTTAATAGGTCAAAGATTACTGCAAGTTAATATGTTTTAATTATACAAATACATTTTATAATATAATTAAGCAGAGAGTCCTTGGGTTTTAAAAGTGAATATATATTGAAATAATTTTAGCCCAATAAATCACTATTAAATCTCATTTTTAATGTTGAAATTAATACAATGAATGATGACATTTTAGTGACTTATAATGAAAATTATAAAAATTAATTTAAATTACTGCATGGATCATATATATAGTTTAATCTACTTACATATTAAAGGAACCCTGAACATTTGGATAGATTGTGCTAACTCAGGCAATCCATCAATTTACAGTAGTCTATATAAGCATGCACCAGTGATCTGACAGTCAGAGGACATCATTTATCAGAATATATAATATGTGAAGCTACAGTGACCTGCCAAGAATTTTTCTTTCTTTCCTTAAAAATGTTCTCAATCTCTCCATTTCTAAACCACCACTCGAGAAGTGCAAGAAATAACTCAAGCCTCTCTAGGGTGGAAAATAGAGAGAAACATGGGACAAGATTGTCTGGTGAACCATTAAAATCTCCTTAGCTTCGGCAGGACCAGAAAATCCCATGGGTGGGATCAGCCAGAAAATCCCGCCAACGGAGTAGGAATGAAAGGAATGAAATAGGAAAATCAAGGAGGACAAGGCATGAATGGAGTGAATGGATTTTTGGAGCTTTTCAGAAGTAGAAAAGGAAATGTTGAAAAATTTTTCTGTTTGACTCATTATTGTCTCATGTATTGACATACAGTGAAAAGTACTGTTTTTTGTGCTCTATAGAGACAAAGCATATCATTCGTATAGTACATGGGGACAAGGAAAAGAGATGCTGCAGAATGTAGTGGTTACAGTGATAGTTAGGGTATAGAGAAAGATCAACTTAATCAGGGACAGCAGTACATAATAACAGCTAACAATGGTGAAGCAGAGGAAAGAGTGCATGTTGGAATAAATGGCTGGGGTGGGGTCACAGAAAGACATGAAAGTAAGGATGATGATCTTGAAATACATTCGCTGGTGAATGTAAAGCTAATTTGACAATGATAGGAACAGGTTAAAAAAAATGAATGGAGGACTCAATAAGGATATGGGTCAGGCATTCTTAACGAATTGGAGTTGTCGAAGGGTAGGAACAAGCAGTCCAATTAAGGCATTGGAAATATCACATTTTACATGTTTGGATTAGATATCATGATTGCAACAGGCAACATCTCATTTATAGTTAACTATAAATACATCACATTTCATAAAAGCTTTAAATCACATGGTTTCTAAATGAATCCATTATAAGAGTAGATAACAAATTAGATAACTCATGATGTATTGAATAAAGATTATTATTACAGAAACATTTCACTGTAGATAGATGTCAGTTTCAAACCAATTTCTTGTATTACAGCAGTGTTTTTTTTTTCATATGGCTAGGAAAGCAGTTATAGTTTGATGTGGTTAATTTGCTCTTCCATCTTCAACTGTTTAAACACCTAAGTCTCTCTGTATCGGCTATTTATAGAAATAAATTTTAAATAATCATTCAACAGCTCCAACCAGTGCAGGTTGAGTAGCCGGGACTGTGTTGCTGGGTAGACCAGGGTGACTGAAGCAACGCATAGTGCATTAGTTCTGTTGGCCCAGGTGATACCCGCCAGTTTATATAATGATATTCAGTTATTTTTAACCTTAGCTCCAGTGTTCTGGAGGTGTTGCTGGTAGATAAAGTGAAGAGTGATGCCTGGTATTTTGGTGCACGGCCACAGAGCATGTTCTTTTGACCTTCAACCTTTTCAGGCAGAAGAATGAAACAACAGACTTGGCAACATTTAGTTGAGGTCTCCATTTTCTAAAATAGGCTTCCAGAGGTCACAGACCTACAATAAATGTTTTCTCCGTGTCTTGGAGATCTTCAGTTGTAAGCAGCAACAACCCCCTGGAAAATGAATTCCTTCAGGAGCAAAGCAGCCAAGAATTAGTGCCAGCAACATAAATATAGCAGCTCAATGTTGAAAACTCACACTGGGCAAAACATGAACTGCTTGCAAAAGAACTGTTACTTAGTAATCCTACAGTAAATCAAACTCATGGAACAATCCAGCCACTGAGTCCATTTTCTCAAATACTGACTCTTTGCAAGCAGGGATAACAAAATGTATGATCTAGCCACCTATATCAAGGAAAGCCTCACCAAAGATGCAGCAGACTTGAGATCAGACAGCTCCTACTCCATCACTATCAAAGTAGGGAGGGCGACCACCATATATGTGTGTAAGCCACCAAAAGATCTGTGGTGCAGCATCACAATGTAGCCTGCAGCACATCCAACCATCTACATTGTTTCAGTTGTACAAAATCTTCAATACAACAGGGATTCGACAGAATAGATACCAGAATGAGAGAACAGAATCTTAAAATTAGCACTCAAAATCACAGAGCATCTTTTCAAGAGCAGACATCTAGAATTTGTTCTCCCATACAGCCATGAATGCTGGATCAATTATAATTTTCAAGTCTGAGATTGATAGTTTTTTTTAAAAGAAGGGTATCAAGGGATCTAGAACAAATGTAGGTAAATAGAATTAAGGTACAGATCAGTCATGATCTGAATGAATGGTGAAACAGGCTTGAGTGGCAGGATGGCCTATTCCTAGTTTCCTATTTTATATTCAACTCAAGGAACGAAACTTAGAATGCAAAATCCTCACATCAGAAATTACCATTCAAACGTACAAACTACAAAACGTGGAACATAGCAGAGCAGACTTCTATGAATATTAGTCATCCTAGAAGAGTGGTGTCCAAATACACTGTGAATCTTCATTCTTATAACAACCAAATTGCAAGCAGAATACTTAAACCTACAGCATAATAAAAACTAGAATAACTTTCACATTATTTACAATATGTTTTATTTATTGCATGAAATTTAAGTAGCTTGCTCTTTAGAGAATTATAAATCAATCCCATTCCAAACAGATTTTAAGTTATCAGCTTTTGAATTTCTTACAGTGCAATTTCAATGGCAATGTCCAGGGAAACGCGAGCGAGGCAAAGAAATACAAAAAAGGTTTCTTTTTAAGTTACTTGATTAAATCCTGTTTGCAAGGTTTGAACAAATTAAAGGCAAGTTGCATGGAAAGGTTTGTGACAGCAGATAAACAGCTGGCTAAATAAATAACGAAATAGCTGTATTAAATATTTCAATAACTACAAACAGGTTCTTGGATTGAGCTCCAGAGCCTTCTGTTTCAGATATAAACAGGATCCAAAATACTTGACAATACTGCAGCTATCCCTATAGTCATGAACCTAACCTTCCAGAAATTATTATTTCTGGCATTCAACTGATTCACTCCCTCTGCTTTTTTTTTGATTGTATTGCTGCGAAGGGAGTTTTGTGCTGCAGACTACTGCAGTGGGACCACAAATGAAACTAGCCGAAACTATTTTTAGTTATGATTATTCAAGGCCATTGGTGAAGAGTGACCTGTCACTAGTCCCTAGGCTAAATTTCAATCTAATTTTTTTTTGAAGTTTTAGACAAGGCACACATTTTAAATATATAAAATTCTTAATCCATTTTTTCAGGAAGCGGGGGGAAGGGGGAATGGGGTGTTGGATACTCACAATTGAAAGAAGAAAATTGATAATTATTCTCAGAACTAAGAGTCAAGTGCTGAGAGCTCACGTGTCATGAGACTGGAGAACCTATCTATTACACCCACTTGGCAATCTGTTTATCCAGCAACATCACAGAGTTAAGCAATCCATGATCCGAGCAATACTGCAATTACTTTCTGGCAACCTCCTTCGAACGCAACATCAATTTTTTTTTATAATCTGGAGTGTGAAATGCATATTCAATATTCACGGTGATTTGAACACATGGCAAATTTTCCAAAGCAGTATCTGCATTTTATACTTTTACATAATTAGCCTTCATCCTGGCATTCTGAGTTAATTTCATTTGAATGTGTAAATACAAGTAAGGGTTACTTTATAGCAGGGGGAGTCATCCTTAAATGTGGTCTGATATCTGTAATTTTAATACAGGGCATCGACTCTGAACTTGTATAATGAAATGCAAAGTCAGTTTTATTAGAACGATTGCTTATGCAAACAGAACTAATTTCCCATTTGCAATTCATTTCAAACCTGCTGCAGAATAGTAAATGACAAGGGATGCCTCATTAGATTAGAGGCCACAAGCTTAAATGACATAGCAAAGTGGCCCTCCACCTTGCATATCAACAACAAGCCAAGTCAGTAATTATAGAGCAACACTCACAAGCTAGGAAATTAACAAATTTACATTCAGATATCAGGGGCTACTTGCATAGAATAAATCCCTTTCACAAAACTGATACAACTGGACGGAGAATAGGTTCACTGAAACCAATGAAAAATAAAAACTAATAGGAAGGGAATCAATGAATATCATATATATCCTCAAAATAAATTAAGACTCAAATTTAAAATCAGGAAAATAAATGTTTCAAAGCAAAAATGATTTAAAAAACCTCTTCCTGAAACAACTGCACCATGCATTAAAACTTTTTTTTTCTATAAATATTAAGTCACCAGAGTCAGAAGCTTATAAGTTGGTGAGGAAGAGGAGATATTCAAGTTGTAAATAAATTATAATTAATACAGGGTGATGAACAACAACTGTACCTAATACTATTTATTGATTTGTTTCCTGCTGTTTGACAGAGTTAGCAGGTGTCAGAACCATGGTTGGAATCAGAAAGGGGTAACGGAAGTCGGGTGGAAAGCAAAAGCTCTTCAGTGTTACGATTCCAGCTGATGTCACTACTGGACAGAAAGATCCCAGAATAGAATCCTGACTCAAAACACTGTAACTTTTACTTTTTTTTAAGAAAACATGCAGGAACAGAGGGTTACAGAATTGCTAATTAGCTTTTAACAACAAGAAAACAGTACATTCATAAAACACAAACTCTGTTGTAATGGCAATTTTTCTTTGTTCCTTTAACTTCAATCTTCCAGTTCCTAGAAACCATTCATTAGCTTCTCTAGAGCTTGCTTTGGTACTCATTATTCCATTAATTTGATTTTTAATTTGATTTATTATTGTCACATATATTGGTAAACAACTAAAAGCATTGTTTCTTGTCCAATGTACAAAGCATGCTGTTTACAGAGAAGGAAAGGAGAGAGTACAGAATATAGTGTTATATAGCTAGGATGTAGAGAAAGATAACTTAATATAAGGTAGGTCTGATGGCAGCAGTAAAGAAACTGTTCTTGAATCGGTTGGTATGTGACTTCAGACTTTTGTATCTTGACGGAAGAAGGTGGAAGAGAGAATGCTCAGAGTGTATGGGGTCCTTGATTATGCTAGCTACTTCTGAGACATAAGGACGTATAAGCAGAATCAATGGATGGGAGGCTGGTTTTTGTGTGATGGATTGGGCTACATTTGCAATCTTTTGTAGTTTCTTAGACAGAGCAGGAGCTAGCTATACCAAACTGATACAACCAGAAAGAATACTTTGTATGGTGCATCTGTAAAAGTTAATACGAGTCGTAGCAGACATGCCAAATTTCCTTAGTCTTCTGAGCAAGTATAGGCATTGGTGGGCTTTCTTAATTCTAGCGTCAACACAGTGGGACCAAGATAGGTTGTTTGCAATATGGACACCTAAAATCTTAAAGCTCTCAATCATTTCCACTTCATCCCCATTGATGTAGACATGTTCTCCTTTATGCTTCCTGAAATCAATGACTATCTCTTTATTTTACTTATATAGAGAGAGAGATTATTGTTGCTGCACCGATTCACCAGGTTCTCTATTTCTTTCCTGTATGCCGTCTCATCATTGTTTGAGATTTGACCCACTATGGTGGTGTCATCAACAAACTTGAAAATTGAATTGCAGAGGAATTTGGTCATAGGTGTACAAGGAATATAGTAAGGGGCTGGGGACTCAGCTTTGTGAGGCACCACATGATATAGCTTTCCTGCTTCCAGCAGAGCTGTTCCCTCTCTAGCTTCCTATCTTCAACTGCCTGGAATTTCAGTTTAAAACATACTCAAAAAGCTTTTCTAATGCAAAGGTGCCTCTGGTTGCTATGCAACATCTAATTTGTTCATTAAGTTGTATTTAGTTTTTGTGTCATAAATCCTCTTGGCATAAAAGAAACACAGTTTGAACTGAAACCAAGTACTCCATATGTAGAAACACCTTTGTTGAACATGAATCTAAATAGAGTTGTATCTTTTCTGACACAAAAACACTAAATTAAATTCATTTAAATCTATACCTTATTTCCAATGCCCATCAATGACAACCATGCATCACTTAAATCTATCACTTTTTCCTGACAATGGTCACAGTATCTGCAGCTTGATCATAATGCCAGATAGTAGCATGAGCGTAAACCAGAAGTTTGGAAAGGTATTGTCATTCCCAATATTCTCAGTGAGGGCATAAGGGCGAAGTGGAATATCTGGATGTTAGGTGTGAGATCTGAATGCCAGGGACAACTTAAGGGTAAGTGAATGGAGATGTATTGTGGTGAGCAGTGAGAGGTGATAGCATGTTGGGCAGATGGTGTCATATGAAAATGTATTTACTAACAGTGACGTCTTCTCTTTATAGAATTATAGATCCGATAGGTTTCTGTGAGTGGTCCAGAAACCTGTCGGTTTCCTTGGGTGATTAGGTTTCTACCCATAATCCAAAGATGTGCCTGTTTGGTGGATTAGCCATGGGCAAGGTGCAAGGTTATGGGGATAGAGTGAAGTGGAGATCCTGGACGGGATGCTGTTTTGCAGAGGCAGTGCAGACTCAATGGACTGGATAGCCTTCTTCTGTATTGTAGGAATTCTATTTTATGGTCATCTGTCCGCAAAACTCACAGAATCCCAACAGTGCAGAAGGAGGCCATTCAGCCCATCAGGCTCACAACGACAACAATTCAACTCAGGCCCATTCCCCACACATTTACCCTAATTCCCCTGACACTAAGGGGCAATTTTGTCTGGCTAATCAATCTAACCCGCACATCTTTGGACTGTGGGAGGAAACCCATGCAGACATAGGGAAAATGTGTAAATTCCACACAGACAGTAATCTGAGATCAGAATTGAACCCGGGTCCTTGATGCTGTGAGGCTCTTCTGAGGGTGAGCCTTGAGGATTTTCTGGTCCCCTGATGCTTCTCCCCTCCATTTCAATGAATATGGCTCCTAGCACCACATCCATTAATGTGGAAGGCCTTTCTCTGGCTGCTGGTCCATTTTCCTCCTTCAGAGTTACAGCAGTAACATTCAGCAATAATCAAGTTTCCACAGACTCGCATGTGCTGTCTACAGATTGCTGCTCGGCCTCCTGCCGAGAGCTTAGCAGCTGGAAACTAATGCTCTAATCAGGGAAATGAGGAGGCAGCAGCAAATGTGTATGCTGCCCACTTGCTTGGCAACAAACACAGACATGTTATCAATCATAATGCCCATGCTCAGAAAAATGGCATAAACGAAGTTATTGAACGTGGTATACATGGAACCAAAAGGTATAATTTTTAAATGAATAGAGGAGATGGCTGGCAATAGGAGAGAGAATATTAATTTATTACTTAAATTTAATCAAAGATTCAGAAACTTGAGTTACCGTTTTTTATTATATTTATGAATGTTTTCACGAGAATTATGAGTAGGCTACATAATCTCACTGAGTAATTGTTAAATTGCTCAAGAATCCAACACCTGGTGATGCCACAAGGTATTC
Source organism: Sphyrna mokarran (assembly GCA_024679065.1). Classification (NCBI taxonomy): domain Eukaryota; kingdom Metazoa; phylum Chordata; class Chondrichthyes; order Carcharhiniformes; family Carcharhinidae; genus Sphyrna; species Sphyrna mokarran. The sequence goes on along the minus strand of JAGIQG010000023.1, from coordinate 23,300,592 downwards.
AAATAGATTCTGAGAACTTGAGCCTTGTAGGGAATGTTTAATTGACATTATAAACTCTTAAAGCAATACTAGTGACATTTTTCTATCTTCATCTGCAACAAGAATGAAAATGTTGTATTCATTTCAACCCAAAAAGTCAAATAGTCAGCTTTTCTTTATAATTTCTTTACTGTGAAAGAAGCGTTCCCAAAATCACTTGGAACTTTCAGTAGAATACACTTCTTCCAAATCTCATTGATAATTATTCAACAGCACAAAGTTTATCAGTGATGGGAAGAATAATTTTGAAAATTTTAGCTTGTTCTAATTAAAAAGAACGAGTTTACTAAGTGAGGAAAGTAAATTGGGAATCATCGTACTAAAGGAGGAGGAACGTGTGAACATCACACCAAGCGATTAAGCAATCTATTCTCTCTATAAAGAGTAAAATTTAATGGTCAAAGTCTGGTTAACTAGAATGTAGCTGTTATATTGGTATGCAAATTCGATTCATTAATCAGTACTCAGACAATGCATTGATTTGCATGAATTAAAGGTAAAAGTAAATTTAAGTAAATGATTAGCCATGATTGGAATTTATCAGCAAACATCTTTAATGTTTAACACTGCCTTGTATAATCTAGAATGAGAGATGAATCATGTTGCCCATGATTTAACTTTCTCACATTCTAAATTAATATCTTAGTTATGATTACGATGCACGAGTTATTAGGGTCAGGTTTCCAAAGCAATTTGTCAAGAGTTCCTGTCATATGTCTGATATTTGCCCCACCTTATTTATGGTCTATTACCTTCCAGGGTCACACATGATTAGACCTATGGCATTATTAGACCAGTTATTAGGTAATATTTTATCGAAGGTTGTTAGGATTGACTTTGGGCTAGCTACGTCTCTGATTAGTTATCATTGCAACATCTTCCCATAAATCACATTAAGCAATCCTTGTGAAAATGAACAGGGTGCTGGCAAATTCAAGCGAACATCTGCAATATGTTGTTGAAAATCTGTTCTGTGAAGTGTTAAGGCAATGTTCGCAAAACTGAAGTAGAGTAAAATTACATTAATTTTGCTTCAACCCTCCCAACAACACAACAATCAATAAAGTAGCTACAGGATAGTGTTATTCTAAATGGAGGTATCCAGAGCTATTACTCCGGGTTTTATATTTAATTTTTCATAACGTTTGTTTTCTCACTAGTTTGCTTCTGATTATAAAAATTAAAAGTAGTAATCCCTGGTTTATCAAAGGACGAGATGTGACATTGCTGGGAATAGAACACTTCAGCTTCAACATACAGTTCTCGCAGATTGAATGTAGTGTTAATGTGGGCTCGTTGGGCCGAAGGGCCTGTTTCCCATGCTGTTTTGTTCTTTGTTCGGTTGATTATGTTGTTAAAGATACACAAGTGATGGGCATTATTTGATCAAGGACTGAAAACACATTAAAACAAAGCCTGTTGGCAACCTAACACACACACACTCGTAGGTATACAGGAAAGGCGACAGAAAAGAGAAAGTTTTTACAACAATGGATAACATAAAAAAAGAACCACAGAAATGAATGTTATTTCATGTTTGCAAGAGTCTACAAAATCAAAATAGAGTGTGGTTCCTTCAGGGCAGAGTTCAATTCTTGGTTGGAAACAGCAGCACAGGCAGAAATCCTCAAAAGTGAATGAGGATGCCGCACAAAAGATGTCCATACATAGATTATTCAGTTGATGATGCATATCAGATGTTTTTAAAATAAATCATGTTTCGAGGAGTTGGGAGATGGCAGCCAGCTGCCATTGATTTGATTTATTATGGTCACAAGTATTAGTATACAGTGAAAAGTATTGTTTTTTGTACATTATACAGACAAAGCATACCGTTCATAGAGGGGGAGACGAGGGAATGTAATGTTATAGTTATGGCTAGGGTGCCCAAATTTGTACAAGATTGAATTGGAGCATTGTTAGAGAGCTTAAAAGAGTTAAAATGAAGTTTTAGGATAAAACTTTAATCATTCTTTAATCATTTTCCGAACCAAATTGCTTACCATTTGATCTATTTTATACCCTGCCTACCTTAATAAAAGGTCACTAAAAATGCAGAACTTCTTTCCTTAAAGGGGATTGAGGGCAATAATGTCAATTTGTAGGGTTAGTTATCTTATGCATTTCCTCATTAATCTCTAACCACTGATAAACAATGCAGTGGTATGTTTAAGAATGGGAAAAGCATTCTATTACAGATTTTATTATATTCAGTCTGATGCTCACCGAGCAATTAATTCTTCTGCAACACGCTAAAGTGATCACTGGAGGGCAAAAGAAAAGATGCATTCCTACACCTTGACAAATTTATTTTATACAATTTGTCACTGTTATTCAAGATTATTACTCCGTTTTATTGCAGATTGTTCCAGATATGATTAAAGTAAAAAATTAAGGCATTTTCTTCGATTTAAGTCTTGTTTGGTATTTAAGCATCCAGCAAAGGTATTACTCTAGGTGTTGCAAACCAAACTATTTTCCCTTTCTATACACTCGATGCTGGATTCAAAATGGAAAACCTGAAACTTCAAATTTCACACACATTCAAACTTTACTCGATACTTCAAAGCAGCAAAAAATCAGACTTGTTTGTTATGATGCATTAAAACAGAATGCAATTCGCCTTACCCAATAGTGTATAGATAGTTAGGTCTGTGCTTTGATAGGAAGGAGAATGTTTAAGTTACATTAACACAGTTTTCTTACATAAGGCAAACTCATAGAAATCATCATAGAAACCATACAGTACAGAAAGAGGCCATTTGGCCCATTAAGTCTGCACAGACCACAATCCCACCCAGGACCTACCCCCGTGCTACATATTTATCACTAATCCCTCTAACCTACGCATCTCAGGACACTAAGGGGCAATTTTCAGCATGGCCAATCAACCTAATCCTCACATCCTTGGGCTGTGGGAGGAAATTGGAGCACCTGGAAGAAACCCATGCAGACATGAGGAGAATGTGCAAACTCCACACAGACAGTGAGCCAAGCCAGAAATCAAACCCAGGTCCCTGGAGCTGTGAAGCAGCAGTGCTAACCACTGTGCTACCGTACCACCCCAAACTGTTTATTAAATATGCAATGTTCTATTCCTTTACTCTTTACAGTCAAATTTTTCATTGAAAATGTATATGCATTCAATCTTATGTTGAAGTATTTAATTACTATTACCAAACAAAAATTGCAAAACGAGCAAAAATAATTAATTTTTCATAGACTTCCTCAAACTATAGTTTATATTTGATACAAGATGACAGTGGCCATATTCTGATGCTTTAACTTGGAATGTAAAAAAAAACCCGCTTCTTGTCTTATTCTTGTAGCTATTTTTACCACTACTTCAATCTCTGTGTGATGCATCATTTCCTATCAAGCAAACAAGAATGAGTCGCTTGCTAGAAATGCCGCTGTACAACAAGATAGATGGAAATGTTCCAACTGTCATTTACCTCTTCGGGAAGTGTTCAATACTTACTAATCCACAGCCAAAATCAGGAATCAACTGTGCCAGCAGTCAAGTATATGAAAGTTCATTCCATCATTGTTACATCAGTAAAACTGAGGCACAAATAACTTATTTGGTACAGTAGTGCCACTAGATTGCTAGAATTTACAATACAAATGGTGTAGACAGTTTACTGAACGGCAAACCACTGTGTTATTGCTCTGCACAACTGCAGAATTGACAGGGCTTCACATTATCTCATAACAACAGTGCAGTTTCATCTTCATTCCGTTATCCAGTTTTCGAAGTGTTTTAAATCAACTCCACTGAAACTTGTTAGTTCTATTAGGTTCTGGCCTCACTTGCTCCTTTTTATTAGCCATATATAAGTTAATGCAAGCTGGACTCAGAGCAACGTGGTCAGGAGCAGCTATCAATGAAGCATTTCTAACTAACACAAGTTAGGCACAAGCTTCCAGCTGTCTGCAGCAAGGACTCTAATCTAGTGTTCAGGAGAGCAGCTGCTGAGCAGGTTCTTTAGTCAAACTTGTGTACTAATAGTATTCATTAGTTTGTTCCAACTCCAGCCTCAGATGTGTTCCAGCTCTGTAGCTTCGATCAGCACTGAAATGCTTACTCTGTTATCACATCACTGTGGGTACAAATGTATACATTTCACAAGACTGTAAGGAGGGGGAGGGATGGAGAGACGAACACCACAATAATACAACAAGCATACCAATCAGCTTTACCATGCTTTCCATTTAGGCTACGAAAGTTCTTTAAACCTGTATGGGTAACATTACTAAGGGTTGCATCAATGTTAGCAGAAGTATTATAATGCAAACACGGCTACCATGTGTACCATCCACAAGATGCACTGCAGCAGCTGAAGGCTTCTTCAACAGCAACTCCCAAATCTACAATCTTTGCTAGCTATTAGAACAAGAGCAGCCATGTGGAAATACGACCACCTGTAAGTTTTCCTTCAAGTTACACACCATCCTGATTAGAAAGTATATGACTTTCCTTCATGATTGCTGGATTAAAATACTGAAACACTCTACCAATAGGGCTGTAGGAGTATCTTCACCATATGGTTAAAGGAAACGCCCACCATTCTCACGAGCAATAAAGGATGGGCAATAAATGCTGGATGCTGGAATTGTTAGTGGTATCTACATCCTGTGAAAGTTTTCATGAGCACTTGTAGAAACAACCTCTTTTGGTATTACCCACAATATCCAGTATGAGCAATCTCATTTATTTTATTGCCACCCACATTAGCAGCAGCAAAGTACAATATCTGTGTTTAACTAAACTTGGTAAGAGGTCTGACAACACCAATTTTAAATCCAACCGATTTATTTGATAGTAAACTTGCTAGCTTTCGGCGTTTGTGCCTTCGTCAGGCGAAGGCACTTTTAACTAAACTTGTCCATTTAAATGAAGCTTGCTGCTAACAATCTGAACAGCTCCTCTCATCCAGGACAGCAAAAGAACTTTGCATTCACTGCAGTGTATAGATTTTATTCAGCACGAGGGAATATATCCTGGGTAGATTTCTTCTATGAAGCCTTTATAAGGATGACAAATCCCATTGCAGACAAAGCCAAATCATGCTCACTAACTGAACTACTCAATGACTCATGCTCTTTGCAGCATCATAGTTTTCTAAAATGACTCAAGATGGATCCTGCGTTTACATACGGATCAGATGCACAGCCACAATCTAAGGTTTAAGAAGGAAGTTAACATTGTCCACCGTGTGTGCTATTCCAGTATTTTAATTTGCAGCAAGTAGAATACTATTTACACACTGTTTCTCCCAAAATAAGCATCACAGTCCGCCTCTGAGAAAAGAAAGCTGGTTTACAGCTATGTAAGCATGGCAGCCAGTGCATTAATGACACTCTTGCACAATGTCAACTGTAGTAATGCTAAATGGAAATTACCTTTGGAGTGTTGAAACTTGGTATGGGCAGATTAACAAAATGCTACAGATGTAAATGGATTTTTGAAAATTTTGCTCGACAAGATCAGCTATTTGTGATCAGCTGAAGCTGCGTATGATGTTAAAGTTGGTCATCCGTGGATAGAAACTTAAAGAAACATATTAGAAACAACCTTAGGAACTCCCACACCACAAAACTATCGAGCATCAGGATCAGATGTAATCATCAACTCCAAAGATGCAGCTAGTAACAAGCACAGTGCCTTACAAATGACGCAACTGTTACACATCACTGATGGTTAAAAGTGTTAGCGCGAGTGGCGGACACAACCACTATGGACTAAGGGTCAGGTTCAACAGCAATACAGCTTTATTTTATCGTTGACGGAGGTGCAGTCAGGACATACAAACAGAACTATCCCGAAAGCACTCTAAAGGCCCACCAAAATGGACTACAGTTATACTCAAACTTCGACACATTGTATGATTCAAATGTTAACGTTTTGTTTACAGTACTTGACATTGACCATTCTGTTTCGATGTTTTCAAGTATTGTATCGATGTTTTTAAGTGTGTGTTAATTGCTTCTGTCTGATGGTTTTATCAATGGTCTAGAATTGCCGCGGTTTGAACAATTAGTATTTGGCTGTTCTCAGGAAGTTTGTGGGGCCAGGAGCACTTCCTTAGTTATGGCAATTCATCGGTGTCTCCATAGAGAGTTACTAAATTAGATCAGAGGTGCTGATTTGGTTGGAAGGGGCTGTACTTTTAATTTAGTTCCTGCAGGTGCCATCCTGTCTGGCTCCCTTTGTGTGCTAGCCTTTGTTTGCGTTTTAAAAACATGTCTTTTGCCTGCTTGTCTGGATCTGTTCCCTTGTGTTCTTTAGTGGGGAGGTTCTGAGTGCAACTTTAGTCTGCTTCCATATTGTGTACCCAATTTCAGAAAATATGTAAAGCTTTTCATATAAGTTGCTATATTACCAGTGCCTTTCTGCTGAGATTCATATTCATAGGGAATTTCACTGTAAAAGATAACCAGGGCATTTGTTTATCACAGAATAGTCGTGTGCACAACACTATATTGTAAGTGGTTTACACTAACTAGATTAATTAAAAAAAGATAGGAATAGAGTATCACTTCAAATAGCCAAGAACATAGGTCTGAAAATATAAATAATATCTGAAAAATAAATCAGTACAAAGTAAATTTAAAATGGTTATCATGAAGAACGTTTTTACTCAAACAGCAATAAAGAAAATTAAAATTTTGTTTTGGTAAATTTCCAGAAAAATTGGGGACTAGCCATGGAAAATTTGTTAAAGTCACAAACACTGTTAGTGGTAACCTTTTTTTTTACTATATTTTTTCTATCATTCTTCAGTTTTGCTTCTACCATCTTTGTCCATAGGTATTTCTATTCCTCATATAAGCTCCATTTAATCTCCTTCATTTTAATTTTTGGAATCGTTATACAGATGGAGGTTATTTATCCCATTGTTCTGCTGGTTTGATGAAAAGGCTATCAATTTAGTGACATTCCTTGCCCTCCTGCTCAAATCTGTATTTCTTTTCTCTTTCCCTCCATTCCATTACTTCTGTTCACCTTCATTCCTGTTTCATCACTTGCCCTTCAACATTTCCTGCTTTACTTATTTTTGTACTCTGTCACCACTCCGTTTTCCTGCTCATCTCTGCAGCAAGTTTTCTCACCTTTTCAGCTGCTACGGAAAATACTACAGGAATGGTGTGATTCCAAGATAGAGAGATGAGCAGGCTATTGAAAGAATCCAAATGGCAGGCAGTAACAAGAGGGAGGAGCCAATTATACACATTCTAATTCAAGTATTCACACTAAACACTGTAAAAGAGCAGATACACCGCAGGAAGAGGCAGCAAAGCAGATGCTTCCACACATCTTGAAATTAACAGCTGCAGAGAATCAGTATCAGTATGTTTTGCCATATCAGAAGGGAGGTGTGGGGGCAGGGTTAAATATTAGACAGACAAAAAGGACACAACACTTAATCAGCTGACTTGATGACAACAGTTGAGGTAAACATAGAACATAGAACATTACAGCGCAGTACAGGCCCTTCGGCCCTCGATGTTGCGCCGGCCAGTGGACCCTCTAACCTAAACTATTCCAATATCATCCATATGCCCATCCACCGAACATTTGAATGCCCCCAAAGCAGGCGAGTCCACAACTGCTGCAGGCAGGGCATTCCACACTCTCACCACCCTCTGTGTAAAGAACCTGCCTCTGACATCCGTCCTATAACTATCACCTCTTAATTTAAAGTTATGTCCCCTCGTGTTGGTCATCACCATCCGAGGAAAAAGGCTCTCACTATCCACCCTATCCAATCCCTTGATCATCTTATACGCCTCAATTAGGTCACCGCGTAACCTTCTTCTCTCTAATGAAAATAACCTCAGGTCCCTCAGCCTTTCCTCATAAGATCTTCCCACCATACCAGGCAACATCCTGGTAAACCTCCTCTGCAGCCTTTCCAATGCTTCCACATTTTTCTTATAATGCGGCAACCAGAACTGTACGCAACACTCCAAGTGCGGCCGCACCAGAGTTTTGTACTGTTGTAACATAACCTCACGGCTCCTAAATTCAATCCCTCTACCAATAAAAGCTAACACACCGTACACCTTCTTAACAACTTTATCAACCTGGGTGCCAACTTTCAAAGAACTATGTACTTGTACCCCAAGATCCCTCTGCTCGACAACACTATTAAGGGTCCTTCCATTAGCCCTATATTTCATATGCCTGTTATTCCTACCAAAGTGAATCACCTCACACTTATCCGTATTGAATTCCATTTGCCACCTCACGGCCCAGCTCTGCAACCTATCTATGTCCCTCTGCAAACTGTAACATCCATCCTCGCTGTCTACAACTCCCCCCACTTTGGTATCGTCAGCAAATTTACTAATCCAACCCTCTACACCCTCATCTAGGTCATTTATAAAAATGACAAACAGCAGTGGCCCTAAAACAGATCCTTGAGGTACACCACTTGTAACTGCACTCCAGGTTGAATATTTCCCATCAACCACCATCCTCTGTCTTCTATCAGCTAGCCAATTCCTAATCCAAACTGCTAAATCACCTTCAATCCCATGCATCTGCACTTTCTGCAGTAGCCTACCATGGGGAACCTTATCCCTTATAATTCTTTCCAAGACCTTGCCCACAACTGAAGTCAGGCTCACCGGTCTATAATTTCCAGGATGGCCCCTACTCCCCTTTTTGAACAAAGGGATAACGTTTGCCATCCTCCAGTCTTCCGGCACTATACCTGTAGCTAACGACGACATGAAGATCAAAGCCAAAGGCTCTGCAATCTCCTCTCTAGCCCCCCAGAGAATCCTAGGGTAAATCCCATCTGGCCCAGGGGACTTATCAATTTTCATACCCTCAAGATTCGCTAACACCTCCTCCTTATGAACCTCAATCCTACCCAGTCTACAACCTGGTATCGCAGTATTCTCCCCGACAACACTGTCTTTCTCCTGCGTGAATACTGATGAAAAATACTCATGGCAATGTGTACAACAATACTTCAATTGCTCTCACATTGACAGCTCTCAGTCACGTTTTTCAATCACACAGCGATGTCATGCATCCGTTTGGAGGTGGTCAAGGTAGCCCAAGAATTCCTCAGAGGAATTCATTTATTCTGAGGGTACACCATCAGAAGGCTTACGCAAGCCATGTACTAGCTCAGAAGGTGATACTTTGGTAGCAACAACTAGACAGCTTATGGACATGATACTTCACAAACAAATAGAAAATGACTGAGAAAGGGACAGCAATGCTCGAATGTATCTTGGAAACACAAAACTCTCTTAAGTTCAGCTGTAACCAGGGGGTAACTGATGACCAGGATATTTATTGAGGAGCAGCACAGAATGTAAAAGGCACTGACAGGCTGTGCAAGAGCATGGATGCAGAATGATTGGGGTAGCCAATCTCAATTGCGAGTGGTACACTATAGCAGAACAATGCAACATCGCTTTCCAGGAATGGAGTGACCAATTGCATGGAGCAAACATGGCAATCAAATTAATAGCTTTTGCGCTCTGTATTCTACCTTTAATAGAATGAATGATACTCTTGGCCTTTTGGTGTCCCACTGATCTGCAGCAAAGTGTTCTCTAGCAAAGTGATAGCAGGAAAGTGTTGCTGAGATGGAATGATAGTGAAAGTGGGTATTGGATTTGGGACTTCATGTCTCATCTGCTGCCACCACCCCGAGCCAGGAATCAACATTCCGCCTAATTTCTTGATGGTTGAATCCACTCTGCAGATGGAGTAGTATTTGGTGGAACTCTTCAAAACCCAGTGCTGATACTAGTCAAAAAAAATCTCAGGATTTCAGCAACATGCCTTGCTTTGACTAATGCCAAATGAGTTACATCATTTGTAGTTGTGCACAGGGATATGTATGTCTGTTTATTAGGAGACATTGTCACACTGTTTCTGTTTGGTATCTGAAGTACATAAATTTTTTTTTTTTTGCACAATTTTCATGTCTTGTCTATTGCTGGCTGCCAGTTGGCAAATGATCTTTCCAATTATTTGATGATGTGTGAGGAGACAAATTATCAGTGCTCGATGAGAAGGCCGTGAAATAATGTTTACTTGATCACAGGACTGTTTTGCGTTGGGCAGGGATCTTGCTGTGTGACTGGTGTGAGGGAAACAGCTTTTGCACATGACTGTTCGATTCAGAGCATCTACCTAAGTGAATCGTGTAATAATCAGGGCATTCCCAGGCAGCTGATGGTACATTCCTCAAATGAGCCCAATCTTCCCTTCAGAAATCTCCAAAGAGTTTGTGTTCTGCACTGAGGACCTTCTGCACGGTCCAATCCTCCTAGTTAAAACAACTCTGGAGAGCTTGACTGATGTGTACTGAAAATACCTCGAAGAACCTGAAGCACATTCTCAGTGTGCAGGTATCTTGTTCAAGATGCAAAGGCATCTGGGAGAATGGACTGCCACAGGAGAAAAAGCATTGCATCAGCTGTCTCGGAAACTTTTGCACGTCTACATAAAGATTTTTTTTGCCTGCGAATCAGCACACTGCTGGAGTGGATGACTGTGTAATTGTGTAGCGCTTGCATGGATTCCTCTGCTTCCACATGTAAAGTTGATGATGCCATCTACCCAATGGAAACTACCTGTGCAATTAAGCACAAGCTCATTCAGACTGCAAAGATGACTTAACTGGCCACCCTGGAAAATAAGCCATCAGACAGCTGTCTTATGATTTTTACTGTGAGATTCTGCATGTCTCCAACAGAGGCCTGGAGTGATGCAGTGGCAAAGAAGTTGAGGGCACTAGCAGATTTGGCAGCAATGGGCAAAACATGGCCTTCCGGTACAGTAGGTAGTACAGCAGGCTGCAAACTCTGCAACCACCTCAAATGGCTCTCTCTGCCTCCTAATGCATTGATGTTGGGACATGTTGAGGAAGCACATCCTCTAACTGTAGATATTGTGGGCTGAGTACGGTATGTTGCAACTCCCTGCTGCTCCTTGCTCCTGTAGAGCTACAGATCATTGAGGAGTAGGCTATAAGCTGGTGGTGGTGCTGCTGTTACTGGTAATTTTGATCCTCGTCTAATCTAATCTAAAGCAATAACAGTACCCACCATTAATTGGATCCAAGCCAAATTGTGAAGTTTGAACCAGGATCTAAATCATTTCCTTGATGGTAGGTTTATTTACAGGATGCAGCATTTCAGATCTCGACCTCCAAACTACTAACTTAATGTTCCAGCTGGTTCTCTTCATATCTGTTCTTGTCCTTAATCAAATAATGCCATCACATGTCTTTAACAGTATAATGAATCATCTATTATAATCTATCAGAGTTATTATGAGTTTAACTTCAAAGTGTAGAGTATACCTCCCAGCCTCCAACATGTAGGCAACTTCGTAGTAGTGTATAAATCAATGTCTTGGCACTTGAACCTTCCCCAAGGCAGACAGGAAAACAGTTGTGAATACTAAGTACTATTGGCATTTATCCACAAAACCTCTCGATTGCCACCATCTTCTCACCTTGTTTTCCCTGACACGTTCTAAGAAGCTGAGGACACTTATGAATCTAGAGTTAAAGTTTAGAACCAATGTCAATATCTCCCTAATTAAGAAACTTACGGAAGGTAAGTGACAATCTCCCCTTCCCAAGCCATTGTCCATAAGCACATCATTAGATTTTATATGTATACTGATGGCACCAGTTCTATCTTAGCACTATCTCTCACAACACCTCCATTGTCTCTAAATTGCTAGAAAGCTTGTCAGACATCCTGTATTGGATACACAACGATTTACTCCAACTATTCAGAGGGCTGAAACCATTGCCTTCAGTCCCTCCCATAACTCCATTCCTTAGCCACTGACTCCATCCCTCTCCCTGACAAGAGTTTGAAGCTGAACCAGACTGTCCACAACTTGATCGCAAGATGAAGTTTCAAGTATATATGTATGGCATCATCAAGAATACCTGTTTTCACTTCCACAGCATCGGCCCACTATACTCCCCCTCAACCCATCAGCTGCTGAAACTGCTGTCCACTCCTTTCCTACATCTAGACTTGACTATTCTAATAGACTCCAGGCAGGGAGCACCTGTTCATTCTTCCAGATACTTGAAGTCATTTAAAACTGTTATCTGTATCCTAATTTGCACCACAGCACACATCGTGTCTATGTTCACTGACTAACATTGGCTCCCAATGAGGCAATGGCTTAATTTTAAAATTATCACGCTTGCTTTCAAATTTCTCCATCAGTCCATTCCTCCTCGTCGTTGTAATCACTTGTGCAAATTTGGCTTTCTGAGCATTCTCATTTTAATTCTTTCCCACAGCTGGTGGCCATGCCTTCATCAACCAAAGCCCTACCTCTAGAATTCTCTCCTAAACCTGTCAACCTCTCTTCATCTCTATCTTTCTTTAACCAAGCTTTTAGTCATCTGCCCTGATTTATCCTTTTGTTCTCTGGTGTCAACTTTATTTCATTTTTGATTTGATTTATCACATGTATTGGGATACAGTGAAAAGTATTGTTTCTTGCATGCTATACAGAGCACGCTGTTCACAGAGTACATAGAGGAGAAGGAAAGGACAGTGAGAATAATGTAGTGTTACAGTCAGAGCTAGTGTGTAGAGAAAGATCAACTGACTAGAAGGTAAGTCATTTAAAACTGTTATCTGTATCCTAAAGTCTGACAGCAGCAGTGACGAAGCTGTTTCTGAGTGGGTTGGTGCATGATCTCAGACTTTTATATCTTTTTCCTGACGAAAGAAAGTGTAAGAGAATATCTCCGGGGTGCATGGGGTCCTTAATTGTGCTGGCTGCTTTTCTGAGGCAGTGCGAAGTATAGACTGAGTCAATGGAGGAAAGGCTGGTTTGTGTTTGTAGCTTCTTGCAATCTTGGTCAGAGCAGGAGCTATATCAAGCTATGATACATCTGGAAAAGGATGCTTTCTATGGTGCATCTGTAAAAAGTGATGAAAGTAGTAGTGACCGTACCATATTTCCTTAGGTTCTTGAGAAGGACATTAGTGTGCTTTCAACTACAGTGTCGGTGTGGAGGGACCAGACAAGTTGTTAATGACCATAAGACATGGAAGCAGAATTGGGTCACTTGGCCCACGATTGGGTCAATTACAGCTAATAATTTTCTCATCCTCGTTCTCCTGCCTTTTCCCCATAACTCCTAATTAATCAAGAACCCATCTACCTCTGTCTTAAGGACCTGGCCTCCACAGTCTTCTGCAGCAAAGAGTTTCACAGATTCACCGCTCTCTGGCTGAAGAAATTCCTCCTCATCTCTGTTTTAAGGATCGTCCGTTTAGACGGAGCTTGTGCCCTTTAGTTCTAGTTTTTCCTACTAGTGGAAATATTCTCTCCACATCCACTCTATCCAAACTTTGCAGTATCCTGTAAGTTTCAATAAGATTCTCCCTCAAAACATGCAGATAAAGCTTCTTAAAGCACTCTAGTACATTAAAAGCACTATAGGTTTCAGGTTGTTGCTTGTATGCAGCCTAATGTACTGCAGTGAAAAGCAGAAATCAGCTGGCAGGTTAGAACCATCAAAAGTATAGACGCATGGAGGGACCTGGGTATGCAAGTCCACAGATCCTTAAAGGTGGCAGCACAGATGAAGAAGGTGGTGAAGAAGGTGGTGAAGAAGGCATATGGCATGCTTACCTTTATAGGATAGGGTATAGAGTATAAAATTTGGCGTCTGATGTTACAGCTGTATAGAATGTTGCTTAGGTCACATTTGGAGTACTGCGTCCAGTTCTGGTCGCCGCACTACCAGAAAGATGTGGAGACTTTGGAGAGAGTGCAGAGGTTTACCAGAATGTTGCCTGATATGGTGGTCTTAGCTATGAGATGAGATTGGGTAAACTGGGGTTGTTTTCCCCAGAAAGACTGAGAATGAGGGGAGATCTAATAGAGGTGTATAAAATTATGAGGGGTATGGATAGGATGAACAGTGGGAAGCTTTTTCCCAGGTTGGAGGTGACAAATACAGGTTCAAGGTGAGGGGGAGGTGAGGTTTAACTCAGATATCAGAGGGACTTATTTTACACAGAGGGTGCCGGCGGCCTGGCATGCATTGCCAAGCAGGGTGGTGGAGGCGGACATGCTGGGATTGTTTAAGACTTATCTGGATAGTCACATGAGTAGATTGGGAATGGAGGGATACAGAAGAATGGTCTAGTTGGACCAATGAGCAGCACAGGCTTGGAGGGTTGAAGGGCCTGTTTCCTGTGCTGTACTGTTCTTTGTTCCTGGGGCATTACTAATTTTGTTAGTTTAACTATCTACCTCTCCAAAACCCTGTCAACATGAATCTATCCCAAAGTGCATTGCGACCATGTTGCAAATGCTCAATAACTGCTAAAAATTGCTCAGATACAAAGGATATATTTCTCATGGTAATCTTCAATGTTTATGAATTGTTTTTGTCAAATTATGACAATAAACATCATCGTCACACTCTACTACAATAGAGATTGTTTAATAGTAACGTAACATCAGAAACAAATTTTCAATATTTCCCATTAAGATCTCTACCAACGTCTACGGCCCACACCAACAGTATGGACTCAAAATTACAATTGTGTTTAAACACCTTTCTCACAGGAACATAGTTAGGAAAAATGATTATTGAGTCAACGTTCTTTCGAGATCGGTCTTAAGGAGTTAAGGGAGGTGGAGGTGTTTAGGGATGGAATTACTAAGCATAGGGTCTACATAAACATAGATTCCAATATTGTCTGAAGAGGGGAACTATGATGTGGAGATACTGGTGTTGGATTAGGATGGGCAAAATAAGAAGTCTCAAAGCACCACGTTATAAAGTCCAACAGGCTTATTTGGTAGTATGAGCTTTTGGAGTGCTGATCTTTCGCCAGATGAGCACAAGAGGTCAAAATCAGAGAAATACTGCATTTAAGACAGGTGTTGCAGAATGGGTAAGTTTAAAATTAAGTTTATTATTAGTGTCAATTAAGTGTATATTAACACTGCAAAGAAGTTAACTTAAAAATCTCCTAGTCATCACACTCCGGCACCTGTTCAGGTAAAAAAGGAGAATTTAGCATAGCCAATGCACCTAACTAGCATGTCATTTGGACTGTAGGAGGAAACCTGAGCACAGGAGGAAATCTACACAGACATGGGGAGAACGTGCAAACTCTGCACAGATCGTGAGCCAAGCTGGGAATCAAACCTGGGTTCCTGGTGCTGTGAGGCAGCAGTGCTGACCAATGTGTCACCATGGTGCTGAGATGGTGAGGGCAGAAGCTATGAAGGAAATTAAACACAACAATGAAAATTTGAAATGCGAGACTTTGGGAAACCAGGGCACAGTGTTGATCAATTAAAGAGGAGGCAGGCAGACCAGAGGAGAAAGAAATGTTTATAATTATCTGAAGCATTCAATAACTAAACTGCAAAGATGAAGGAAGATCTCATACCTTATACATCATCTCACCCAGCAAAAATGAAATTGAGCTGCAACAAGCACTTTAAGGGAAGAAAATCAGAAGGGAAAAAATGATTCATTTACTTTTCTTCTGATGATGTTAAATTTAAATCAGTTATTTAACATTGCTGGTAAAAAAACACCATTAGAAGATTATACAACTATCAGTTATAGAATTGTCCTTATTTTTCCTGATCATCTATTATTAGGTACTTTGTATGAACAAAGTTCCACTGGACAAGTGACTGATCTCTGCTGTTAAATTATAAAATCCCTGCAGTATAGGAGGGGGGATTTGGCCTATTGATTCTGCACTGACAACAATCCCACCTAGCCCCTATCCCACAATCTCACATGTTCACCCTGCTAATCCTCCTGACACTTAGGAGTAATTTAGTATGGCCAATCAACCTAACCCGCGCATCTTTGGATCTTTAAAACTTCCTATTCTACCTAATTGTCACTGATACAACATTTCTCATCGACTTGAGAACATAAAAACCCAATGAAATGTGTCAAGCTGCAGATTACAAATCATACAGGTCATGAAATTGACTTGTACAGGAGGTAAAATTAATTCAATCAAAATTTTCAATGCCAGTTAATATCTGAAATAAATTCAGGCTGTGATTAATTGTTCTTAAGTAGGTCAAAATGCATTTGGTTGCATTAGATTCTGAGTGTCGAACAGAAGGGTGAATTATCAATTAATTTGATCTACAGGCAAGTCGGTGCTAATTCACGGTTTGGTACATATTTCATATGGCTGCGAGGGGGTCAGGCTGGCAGTGCCCTGGGGGCACTCTCCCCCCCCCTTTTTTTATCCTCAATCTCCTGGGGGGCCTCAATGGTCTCCTTGCACTCCAGCAGAGTCGGCTGTTCCCTGCTACAGGGACACTATTAAAAATGCCACTGTTACTGATAAGCTTCCATATGTTTGGTTTATCCAAAATGTATATTCAAATCTAGGTGGTGGAGTTCTCCAAAAAAAAAATTCTGTCAAAATCATACAAAAACTGGAGTAAATCCCACTGCTTCTTCCAGAGGGAT
Organism: Sphyrna mokarran; assembly: GCA_024679065.1. Classification (NCBI taxonomy): domain Eukaryota; kingdom Metazoa; phylum Chordata; class Chondrichthyes; order Carcharhiniformes; family Carcharhinidae; genus Sphyrna; species Sphyrna mokarran. Next base: position 23,284,054 of record JAGIQG010000023.1, on the reverse strand, counting down.
TTTCAAAATGCTCAACATTAAAAATCCGCGGGCAGGCCTATTTCAGCTGGAGACGCTGGCAGTATAGTGCTGAGTGGGCCACTGTGCCTGTGCCAATCTGACAATGTGGAGATCGGTGCCTGCCCAGATGTCCAGCACTGCCCGTCTCCCAATCACTGGTCAGCCCTGTGACCCTCATATCGCTGCCCTTCTGATCTCTCCACATCCCAACTGATGGCCCCCTTGGATGTGTCCGGACCAGTCTCAATCTCACCACCCTTGCCCAACCCCTGGCAGTCCAGATTTCCCGAACTCCCACCCCTCCACCTTGATAGCCAGCCCCAATCGCAGGTGTCCCTCCGTCACAAAGTCGACTTGCACAGTGACAGCAGGACTCCCCATCCCCACTAATTGAGCATGGGGGCAGTGCAAAGGTCCATCCCCACCTCCTGGCACTGACCGATGCCCAAAATATTGCCATTTCACCCCTTGAGCAGTGCCAGGTGGTCAGGCCAGCATTGCCCAGGGGGCACCTCTCTCTTACCCTCAATCACTCAGGTGGCCTCAATAGTCCCCTCTGCACTCCAGCAGAGTTGGCCTACCAGCTCCCCGCTACAGGGGAACTATTAAAAATCCCACTGGTATGAAATATTCCTGGTGGGTGGTGTGACGGTAGCTGTGGTTGTGGGAAGTGGGGGTACAACAATGAGACTAACGGACCCAGGACTTACACTGATGATCATCAGTATAATTCATACAACTCTGCACCGATTTCTGGGGGCCGTGGCACCCAGCAGAAAGCGTGCTACACAGTCTCTGCTTGAGTCTCCTGGCCTGCTGCACTGCTTTAGCAGCGCAGTGGTGAAGGGGGAGAATTGCACCCAAGATATTTCCAGGAGGTAAATCTTTAGGGCACTTGTGCCAGGTTAATAAATGCATCGAGAATACTTGGCCATACCTCCTGGTGTCATGCAACTAGACTATTTAAGAAGAACAGTACAGCACAGAAACATCCCCTTTGGTCCACCAAGTCTGTGCTGACACTAGATTAGAGAGGTATCTGTGATAGATTTGGTAGGCCAAAGGACCTGTTCCTGTGCTGTACTGTTCTTTGTTCTTAAATAGTAGAGGCAAGAAAATATTGGATTAGAGAGGCATCTATATTTTCTTGCCTCTACTTGGTCCCTCTATTCCGTATCTCTTCATGTATTTATCCAGATGCCTCTTGAACTTTGTTTTAGAATCTGCTTCTTCCACCCTTCTCCAGCAGTGCATTCCAGGCATTCACTCAGAGAAAATTTGCTCATTACATCTTTTTTTAACTTTCTCCCTCTTACTCTCAATCCATCCCCTGGCCCTTAAATGCAGGGAAATAGATTTTGACTATCCACTTTATCCAAGTCCTTCACAATTTTGTAAACCTCTATCATATTACCTCCTCATCCTCTGACGTTCCAATGAAAACAGTCCAAGTTTGTTCAACCTTTCTTCATAGTTGAAGAAACCAGGCAACATTCTGATAAATCACTTCTGCACCCTTTCCAATGCATCAACATCCTTCCAATAGTGTGATAACCAGAATTATACACAATACTCCAAATGCGGCCTAACCAAAGTCCTATACAGCTGCAAAATGATTTTCCAACTCCTACACTCAGCACCATAATGAATGAAGACCAGCACAGCATATGCCTTCCTGATCACCTTGTCCACCTGAATTGTGGATCTCCGTGCCTCAATCCCTCTGTATGTTAATATTTCTAAGGGTTCTACATTTACTTATACTTTCGTTCTGCAGTAGGCCTTCCAAACCACATCAGCTCATACTTGCCCGGCCCGGATTAAATTCCATCTGCCATCTTTCAGGCCAGTTCTCCAGCCAATCCGCATTCTGCTTTATTGTCCAAAATCCTCCTTACTATCCGTTACTCTCCCAATTTTTCTATCACCTGCAAATTTACCGATCAGATCTACGTTTTTCTCCAAATCATTTGTATATATTACAAACAGCAGAGACCCCAGCACTGATCTTTGTGAAACATTGCTTGCCATAGATCTCCAGTTGGAAAAATATCCTTCCACTATTACTCTCTGCTTTCTATGCCCAAGCCAGTCTTATCCCCGCCTTACTAGCTCACTTCAGATCCTATACGATTTCACCTTACGAGGAACCTTATCGAAAGCTTTACCAAAGTCCACGTATGCCACATCCACTGCCCTGCCCTGGTCAAATTTTGTGCCACTTCCTCAAAGAACTCAATTAAGTTTGAGACACAACCTCCCCTTCACAAAACCATGCTGCCTGTCACCAATAAGCCTCTTCTCCTCCAGATGTGAGTATGTCTTGTTCCTAAAAATCTTCTCTAATAATTTCTCCACCATTGATGTGAGATGCACAGGCCTGTAATTTCCTGGATTGTCTCTTCTGCCATTCTCAAATAAAGTAACAATGTTAGCTACTCTCCAATCCTCTGGAATCTTGCCCGCGGCTAAACAGGATACAAAGATTTTGGCCAAGGCCTCAGCAATTTCTTCCCTCATCTCTCTCAGTATTCTGGGATAAACCCTATCTGGCCCTGAGGACTTGTCCACCATAATGTTTTTCAAAAGCTCCAATACCCCCTCTCTTTTTATCTCAACATATCCTCAAATGTTAACATCCTCCTTTCTAAACTCACCATCCACCACATCCTTAATCTTTGGGAATACTGATGCAAAGTATGCATTAAGCATCTCACCCACCTCATCTGACTCCACACACAAATTCCCTTCACTGTCCTTGAGTGGGCCTATCCTTTCCTTACTTACCCCCTTTCTTCTTATATACGCATAAAAAGCATTGGGATTATCCTTAATCTTACCTGCCAAGGACATTTCATAACCCGTTTTTGCCCTCGAGTCCATGTTTAAGTTCTTCTCTGCTATCTTTAGCAGGAAAGAACTGTCTCAAGAGCCTTAACTGTTTTCAATTTCCTGAAATTTACGTATGCCTTTCTTCTTTTTCATCAAGTTCACAATCCTTCTCGTCATCCAGGGTTTGTGAACCTTGCCACCTTTCCTTCATTTTTATAGGGACATTCCTGCCCTGAATTAACAACTGACTTTTAAAAGACTCGCACATATAGGATGTGGTTTTATCCTCAAACAGCCTCTCCCAGTCTACATTCCCTAGCTTCTGCATCATACTGTCGTACTGAGCCTTCCCTGGTTTAGTACTTTCACTCTGGGACCATTTCTATTGTTTTCTGTAAGTACTTGAAATTTAAAGAATTGTGTTCATTCTTCCCAAAATGGTCCCCCACTGAGACATCAATCATCTGTCTGTCTTGTTTCCCAGAACCATGTGTAAGATAGCTCCTTTCGCAATTGGACTATCAACACATTGCCACAAGAAGCAGTCTTGGACATTCTAAACAAACTCCGCCCTGTCCAAGCTCTTGGCACTAAATGAGTCCCTGTCTATGTCTATCACATCAATGTTGTTATTTTAGCACCTTCCCATAATTTGCTGACGTATCAGTTCCTGAATTCATGTTGGCTACTGGGAGGTCTGTAGTACAACCCCAACAGTGTGATTGCACTGCTCCTGTTCAACCAATATGGCCTTACTGCATGACCCCACCAAGGTGTCCTCCCTGTGGACAGTTGCGATATTCTCCCCAATTATTAAAGCAACACCCCCATCTCTCCTATCTCTTTTGTCATTCTTGCTACCTCACTTGAAGCATCAAAATCCTAGAATGCTAAAATGCCAGTTCTGCTTTTCATCCAATTTTCTGTAATTGTCACATCATAGTTTCATGTAGTAATCCAAGCTTTAAATTGATCCACCTGACCTCTCCTATTTCTTGCATTAAAACAAACACACCTCAGACCATCTGTCCTGTAATGTTTTGTACGCCCCCTCTGTTTTATTTCTCTTAGTCTTACTGGACCTATTCACTCAGTTCTCCATAGTCTCTCTACTCTGGCCCTTCTTAAGTTTTGTCTTTGATTTCTCTGCCTTCCACTTTTTCCCTTTAGTTTCTGTCCCCACTTTACTTCCAACATTGGTTCTCAACATCCTGCCACTTTAGTTTAAACCCTCCCATCAACACCAGCAAACACTGCCGCTAGGACATTGGTTCCAGTTCTACCCAGGTGTAGGCCACCCAATTTGTATTGGTCCTACTTCTCCCAGAACCAGTTCCAATGTCTAAGAAATTTGAATCCCTACCTCTTGCATTGTTCCTCAAGCCACGTATTCACTTTAGCTATCTTGATATACCTACTCCAACCAGCACATGGCACTGGTAGCAATCCTGAGATTGCTACTTTTGAGGTTCTACTTTTTAGTTTAATTCCTTACTCCCTAAATTCAGCTTGTAGAACCTCATCCCATGTTTTGCCTATATCATTGGTGTCTATATGCACCACGAAACTGACTGTTAATAGAACATAGAACATAACAGCACAGAACAGGCCCTTCGGCCTTCGATGTTGTGCCGACCAATATAAAAAGCAATGCCCCTCCAAACTAAACCATTCCCTTCTCTTCCATATACTTATCAACTAACCTCTTAAACGCCACCAAACTTGGCGCATCTACAACTGCTGCAGGCAGGGCATTCCACTCCCGAACCACCCTTTGGGTAAAGAACCTACCTCTGATATCCGTCCTATAACTATCACCCCTTAATTTAAAGCTGTGTCCCCTCGTGCTAGCTTTCTCCATCCTAGGAAAAAGGCTATCACTGTCCACCCTATCTAAACCTCTAATCATCTTATATGTTTCAATAAGGTCTCCTCTTAGCCGCCTTCTTTCTAACGAAAACAACCTCAAATCCCTCAGCCTCTCTTCATAAGACTGCCCTCCATACCAGGCAACATCCTGGTAAACCTCCTCTGTACCCTCTCCAATGCCTCCACATCTTTCTTATAATGCGGGGACCAGAACTGCACACAATACTCCAAGTGCGGCTGCACTAGAGTTTTGTACAGTTGTACATAATCAATAAAATATTAAATAGAACATAATTAAATGGATTGGTGGGTATCTGTTCCTAGAATGGCCTTACACCTACACTCTACAGTCTTCAGCACTACAAAAATTAGCATTTACATAGTATTTTCAAAATAGCAAGTTGCCCCATGGCAACTTTCACAGAAATGTGATTATTAGACAAAATTTGACACCAACCACATAATGAGATATTAGGACAGGTGAGGAAAAGACAGAGTTAGAGAGGTAAAGGGGTTTCAGAAGAGTTTAGGGTTAAAGAGGCTGAAACACAAAGCTGCCAATAATAGAATGATTAAATTTGCGGCGCACAAGCAGTAAGATTCGGAGTTGTGCAGAGATCACGGAGGGTTGGAGGATTGAAAGACATTAGAGATAGGGAGATACAATACCTTGGGGAGCATTTGAAGGATGAGAAGTTTAAAATGAGACGTTGCCGGAGCTGTTGCATGCAATGTTTGTCAGCAAGCACAGAGGTGATGAATGATTGTAACCTAATGCACATCAAGATGCAGGCAGCAGAATTTTGGATGTGTGCTAATTTGCAGAGGGTGCAAAGTAAGAAGAGCATTGAAATAGTTGAGTCATACTTTTTTTTTTTACGGCAGATGAAAATGATAATTCTTTAAGCTCATCAAATATTGTTATCATCCAATAGACAGAGCAATCACTAAACCACTTGTTTTTGCCTTTCTTTCATTTGTTAGCCAAGACAACATTCCTTGTGCCCAATTATAAAAATGCTGTTAAAGTAATAGATTTGCTAATGTACTTTGCATAAAAATCTCCCAATTATTTTCATTTTAGTGTTTTATATCGTCAACTTTATTGAATGCATTAGGTGGAGTACATAATCACGAAGTTTTCCGAGGAACTATAGCATAACATTTTAAATGAGAATATCTCAAGTCAAGTCAACAGATTCTCAAGACTACACCAGCTAGTTGCAAGATTCTGAGAACACTGCTGCTGCTGATGGCCAACTTCCCTTAATGAGGAATGCTATTTTGTGTCATGCAATTTCCATATCAAATTAGTAATGCCATGCCATACACTTACTGCGAGGGCAGCATTTCCTGTGACCTTCATTAGACCAGACCTCCCAATTACTGACCAACAGTTTTGAAATCATCCAACAGCTATCAGTCATCAACAGAATCCAAAATACAGGTTCCTCAAGGAACTCGCATTTGCCTGCCAACTGTTGCAGCACTTAACGCAGCAGGCCTTTTATTTCTGAAACTAGTTTGAGAATTCTATCTTTGTAGATGCTTTGGTCCCTACTATAATCACTGCTTCAAGTTGACATCGACAAAAAGTACAAATAGTACAGACTTTTTCAAGCCACAAGCTACCTCAGAGGTTTGTCCAAAACCAGATAAATCTTTTATCTACCATCTAAATCATAATGTTCAATTAGGCACTGCGTTACATTAATTAGAGTTCATGTAGTGACTGCCCAGTCCCAGACTGCTGCTAGTAATGACCGCACTGAATTCTTGTGGACACTTGCTTCTTTGACAACAAACAGGAACACTCAAAAGGAGCTGAACATAAAAGCCAGGCCCCTTCATGAGAAAGGAAGAGGTATAAAATTAATTAACACTTACTTATCAAGAGGTGGTCAATTGGGAGATAGAAATTAACATTTATTTTTGACTAATTTTAATTCAATTTACGGAATTATGGGGACATTAAGTTAGCAACCCTTCACACAATGATACCTATTTATGAAAGCATTTAATATTACAAATGAACATTGAACTGACATTTTCAAATGTAATTCATTTCCAGGTGTAAAGCAATAGCCTTGTGTTACCAAAATATATTTCACTAAAGAAATAAACTTTTACAAAATGGAAGACTCTTTTAAAACTCTTCCAGTCCTCTAACGCTCTGTAATCTTTGCACAATTCCTGCAAATTTCTATTACACAACTCCAATTTTCAATAACAAATCTAAAAATCAAACTAGAATTTACTGTCAAAATAACGAGGGAATTAACAATGAAAGGCATGGGCAAGTGTAGTTAAACAAGAAAAAGTGTCACTCCGAATTAAATTTTGCAAAAACGACACCTCACTGTCATGCTATGTCAAATTCATTTCCTGGGGTAAAATTCCTGTGCTTGTGTGGTAAATACAAACTCTAAATGTGCCACAGTGTGTCAGTGCTTGTCAATTTCAGGGAAAGTACACTTTTCGATTTCATAAGGAATTGTAATTACTATCAGTGGTACTGAAAGTTAACTACCAGAATGGAGTTTATTCCTTCAGCTTTTATTTGTTATAAGAGAATCTTTGAAAAAAATCACTTTTTGCCTCTTAATCCAAACCACCTTTCACTCTCTATATCTGATTCAACACTGAGTTCACAATTCCAATATACACTTGCTAGTTCATTTCAATCCTTCAATCTGTTGGTTAAGGGTATGTACAGATGCTTGCCCTGTTTAGGTAGATCTCAGATGCCCCACAATCTCCTCTAGTGTAGTTGCATGGAAATTAAATGAGCAAGTTCGGGTCTACAAATGGTGGGTGTCATTAGTTTATTGGCTATAGCAAAGTTTGACCCCCACATCCCCTTTTCAGTAGCAGAGTTGAAACTGTTGGCTTGATAATGCCAAAATCATTCCACCCCTGGCATTATAACAGAAACTAAAAATACATGGATGTTATTTGAACTTGAAGTGCTTCAACACTGAATTTCAATTAACTGGCAGGAAATGTTAATTAAGCAATAAATTCCATTATGAGGTAGTGTATGAGGTAATAAAAGCTGACGATGCAAGATATACAGTAGTGAGAGCCTTTTATGTCAAATACACTACTTTATAATGGAATTTATTACTTTTACAGCATTCATTTTATTAAAGGGAGCAAGAAATATTGCCTTGGTGAACAAATGAAGGAAGCGGGTAAGAAAAGTTGTTGTGATGATTACTTCATGTAATGGATTCCAGAATCTTATAGCATTTTATGAGCGCAAAGACAGATTTTTTTTTACCCCGCAGGAACCATTAAGACATTGCAGTCGCTTAACCAATCACAACAATGTGAAACATAAGTGAGCAGGGAGAATCCATTAAAGTGAGAAACTGGATTTTTGAGTTCAAACAGAACTATCGCTTGTGGTCTTTTCCACTAGTGCCAATAGAGAAGCTAATTAGCAGTTGGGAGTATGTAGCATGATCCCTAAGTTTACTCTAAGTTCCTCGGTTCCTCCATTTCCCTCTCCTCCATTAATAGTCTTTTTAAAACTCATCTCCTGTTTAAATTTCCTGTTGATATTCTGTTTAAATGTGAGGTTCTTTGAGACATCTTTCTTCCTTCCAAGTGTCTATTAACAAAGCTTGCTCTTTAAGAGATTATTGGCAAAAGTGAAGTACAAAATTGTTCTGCACATCTGATAACTTGAAATAAAATACAAAAGAGCATGGAGGAAGGAACATTTTAAAAGTGACCTGATTTATGTATTCAGAATATCGTGTCTATGGCTGAATAATTAGTATTGTTTTATCTAATTTAGTAGTGTAACTACTAAACTTAGCAACTACAACAGATTACATTTACACAGGACCTTTAAATGGAATCCTAAAGCATTCTACCAAGTTGCTATCAGTACACTGCAAAGCAGGGAATTTTATTTTATTTTTTTGCTAAGCTCTCTTTTGGAGACTTGTCCCCATTCACAGCCCTTTTTTAAGTTGATAAGAAATTTGTTTCAGAAAAATTGTGCTCCACTTTTGAGTGCAGGATATTTAGTCTTCAATTGGCATTTGCATTTTCTTAGTTTGATTCTATCTCGAATAAGAACTTAAGCCTAAACAATGTCGGTCAATGATTTTTGTCAAAACCAGTAAACAGGAGTCTCAAATCCAAGTGTGGAGGATCATATTTCCTATTTTTCTTTAGTTTGACCACTATTTCAGCCAATAAATTAAGATCCTCAATTTTTAAGTTTTGTTTTATTAAACAAGTATAAACATAGGTTATATGTGCAGAGGAAAGACTCAGCAATTCCTCATGGCACTCGTAGTGTAGAAGCACAATGACAATCGGCAAATGGAGCCAGAGGTCTGAAGTTCAAAATGAGCTGCAGATTACCTGCTAGTAGGCAAGTGTGTGGAGACATAGCGTAGAATGGTAAAAGAATCAAAGACCTAGAGCAAGAGCATCTTACTGGTGAGTGGAGAGGAAGCACAGCAAATGAAGTGTAAAATGGCTACAATGTGAAAAGGAGCAATAAGCGACGAAGGAACCAAAGGCCCCTTGGTTCTTTGGCATAAGAACTCAGATTTTGCACCAGGTAGCTTAGATTTGAGAACTTCAAACTCAGTATTAAATATTTTTAAAATCCTGGTCAAATATTATGCTAAACTGATAGCTTACATTTAGAAAAAAAAGTGATAAAGTAATTTCTAAGCCTGGATTCCTTTGGGACTCCAACAATCTCCTAGTGCTCCCATTGTGTCAATCACAACTTGATTTTCTTCCTCCCTTTAGCTTTATACCTGCCACTTGACCAGTCTTTTGATAATCTGCCCTAATATCTCATGAGGCTCATCTGAAAAATTCTGTTTGACAAAAAGACTCCTGTGAAACATCTTTCCTTTTAGGGTCTTGAAGAAATTGGTTGATTGGCTATGCTAAATTGACCCTAATGACAGGGGATTAACAGGATAGACATGAAGAGTTGTGGGAGTGGGGCCTGGGTGGGATTGTGGTCAGTGCAGACTCGATGGGTTGAACGCCTCCTTCTGCATTGTAAGGATTCTGTGAAACTGTAAGGGAGATAGTTGATGCATGTGTTTTGATTTTTCAAAACTCTCTAGGTTTACAGAAGGTCCATCAGATCTGAAGATAGCAAATATTTTATTATTCAAAAGGGAAAGAGACAGAAAGCAGGAAACAATAGGTAAGCTAGCTTAACATCTGTTATAACGAAAATATCAGAAGCTATTATTAAAGTTGTTATAGTAGGACACTTGGATAACTTCAATACAATCAGAGTCAACATGGTTTTGTGCAAGGGAAATAATGTTTAACTGACTTACTGGAGTTCTTTGAGGAAGTAATGTGTGCTGTGGATAAAGGACAACTGGTGGATGTACTGTCCTTAGATTTCCAGATGGCATTTTATGAAGTGACATACAAAGGTTATTGTTGAAAATAAAAATTCATTTATAGGGAGTAACATATTGGCCCGGATAGAAGATGCTGATCAACACGCACTTTTACATGTCAGTTGTAGTCGGGAGCTATGGATACTGATGGTAGACACTCCAACATTCTTTCCAACACACAGAACCAGGAATCACTCTTGTTCTTGCTGCTTGCACTGATGTATGTTGAAAGGGTTTGCAGGTTCATACTCATCCTGTTTGGCTGTGTTATGAATGAACATTTCTTGATTATCAAATCCTGGAGTGCAACTCAAATGTGAAACTTTTGTCTTAGAGCCAAGGCTGCTACCCACTGTGCCATAAGACCTCATCTAGTGTGTATTAGGCAGTGTTAAAAGATTAGATTACCGCAAGTCAGGCAATATGTGCACACTGCCACAACGTGACAAACTGCACACTATTCAGTGGAATTATAACAGCACTGCAGAATGGCCAATGCAGGCATTTTGTGAAATTTGTAAACAGGTTAATATATTTTGCTGAACATTTGGAATAGTTTCTAGACCAGTAGTTAAGACTGAAAATTGAATTATTGCTTTCTGACAATTATAACTAATCTCAAATTACACTGCATATTTTTCCAATATTATTTCCACAACTGGGTCATTGAAGCAATTACAAGCCATTAAATAATGGCAAAATAGACATTCAATGCGTTATACTTAAGCATTCAACATTAATATCGAATATAACCCCCAAAGACATGCCCTGATGGTTAATTAACCTTTATTTTGTATTCTGATGAGACACAACCTCTTTTTTACACACAAGCTTTGAATAAGCTCTCAAAGTGACTAAATTATGAAGTATGAAGCATGATCATTAAGTTGTACATCTTTTTGTGTGACTGAAAGAGCAAAAGGCTATAATCAAAAGTGAAGAAGGGACATTTAAAGAAAACATTTTCTTCATGATTGTAACAGTCAATCTTTAAAAATTGACCCTTTAAAAGCTTGATAGAATTAAATTCTAGACCACTTAACCTTCAATGAACAGAATATCAATGTCTTTCAAACTATTATTTTTACACCTGAATTTGCATTCTTTCAATCTGCTGACATTACTATTGATAATTTAATGGCTCCCTTATAACAGGACATAGATAGGCTGGTAGACTGGGCAGATAGATGGCAAATGGAATTTAATTCAGATAAATGCGAGGTGATGCATTTTGGCCGGAATAATGTAGAGGGGAGTTATACGATAAAAGGTAAAACTATCCGGAGTACAGAGACGCAGAGAGACCTGGGGGTGCAGATTCACAAGTCTCTGAAGGTGTCTTCACAGGTGGAGAAGGTGATAAAGAAAGCGTATGGTATGTTAGCCTTCATAGGAAGGGGTATAGAATACAAGAATAGGAGTCTGATGTTACAAGTGTATAGAACGTTGGTTAGGCCTCACTTGGAGTACTGCGTCCAGTTCTGGTCACCGTACTACCGGAAGGATGTGGAGGCCCTGGAGAGAGTGCAGAGGAGATTTACCAGGATGCTGCCTGGTATGGAAGGGCTGTCTTACGAGGAAAGATTGAATGCACTGGGGTTGTTTTCCCTTGAAAGACGTCGGCTGAGAGGGGATCTATTAGAGGTATATAAGATTATGAGGGGTATAGATAGAGTAAATGGTGGTAAGCTTTTTCCACCATTAGAATCGGATAGAACGAGGGGTCACGGCCTTAGGGTGAGGGGGGCTATGTATAAGACGAATATTAGAGGGCATTTTTTCACACAAAGGGTAGTGGGGGTGTGGAATGCGCTACCGAGTGGGGTGGTGGGAGCAGGCACGCTAGGGTTGTTTAAGGGTCTCTTGGACAGCCACATGAGCGGTCTGCAGATAGAGGGATATAGGAGCTCTGTTTAAATACTTTATTTGTTTCCACAGGCTATTCGGTCCACCTTGTTGACCAACAAGGTGCATGCATTCGGCAGGTCTTGCGAGGGCTGCTCTTGGATGTTACTTCAGGAGTGGCCTAGTGCTTCATGTCGTTAGTGTATGCCCATCAGATGGGCAACATGACAGCTCAGAGACTATTGCTGTTGCTGTGCAGACACGTGGATTTGGGCCTGTGTCTGCGGGAGTTTGCGCGTTCTCCCCGTGGTTGCGTGGGTTTTCTCCGGGTGCTCCGGTTTCCTCCCACATCCCAAAAATGTGCTCTTAGGCTGATTGGGTAACAAATTGTCTCTATATGTCATTAAGACGTTAGGACGGCGGCGCGGGCTCATTGGGCCGAAGGGCTTGTTTCCCGTGCTGTGTTGTTCTTTGTTCTTTGTTCAATAGTTCTGAAATGTTAATTCCTATGTACCAGTTACATTTAATTCACATTTGAGAATAGATGCAGTTCATTACTATGAAAATTCAGGTTTGGTGGAACTTGCTTTCAAAGATTACAATATCCTTTCAATAAATAAATAGAAAAGGATCAAAAGTTAGTACTTACGGTCATATCAAATTAAGAAATGAACACAGAGTTTACTTATTAGTGTCACAAGTAGATTTACATTAACACTACAAAGAAGTTACTATGAAAAATCCCCCAGTCATCACACTCCAGTGCCTGTTCAGGTACACTGAGGGAGAATTTAGCATGGCCAATGCACCGAAACAGGCGTTTAGGACTATGGGAGGAAACCAGAGCACCTGGAGGAAACTCACGCAGACACAGAGGGAATGTGCAGACTCCACACAGACAGTGACCCAAGCTGAGAATCGAACCCAGATTCCTGGAGCTGTGAGGAAGCTGTTGAAATGAATGTTCTGGAATATTAAATAATTCCAAATATATTGGGATAAAGGTGTAGATTATACTGTTGTATTACAATATGCATCAAACTCATTTGACTTGAAATTATATCCTATCGGTATTTCACAATTCAATGCTCTAAAATTCATCAATGATCGCTTGCAAGATTGTCAGTTCTAATGATGAGTGTGCCATTCATTACAGTGTTTAAGAAATTATTTAATTCCTTTAAGAACACTCTGCAGTACTAAATCAGCTTCACGCTTGACTCCTGCAGTAAAAGACCCAAGAGATTGTCTCAGAAAAGGCCAGAGCTTTTAAGTATTTCAAGAACACGACACTTCATTATGAAAAAAGCAATTAAAGCACTTTTTTTTCCACAGACTTCTTTTCACAAGAGACAATTTTATTTGCCAGATTGTTAAGAAAGGCAGATCTCAGTAACACTGTGACATTATGCTGCACCATAAATAAAATTAATTAGGTTCAATATATCAGTCTTTGATTACAGAATCTGAATAACGAAATAAAATTTTAAAATGAAACCAAAGCACAGAAAAGATACCAGTCTGCAACTTCCTCAGAGTGAAGGAAATTACCTTCAAATGGGACTCCAAAGCCCCTCTTGCCCCACTGTCTTCACTCAGTGATAGGAGCAGCAAAGCACACCCTCAGGCTTTATTGGCATAGAGTAACTGGAGCAGAGAAGTAGCAGACACCCCTTACATCCCTTTTTAATGCAATTAGGCTGGGAAAAGAGAAAGGAGATGAAGGGGTAACAGTGGTGGAAATTGGTGGATCCACTGGAGGAGTCCTGAATATATGTATGCACACGCGTGCGTGTGCATGGTGTCCCTTGTGAGAGTCAATCTGGGCATTTAAATAGTTACTCTGGAGTTAGAAGTGACTTTTTTTCCTTCTAATGCTTTTGGACTAACTATCAGGGTAAAACTGGCAAAACCATTTAAGGTTTACGATTTAAAATTATCATGGTATGGTTACTAGCCTAGCGCAATCGTACAGTGGAAGTTAGCACTTCTGGGCAATTGTTGGGTAAACCCTTATGAGGAATTTCTGAGTGATATCCTAGCACATCATTGGGATATGGCTCCTAAATGCGATGTTAGGGAATCAGGAGGTTATGCGCCACTATTGTTCTGGGATTGTGTTATTCAACCTGGATACTCTTAACACTGAAAGCAAGGCCCTTATGTAAAAACGCTGGTAGATTTTTAAGTGTTGAATATTTTTTGTGTTTACGAGCAAATATGTTGAAGGTGCCTGACAAATCAAATTAATTCTGGTAAGCACATGCTACAAACAAAATAAATTTGGTAATATTAAGAGTTATTAGAATTTCACTTTCATAGTTATCATTAACTGAAAATTGACAGAACAGCATAAACATTCTCAGACCATAATGTTCAGCATAATTAGGACACAGCTACTCAATATCATACTTAAATTCCATTATCAAAACATTCAAGAAAGTTTTTCTTTTACACAACTGCATATTTTGAATCTGAAGTTGATGCATGTAAAAATTAACATTAGATATAATCTATGGATTAATCCCAACTGATGTAAATACCAAACAAGTTAGACCCCAGAGTGAAACCTAGTTCGATGGATCTTAACTTCTGTTTTAGAAAGCATGGGGGAAAGTTACTAAATAAATTCACAGGAGTCTGCTGATGAAGTTTTAACACAAAGAATAAAATAATTAATAAAGAAGAAAATAAACTATATTACACCAGGCAAATAGGTTAGAAAGATCTCAATACTAACACAAGATGACATTTCAAGTTCACACTATTCATTTAACCCAGCAATATCTTTTGCAATAAAGGTTCTTACTTGGGATTGGTTCAGATGCAAGCGGTTTTCTTTCACTTCATGTTTTTCACCCAATTCATGTCCCTCTCTGAAACAACCACAAGTCACACTCTGAACTCAGTCTTCCAGTGCCACCTCTGCTACACTGATCATTCTGTTGAGTTATATAACTGACTCGTCAGTCATCTACTGTCCCAATAGCCTTGTAATGTTTTTTTCTCAGGGAACTGAAAATACCTGTCTTCGCTCTTGTTTCTGTCTTTTCCCTATGTCTATGTCCCTGAACCATTGTCACTGGGCAACATGGTGGCACAGTACTTAGTGCTGCTTCCTCACAGCACCAGGGACACAAGTTCAACTCCAGCCTCAGGTGACTTGTGTGTGAAGCTTGCATGGTCTCCCCACGTCTGCGTGCGTTTACTCTGGATGCTCCAGTTTCGTCCCATAGTCCAAAGATGCACGGGTTAGGCTGATTGGCCATGCTAAAATGCTCACCATTCATTATGTTGACAGCTGTCTGTAGAGATTTTAGAGCCTTTTAAATAGGGACTTGCTGTCATCAGAGGGCAAATTTTCCCATCCTGCCCACCATAGGAATCATAGTAGGCAGGGGCGGACCATGCAAAGGTGCATTGACTTCAGGTGGGATTTTCTGGTTTAGGAGCGAGTGTGGCTGGAAAATCCCTCCCCAGGTGTCTGATCCAGCCTGCTTTTCACGACTGGGGATGTAAGACGTATATGAGCGAGAGTTCGGGTTTCCTGCCTATGTGTCCCCTTCTCCCTGCAGACAATAATGAGGTCAGTCAGAAAGGGATTTGGGGGGGGGGGTGGGGGGTTCTGCAACTCAGTCCCCTCCCCTTCACTTTTTAAAAGGTCTTTGCAGTAGGCTCGACTCCACAAAAATCTGATCCTTAGTGTACCCTTCATTTGGTTTCATCCTTATATTGGAGTTTTCTTATGCCGTTTGTACAGGTTAATATGGACCCAGAGTAACAAAGTAATTTACTAAAATGCCAGACTGATCAATCTAAACCAGATGAGTTAAAAATGAGTATATTTCATCTCTTTTGATGATTTAAGTATACAAAAATTTGCTAAGTACTTTCCTAGCACATTTCAGAATAATTTGTTGACAGAAAATATTAATCCCAAGAAATTTCTTAATGGAGTTATACAACAAAGTTCTGTTGTGTCTCAAAATTCTGATAATTGCCTATTAAAGACACACCAACATTTACAAATTAATTTACTATAACCTTTAAACATCTATTAGTAACCATTTGCTTCAGCAATCTTCACATCCATTACTATTTACATATACTGTCTACAGCTAATAGATGAGTAGCAGTCACAGATATTTTAATTGAAAATTATAGTTAAGAGCTGACTTCAGGATGAGACAAACCAGCAAGCACTGATGCAAGCACAACAAAATGAATGCGAATACACCAAATGCTGGTTGGCATTTCAATGAATAGATTCCTATATTGATTATCACAATGGGACAACTGGACATAGATGTATAAACAGAATAGAAACATTCAAAGTCCCATGATTTAAAGTAGGATAGCAATTTGAGAAAATAAATGATTAAAATGAAGAAATTATAGGATTGACTTCAACAAAGTCAAGTTAAATGCTGTAAATTTCTACAATGTTATGCATTGTCAGAAAAATGCAATTAATATTTAATAAATTGAAGGCACGCTGATTTTGGAAAAAAAATCACTTAACCAAAATTAAATTTATGCACTCTGTACAATTAGTAATGGACGCGTCATAGCACCTTGCATTGCCCGATCATTGCTCCCAATCCTCTGTTTCTCAGTATAGCTAGAAAAACTGAAAATGCTTCACCTCCCACACCCAAGGTCACATTCAGTTTGTCCATTTTTTGCTCTCTTCTATTCCCTATTGATATGCTACTTTTTGGCAATATTGTCTGCAAGTACAAGGTTAGCTTCCATACGTATGCCAACAACATCCAGCTTTCTCTCTCTGTCAACATCCACAGCTGTGCTAGCTGAATACAAGTTTGATATCAACGGCCATCCCGAATATTTGGCACTGCAGAGCAATACAACATTGTTGATCACAAACGTCCAAGAAGAGAACAATGAATAAGTTGTTGGTAAGTTGAAAACCTCAAGCTCTTCAACCTAATTGGGATAACTTGGAGAACTCTTCAGAGTTATAGAAAATTATACTGAATAAATAATCACAGAATAATTATACATGCTTGAGCAGCAGAGTAAGTCTTTCACTGCTTTGAACTTTGAAGACCAAAATCAGAGAATAGTTCTTTACACAGATACTGGTGAAGAGTTTGTCAGGAAAAATGGTGGAAGGCAAGACACTGGGCTCATGTAAGAGAGAACTAGATTTTTAAAAAAGGAAAAATGGTATTGTTCCTATTTTAGAAGAATGAGACAAACAGATTCAATAGGCTTCTCCACCCAAACTTTTGAGGACATGGTTTTCGGCTTCTAAACGTTAAAGGAAATTTCACAAAACCAGATGTTGGATAAACTGCCTAACAACAAAGCAGCAAGTAACAATCAGGAGCTTGTGAGAGAGGTGATTGAATAGCAGAATCACAAAGGGTTGCAGAATTGATACCAAAATCATCTTGCACCTCAAAGAAAACTGTTGTGTGCTTTTTGCTAATATCACTCAAACTACAAAGCAAACTGGAAAGGCAATATTGTGTAATTTCACAATATAGATTGCCTCAAGTTAGTGCAGCATTCTTGTTCATTGACTGCTACTTCAGTAAGTTAAGTGAGATAAGCTAACTGTCTTATGACAATTTAGAATCTATTAACCAACATTAGGCTATCTCCAATAATCAAACATTATGATGGCACTAACTGCAGAATGGTATTGTAACACAGCCAAGGGTGGTATGTTGTATTGGGGTCTCATAGGCAGCACAGGTCAACACAGAATTTCAGGTAAACAGCACAATATCAATATATTTATTGTTGCAAAGTCAGTTGCAAGCAAGGCACTTCAAAACAATAAGGAAATAAGGCAAAAAATACCGAGCTCTTCGTGCTATCTTTACAATGATTACCTCCTTAATAAAGTCAACTAATGCATGAACAATTTACCAGTAGAATCAAACTAAAACAGGGAGAGAGTCTCTTAGTCAGTGTCCAAAAAGTTAAGGTCACCCAGGGTTGATTTTTTGATTTGATTTATTGTCACATGTATTAACATACAGCAAAAAGTATTGTTTCTTCTATGTTATACAGACAAAGTATATGTTCACAGAGAAGGAAAGAGAGTGCAGAATGTAGTGTTACAGTCATAACTAGGGTGTAGAGAAGAATCAACTTCATGTGAGGTAGGTTCATTCAAAAGTCTGATGGCAGCAGGGAAGAAGCTGTTCTTGAGTCAGTTGATTCGTGTCCTCAGACATGCATATCTTTCGCCTGATAGAAGAAGATGGAAGAGAGTATGTCCAGGATGCATGGGGCCTTTGATTATGCTGGCTGCCTTTTTGAGGCAGGGGTAAGTGTAGGTGGAGTCAATGGATAGAAGGGTGAAGTACGTGACGGACTGAGCTTTGTTCACGACTTTTTATACTTTTCTGAGGTCTTCAATGGAGTAGGACCATCTGACACAACCTTCACCAAATAGCGATGAATGAAGTAAAAATTAAATTTGATTTCTACCGTTAACCATTGTTCTTATCACTATGAATGAAATTGGGTTTGAGGGAGGTTGTAAGCTGTAGACGATTGCATAATGAGTTACTTGAGCCTGATGCTCCAATTCAAGCAAATGATTTACAATTACTTCACCCTCAACTGGAAATGATGACAGAACTCCTCCCAAAATGCAGCAAACAAATTAGTGGTGAGTATTTCAAACAATATAAAACAGTCCAATACCACAGATCTGAATTATAGCATGTGAAAGAACAACTGTTTTCTCTTGGACAGAGCAGAAGCCATATCAAGCTGTGATACAACCAGAAAGATTATTTTCTATGGTGCATCTTTAAAATTTGCTGACAGTAGTAGCAGACATGCCAAATTTCCTTAGCCTCCTGAGAAAGTAGAGTCATCAGTGGGTTTTCTTAACTATATTGTCAGCATAGGGTACCAGGACAGGTTGTTGGTGAACTGGACACTGAGAAACTTGAAGCTCTTGAACATTTCTACTTCACTATTGTTGATTAGACAAGAGCATATTCTCCACTACACTTCCTGAAGTTAATGACTATTTCCTTCATTTGTCTGACATTGAGGGAGACACCACTGTAATCACATCAGCTCACCAGATTTTCTATCTCTTTCCTGAACACCATCTCTTCTTTGTTTGTGATCTGAGCCATTACAGTGACGTCATCAACAAATCTGAAAATCGAGTTGGAAAGGAATTTAGTCACACAGTCTTAGGTGCTTAGTAAGAGGCTGAGAACATAGTCTTATGGGGCACTAGTGCTGAGAATGATCGTGGAGGTGACACTTTCACTTGTCCTTGTTGTTTGCTGATCTATGGGTTTGGAAGTCTGGGATCTAGTTCAGAGGGAAGAGTCGATCCACTGGACATAGAGTTTGGAGATGGATTTTGTAGGAATAATGATGTTGAAGACTGACCGTACTGCTCCACGGTGAGTGTAGAGCCAGGGAGATGGAATCTGCTGCATACCTGTTAAGGCAGTAGGTGAATTGTAATGGATCCAGGCAATGTGAGAGGCCGCAATTGATTCTGCTGTGACAAACCATTTGAAGCACTTCATGATAATGGATGTCAGAGCTACCAGATGATAGTCATTAAGGCAAGATGCTTTTTCTTAGTATCAGGATGATGGTCATCTTCTTAAAGCAGATAGGGACTCCAGACTGTTATCAACACAGAGGTTGCAGATGTCTGCAAATACCTCCACCAGAGGGTCCACATAGGTCACAGTGTTCGCCCAAGTACGCCATCCAGGCCAGTCACTTTCAATGGGTTGACTTACAAGAAGACTGCTCTGACATCTGCAATGGTGACCCCGGATTCATCTGAGGCTTCTGGGGTAGAGGACGTGCTCTTACTAGCCTCTTGTTCAAAACGGGCATAGAATGCATTTGAGCTAATCAGAAAGGGGTGTGTTGGAGCCAGTGATTTTATATGCCTTCAACTTGTTGATGAAGACGACGATGTTCATCTTAGCCTGTTATGTCTTACAGACCTTGCCATAGTTGGCAGGGCTTCATGTGGGACTAACATGAGGAGTAAGTTTCAGGGTTGAAATCATTTTATCCATACATAGCACTATACATTCACATAACTGGAAAGCAGGAATAATCCACTTACTACAGTAAAAATCTGTCCCAGGCCCTTGGTAAGAGTTACAGATGTGTTTTTTTTAAATCAAGCATGTCTTCACCTTTATTCGCTAATATAATTGAAAATGTCACTTTACATGTTGAGCAAATAATCAAAGTAACTAACTCACATTGGTTGCTACCATAATCAGAATAAATTACCCAAAATGAAAGAGAGTATTGGTCCATAAACCAGACATTTCATCAGATCTTGACCGATATTTAACATTTAACGCAGTAGCTTAACTTGGCCTAAATTTTGACTAGTATTAAAAATAATCTTGCTGTCCATGCCAATTAGATGGTCTGATGTGTAAACTAAGCTAGAAGCATTAAAATAATTTGACAACATTCACCTGGTATGTGTCCCAAAGTCGGATGGTGCATCGGAGGGGCAGCTCCCTCATCAGTAAATTATTCATCCACCGGAATGCAAACTGTAAGTACTCTACTTCATACTTTCTGAAGTGAATGTGAACTTGTTCTGTGGAGGGAAAATGGTTTTCAGTAGTTAGTGCATGAGAAACACCTTCAGCTATATAAAAAAAAATCCCTATGACTCATTTGATAAAGGCAGCACATGTCTGAGGTTCAATTGCATGCTCATGTCAAATTGGCTAATTTCAAATCAAAATGACGGGATGAGTGTTGCGACTGCTTTCCATATCTGTAGCTATGGAGCAGAAAATTTATCCAGATGTACAGCCTTGATTTTTTTTTTAATTGATTCATGGGATGTGGGCTTTATTGGCTGGGCCAGTATTTGTTGCCCATTTCAAGTTGGCCTTGAACTGAGTGGCTTTCTATGCCATTTCAGAAAGGCAGTCAAGAATTAACCACACTTGTGAAACTGGAGTAACATGTAGGCCAGACATGTAGAGGTAAGGAAGCATTGCAAGGAAATCCTTCCCTAAATGACATTAGTGAACCAGATAGGTTTTTATGACAAACAACTATAGTTTCATGGTCAGCATTAAATTTTTAATTCTAGATTTTTTTTTATTGAATTCAAATTTTACTATCTGTAGTTTTGGGTTACAAACCCTGGTCCCCAGAGTCTCTTGATTACAAGTCTGGCAACAATACCACTACACCACAACCACAACCACCCTTCTAACTAGTAGCACCTGTTAGATTTGTGGACACTTTCAATACATGTTCTGCTCAGTTGACTTGCTTTCCATCACAGAATATTCTTCCAGTATTCAATTTTCAAAACTCACCTGGTGATTGTACTCCTGCACCATACCAGGAGTCAACAGTGACAGTTTTTCACCTGTATATTGCTGTGTTTCTTATCAAAAATATTTTGCACTTGAGGACCACTCAATGGAAATTTTGAGCTGGCTGCAAATAAGGCCAAATCTTCTGTCTGAACTGTGGGGAATCTCACTAAAACATTAAAAACTGGGTACAAAGCCATTACAGGACACCATTTGCAAGTTTGGTCACAATGTGAGTTCTCCCAAATACTAAGCAGCTGAACCAGGTGTGCCACCTGGTTATGTTCGCTGCTCCCAATCCCCTGTTCCCACTCATTCATGCAGGCTCATCCAGCTTGGCTTCTGTGAAGTTGTAATATTATGGAAGTCCCTTTCACCAGTTGTACCCAAACCACAATGACAGCATTGAGTTTCCAAGGCATTACTCGATCTTTGATGGAAGCTGTTTGTGCTGCAATGGAAATTATGACATTGGCCATCAGACTGTGTCACAGTGAGTTCCGCAGATGTGTTGATGGAGGCCACCACTGTTGTAGGTTGAAAGAATGGGATCCATGCTCTGCGCAGACCTTTCTGGAACTAGATTCCTCTATTATGCCTAATGAGTACAGGCTTCCCAGTGTACCAAGAATTTTGTGCAGCGTCAATCTCTCAATAGAGGCTGTGAGTGGAAGTTTGAGTGTGGTGTCTCTACATCGTAACTGTCATTATCTTCTTCCACAAGTTGTTTGGATGCTGTGCCTATCTTGGTTTAATCTCAGGCTACTTATGTGCTTGAGATGTGAGTTGTGATATTAAAATAGTGCTACGTCAGACTTTGAAGTAAACCATAAGAATTAAACAATTATGAAGTCATCGCTGGAGATTGTTAGTGATAGGGTGTAGAATAAATGTTCAAAGGGGCTAATGGTGCCGTTGATAGAGTTTTTAAAAATTCATTCATTCATGGGACATAGGCATCATTGGCTGGCCAGTGTTTATTGCCCATCCCTAGTAGCCTGAAAGCAGTTGCAAGTCAATCACATTGCCCTGGCTCTGGAGTCATATGTAGGTAAGACCAGGTAAGGACAACAGATTTCCTTCCCTAAAGAACATTACTGAACCAGATGGGTATTTCCAACAACTGACAATGGTTTTGTGGTCATTAGTAGATTCTTAATGCCAGATTTTTTAAAATTGAAATTCAAACTTCACCCAATCTACCATGGCAGAGTTTAAACCCTGGTCCCCAGAACATCTGCTGAGTTACTGGCTTAATAGCCAAGTAATAATACCAATAGAACATCATCTCTCTATATGCAATAGCAGATTGAATCCACTCATCTTAATAACTTGTATCAAGCCATTAAACTCCATCCAGTTTCGTGGAGTTGACAATAGCCTTAGCTGTTACTTCCTCCCATTGCCTCCTGAACTTGTGTCTCGAAGGCATCCGCCTTCTATGGATAATGGATGTTTCCACCTCGGCTCCATCCCTTGAACCCAGGCCTCCAGCGTATTATCAAACAATACTGATGCACAATCTCTCACAGATTGTACCAATTTTACAAAGTTCTTCAAAATCAATTCATTTCCAACAGCCACGATACATTTTCCCTTTAATGGGTGCAAGTTAACTTGGATGAAGGGTCATCATTGACCTGAAACATTAACTTTGCTGCCTGACCTGCTGAGTACTTCCAGCATTTGCTGTTTCTATTTCAAATTTCCAGCAAATGTAGTATTTTGCTTTTGTACTTTGAGGTAGTGTCAATCATTTGCATAGAGATTTACAGCATGGAAACCTGTCCTTAGCCCCAACTTGTCGACGTTGTCCCTTTTTTTAAAGCCACTAAACTAATCCCAATTGCCCACATTTGGCCAATATCCCTCCGTAACCATCTTACCGATTTGTAATATTGGGCCCATTGCTGCTAGGTGCAGTCAGTGAACAGTGCAGGCAGTGCTGGCTGCATGAAATAATCACAGAAATCAGCAGACAGCAAGAACTTAACACCCTGCATGCAGTGAAATGAAACAATCATGGGCTAATTTTGGATTGCAGTCCCAACACTTGTCTTTCAGTTTTATTTAGTTTTCAAGATTCTTAATTAATGTACTGAAAAGGCATTGAATATTCAAAAGAATTATCAACCTTACACAATCTCTGTAAAAACTATCACGTTGCCATACATTTTCTAGTGCAGTGAAATATTTGCCGAGCAAGTTTACTAGAAGCCCCGTGCCTGACACAATTTCAGGAGTTGGACTTGTTTTCCCATTTTCGGATGGGGTCAATGTGGAACATGTGGGACTACCAACAACAGATTTATTTTGTTAATCAAATGTTGATGGAGTAAATAATGTGCAAAACATTTAAAAATAAAAATTCTTACAAACTAAGTGTCATACATCCCAAGGTCTGCATGCCATAGGTAATTATAAGGAATAAAGTATTTCAACAATTTGCCACTTCAGTTATTCGGTGAGAACAACAATATAGAGTTCACATTCAATAGCTGTGAAGACAACTGCAAATTGAATCAGGCATCTCTTCAAGGTTCAGATAAAATTGAATCTACTCCCCACTCACAGCGGTAAATTGCAATTTTGTAAAGCGTATGAGGCTTCTTATAGTGCTGAACCAGCAATCACAACAGGGAGATTGCAGACATAGTGAAAGCGGTTTTATTGTTAACAACTGTCTGTCTCTGTGCTTAAAATAAAATCATGTTTGTCTCTGGTTTTATACAGATCCTAGTGCATAAATTGTATGATGGGCGTGCATGACACGTAAACAATTCAATTCCATTCCTTGGCTTCGCTAAAAAAAAATCAATTTTTTGTCATCTCCCAAAGGGTTAACAAACAGCATTGAACAGATTTTCTTTATAATTCAATTCGGCAGCTGTCGGATTCTGTTTTTCGTTAATTGATAAGTGATACTTGCAGTTTTTTTTTAAATATAGTAGCTGGAACACTGATTTTTCTTCCAGAAAAATGCAAGTTTCAGTGATCTGCTTGAAAATAAATCTCCTGCATATTTTATCAAGGCTTTGAATAGAAATATAACAGCGACCCAAGGGTTAAATGGTAAAATGGGCGGCCTAGTGGTCAGCACTGCTGCCTCACAGCACCAGGGACCTGGGTTCAAATCCCAGCTTGGGTCACTGTGTGGAATCTGCGCATTCTCCCTGTGTCTGCATGAGTTTTCTTCTGTGCTCCAGTTTTCTTCCACAATCTGAAAGGCATGCTGGTTAGTTGCACTGGCCATGCTAAATTCTCCCTCAGTGTACCCAAAAAGGCACTAGAGTGTGGTGACTAGGGGATTTCCATAGTGGCTTTGTTGCTGTGTTAATGTAAGCCTACTTTTGACACTAATAAACAATAAAAGCATTATGCAAATGTCAAATGAAAAAAGACTCCAAATTCCAACACTGATATCAGAGCAAGCTAACATGGTGACCAGGGTAGCGGGATTGAAATTCTGACATCAGAATAGAATGAAACAGAGATAATCTTGGTGATATCACAGCAAAGATTAGTTTTAAAAAGCTGACACTGAGCAACAGACAAAGCAGAACCTGAGTTTTGATGGTACTGAACATGTAATGTAACGTGACTGGCTGAGAGTATTGTGTCACCAGACAAACTGCTCAGGATGGCAAATTCAAAACCAGGCTGCTTGACGCATTAATGAACCAATAATCAACTTGACAGAGAAAATTTTCAGTGAAAAATTAAAGCTGACATATTTATTTAACCTGAGTGAACACATATTCTTGTTTATATTGCATAAACTAGCTATAACTAATTGTCTAGTTTTATTCTATTCTTGATAACACTGTTATATGTTTAAAAAAAGTCACAACGTGAACAAGAACTTTATCTAGATTGGTGACACAATTACACTCAAGACAAAAATCATTGGGTCAAGTCAGTGGTGAAATGATTCTCTGCAACAGCTTAACATATTGTTACGTTGGCTATTCTTGCAGCATTCCTGCACTAGCACATAACTACTGGTGGAGCCTATGATGTAATGACACTGTACCAGAGGTTAGCCTGTCACAAATTGACCAGTTTTTTTGTATTATAGATTCTATAGAATAGAATCATTCTATTCTGATTCTATAGTTATAGAACTATACTATAAACTATAGTACAGTTCTACTGTAATAGAACTAGTATCATTGTTCTATAATACTAGAAGGTTGTGCTGTTCTGGCATAATTAAAGACAAAATATTAATAGTATAAGCAATATTTTCACTGTCAGATCAAATAATCAAAACATTACAGACAGGACTTTTCTCTTTCCACAGTGTGTTTTACAGTGGGAGGATCTTACGGTCCCATCATTAACGGGGTTTCCCAAAGAACGCACCCCCTGCCTCTGAAAAAATGGTGAGTAGTGCCCCGTTGGCAGGACCGCAAGATCCCACTGGTATGAATGGCAGCAAGGTTTTGGTGTATAATTGAAACACATGTTAGCCTAACTAAAAAAAAATGCCATTATGTGTAGCAATTATTTCTTGGTTTGCTATTTTTAACATGATGCTGAAAGCCATTTATTTTAAATGGGCTCATGCTTATACCAAAAAGCAGACAAAGGAATTTGCTTGAAATGCACAACATAATTTTCAGGCTTATATTTTCAAACTGCAATCAACTATTAACTTTCATAAATTATTGATCAAATTTAAATTCCACCTTTTTGTTCAAATTTGTTTTCCGGTGTTCTATTTTAGACTCGTGTCTGCCCCAAAAGGTGCACATTCTTTGCTACTGGCACTGGATTTTTGAATCATATCCAACAGCCAGTTTGTGCCAACTAACAGAGTCCAAAAAAGGGGGATAAAACTCAATGGCTCAATTTCGCTGCTGCTGCAGTAGTTGCTAAGCAACAACGTGGCCATTGTACATCACTTTTGCTGCTCATTCCAAAGCAGTTCACTGCTGCCTGAGATTTTCACCTCCCACAAACAAATGGGTGTTGCAGATGCCACAGCACCATTAACCAACCTACAAAAAAAAACCACAGCATCAGCTCATTCTGCGCTGAAATCGAGTTCCAGAGATGAATGTCTGTTCAGCTTTCAAGATAACATGTGAGAATGTTTCTGTAAACACTGCTGCTTATTACAAAAGCTAGTGTTTGGAGCAAAATTGTATTGCTGCTGACATTATTCTCTGAGCAAACTGACAATTTGCCATTTGAACCTCAAGCAGAAGTTTAATTAGACCATATTCACTGAGGTCTTTGTAATAAAACCAAAGAAAGGTCTGACATTCACTTGACATCTTCTTTGCCTGTTTGCTGAGGTCGGGGACACTTTGTGAACGCAAGCAGCATTGAACAATAAAATGTTCAATCTCTTTTAGAAGAGCATGCTGTGGGGTTACAGGGTGGGAAGGTGGGGGTGTGAGGTGGCGAATTTTTTGGCCACCCTGTGGCGTCTTTCCTCCGAGGGGAGGTAGTGTCTGTTTGCAGGCGACAGAACTTCTGGTCCCATTACTGCCCATGGGGCTTTGCATTGACTGCAGCCCATGTCTCTGGGAAACCTGCAAACTAAAGGCCCCAGCCAGCCTGAACAGCCAGAAAATTCTGGTCTATGTAATGCTACGATGAATGCTCTGCTATATGCCAACTCCAGTTAGTTTAAGGGATCTGCTCCTGGTTAAGTATCCGATGGCATTGTCCTCCAGCACTCAAAACAAAAATAATTTCCTAGCCTTCAGCCTTTATTTTCAGGGTATGAAAAATATCAAAGGTAACATTATATCTTTCTTTCTCTATGGAATTACACAGAATGTGCAACACAGAAACAGACCATTCAACTCAACCAATCCATGCCAATTATTCACTCGAACCTCCTCCCATGTTTCCTCATCTAAAACTAGCACATCCCTTTCCTTCTTTTTTGTTCACGTGCATCTATTACCTCCTACAGTAGCAAGTTCTACATTCTCATCACCCTCTGGGTGAAAAGGTTCCTTCTACATTCCTTACTGGATTTCTTGGGTGATTCCTGCTGGTGACCTCTAGTTACACTCTCCTCCACAAGAGGGAATATTATCTCTTAATCCGCTCTATCAAAACGCTTCATAATTCATTCCCGAAGTTGCCAGGTAATTTAAAAAAGGTGCAAGGCTTGAACATATTCTTTTTTTTGTAAAGAATGTATCTCTCAGTATGAATGTATGTCACGAGTTTAAATGAGGCTCATGGCAAACTTGACTGATTATCTTAAATTGATTGTGAGGATTGCTATTAGTACAAAGACAGGCTATCCTGGATGAATGCAAGGTGAAAAGTTTGTCTCTCTTTTCAGCAATTTTAAGGATCCAGCCTATCAATTCTTTGCTGATATGTATACTCACACATTTGAGACTATAAGATGCAGCCATTCTGCCCATTGAGTCTATTCCACCATTCAGAGAGACCATGACCTGATATAATCTTCAACTCTACTTTTCCAACTTACCCCCATAACCCTTGATTCCCTTACTAATTAAAAATCTGTCTATTTCAATTGGCTAAAGAGACTTAACAACCCAGCCTCTACAACTCTCTCTAATGAAGAATTCCATAGATTCCCCACCCTCAGAAGAAATTCTTCCTCATCTGTCTTAAGCAGGTGACTCCTTATTCCGAGATTATGCCCTCCGATCCTAGACTCTCTTACAAGAGGAAACATCCTCTCGGCATCCACCCTGTCAAGCTCCCTGAGAATCCTGTCTCTCTCAGTAAGGTTATCTCTCATTCTTCTACATGCCAATGAGTACAGGCTCAACCTACTGAATTCTCTCTGCATGTCTCCAATGTCTGTATATCTTTCCTTAGATAAGGGATCCAAAAACATGAACAGTTTTCCAGGTATGGTCTAACTAATGTGTTTGTAGTTTTAGCAAGACTTTGCGATTTTATACCCCATTCTGGTATAATCATTGTAAACCTTTTCTGCACCCTTTTCAGTGCCTTACATCTTTTCAATGATACATCAAGCAGAACTCCATACCGTACTCTAATTGTGATCTAACCAAAGTTTGATACAGGTTTAGCAAAAATTCCATGCCTTTTAATTCTATCCCTCTAAAAATAAAACCAAGTGTTGTTTGCTTTTATGGCCTTGATAAGTTACGATGCAATGTTTCGTGTTTGCTACATTTGCAGTTCATGATCTTTTTTCTCTAGCCCACCTAGATTTGCACTTTCCAAGTATTAAGTGACTTCCCTACTCTTCCAACCAATATGTACATGCTCATTTATCTGTGTTGCCAATTATGCGCCCATTCCTCAAGTTTATAAATGTCCTGCTGTAATTTGTTGCCGTCCTTCTCATTGACTATTCCTTCCCCCATTTGATAGCATCTGCAAATTAAGAAATGATCCTTTTGATTCCAAAATCCAAATCATTAATGTAAACTATGAACAACACAGGTCCCAGGACTGATCTGTGTGTATCACCACTTCCCACCTTCATTTGAAGATTAATACAGTGACTTATTCCACACATTAACATTACACACTTGAATTTGCAATATTCTTCACCTATGATTTTTTTGGTTATTGATACACTGATGATTCACACACATTGTAAAGGAATTCAGCAGCCAGCAGTCTATTGATTCATACATTTGCATAAAGTGATGTGCTCTGAAACCCAAGATTAATTGAGAGGTTTTGTTTTCATTTCTTTCTGGGTTTAGTCCAACTACAGATAAGACAAACACAAAATGAGACCTATTTAAAATCTGCAGTGTTAGGAATCACTCTAAATGATTTCAGAAGATGACACTAGAAGAGATGTCCTCTAGTTGATCACAGATCATTTATGCGGCTTGACAATCCTTATAAAGTACAGATTCTCAATTAATATAAAACCATTAGGCCAGGACATTAGAAAAATAACTCCGCCACTGCCCCCAGCGTTCTTAGACAACAGATAGCATTTTCTCTCCTCTTCTCCCCAAATAGCTTAGATATATTATCAAATATAGCCGTGACAGAAGGGGGGTGGTGGAATAGGCAATCTAAAGTAGCATTTTTGATATTGGGAGCAAATAGCTATTGACATCTGTGATAAAAGACTCTCGGTGGTTTACAAAATTGAGCCAAGAATTTGCGACTAGTGGTGGTTGTGGAGCATTATAGTAG
This sequence comes from Sphyrna mokarran, assembly GCA_024679065.1. NCBI lineage: Eukaryota > Metazoa > Chordata > Chondrichthyes > Carcharhiniformes > Carcharhinidae > Sphyrna > Sphyrna mokarran. The sequence continues at coordinate 23,254,632 of JAGIQG010000023.1, read as the reverse complement.
TCACATAATGAAATGAGAGGAAAAATCTTGTTGGCCAAGTTGGTACGTTTCTTGAGCGAGTTGGTTCATGAAAAAAGTTACTGATTCTCCCTTCTGCATTTCATCAGTTACTGATTCACACTTCTTTGAACACTCTTTTACTCAGAACATGAACATAACTGACTGTTGCGCACTTAACCAATCCGAAGCTCAGAATTTGACATAAGTTGGTAATTTAGTGATCCAAGCTCATTTATTAAACAAGTCTCAGCTACTTATGCCGTCAAAAGTTTTTTTTCCCTTATGAGCAGCTTTGTCTTTAGCTTATATACCCGAGACCTGTTGAATAAACAAGTTTGGTGATGGAGAGGGTGATTGTTTGTGGATGGAGTAGCACAAATGCAGGCTGCTTTACCCTGGATGATCACAGAATGCTTATGGCACAGAATGAGCATATTTGGTCCATACTGTCTGCACTGACTCTCCAAACAAGCATGATGGCTGAGTGCCATTCCCCTGCCTTTTCGCAGTACTCTTGCATATACTTTCTTTTTAAGTAATTATCTGATGCCCTCCTGAATGCCTCAGTTGCAACCTGCCTCCATCACATTCCAATCACAGCATTCCAGACTCGAACTAATTCATTGTGCAAAAAAGTTTTTTCTCATGTCACATTTGCTTCGTTTGCATATCCTACTCAATGGGTCTATTTTACCATTTTGATTCTAAATGCTGGGAGGACTTGAATCTGGGAATGTTTCAAATCTGACTTTTAGATCCGTTCTCTTATGCACTCTGTCTGAAAAAATATCAGCAATTCCAAACCATGCTGCAGAAGCCTGTTTTGGGGAAGTGAGGAGGACTTAATACTTGCAAAATCCTGCAGCTCCGGTTGCTGCCTCCAGCTGTGCACGTACAGGAAAAAAATGATATAACGTGGCTCTCCTGGGCCAGATAATGTCCCCATCCCTTCGCCCACCAGCCCCCACAGACATTGCCCCACTTCCTGTAACATTACTGATCCCTTTATTCTCCCCACCTCCCTGCCACTCAGACCAATTGCGGGCCTCTCCCCTTCCCCCCACCGATCTCAGGCAGAGTGGCAGGGAACCCACTCCTTCGATCTCAAGTAGAGAGCCGTCGGACAAACTTTTCCACTGCTCCCCACTGATCTCAAGCCATCAAACCGCATCCTCTCTCTCCCCCCCCACTACCACCAATCTCAAGCAGACTGCCATCGGACCTATCTCCCCCCAGCCCTCCAAACTGATCTCAAGCAGACAGCTGTCAAATGCTCAGCACTTATCTCCTCACTAACTGGAGTGCTTGAATCAGACTTTTGTGGAGCTTATCTCTTTCATGCCAATTCTGGATGGGCAAATGCGTTGCTAACAGGGGAAATGCTGGTACGGTTGAGTGCTCCATCCATTAAGTCAATTTAAATGGATGCAAATACATTTAAATGGCCATCATGCCTGCTTTGGGCGAAGTCCTGATCATGGTCATTTTCGGGCCTTGGTAAAAGGAGGAACTGGCATGGAGGCAGGAGCGGACAGCATTACTTACCTCGCACCCAACTTTACCAAGTTTTCTCGCCAGAAAATAGGCGCAACTTGATAGTAAAATCGGGCCCAATGTTTTCTCATAAAATGACTCTCTTACACCCTAGGAAACAACACAGGGTGAATCCCTGTTATATTCCCTCCAAGGAAAAATATATCCTTCCTTAAGCCCAGAACTGCACACAGTACTCAAAGTGTGGTTTCACCAAAGCCCAAAATACCCTCCAACTCTTTTTCAATAAAGACTACTATAACATTTACCTTCCTGGTTGCTTTCCGTGATTTGTGTACTAATATTTATCATTTTCCCTCTTTTTGAAAAATATTCTGCCTTTTTACTTTTCCTACCAAGTGGATAATTTCATACTTTCCCACATTGTATTCCATCCGTCCATCTCCTTCCTACCCACTCATTTAACCACTTTATATCCCTGGTTCACCATACCCCTTTCAGTTCTTCATCCAAGCATTTATAAAAATTGTGAAAGGTTGAGACCCCAGCATGATCCTAATGGCACACCACATCCTGCCAACCAAAAGAGACCCATTTATGCCAAGTCTGTTTCCTGTTAACTAGCCAATCTTCAATCCCAGCAAGTATATTACCCCCTTTACCATGAGATTTCTTTTTATGTGCAGCACATCCAGTTACTCATTATTCATAGCACGTGACTTCTTCAAAAACTCTAATAAATCTGTTCAGCACGATTTCTCTTTCACAAAACTTTGTGACTGCCTGATTGCCTTGATATTTTTACTGCCCTCCATAACTTCTTGAATAATGACTTCTAACATTTTCCCTGTGACATATTAGACTAACTAGTTTGTAAGTTTCTTGCTTTCTGTCTCTCTCCCTTTTTGAGTAACATTTGTTACCTTCCAGTCCAATGGAACCTTCCCCAAATCGAGGGAAAGTTGGAAAATTAAAACCAATAAACCAACTATCTGATTGGCCACAGTCCTTCAGGGGTGGGAGTGGATAAAATTTGTCAGCCTGAAGACCCAACAATTAGTTCAATACCACTTTATCGGTGATTGTAATATTCCTGAGTTCGTCCGTCTCTCCTACTTCCCAATTTACAGCTATGTCTGGGATGCTAAATCTATCCTCTATAGTGAACAGAGTAAGAAGTTCACAACACCAAGTTAAAGTCCAAATGGTTTATTCGGTAGTAAAAGCCACTAGTTTTCGGGGTTTGCCCCTTCATCAGATGAGTGGGAATTCTGATCACAAACAGTGCACACACAGAACCACACTCAGTTTAGAGAATACTGATTAGAATGCAAGTCTTTACAGTTAGTCAAGTCTTAAAGGTGCAGACAATGTGAATGGAGATATTATTAAGCATAGGTTAAAGAGATGTGCATTGTCTCCACCTGGTGTTGTGAGACTTCTTACTCTGTTTACCCCAGTTTGACGCTACTATCTCCAGATCATGACTCTATGGTGAAGACAGCGCCAAGTAGCTTTGTAATTCATCTGCCCAAACTACTTTCCATTATCAAATCCTACAGCTTGTACAGGACCAACACCAAATTACCTCTTTCTTCTTTAAATATCTTCCGAAGCTCTTATTATCCAGAGCTCGTCCTCTTCCCTCTATTTCTCCCCCTGTTCTTTTGGACGAATTTTGACTGAGCAACCTGATCTGTTTCAGATTCCGTTTCTTCCACCCTTACTGACCAGTGATTAACTTGGTGTTGTGATTAGGAGCCGCAGCATCATGTTGCAACTGTACAAAACTCTAGTGCGGCCGCACTTGGAGTATTGTGTGCAGTTCTGGTCCCCACATTATAAGAAAGATGTGGAGGCATTGGAGAGGGTACAGAGGAGGTTTACCAGGATGTTGCCTGGTATGGAGGGCAGGTCCTATGAAGAGAGGTTGAAGGATTTGAGGTTGTTTTCGTTAGAAAGGAGGCGGCTAAGAGGGGATCTTATTGAAGCATATAAGATGATTAGAGGTTTAGATAGGGTGGACAGTGATAGCCTTTTTCCTAGGATGGAGAAAGCTAGCACGAGGGGACACAGCTTTAAATTAAGGGGTATGAGTTATAGGACGGATATCAGAGGTAGGTTCTTTACTCAAAGAGTGATTAGGGAGTGGAATGCCCTGCCTGCAGCTGTTGTAGATGCGCCAAGTTTGGTGGCGTTTTAAGAGGTTAATTGATAAGTATATGGAAGAGAAGGGAATGGTTTAGTTTGGAGGGGCATTGCTTTTTATTTTGGTCGGCACAACATCGAAGGCCGATGGGCCTGTTCTGTGCTGTAATGTTCTATGTTCTATGATTCCCAAATGTTCGGTCAGCATCTTTAAACACAGCATTATTGTGGATATTACGCTCTACTGCTCAGCTATGGATTTTAGTTGCTCTCCTTGCAGCAATGCTTTTGAGTTGAAAGCAGTCATCATCTATTGTTAATACTCTGTTGCCATTTCTTATTTCGTCTGAACAATTTTAGCTTTATGTTACTCTTCCCTCCTATTTTACATTTCAGATTGGGCTCATTCGCAACCCATTTTATCCCACATGACAGCCTCCAATTGTCATGCAGGATTTTAAGGCATCATCTTTTATTACTCATAATCAAAAAAAATTATATGTGGACATATGTATTTTCTTACCCTTGAAATGATTTGAGTCAATTTAAGTAATTCAGCAACAAGCTCTGTATTTTGAAACTGAAAAAAGTTAGCTTACTTCTCAGACAATCTCGAGGTTAACAAAAATGTAATACCCTCATGTGACTTGTCCACACTGTCACACACTCAGAAACTAGATACAATTGAAGGTAAAACACTAATTATGAACTGAATTTAACACGGTCTCTATTTCATTATTACTTTAGCTGAAATGAAAGTCTGAAAATAGAGAGATTTCTCAGCAGTGGTCATGGTTTCTAGAATTGATCTGCCTGAGGTTGTTTTCGCAGGAACAGTTAAGATGGAATAAAATCATAATGTTACACTGCTGCTGAACTGTTTGCAGCACTTGATGACTACCTGTTGGATCCCCGCTCTCTCTGATAGAACTTTATCTGCATCTCTCAAGTTGTCTCTAAACCACAGTTTAATAAAGAACAAAGAACAACACAGCACAGGAAACAGGCCCTTTGGCCCAACAAGCCCACGCCGCCACCCCAATGTTTCCACCTCTACCTGTGATCCCTGTCTATGTTTATAGATCTATGGATTAAAAACCAAATTTGAGACAATTTAGGGAGAATTTGTCTTCCCAATTAGCCTAAGAGCACATCTTTGGGATGTGGGAGGAAACCGGAGCACCTGGAGAAAGCCCACGCAAGCACGGGGAGAATGCGCAAACTCCCACAGACACAGGCCCAAATCCATGTATCTGCACAGCACAGTGATAGTCCCTGAGCTGTCGTCAAATGGTCCAGGTCAAGCGTACACTAACGACGTGAAGCACTAGGATACTCTCGAAAAAAAATCCAAAAGCAGCCCTCTCATGACCTATTGTGTGTATGCCCCTTGTTAGACAACAAGGTGGACCAAAACACCTGTAAGATAAAAACAAGTACATCAATATCATCATCTATTTACACATTTCCCAGGCTCATGATCCCTATTTTAAATCAGTTTTCTATACCCCTCCATTCCCATTCTGTTCATGTGCCCATCTAAGTATTTCTTAAATAATTCCAGAGTACCTGCCTCCACCACTTTACTCCGCAGCACATTCCATACCCTCACCACCCTCTGTGTGAAAAAACTCCCTCTAGCATCCAAATTATACCTTACCCCGCTCACGCTACTCAAGTCCATCCTAGGAAAAAGCTTAATCCTGTTTATCTATACCCCTCATAATCTTGTACACCTCTATTAGATCTCCTCTAAGTCTACGTCTTTCTAAGGAAAACAGTCCCAATTTGCCTAACATCTCCTCGTAACTCAGGCCCTCCATACCAGGCAGCATCCTGGTAAACCTCCTCTGCACTCTCTCCAGAGTCTCCACGTCCTTCCGGTAGTAAAGTGACCGGAACTGGACAAAGTATTCTAAATGAGGTCTAACCAACGTTTTATACAACTGCAACATTAAAGGCCAGCTCTTATACTCTATACCCCTTCCTATAAAGGCTAGCATACCGTATGCTTTCTTCACAACCTTCTCCACTTGCTCTGCCACCTTCAGAGACTTGTTCACTTGCACCCCCAGGTCCCTCTGCATTTCTATACTCTTAATAGGTCTACCCTTTATCATATACCTCCCTGCTACATTCTTTCTCCCGAAATGCATCACCACGCATTTATCAGGATTGAATTCCATTTGCCATCTATCTGCCTAAGCTACCAGCCTATGTCCTGCTGCATCGCCTGACAATGCTCCTCACTATCCACAAGTCCAGCCATCTTTGTATCGTCTGCAAACTTGTTGATCACTCCACTTACTCCCTCTTCCAAGTCATTTATATATTACAAATTGAAGAGGTCCCAGTACCGAGCCCTGCGGCACACGACTAGTGACCAGCCTCCGGCTAGAAAAACACCCTTCCACTATTACTATGTTTTCTGCTATATCTTTTGCAGGGATCCAAGGTGCCTTGGTATCATGTGACCTCATATCAATTTGGGGTCACTATCCCATTGAGGGCTTGTGGTACTTTAAATAATATTCTGATGTCTTCTTCCACGTGTGGGATTTTTTAAGTGGCCAAAACTTTTGGATCTGAGGGGGCAAATCTGCACTTTTTACAATGAAAGCCGATGGAGTTTCATTCATCTCCTTGCCAAAATTACAGTAACTCAATATCAGAAGAAGTACCTTTATCCTTTTGAGAGAGGTGGTATAATGCATAAAAACTGTCTTCTACCCCTGAACAACTATCATAAGTTTCAGCTTTATTTATTTCAAAATGTAGTCTTTGGGTGTCTGTCTTTAAATGTAGTAAGAACTCAGTAAGAATTTAGCAACACCAATTTTTAATCCAACCGATTTATTTGATAGTAAATCCGCGAGCTTTCAACACTCTGTGTCTTCCTCAGGCAAATGCAGTGTTCTGGTCTGCAATAGCACACATCAGCACAGACAGTCAGAGATTGCTGATTAGAATGCGAATCCTTACATCTAACCTGCTACTCAAGTGTTAAAGTGGCTAACAATGTGTGTGAAGGGAATCCTGAGCATTGTTAGAGAATTGTGTATTTTCTCCAGACAGCACAGTAAGTGAGTTTTTTGCTAACCCAGGCAAGTTACGGGGGTTACAGATAGTGTGTCATGAAGCCAAGATCCCTGTTAAGACCGTCCTCATGTGTGCGGAGCTTGGCTATCAGTCTCTGTTCAGCGACTCTGCGCTGTCGTGTATCACGAAAGCCCCCTTGAAGAACATTTACCCGCAGGTCGGAGGCCGAATGCCCATGACTGCTGAAGTGTTCGCCCACAGGAAGGGAACTGTTTTGCCTGGTGATTGTTGAGCGATGCTCATTCATCCGCTGTCGTAGTGTCTGCATGGTCTCCCCAATATACCATGCTTCGGGACATCCTTTCTTGCAACGTATTAGGTAGACAACGTTGGCCGAGTTGCAAGAGTATGTACCGTGCACCTGGTGAATGGTATCCTCACGTTTGATGATGTCGTCCATGTCTATGATCCGGCATGTCTTGCAGAGGTTGCTGTGGCAGGGTTGTGTGGTATTGTGGTCACTGTTCTCCTGAAGGTTGGGTAGTTTGCTGCGAACAATGATCTGTTTGAGGTTGTGCGGTTGTCTGAAAGCAAGAAGTGGGGGGGGTGGGGATGGCCCTAGCGAGATGTTCATCGTCATCAATGATATGTTGAAGACTCCGGAGAAGATGTCGTAGCTTCTCCGCTCCGGGGAAGTACTGGACAACAAAGGGTACTCTGTCCACCGTGTCCCGTGTTCGTCTTCTGAGGAGATCAGTGCGGTTTATCGTTGTGGCACATCGGAACTGTCGATCGATGAGTCGAGCGCCATATCCTGTTCTCACGAGGGCATCCTTCAGCGTCTGGAGGTGTCTGTCACGATCCTCCTCATCTGAGCAAATTCTGTGTATACGGAAGGCTTGTCCATAGGGAATGGCTTCTTTAACGTGTCTAGGGTGGAAGCTGGAGAAGTGGAGCATTGTGAGGTTGTCTGTCGGTTTTCGGTACAGTGAGGTGCTGAGGTGACCGTCCTTGATGGAGATGCGTGTGTCCAAGAATGCAACTGATTCTGGAGAATAGTCCATGGTGAGTCTGATGGTGGGATGGAACTTGTTGATATCATCATACAGTTGTTTCAATGATTGTTCACCATGAGTCCAAAGGAAAAAGATGTCATCAATGTATCTAGTATATAACCTTGGTTGGAGATCTTGTGTGGTGAAGAAGTCTTGTTCGAACCTGTGCATGAAGATGTTGGCATACTGAGGTGCGAATTTGGTCCCCATGGCTGTTCCGTGTGTCTGGATGAAAAGCTGATTGTTGAAGGTGAAGACATTGTGGTCCAAGATGAAGCGGATGAGTTGTAAAATTGCATCCGGAAACTGGCAGTTGTTGGCATTGAGTACTGAGGCAGTTGCAGCAATACCATTGTCGTGGGGGATGTTGGTGTAGAGCGCCGAGACATCCATTGTGACAAGGAGTGTCCCTGGTTCTACTGCTCCATGTGTGCTGAGTTTCTGTAGGAAGTCCGTAGTGTCAAGACAAAAGCTGGGGGTTCTTTGTACGATGGGTTTCAGGATGCCCTCGATATAGCCGGAGAGGTTCTCACACAGGGTCCCGTTGCCCGATACGATGGGACGGCCGGGTATGTTTGCCTTGTGTATCTTTGGGAGGCAGTAGAGATCTCCAATGCGGGGAGTACGTGGAATGAGAGCCCGGAGGGTGTTCTGAAGGTCCGGATCAAAGGTTTTGATCAGAGTGTTGAGTTGACGAGTGTGTTCTTTGGTTGGATCTGCTGGTAACTGTCTGTAGTGTTTCTCATTGTTTAGTTGTCGGTACACTTCTTCACAGTAGTCCGTTCTGTTCAGTATGACGGTGGCGCCTCCTTTGTCTGCTGGTTTGATGACAATGTTGCGGTTGGTCTTGAGAGCACGGATGGCCTTGCGTTGTACTTGGGTGATGTTCGGGACTGTCTTGTAAGTGCGGTTGATAAATCTGGTGTTCACGCACCTCCTGATGGCTTGGGCATACATGTCCAGTCGGGGGCAGCAGCCTTCCGGAGGAGTCCAATTGGATTCATTCCTCTTCAGTTGCTGCACTGCAGATCCCTCTGTCGCCTGTTCTGGTTCATTAGCTGTCTCATTGAGTCCACTATTGGCCTCTTGGGGTTTGTGGAAGAACTCACGCAGCCTCATTCGCCTGATGAATTCCTCTGCATCTGCTGCGAGACTGATGGGGTCCATTTTGGTGGTGGGACAGAAATTGAGCCCTCGGCTGAGAACTTCAATTTCCTCTGATTGAAGTGTGTAGTCTGACAAGTTAACAATGGACCTCCCTGCGGTAGTGTTGTTTTCTACTGTGGTGCCAAGGGAGGTTTGGTTGTTGCTGGTGGCGATGCCGAGTTTTTCAAGTTTCCTGTTCTTGGTGTGCATGTAAATGGTGTAGTTTCTTTGTCTCATCTGCTTGGCAAAGTTTCGCAGCTGGTCTGCGTCCTGAGTGCAAGTTGAGAATATGTATTCCATTTTACTTTCCAGGGTGCGGCGTTTGCTATAGAGCTGGTGTATGAGGTGATTGAGGAGTGTGAGAGAGGTGCGACGGCAAAGCCTCTCAGCGTAGTCTGTGTTATAGGTTGACCTGAGTGGGTTCGTGATCTGTAGTCCCTTTGGTATCCTGTCTGCTTTCTTGCATCTCTGTAGAAACTTGATGTCTGTGTCGATATGTGCAATCCTCTTGGAGATCCTCTCCACTTGGATCTGGCAGTATGCGGTGTCGATAGTAGTCATGATGTAAAGATGCCGGCGTTGGATTGGGGTGGTAAGAACTCAGTAAGAATTTAGCAACACCAATTTTTAATCCAACCGATTTATTTGATAGTAAATCCGCGAGCTTTCAACACTCTGTGTCTTCCTCAGGCACAAATGTTGTGCCCGGCCAAAACCCCAAGGTATATTACAAAAAAAATACTAGACCCAATAATTTTTCTATTTTGGTATAAATGTGAGGAAAGAATGCTTTACTCCAGGATTAATTCCACTGACAAATTAGGGATTTTTTTTTTATCAAAACAAACTTTATTCATAACAGATTTTAAGTCTAACAAAATAAAGCAGTTGAACAATCTTTAAACATGAAAAGAAACAACATTAATTTCTGACTGATCACCATTTCAATTCTAAGTAAGCAACAGTCTTCCCATGGACATAAACCCCAGTTAGCAAATCGAGTCATACTTGCTTTAAATTGTGATATCAGCCATGAAGGTTCAGAGACCTTTCAGAAAGCCTCTTCTGTTCACTGCTTCAGCCAACAACTCGCTTTTTAAAACGAAGAGGTTTTCTGCTATAAGCAGAACTCCTCCTATTAACCTAATGTCACATGACTGTCAATCACACTAATCTGAAATCCTAAGAGACTGTAAGTAAACAAAAATGCATTAAGCCTTCTGCAAAATAACACTACATGGCTTAAATAAATAATTATCCTTCTTTCTCAGCATCTAAGCAGCATTCCATCCAGATGTACTTACTCTCTGTAGAAGAACACTGACTCTTAAAGTCGTCCACTTAAACATAAAATATATTAGACAGTATCTTCACAATGTTTGCTAATGTAAGCTAATGGAGAGGATCCTCAGGGACAGGATGAGAGAGCATCTGGAGCGCTGCGATCTGATCAGGGATACGCAGCATGGCTTCGTTAAGGGGAGGTCATGCCTTACGAATCTAGTGGAATTTTTTGAAGAGGTGACAAAAACGGTTGATAGAGGACAAGCCGTTGATGTCGTCTACGTGGATTTCAGTAAGGCGTTTGACAAGGTTCCCCATGGTAGGCTGATAAAAAAGGTGAAGGCACATGGGATACAGGGCCAGGTACGTAGATGGGTTGAGAACTGGCTTGGGAGGAGGAGACAGCGGGTATTAGTGGAAGGCTCTTTTTCCAACTGGAGGTCAGTCATTAGTGGTGTGCCACAGGGCTCAGTACTAGGGCCTCTTCTATTTGTGATTTATATAAATGACTTGGAAGAGGGGGTAGGTGGTGTGATCAGCAAATTTGCTGATGACACTAAGATACTTGGATTGGCGGGGACTGAGGAGCAGTGCCAGGCAATACAACAGGACATTGATAGGCTGGTAGATTGGGCAGATAGATGGCAAATGGAATTTAATCCGGATAAATGCGAGGTGATGCATTTTGGCCGGAATACTGTAGAGGGGAGTTATAGGATAAAAGGTAAAACTATCCGGAGTATAGAGACGCAGAGAGACCTGGGGGTGCAGGTTCACAAGTCTCTGAAGGTGGCAGTACAGGTGGAAAAGGTGATAAAGAAAGCGTATGGTATGTTAGCCTTCATAGGAAGGGGTATAGAATACAAGAGTAGGAGTTTGATGTTGCAAGTGTATAGAACGTTGGTTAGGCCTCACTTGGAGTACTGCGTCCAGTTCTGGTCGCCGTACTACCGGAAGGATGTGGAGTCCCTGGAGAGAGTGCAGAGGAGATTTACCAGGATGCTGCCTGGTATGGAAGGGCTGTCTTACGAGGAAAGGTTGAACGTACTGGGGTTGTTTTCCCTTGAAAGACATCGGCTGAGAGGGGATCTATTAGAGGTATATAAGATTATGAGGGGTATAGATAGAGTAAATGGTGGTAAGCTTTTTCCACCATTAGATTCAGATAGAACGAGGGGTCATGGCCTTAGGGTGAGGGGGGCTATGTATAAGACTAATATTAGAGGGCATTTTTTCACACAAAGGGTAGTGGGGGTGTGGAATGCACTACCGAGTAAGGTGGTGGGAGCAGGCACGCTAGGGTTGTTTAAGGGTCTCTTGGACAGCCACATGAGCGGTCTGCAGATAGAGGGATATAGGAGGACTGTTTAAATGCTTTAATTTAACAAGGTGCATGCATTCGGCAGGTCGTGCGAGGGCTGCTCCTAGAGGTTACTTCAGGAGTGGCCTAGTGCTTCAAGTCGTTAGTGTATGCTTAAACTGGACAATCAGATGGGCAACATGACAGCTCAGAGACTATCGCTGTTGCTGTGCAGGCACATGGATTTGGGCCTGTGTCTGCGGGGGTTTGCGCGTTCTCCCCATGGTTGCATGGGTTTTCTCCGGGTGCTCCGGTTTCCTCCCACATCCCAAAAATGTGCTCTTAGGCTGATTGGGTAACAAATTGTCCCTATATTGGTCTCTATATGTCATTATGACATTAGGAAGGCGGCGCGGGCTCGTTGGGCCGAAGGGCCTGTTTCCCGTGCTGTGTTGTTCTTTGTTCTTTGTTTATAAATACTGTCAAGGAAGTACTGTGTTATGACATTGCAGTATTGTGAAAACCAAAAAATCGTGTTGTGAGCGATTTAAAGAAAGTCACAAGCAGAATAACAAAAATCAATATCGACAAGAAATACTATTTGTGCACTCCTTATGTAAAATTTTTACACTGCAATTAAAAGTCAAAATAAATTATATCGTAAGACTGGAGGTTTCCTCTGTCCCAATGGCCTGGTGTCTTGAAATGAAATGTGAAATATTGTATACACTCATCCAAATTTTTGCAATTTGAAGGCCTAAATTGAGCAAGCAAAAATAGATGCCTCCTAACACAAATTGGTCAATGTAAATTGGGGGACAACATGGTAGTACAGTGGTTAGCACTGGGTGCAGCATGGTGACATTGCTGCTTCACAGTGCCAGAGGTTGATTCCAGCCTTAGGCGACTGTGTGGAGTTTGCATGTTCTCCCAGTGTCTGTGTGGGATTTCTTCAGGTGCTTCAGTTTCCTCCCACAAGGATGTGCAGATTAGGTAGGTTGGTCAGGCTAAATTGCCTTTTAATGTCTTAAAATGTGTAAGTCAATGGGATTAACGGAATAAATGCTTGGGATTATGGGGATGGCATGGGGGGGTGGGGGGCCTGGATAAGATATACTGTCGGAGGATTGGTGGAGATCCGATGGATTAAATGGCATCCTTCTGTACTGCAGGGATTTTATTCTACGATTACAGAACTGAGAAGAGGGAACTGTACAGGGAATCACTGCACTATAATATTTGTGTGATTGGAATTTGGAACGGTAAAAGCAGAACATATTGAAAAACCTAAGGAAAGTGAGGCTCTGTGATGATTCATGTTAGGCAGAGGTCTAGAGGAGGGTGAGTTGAAGTTAGGAGGTCATGTGATGACCTCTGTAGAATGTATCCAGCTCTTGTTAGCAACCCTATTAAGATATCTAATTACTGAAGGCAGGAATTAAGAACTGCAGAATTCTATTTCAGTAATATTTGTCCTCAACTTCTTAAAACAAACTGAACAAGGGCTTTGTTTCACTATTCCCTAACAAATACATTGGTAAGACCAATCTCCACTGAGCAGACTTGTTTACTTTCATTTGCACGCTGGGTTCCTTTAAAAGATGTGTTCAGCCAGAAGTTGTATTTTAGAGAGAACATATCTCAAGTATGGGATATTTTGTTTGCAACAAAGGCCACAGGCTAATAAGCATTCAAGTTTCCAATAAATAAAGTAGTCTTGCTACAAACGTACATCTTTTTGAGTGAGGCTGCATCTGGAGTAGCATGCTCATTTTGGTCTCCGCAGTGAAGGAACAATGATGTTGCTCTAAGTCAGGATAGTGTGTGGGTTGGAAAGCAACTTGAGGGTGATGGTGTTTTCGTGCATCATTTGCCTTTGCCTTTTTTGGTCGTAGAGGTCTCAGGTTTGGAAGGTGCTGTCAAAAGAGCCTTGGTGAGTTGCTGCTGTACACGTTATAGGTGGAACACACAGCTGCCACTGCATGTCAGTGGTGGAGAGAGAGAATACTGAAAGTGCTGTATAGGGTGCCAATCAAGCAGGCTGCTTTATCCTACATGGTGTTGAGCTTCTGAAGTGCTATTGGAAGTGCACTCATCCAGCCAAGTAGAGGCTATTCCACCACACTTCTGACTTGTGTTTTGCAGATGGTGGACAGGCTTTGGAGAGTCAGGGGGTGAATTACTCTCTTCAGAATTTGCAGTACTACACATGAGGTTGCTGAGATCAGACCTAGAGTACTTTTTACAGTTTTGAGAAAGGATAGAGCATGAGAAGCAGTTCAGAGCAGGTTCACTCAAATGATTTCTAGAATAAAGGGGTAATCTTATCAGGAGAGGTTGGACCTACATCTCAGAATTCCAACAATGCAGAAGGAGGCCATATAGCCCGTTGAGCCTGCAGCAACAACAATCCCACCCAGGTCCTAACCGCGTAACCCCATATATTTACCCTACTAATTCCCCTGACAATAACGAACAATTTGGCATGGCCAATCAACCTAACCTGCACATTTTTGGACTGTGGGAAGAAACTGGAGCACCTGGAAGAAATCTACGCATACACAGGGATAATCTATTAGAGTTTAGAAGAATGTGAGGTGATGCTACTGAAATATATAAAAGAATCCAAGGAGACTTGATAGGATGGATGCTGAGAGAATGTTTCCCCTTATAGAAGGTACTAGAACTAAATGACATATTAACAATAAAGGATCTTCCATTTAAGCTAGAGATAAAGCAAAATCTCAGCAAGTCATTATTCTATGTAATTCCCTTCTCCAGAGAGCAGTGGAAGCTGGGTCTTAAATATTTTTAAGGCTAAGTAATATAGATTCTTGATTGACAAGCGAGTTCAAGAATAGAGAGAGTAGACGTCAAAGTTTAGTTGAGGCCACAATCGGATCAGCTATGATCTTACCAAATGGTGGAGTAGGCTTAAGGGATTGAACGGCCTACTCCTAATACGTAAGTTTGTAAGGTATTTAGGGGTTAAAAAATAAATCAATATTTGAGTTTCTGACAAAGCAAGACTACTTACAGGCAACAACTGAATTTCTGTCACAGAAACTACCTGATTTGGTTTGATGTTCTAATACGAACAAAGAATAGGAGTAGGCTATTCAGCCCCTTGAACCTGCTCCACCATTTAAGATGATAATGGCTGAACTGATAGTTCTTTTCACTTCTTGACATTTAATCAACTAGAACAATATGCTAAACTAATGAACAGGCATCAGAATATCATGACTAGGAGATTTTTGCAGTAATTTCATTGCAGTGTTAATGTAAGTCTACTTCTGACACTAATAAATAAACTTCAATTTATACAAAATAAATCAAAGTGTTAAATTTTACCAGTAATGTTGTTCACTTCAGAGTAAACAAAATATATCTTTTTTACACACAATCTTAAAGCCAACCTTAACAATAATAAGTTGACAGAAATATACTTGCCATCCAAGTGATCTATTCTGACATTGAATAAAATGATCCATACTCACCATCAATTCGACTGATGAGTTCTTCAAGTGCTTTGACTTTCTTCTGAATCCCTGGTTGTGCAAATGTGTAATTGTCCTTTAGAGAAACAAGAAATATAAACTGCTCAAACAATGCTTCAGCATTTAACATTATTAATGAGAACTATTTGTAATATTCAACACTGCAGGAAGAAAACAAAAGGAATGTTATGCTAGATTTGCATGTACTTCCACAACAGTTGTCATGATTTATCAATTGGCTCTTTTGGTTGGATTTATTGTTACACGTATTAACATACTTTGGCAAGTATTGTTTCTTGTGCACTACAGAGACGCAGCATACTGTTTATAGAGGAGGAAACAAAAGAGTGCAGAATGTAGTGTTACAGTTATAGCTACAGTGTAGAGAAAGGTCAACTTAATGGAAGATAAGTGCATTCAAAAGTCTGACAGCAGTAGGGAAGAAGCTGTTCTTGAATCAGCTGGTACGTGACTTCAGACTTTTGTATCTTTTTCCCAATGGAAGGAGATAGGAGAGAGAATGTCCGTGGCGTATGGGATCCTTAATTATTCTGGCTGTTTTGCCAGTGGGAAGTGTAGACGGAGTTAATGGACGGGGGGCTGGTTTGCTTGCTGATTTGGTTCACCACTCTCCTTCAAGAAGGGGAGAGAACCTGACTTCTCTACCTCACATACACATGCCTCCAGTCGTCACAAAGTGGTTAATTGTTAATGCCATTGAAAGTGGCCATGTTACAGTCTATGCAGATAGTCAACCACCACATTCTCAGAACAACATGGATGATGGTGCATTGTGAATTCTTGTCACATCTCAGGAAACAAACAAAAGCAAAATCATAGGCAACCTAATTATTTAATTCAAGCCAATGATCTCTACTATACATGCTCTCAGCGCAAGCAAAAGCCAAAAAGAAATACTTGTATATATTATAAATGTAGCAATTATATGTAGAATTATAGAAAATCTGATTTTATAGATATAACTGAACTTTACAATTCTGCTGGTGACTAAAACATAGGAAGAAATCTCAACTACTTTGAATTATGAGGAAAGACTATGCCCAAATTATTTTCCACAAATGAATTAGACACTCAAATTATGGAAAGCAAGTAATGGCAGGTAGTGTTTGTTCCTATATGAAGAAATAAAGAGAGGTAAAAATTACAAGAATTTTAATAAACACTGCAAACTTGTTTTCTCATAGTTGAAAGGTCCTGGCAGGATGTAACTGGGCTAAAAAAGGAAATTTTCTTTAAGAACTGACACAATGTAACAATAGATTGAGGAGAGAGAGAGAGAGACACACAACACAGATGAATTTTTGAATATAGTCAAACTTTGGCACAAAAGGTTTTTTTTGTCGGATTACACATGACAGGCATTTTTATTTCCCCTCCATTTAATGAATGTTTTCCAGAATGTAAATTCCCATTGTACTGGCATCTACAAGGTTGATTAATCAGTTCTATCATATCAAAGTCTGGGAAATAAGCATATGTCGGGAACAATAAAACACTTACATAAACATTAAATAATAAAAGAAAATTACTGCAATTACTGGAATCTAAAACCAAAAGAGAAAATGCTGGAAAATCTCAGCAGGTCCAGCAGCATCTGTAAGGAGAGAAAAGAGCTGAAGTTTCGAGTCCAGATGACCCTTTGTCAAATATTAATACATATCTCTCTAATATCCCCCAATCCTACAATCCTTCCAGATATCTTTGCTTATTTAATTCTGGTTTATTTTCAGCTGCTGCACCATGGATGGTCATGCCTTCTTTACCCAAAGGGTGGTTCGGGAGTGGAATGCCCTGCCTGCAGCAGTTGTAGATGCGCCAAGTTTGGTGGCGTTTAAGAGGTTAGTTGATAAGTATATGGAAGAGAAGGGAATGGTTTAGTTTGGAGGGGCATTGCTTTTTATATTGGTCGGCGCAACATCGAAGGCAGAAGGGCCTGTTCTGTGCTGTAATGTTCTATGTTCTATGTTCAGTTGCCTGAGCTCTCAATTCTGGAAATTACCTTCATAAACCTCACAGCCTCTGTCTGTACCTTCCTTTCTTCCTTTCAGACACTCCTTAAAATCTCTCTCTTTGACCTATCTTTTGGTTGTATAGTTTAAGGGTGCTTGGGTTAGTAAGGGTTAATAAGGGACTGACTAACAGAACCACCTATATTATGATGTAGAACGTCACACGAGAGTGGACTAAGTACTGTAGCAGTCTAGCATAAGCCAGCACGAGGACAGCATTTAGTAAGGACAGGTACCTTGGAGATATAAATAATTATGAGCTATCAATAAACACAATGTACAACCACAGCAGCCTCCAGACCTCTTAGAGAGGCACTGAACCAACCCTTACAACACACTGTTGCCCTCTGTCACCTTATTGATGTCAAATTTTGCTTTATATTGTTTCTGTGAATCGTTTTCACACATTTTATTACACTAAAGGCACAATATGAATTCAAGTTGCTATTGTGCTATTTGATCTATAATAATAGCTCAATAGAAAATGGGGGGAAGAGCAAAATAGGTCAGATGCAGGAAATTTGAAACAAAAAGAAAACCGTTTGAAATGTTCACCAGTATAAGTGAAGATATAGTTGGAATTACAGAGACATGGCTTCAAGGTGACCAAGGATGGGAACTAAACATTGAGGGTTATTCAGTGTTTAGGAACAATAAAGGGAAAGGTGGTGGAGTTGCACAGTTGATTAAAGTAGATACTGATGCAATATTGAGGAAAGATATCAGCACAGACAATATGGAATCTTTTTGGGTCAAATTAAGAAACAACGAGAAGAAAACAATAGTGGGGGCCGTTTACAGACCATCAATCCGTAGCAGCAATGTTTGAAATAGCATTAAATAGGAAATCAAAGGCACATGTCATAAAGAAACATCTGTGATTATGGGTGACTTTAATCTGCACATAGATTGGGCGAGTCGAATTAGTCACAGTTCAATAGAGGAGGAATTTCTGGAACGCATACGGGATGGTTTTCTGGACCAATACTTTGAGGAATCAACAAGGGACAGAACATCATGAATTGAGTATTATGCAACGAGAAAGGATTAGTTGGCAATCTAGTCGAGAGAGAACCCCTGGGAATGAGTGACCATTACATGATAGAATTCTTTATCAAGGTGGTTAGTGAGGTAGTTTATACTGAGACCAGGATCCTGAATCACAATAAAGATAATTATTATAGAACCCCTGGGAATGAGTGACCATTACATGATAGAATTCTTTATCAAGGTGGTTAGTGAGGTAGTTTATACTGAGACCAGGATCCTGAATCACAATAAAGATAATTATTATGGAATAAGGCATGAGTCGGCTATGATGGGCTGGGAAACATTACTGAAAGGAAGGACAGGGGAGGGGCAATGGCAAGCATTCAAGGAACAAGTGAACTCCAAAAGCTGTTTATTTCTATTTGGCATAAGAGTGGAAAAGGAATTGTGTCTTACAAGGGAAATTAGAGATAGCATTAGATTCAAAGGAGAAGAATACAAATTGGCAAAAAAAAAGCAACAGACCCAAGGACTGGGAGTAGTTTAAAATTCAGCAAAAATATACCAAGGGATTGATTAAAAGGATGAAAAGAAGTTTTGGTATGGAGCTGAAGGGAATCTTTGGTATATTGGTAGAGAACTTGTTTTGGGGAAATTAACAGAATTGAAGGCGGATAAATCTCCAAGGCCTGATAATCTTTATTTCATCAAGGAAGTGGCCCAAGAAATAGCAGATCCATTGCTGGTCATTCTCTAAAATTCTTTCAATTCTGGAATGATTCCTACAGATTGAAGCTAATGTAAATCCGCTATTCATAAGGGAGGTGGAGAGAAAATAGGGAATTACAGACCAGTCAGCCTAAAATCAGTACTGAGAAAATTGCAATAGACCACTATCAAACATTTCATAATACAGCATTTGGAAAGCAGTGGTATAATCAGACAAAGTCTGTGTAGATTTTTAAAAAAGGAAATCATGCTGGAATTCTTTGAAAATCTGACTAACAAAGTTAATGAGGGACAACAAATGGATGTGGTTCATTTAGATTTTCAGAAGGCTATCGACAAGATCTCACATAGCAGATTACTATGTATAGTTAAATCGCATGGAATTGCAGGTAGTGTGTAGAGATGGATAGAAAACTGGTTAGCAGACAGCAAGCAAGTATTAGAATAAATGGGTCTTTTTCCAGTGGCAGGCAATGACTAATGAGATACCACAGGGATCTGTACTCAGGGCTTCAACTATTCACTTTATATATCAACAATGTGGACAAAGCAACTAAATGCATTATCATTAAATTTGCAAATGATACAAAGCTAGGTGGGAGGATGAGCTGTGAGGAAGATGCAGAGATGTTGCAGCATGATTTGGACATGCTGAGTAAGAGGCCATATGCACGATAAATGCAATATATTGTGGATAAATGTGAGGTTATCAACTTCACTAGCAAAAATAGGAAGGCAGGTAATTATTAGAATGGATGTAAATTGAGAGAGGTGGATACTCAGTGAGAACTTGGTGTCCATGTGCATTGGTTACTGAAAGAAAGCGCACAAATACAGCTGGCAGCAAAGGAGGCAGAGTCTAGTGACAGGATTTGAGTATATAGACAGGGATGTTTCACTGCAATTGTATACAGCGTTAGTGAGGAGACAGCTGGAGTATTGTGCGTAATTTTGGTGTCCTTGTTTGAGGAAGGATCTATTTGCTTTGGAGAGAGTGTAGCGAAGATTTTGCAGGCTAACTTCTGGGATGGCAGGCCTGTCATATGAGGGCAGACCAAGTTGGTTAGAATTATATACATTGGAATTTAGAAGAGTAAGAAAGGTTTTCATATAAACTTTAAAAATTATAAAAAGATTAGACATGGTACACTTAGCAAGAATGTTTGTGGTTGTGGGGAAATTCAGAACTAGTGCTCACAGTTTGAGGATATAGGGGTAAACCTTTTAAGTTTGAGGTGAGGAGAAATTTCTTTACCCAGAGAGTTGCGAATCTGTGGAATTCACTACCACAGAAAGTAATTGAGGTGAAAAGGTTGAGATTTCAAGAAGGAATTAGATATCGCTCTTGGGGCTAAAGGGATAAGGCAGGAAATGGAATTAGTGTATTGAATTTGAAGATCAGCCATGATCATGACGAATGGCGCAGCAGACTTGAAGGATTGAATGGCCTACTTGAGCTTCTATTTTTTATGTACGTTTCTATGTAAGCTCCAATTTCTGGTCACAGAATTTTCATTAGAAGCTGCTGAATGTAAGGGCCTTTTTAAAAAAAATTCTTTAATAATTTGTTTATTTTGTAAATCATAGATATTGTATTTGATAATACATCAAAATATTGTCCTCTTAGACCTTGAGATGTTCCTTGTGCCAGCAGCTATTTTCCAGCTAGCTCTGTAACCTTTACTTGAATAACCCAGGGACTTAATTAGTGTAATAAATTATATAGAAGCAGTTGAGAAAATCAGCCACAGACAAGTTATGTTGCATACTAAACATAAACAACATGTTACCACTGTCAATGTAGGAACAATACAAAATAAAAACCGATGTATTTATTGGTGTAATAAAGATTCGGCACACTATAGCAAAGGATTATACATTTAGGGAGAAATTTCAAGTTAACAAAACTATCGCCTAAAGCTGCAACTTATATGCTGCTTATAAATTTTCACTAAATATAAATTATTATATTTCGAAGGTCCATCAGTTTCTCTGAAAAATTTCTCTTTCAAATTTGATTTGTTAATGTACTGACGTAATTTTGCCATTTTGTTTTAAATATTTCTAAACTCAAAATTGTATCAAACTCTCCAACAAAAGAATATTTTGCTAATTCACACTTTGCAGTAACCTGATACTCAACATCAACAGAATGTAATGAATGTCCAGCAGTAAACTAAAACCTGCAGGTTGAGCCACTGATGCTGGTGATTACCAATTCACGGACTGATTATACAAATTGTTCAAAAAAATGACATTAATTAGAAGGTTTAACTGCCGCTAAATGAGAATACATTTATATCGAAAAGGGCTTTAATTCTTATGTTTATACAATTAGATTAAATTAGGTTGAATAGTTTGCCATGGCCTTGATGGATTAGAATACAAAACATTTCTTTTAATGCTTTATACCTTCATGATATATAGACCACATTAAACCGTAATATTTCATTTCTGATCTTATTCTAAAGTACGTACCTTTCATAATTCATGAATTTGACCATTGGTTTTTCTTGGGTAACATAAATCTAGAAATGCACAAATCATTGGACCTTACGCAAGTCCAATGTACACAATGCTTGAATTGGTTGTAAAAGTGTAAAATAAAACTTCCACGTTATCACTGGAGTTTTTAAATATAAATAAGCTGATAAGGATTTAATTTGGAAGCTTATTTGTTCAAAGAAATGACATGGGGGATATGATGGGGGCAACAGCATGTGACAGTGAACTGACAAGCAAATTATATGTGACATTTTTTGGCAAAGTGAGGTGAAAGAACAGATTAAAATTAGTTCAGATATAAAAAAAAGCATTATCACAAAAGCAATTGCAACTTAAGAAAAATTCTTTAAGCAGGAGCATTTAACTAAAGGACAGTTGAGAAAGGGATTTTATTCACAGTTCTTATCCACAAGCCTAAATAATCCAACAAAATAAGT
This sequence comes from Sphyrna mokarran, assembly GCA_024679065.1. Lineage (NCBI taxonomy): Eukaryota > Metazoa > Chordata > Chondrichthyes > Carcharhiniformes > Carcharhinidae > Sphyrna > Sphyrna mokarran. The sequence continues at coordinate 23,232,975 of JAGIQG010000023.1, read as the reverse complement.
TAAGCCGAGGGGTCAGAGATTTGGATAGAAATTGTTATGAATGCAAAACTTGATAAGATGGTCTCATTTTTAGATATTTCATTAAAGTTGAAATGGAATATGCTGAGTGGGGGTTGGGAGATCATAGTAAACTCTGCCAGCAGATAGGCCCATGTGATTTGATCATCTTGGGAAAAAGGCCTAGGATGAAACCTGTGGAGAATCAAGTGGTAGATGTTATACCTTGGTGCAAGACAAGGAGTTTATTTTCTGGGCAGAGACACTCAAGACTCTCAGAGCCGGACAGGAAGGCAGGAATAGCTGCTGCTGTGAAAAGCATAGCACAAGGCTGTTTTGTGTTAGCCACCCTGCAAGCAGGATGCCAATGTGAACTAGTTCTCCACTTGAAAACCCATCTGGTTTACTAATATCTTTTAGGGAAGAAAATCTGCCATCCTTACATGGTCTGACCTACATGTGACTCCAGGTCCACAGCAATGTGGCCAACTCTTAAGTGCCCATTGAACAAGGGAAATTAGGCTTGAACAATAAATGCTGGCTTTGTCAGTGACATTCATGTTCACGTGACTGAAGAAAATTGAATAGAAAATGAATAAGCAAGAAAGCAGACAGAAGATAGACTGCTGATGCCAATGGATTGAGGTAATTGAAAAGATTGGAAAAGCTGAGACTCAGAAACATTTTGAAAGCTGATTGATTGAGACCTTATAGAAACTTGCAAGATTTGAAATGGCACAGATCCAATCAGCAGTTCACTGCAAACTAAGATAACAGGACAAAGACAGACAGGCTAAGGCTGACAAAAGAACATCTAGGTCATGTTTTTACGAAGAGCAGCGATTATTGGAACATGGACATCATGAATTACCATTTCTCTACACATGGTCCATGCCCCAATTCAAAAACAGAATATGGTTCATGACCTAGTCCCTCAATTGATTTTCTAACATGTCTTGCTGCTTCTTACTATCACTGATGTATTCAGAATCAATGGCCTCTCCGGAAGTCCATTCTAAACATTCATCACCATCTGAATGAACTAGTTACATCTGATCCGTCCATTCAACTTCTCTCTTCTGAACTTCATCCTAAGCAGTCTGGCTGCTATTCTGTGGCCCCAAATGAACATTTTCCCATAGCTCAGCTTGTCAATTCCTATAAAGACCTTGTACATCTCAATAAGAGCTCCCCTAATTTTCCTTTTCTCTCATGTCAGCAAGCTAAACATCCGTAGTCGGTCCTTGCAGCTTGGATGCCTGATGCAAGATAATGGATATGTCATGATTTTTCATCTGTAAACACGGTGACCAAAACAGTTAGCAGGTGACATGCATATATAACATGCTGATGACTTCAATAACATGCTGTCATCAACTTGTTCTCTATTTTCCAATATAAAACATATACACAGTGAGATGAACAATTCATCATTGACCATCATTCACTGTAATAACCACTTCCCTGCATATCAGTACTGACCATTTTCTACCTCATGAGATGTAATTGTTGCCAGTTCACTTCAATCATTCCATATTCTATGCTTTTGTAAGATATGGACCAAAGTTCCATGTGGTACTGCATCCAAAAACATTTTCTTTTTGTGATTTAAATCTTTCTCCCCTTTCATATTGCATCAATCTTGCTGAAAATCAAACCCTGATTTCAGGCAGCAGCTATTTTGTTATCAACATAAAGAAATTGTTTAGGATACAGACAGTGCTCAGACTTCAGACAAAACATGGCTTTCAGAACCTACTGTAAGCTGAAATGTTGCAAGTTGGAACAGAATTTCCCACAGGAACAACAGTATAAAACGAAGGGATTGGTTCCTGGTCCAAGGTTGCAAATCACTGATGGGGCTCCCAGTCGTGTTAAATGCTCTGAACTCTTGCCCTATCAAGTCACTAAGGCAACTGTTGATAACTGCATGTCTTAGCACAAGTGCCTCAGCTCGTGTGAGGGATGTAATGAAGCCATCAATCACTGTCAGTTGCCTGTTTAATCTTGATCTCCTGCAAATCTGAGCACACATTAAATACAGCATGAGTGTAAATGCGTTAAAATCGCAATGGTTGTGCCAAAAAGAACAGAATAAAACACCCATTTCGAACTCAATAAAGACAATTCGACGGGTCCTTTCATTCAGGTGGGGAGTCCAGAAAATCTGTGTGCACGTATGGTTGTGCTGGTCTAGTATCATAAAGTGGAAATCGATGTTGCAAACTCGAAATGGGAAATCAATCTATAAATGCTGCAAGTGCCTTTCACTGTAGCTTGAACATCATACGGTTAAGGATTCTATATTTGAAAATTTTATAATGACCTGTTGCCACTTATGGGCTTTTCAATTGTCTTATTTCTCGCTTGACACTCCAGGGGGGTTTAACAAGTGATATGTGAGAGGAAAATATATAAGCTCTTTTATTCTGGGCAGAAGAATCAAGGCAAGTCAAAGAATCTTGTGCATCTCAATTTAACTAACTGACAACTAAAATGGCAGTAGAATCTCACGTCCAACAACTTTGGTTCACCCAAATGACTACTACTCCAGAAGCTGAATACAAGGTAGGGTGTGTTCAGGCTTGAATGTAAAGCTGCTAGCTGGCAAACAGCCTCAGGCACCAGCTCAGACACAAATTACAATTTGGACGAGGTACTGAAGTAATGTTGATGTCAGTGGACCCTTATCAAACCTTTAAAAAGGTAACTGTGGGTTTGAAGGGAAAAAAAGTGGATTCCAAAATAAAAGTTACAGACTAGCCAGCTTTTCATTTTAATTATCAAATTTACCTGTATGCCATCTAATAGTTTGCTCATGCACCAGAAACTATCAGCTTCAATATTCCGCTGCACTGCCTCAGACAGGTTTGTTACATCAAAATTTTCCACATCTTCTTCTGCAATGATAGAAAGAAAAAGAAAATTAACTTCCTCTTGCTCAGTTTATATTTGGCTTTTGATGAACAAATCTCCCTATTAGCACAAGATACTGTACAGCAATTAATAAGTTTGGTAGTACAGAACTTTGAGTATTACTGAAGAGACACACTTTCAAAGCTTTGCATCTTGCACTCATCAGGACAGCTTGTAAGAAATTATTAGTAAAGGGGAAGAACAATTTATATCGCATGAAAAGAGTGCTGACTGATTTGCAAAAAAAATTTTGAATGGCGGAGGTGTTGCCATGCTCACCTCACCGGGAATTGATGAGCTGTCCAATCGAGAGGAATTGCTTTGTTACACAGGCTTCAGGTTCTAATGCCACCCGCACCCTCCCACCTCATAAAATAAACAGGCAGAGGCACAAGAGTAAATACGTGATCTTCAAGCAAAATCCTTCCCCCTAGCCCCAGACTCCGCCTGTACTGAGCAACTATTCATGCTTCACCTCCATGCATCCCTCACACACTGAACAAATCCTCAGGCCTCATTCACACCTCTGCTGAGCAGACTTTGGCCTTCCTGCTTGGGTTCCAATCAGAAAGAATGGCCCCCTTCCTTCTCTTCAACAGGCAAAATCTGATCCATGTCCAGCATTCCCACTATAAGATTTCAGCTGTGCTGTCTGCCAAAGATGATTCCAGTTCCCTCATCCTACCAGACAGGCAAAATTCAGACTACACCATCATTCTGGTGAGCAAGTTGGGGTTCCATACCCCTTTGTTGCTCTTCGGAATGGTGCCGTTGTCTGGTGAGGCATGGAATAAGAACTTGTCTGCTCTCTCAGGCGGATCCAAAAAAAATCCCATTGTACTATTTTGAAGATGACTACAGGAGTTATCTCTCGTGTTCCAACTAATACTTATTCCTCAATCAACATCAGCAAAACAGAAAGCATGGTTATCATAAATAAATACCCAAAATATAGATGATAAAGAGTGAGATACAAATTCAAGTTTTTTTTAAAAAGAGATCCTCTTTCTCCAGCATTTGTGTGTTTGCCGACCTGGACCATTCCAGCATTTTTACACAACAAATCATAAAATAGCTTTTGTATCAATTTTTAATCATAGAATCTGTGTCAATTTACTGCCACTGCCAGACCTTTTGGGTAAATCACACTGGCAAGAAAGGGAAGCAAAAGAACTTCACACATCAGATTTTCTTTTATGATAACAGGAAAAGAGGATTTAAGACATTACACACTAAAAACTTCTACATATTTCATAAACTATACTATAGTATGAACTTAAACGTTAGCTATCTCAGAAAACAGTAATTTTAAAATCAGAACAAGAAATAAAAATATTTCTGTTGAAACATTATGTGGCTGATTGTCACATAATGTTGAAAACATAGATGCAGCATCCTTTGGCAACATTATTCACAACCTTCTACAACCTGAAAGCAACAATATTAACAATTTTTTCAGTCAATAACTCTAAGCTTGGTGAAAAAAGAATAATATGTTCTCAATGTTTTTTCTACCCACAAAGCCAAAAGGTCTCTCCAATTCAAAATTGATGTCTTTCTTTAGTTTTTCTCCCATCTCCCCTCACATCTTTAAGATCACCTTGTTCATTAAATCTATCCCTCTTGACTCCATTCTCTGCTGTACTCCCTCCTGGCCACAGATATGGTAAATGGTTCTTGTGCCTCTTTTTCAAAATCACCACCATAAACCTCGCCTCAAAAATAAAACTCCCTTTGTCCTTGTAAAGGTTTTGAATGTGCCATTATGATCCTTGTAGAAACCAATAATTTTTAAGGAGGCTAAATGGTCCAAATGACCAACAGAAATAACCCAATGGACAAAATTTCACTTTTTTCAAGACTTTAACAAATACTGCAATTAGCAGAACTGAAACATCAATTAAAAGGCAACCATTAAACCAATTAAACAGATACTTTTGCATTTACTAACTAAAACAATTATTATGATCCTGATAGAGACCAGTAACTTTCATTTTAAAGAATCTGAAATGCCAGTTATTTACTAAATGAATGAGTTTAAAAGTTTATTTATTAGTGCCATAAATAGATTTACATTAAGACTGCAATGAAATTACTATGAAAATCCCCTGGTTGCCACACTCGGGTGCCTGTTCGGGTACAGTGAGGGAGAATAAAACCGCCAATGCACCTAACCAACATATCTTTCAGACTATGGGAGGAAACTGGAGCACCCAAGGAGGCCCATGCAGAAACAGGGAGAACATGCAAACTCTGCAAAGACCCAAGCCAGGAATCCAACATAGACCCATTGCACTTGAAGCAGTAATGCCATGGTGCCAAATGAATTCACAAGATTCTATAATTTAAAACATAAGTATTTTTATTATGTAAGAATCAAACAAAGCAAATAGTTAATACCTTTTCCAAAGGCAACTCTAATTAAACATTAACAGGCAAATTATTGTTGATTCTAAATTATAAATTACACATTAAATGGCACATGTAAATTGGACAGATCTCATCATGCAATTCAGTCACAAAATCATTCAAAACTCTGGCCTTTTTACAAAGAATCTCACCTTCTCTTCTGTCTAGGATGTAGCCTGATCCCCAGCTGACTGTAGTGCACAATCAACCCAAATTCCATGGATATAGTCCTCAACAAGAATGGCAAAACTTCCCTGGATGGCATTGATCCAACAATGTTATCTTCAAGTAACAGAAACAGGTGCAAAAACTGTACTTGCTTATTCGCAGCTTCTGTATTCTCTAGCTTGCCTGTCCTGCATTACTGGAGTCAGCAACTTCTACAGAGCTCTCACGATTGTCCCCTTTATATAGCTCCAGCCAGAAGTTTTGGTTTCCAATCTCAGTTTCAGTCTTAGTTTCCTTAGCAAGTGGGAGGGCTAGTTTCTTCTTTTCAATTAGAGTCTGTTGCAAAAAAAATCAAGCTTGGCCATAGATTTCATCACTCAGTCAAGAGATATTTGACAATCATTTTCAATTACTGCTGCATTTCCGGCACATATGGAGCAAACAGGAATAACTCCCAGCTCTCCTGCAACCTCACTCCACTATACCATCCCAAGTCAAAACTTTCAGTGTCCTTCAAAATTATTTCACTCATCCTGACATTTTTGGATTCAGTTTTCAACAATCATGCCCCTGCTTCATAAATCTCCAAGAGTCACATCTTTTCTCTTCTCTTCCTTTAGAACTGAGAACAACTCTCACAGTAGCTAGGTTGGTTGTTAACAACAAGCAGTCCTTTTACACTTCTTCACAGCAGTCCTTCTTTAACTCTCCTACTTTTGCAAAAGCAATGGTCCCTTGTCTGTGATACACCGAGGAAAAGCGTTAAGACTGTAACTTGGCATTTCAATTGGTTTCTATTCAAGTTTCCTACGCATCGCATCTGGATCCCAGGTCTAACACGCAAAACCAAAATTTACCAGCAATGCTTTCAGAAAACTCCTTTGTACTTAACAGCAGCATTCTAAAACATAATTACTCAGTAAAGTTGAGCATTCATGATGTACTACTGCCTCCCAAATCCATGCATATCTTTCTACAGGTTCATATTTGAATCTCTCCAATTGTGTTTCCATCTACATAAGAATAAAGTTGTCTTAATGGATGTCATCTGTGACTTTATTTATGCCTACTCAATTCTTCGCAAGCTCTATTCAGTTATTAATATGCCAAACCATCTTTTCTCAATGTTTTTCTTCCTTTGTCTTACCTATGCAGTTATAGACAAAGTATCTCCAACACAGCCTGCCTTCCCCTTCTGACACTATAACCTCCTCAAAAATCTATCTTGGGATACCTCATGTCTTCTTTATGAACATCTATCCCTTGACTGTGTCCCCAAACACTGGGCATAATTCTACAATGCCCCAGTCAGCAGGTTCAATGGCAAGTGAGGGGGTGGGAGAGAATCTGGCATGAATTTCCCATGGGATCTTTTGCTGGTCCCCTCCGTTGCTGATCAGGAAACCAGTGTGTAGCTGGCTAGTGGGATGCAGATGAAGGCCCGACCAGAATCTTCCCACAATGCCGGTGACACCATCAGGAAAACATTGCATTCCAGGAAACATCTAGAAAAATGTGGCATGTAGAAATCAGGCCTTTCCTGAAAATTGTCTGGAGTTGCCTCAGGAGTCAGAATGGAGACTGCCATAACAATATGTGTGTGTGTGTGTGTGTGTGTGTGTGTGTGTGTGTGTGTGTGTGTGTGTGTGTGTGTGTGTGTGTGTGTGTGTGTTGGGGGAGGTAGCGGTGGCAATCTATCAGGTCTACCTTCTAGTTTCAGTGTCACCGAAGACGTCCACTATCTTCCTGGTGGTCCATCGTCTTCCTTCAATGGTGGATTAGTGATATTGGGCGCATTTTCAAAATGGCATCCACTAATCATGGCAGGATTGTGCAATCAAGCCCATGGAATACGACGCTAGGCCTCAGATGCATCATAAATGAAGTTAAAGCCAGCAAATATGAGGCGTCTGCCCGTTGGCCTCCGCAGTGGGAACCACTTGTCCCCATCCTAGGGCTTAATCACGGATTTTAGAATTCCAACCATTGGGTCAGTTTCTACATGTATGCTAATATGACAAGATTCAGATCTACTCAACCCATTCATCTCTTCAGTATAAAACATCCAGCTGCATGTGGAATGACCTTTAATTACTCTTACTTCTGGGATGGATGCTTAACATATAGCTAGCAAAGAGCTTGAGCCTAAATTAGATACAATACTGCATTTTTATGTAGGTAAATTGGTCTTTGTGAAGAGTTCACACTTCCAAACTATTACATAGTATATAACGTTTCTTAAAGTTTAAGTTTATTTATCAGTGTCACAAGTAAGCTTATATTAGCGATGAAGCTATTGTGAAAATCCCCCAGTCATGTACACTGAGGAAGAATTTAGCATGGCCAAAGCACCTAATCAGCACATCTTTCAGACTGTTGGAGGAAACACACACACACACACACACACACACACACACACATATACGGGGGAGAACCTGCTGATATTGACCCAAGCCGGAAATCAAACATGGGTCCCTGGTGCTCTGAGGCAGCAGTGCTAACCACTGTGCCATAATGGTAATGTATAGCTAAACAACCACAATATTAATACATAGATCACATTTATGATGCAACTGCAGGATAAGACCAATGAATACCTGTTCCGAGTTGTGTCTCAAGCTGTAAATATTAAAAATTCCATTAAAAAATGAACTGCATAATTAAAAATAATTTAGCCTTATAATAGTTTCAAGCGAGCTATTCAGATGAATACTGTCCCTAATGAACTACCCTTTAAAAACTCTCAGATACAAACATAGCAAACCAAGATGCCAAAGCAGTTTAGTTCCTCTTTCTCTATAAAATGTGAAGAATGAATTATTCTCAGGCATAGTGAACACTAATACTTTGAGGGGGTGGCATATGTTGCCAGTATTTATCCAAGTATAGAAATATAAGGTTAGAAATTTACTTCAATGTGCTCAAGTAAAATGAATAGCAGCTCATCTCCCACACAATTATCTTCACCTTGTGGATCAACATATTAAGTGGATCACACACAAGT